>JAUMJL010000707.1:0-600000 GCA_033558185.1 Dromococcyx pavoninus | reverse complement strand
CATGGGCATAGCTCAGAGAGAGGTGCAGGGCAGGTAAAGGGGTGGAGGTGAGAGAAGGAAGTGTTGTTGCCAAAGGTGACACATGGCCAGACAGCAGCTTTTGTTCCTCCAGAGGCTGCCAGATGGAGGAGATGTCACTTGCTGTGTCTGCAGAGTTGCACAGAAGTTTGGGGGACACCACCCGCACCCCACCCAGCTAGGACTTGCATCCCTGTTTGGGTGGAGTAAAGAGAGATCCCATCAAGACCTGACTTTGTGTGGGGAGAGGGCAAGGCTGGAGGCAAACAGCCCTTGCCAACACAGCCTGCAATTGCCCAGGGAGATGAGTCATGCAAAGTGAAGACAGTGTGTGCTGGTGCATCTGTGCCTACAGGAAGGGGGGGAGCATTTTGCAACAATGCAAAGAAATGAGGTCTGGGGTAGGGAGAGTGACAGGGAAGACAGGCACGAGTGTGAAAAGCAGGTGAATCTGTCTGGGTTTGTAACTGGACCTGTGCTTCTTGCAGAGCTTACTTGGAGATGGAAATGAATCTTTCACAGGACCAAATTCAGAAATACACAGACTGTCTCCAGCTATACGTGAACAGCACAGTCAAAGAGCTGAGGAGACTCTTTCTCGTTCAGGACCTTGTGGATTCTTTAAAAGTAGGATTACTTTAAATGTTTTTAACCCCTCTCCACACAATCAAACTACATTTCAAAGTGCTGCTTCCCATGTTGACAGTGTCATCACAAAACCTAGCTTTGTGTAGGTCTGAGTATAAAAGTTGGTCTCCTTTTTGATGTCTGAGCTGCTTGCTTCCAGCAGTTTAGAGATTTGGCAATCTGCATTTGAATTTATTGTTCTGTAATAGAGGAGTTCTAATAGCTGGAGGAACAGCTTAACTCCACTGCAGTCCTAGAAGCATCTCTGCTTTATGCTTTCTATGACTTCTCACAAAATGGTGTGTTCCTCTCTAATACCTCTGTTAATCTGGATTTCCTTTAACGGTGGCACTTTCTGCTATGGAAAAAGATCTTCTTTCCCCCTCAGTTGAGATAGTTATTTATTTTCAGCCCTACATCCAAGTAAGTGTTCTTCAGGGCAAATGGAAAATCAATGAGAGCAGACATGGGTTAAGGGTTAAGGCTCCTAAATTACTGAAGAGTTTTGGAAAAACATACCTGATTGAAAACATTTTCAGTCACTGGGATTATCACTGTGGGTCTGTGATTGACCTGTGTGGGGTGACCCCTGCCATCATCAAAGTTGGATGCAGAAATCTGCCTATGCCATGCTCAATGCAGAGACTTTAATGTATGCAATTAAGCCCCAAATGTATGTGAAAGTTCAGCTGAGAAGATGAGAAGCGGTGAACCACCGAACAGAGGATGGTGTTTATACAGCCAGAAAAAGTATCTGGATCCTGATGTGCCTTACTTAACAGCTCCCCTTACACATTAAAAAAGGCTGATGCTCTATTATATTAGCTAGTTAAGTGAACGGATTTATCCTCCTGCTGACATTGGAGGTGATGTAATGATCTGTCTTTCATTTAGTTTGCAGTACTAATGTGGCTGCTGACTTACGTGGGAGCCCTCTTCAACGGCCTGACTCTTCTGATAATGGGTAAAAATCAACATTTCTCTTACAATCTGTTTTAAATTCCCTTGTGATATCTACTCAGACAAAGCAGCCTGCCCTTGTTCTGCCTTCCCCATGGTTAAACCATCAACTTGTATTCCCTTTCCAGTAAATATTCATTATTCCCATTCCATTATCCCTCCTCTTACAACTAATTTGTATTTTATGGTTTCGCAGCTGCTAGTCCCAGAGCAATGGGAAATTCCATATCTGGGAATTTTGAGCAAAGCTCATTTCTCACACAAAGATCCCTGATGGATCAGCTGGCGTGTTACGTGTTTGTCACTGAAGTAGGTCTCTCCTCTGGAGGAATCTGATCAGCAGAAACATAACAGTGTGCTCTTTTTCTCCTTAGCTGTGGTGTCCATGTTTACTCTCCCTGTTGTATATGACAAGTACCAGGTAAGTCTGTCTGCACAGGGTTGTTCAGGTGTCTTGTTGATTCTGCCTTGTTGTTGCCTATTTGACTTGGTCTCCTTTTGTTCTTTGCAGGCACAGATTGATCAGTACTTGGGACTCGTGAGGACCCACATAAACACTGTTGTGGCAAAGTGAGTTCAGCAGACTTGTTCAGAACTCTTGCTGTGAGGCTAAGAGGGTGTCTAAGAGCTCGGTGGTCCCAGGGACAACATACCCTATGGATGGTGTCCTCCTCAGCTCCTGGGAAGGCAGATCCCTGGAAGAACACAGTCCATCTCAGCTGAGCATAGACTAAGGCAGTGACCCTACATCTTTCTCTTCCTTCTCCTGCCCTTTGAGGGAGCTGTGGACAGAGCAGCCCAACCAGAGACTCATGTCCTTACTTTTACCTGGCCAGGACAAACAGGAAGAAATGTGTTAACTCCCTTCACCACTGACCACCCCAAGCCTAGCTTTTTGCATTCAGGAACCCTGTCCTTTACAGTTAATAATAATTAGAACACCATTCTATTACAGAAGGAAAATATATGGAAGCACTATGATCCTGAGTGTTTCAAACCACCATTGAACAGATACAAGACCTGGATGAAATTTTTGATGCAGCCTGCTCTAGTTCCTAATGCATTGCCTGTATAAAAAGCTTTTGTGGGATCCCTAAGGGCACAGTGAGGGACTGAGCATAGTTCTTGACACTGGAGAATTACTGAAGCATGATGGCTGGTCTGGAGAGTAGATCCATAGATCTCAGCAGTTTTCAAAAGCTGGCTGAATAACAGGTAGCCAATGGGAGGTTAAAAATGCTGAGGTACAGAGAGCAAGTGACCCGTGAGGACATGCTGAGGAAACTGGGCTTGTTTGGCCTGGGGAGGAGGGATCTAAGGAGTGATTTCATAGCAGCCTGTAAGTACTTGATGGGAAGATACAAGATGATAAAGCCAAACTCTTCTCAGTAGTGGCAGAGGTTATAACAAGGAGCAACAACGTAAATCCAGCCTAGGAGCATGATGTTGTACATGAGAAGAAACATTTTCACTAGGAGATTAGAACACTGGAGTGGGCTACACAGGGAGGTGCCAGAACTTACTTCCTGAGAGGTTTCCAAGATGTGTCAAGACAAAGCCTTGGGCAACCTGATTTAGCAGTAGTCCTGCCTCACATAGGAATTTGATTCAAAGGCTTCCAGGTGTCCTTTCCAGCAAAATATTTCTGTGTTTCTGCAAAACCTCTAGCCTTGGGCAGGGTTAAAAGTCTGCTATGAAAATTCTTTGTTTAAACTTCAGTAGACCATGGTAGAATAAGGAAGGGGGCAGAATATCCCATGATTACATGAACCACCAAAACCCAGGCCAGTTATAACTAGGGCCTGTAAGAGCACATAGATGGGCATCACCTCTTTTCCTTATTAGACTGTAGTCCACCTGTTGCAATAACACACCTAGTGCAAGCTAGAGATTACCCCTGGACAAGACTGCAAGTGAGGATCTGCTGGAATGGAATAGCTGCCTCACTTATACTATTTTTCCTTTATTTCTAGGATTCAAGCTAAAATCCCAGGTGCTAAAAGAAAGGCAGAGTGAAGCAAACATCAAGAATTCACCGACTACAGTAGTGAATAATGGGGGAATCTGGAGTAAAACAGATCTGTTCTTACACTTTACTGCAAAATTATCGTTCTTTTTTTTCTCAACACCATAATCTTAGAAATGTAAAACTCAGAAGCAGTGCTTTTCCCCTGCTGCTTCTGCACTTAGAATATTTGCAATCACTTGTGTCAAGCACTAAAGTATAGTAAAGAGAAAAGTGTACTAGATGTGGTTTTTTGTGTTGCTTATAAAGTGCATGATGGTGAGAGCCTGAATAATATTGACCTTTTTTATTTTATTTTTTTTTTAGTGTTTTTCCTTCTTCTGTTGGCATCGCTTCTATAACTTTTAATGTTACATGTGGCTAGGGGCTTTCCTGCTTAGCGCACTGATGCAATAGTTAAAATTGCTTCTACGTCACTGGGTTGCTGGTTGGATTCATCTTTATTAACTATATAGAATTGTAGACTGATGTTTTAGTGTTTTCCAGCACAAATAAAATAAACAGTAATCAGTACTCATGGTAATCAGTTTTGTATAACTCAAAAAAAAATGAAAACAAAACCCAGTACTTTTGTGGTAAGGGATTGACAGGCTGATTTACATGTATGGTAACTGGAAAGTTCCAGCATGTTAAATTTATTACAATTTGTATTACATTCTCTGTAGTTCCTAATGGACTTAATTATGGACTCTGAATATTTGCACTTATGTACTTGATACCGAATGCAGAAATAAATGTTACTAAATGTAATATGTTCTCCCTTTTGCTGCCACTGGGATTATCCTGACATTTGCAAACTGGACACACACTGTGCAAAAAAGAAGCATTTTCTGTCCCTCTCCCCTTGAGATCTACACACACTTTGCCCTTACAAATGGTGCCATCTGACCAGGTCGTCTTGTAGGACATAGCCCATCAGTTTCACTTCTTCATGAGCACAGAAATAAAAGATCTTGTCACATAGTTTGGTTTTTTTGTTAATGTTATTAGTAAATAACAAGAACATGCAGTAATTGTCCCTCCCTCCATGTGCACACAAGCAATGCGCTACAGAAGGGAAGGGGTCAGCACAACACAAAGGGCATTCCAGTTTCCTTATCATCACATTACTGTTTTATCCAAAATGTTCTTTGAAATCAGCTTTAAATTGTGGGATCAATACTGAACCCAGAGACTGGGAACTGAAATAAACATTTGCTCTTGTTCAAAGGTGAAGGTTTTTCAAAACTGGCATTTGAGAACCATCAGACAAGAGCTGTTGAACAGTATCTACAGTCCTTCAAAAGAAACAATTGGTGAAGTGCTGAATGATTCACCTCTTTGTGGAACATACCTGTGAAAAATCTTTTCTTTTTTTTGCATAAAAATGCGAACATCAAAACATTTTTAGCCAAGCTACTGTTTATTTTTTTCCATGAAGAACTAGATTCTTAAACACTTACTTACCCAAAGTTTTTTAAGTCTTCCCTTTGATTGATTAATTTAATTTACCTTCATATCAGTTACACAGGAACTTGGTGACATCTGTCCTAGCTCAGGCTGCAGTTCTGTTTGACTTTCTACAAAAATAAAATTCTACCGTACACAAGGAGTTGGCAGAAACACTGGGATGGCTGTGGGCTGGTTAATTCTCCTAATGAGACTCAAATACCTTTATTTCATTTAAGGTTTATCATAGAATGGAATGGTTTGGATTGGAAGACACGTTAAAGATCATCCAGTTCCAACCTCCTGCCATGGGCAGGGATGCCTCCTATGGGATCAGGTTGCTCAAAGCCCCATCCAACCTGGCCTTCAACACGACTTCTCGGGGCAACCTGTGCCAGTGCCTCACTGTCCTCACAGGAAAAAAATTCTTCCCAATATTTAATCTAAATCTCCTCTCTTTCAGCTTAAAAGTATTCCCCCTCATCCTATCCCTGCACTCCCTTATTAGGAGCCCCTCCTCAGCTTTCCTGTAGCCTCCTTTAAAGTACTGAAATGCTGCTCTAAGGTCTTCCCTCAGCCTTCTCTTTTCCAGGCTGAACAACCCCAGGTCTCAGCCTATCCTCATATGGGAGGTGCTCCAATCCCTCTGATAATCTTCATGGTCTCCTCTGGACTGGCTCCAACAGATCCATATCCTTCCTGCACTGAGGACTCCAGAACTGAACACAGGGATCCAGGTGAGGTCTGATGAGAGCATTATAGAGGGGGAGAATGACTTCCCTCAACCTGTTGGTCACACTTCTTTTGATGGCTCTTATTTAAAAATAATAGAGCATCTTTTAAATGCCACCTGCAGCTAGATAGGAACTATTTCTCAACGAAAAACTGAATGCCTCAGTGTGACATGTGCTGCTCTTAACTGTGTGGAGTGTGTTTGGTTTGGGTAGTTTGCAGTCAGGAGTGAAAATTAAACACCTGCCCTGAGGTTTAAGTGCCTCATGGACTTTCCTGCCAGAGCACTGCAGTGGCTGGTATTATCCTGTGTCTCTGAGGGAGACACTACAGCCTGTGTGAGTGTCCTTGAGTGTAAAGATTGACCTTCAGAATCCTTACTACTTACGAGATGAATATGTGGGTCCAACATGTTATTTTTGGAAATGAGCACATTTAATGTCACACCCCACTGGTTGCATCCATGTGCTCTTCCCGAGCACCACCAATGCAGTTATGTCCAAAACTAACCTTATGCAATGCTGAGCCCTAAGCAGGACTGAAAGGCTACATTGCCTCTATACCTGGAAGTCTCAAACCTTCTGACAGTACAAATATTATTACAACCCTAAATCGATAGACCAAGATCGCCTTCTTGTCTCCACCAGCACCACCCTCCCTCAAAACCCACAGTTTTCCACTCCAGGCTTTTGCCACCATGACTGTACTCCTGCACACCCACCTCTCCAACTCATACCCTTCACTTCTATCTTTTCTCACATCCCGCCTTTCCAACCCAACTCCCAAACTTTCTTGCAGCCACAATCACTTTCTATGTATTTGGCAGTAACAGCCCTCAAGTGGGCAAGTGCTGCTGAGCAGCTGGGATGTGTTAATGCTGTGGGTAGAACCAATTTGGAAGACCATACTGGGACACAGCAGGAACAGAGGACTTCAGCCAGGGCTTGGGTTGGTTGTGCTGCCCATGGGCGCTGTCGCTTTACTGGGATTACAGCAGCACTTTCCATGACCCCTTTGAACATGGAAGCTTGGAGAAAGCTGTCATGCCTGTGGTTCCATAAGCCTTGTCTGCAAACCTCTGCTGGTTCATGGTCCTGCTGTACAACATGCACACAGGGAACAAAAGCTTGTGGCAACCTTAGTATCCTCTGAAAGGTCTCATTCATGGAGCAGCTGTATGGGGAAGAGTTGTTCCTCCATCTTTTTTGGTTTTCAAACAAATGAGGGAAACCCCCAACACTGAGCTGTATGTTTTAAAACACTTCAGTGTGATTACAGTAGGTGGCTGAAGACAGTTACCACAATGACTCACATTCACCAGCTGAGCTGTGCTCTGAGGTACACCGACTGTAAAGCCGTTTTGTTCCTCATTGTCATTTGCATTCAAAAACAAGAGCAGCCCTAGACAAGCTTAACTGGGAAAAGGTGCAAACTTGTGAGGTTTTCTAGATGGGGGAAACCTGGGAGCAGCTCACACAATCTGGGTAAAAAGTCAGGAGACATCATATCCCTGCTGCTTCAGTGGTCAGGTTGCCCCTCCTGGTTCAAAGGCTGCTTTAATGAGATATGAGAGTGTACAGATATTTTGAAGACCTATTTAACCAATTAGAGGGTGTTCAGGTGGTTGGAATTAGGTGTGTGATAAATACCTCGCCCAAACAGTGTATCTCATCCTCTGTCTCTGGATTGTTTGAGATCCTGATGCTCTCTTTCTAGAGAGGAAGCTGACAGGTTTCTAAACTGGATGTCTTAGCTAGGAGGCTCGTTTAGATGCAAGGGCAGGTCTGAACCAGGCCTTTCCCTGGCTGGGAACTGCCTGGCTAATAAAAGGGAGACAGCTTTGTTCTGAACTGTTCTACATGGTTCTGCCTTTCAAGGAAGACAGCAGCTCTACTGCTGAGCTTACTGTTGAAAACCAGCTCCCATGGCTGGCTAAATTGAACTGAAATCAGTTTAATTTTGGTTTGAGGACATGAATTCAGGAGTGGTGTGCTAGTGGGAGAAAAAAATTGTTAGAATATCACCCACAAATATGTCTTTTTTAGGGCCTATTACTTTAAAATATCTTCTTCACAGTTTCATCCGTAGCTTCCAGAAACTTTGTAAGCCTGCTCCTAAACTGCTGCCTGTTGAGAGATTTGATAGCCGCAGAAGAGGTCTGTCAGTGCTTTAGGTCACTTGAATATCTGAATGTGTGTCTTGAAATGAAGTTTCCGTTAGTATTTTGATGGGCAATGTGAATAGTCTCTAATGTGCTTGGTTTTGATTTGCTGCTTCTTGGTGCCTCAGTAGTATTCCCCTCTTCTAGCCTATGTATTTGCCTATGGGCTGTTACTGATCTCTTTTATGTATCCTCTGCTCTTTAATATTAATTTGGTGAGAGTAGGATCATAAACCACACCAGTGTCAGGAGAGCCCTGGAACTGGGAGGTGATAAGAAAGATATAATATTCTGTGGGCAGCTGGTCCAATTAAAGACAGCCTGTCTTCTTCCCCACAGCTTTTGCTATCTCCCTGCACGCTTTCAGGTGGCAACTGGCTCCCATCTGTAAGCGCATCAACGTTTCCTTCTCCATATGGACCCAGGGATATAAGTGGCAAGTCCATGTGTTTGCCCGGTGTGGCTTTGCAAACACCTAGTGCGTTGTATTTCTTCTCGGCTCTTGGTATTTTCTCAGAATTAAAAGATGCTCCAGCAGTGAACTTGCACACAAGCTTCCTGGGAAGCTGAGAATCAGTGGAGTGAGGCTGCTGGCATGAAGGATCCTGATAAGACTGGCTGGCACATGCAAACCCTCCAGGACATATGGTGTTTGGATGAGTGACACATGGCCACTGATGGAAGAGCCAATAGCTGCACTGCCTGAAAAACCAAAGGAGGAATGGTCTCTGTTCATTTCTGCCAGGCTTCTTGCTGCTCATCGCCTTTACAACAGGAGAGAGTGGCAAAACCCTGCTCTCTGCCACAGTAGGGGAAAGATGCTTAGAGTGGACAATCCTTCTCCACAGGTGTGTGTGACTGTAAGTAGGTATATGGGTTTGACGTGCTTCTCTTACCTGAACTGTTCATTTCCTTGTCTTTGGTGTTTGCTCCTAAGTAGTCAGCTCACTGGCTGTTGGTGCTCTCCTCTGGTCAGCATCTAATCCAAGTAACTGCAGGCTAACAAGTCAGATGCCAGTGACTTGCCACTTATACCACTCCGCTTTCTTTTTTGAATGCATAGCTATTATTGAGGGAGGATGAGCTCTGCAGAGCCAGAAAGGGCACCTTAGCCCCTGAATGTGCTGCAAGCCCAGCTAATCTTCACCACCTCTGCAGCTCCCCTTGAAAGAGTGTTAAATCTAGAAGTATTATAATCTGGGGGACATCACTGTGTGTGTGCAAGGCAGGGTAGAGTTACTTGGGCAGGCATTTACACTGGTAGCTGGTTCTGTGTGGCACCATGGCACCCCACTGACTGGAATGTGCCCATGTCTGCACTGCCCATATTCTCATCTTCCCTTTCGCTCCTGCTCTGCCTCAGCTAAAATGCTGGGAGATGCTGAAGGGACCAGCATTAAAACAAGAGGATGGGATAGAGCTGCAGAAGGAAGCTGCCTGTCTAGGAAAACCAAAAGACAATGTAGCCCCCCTCCTGCCCCTTAACTAGCCCATTAGACTCATTTCTTATGTTCACTGAATATCAATGTGATTCAACCTCAAGGCTGCAATTTATGCTTCCTCATGGCTTTCTTTGTTTAAGTTGAAAAAATAATTCAGTCCAGTGAAGCTAATTGTCATTCACAGTAAGGCCCCTCTGCATCTATTTCCCTTTATGAGAGAGCTATAAAGAGAGAATTAGCTACACTTTTTATTTCTTTTGTATAACCCTCTAATTTAGCTGAAGTGATGTAAAGTAGCCCAGACCAGTCCAAAAAATGCCTTTTAATGTTTTGTACATGTGACTTTAAAAAGAAAGAAAAAGAATATGTACCATCCAGGCAGTGGAATGACTTTAATAGCAGATGTCTTTACATAAAATACTCTTCATTTGTCAAGTTAGACATGTGGCCTAATTTAATTTCTCCTAATTACACAGATGCTTGCTTGGAGAAAGTATCATCCACATGATTATTAGCCTGTTGCACTGAGTGAAACTCAGTATCACCTTTGGCACAGGCTAGACATAATTGCTGAACAGTTACTAGCAGAACATCAACTTAACTTGTCAGTTATCAGCAAATTTGCAGCACTTAATTAGGGGCTGTGTTCTGGTTTAGCACCAGCCAGCAACTAAACCCCACATAACCACTCCCTTGCTCCCTCCCTGATGGGATGGGGGAGAGAATCAGAAGAGTAAAATTGAGGAAACTCATGGGTTGAGATAAAAGTTTCATGGCTAAAGCAAAAGCTGGGCACACAAGCAAAGCAAGGAATTAATTCACTTCTCCTCATCAGCAGGCAGGTGTTCAGCCATCTCCAGGAAAGCAGGGATCCATCACACGTCATGGTTATGTGGGAAGACAAACACCATCGCTCCAAATGTCCCCCCTTCCTTCTTCCCCTCTCTCAGCCCTTGAAAACTGGATAAGTTACAACTTTTTCAGCTGAAATATGAAATATGAAATATGAACCATGATGAACTGCAGAAAGCAAAACTATCAAAAAGTATACTCCAAGTTTTCACGTATCAGCTTAATAAAATTTTAGGGAGTATAAAATCCCTGTACTACCAGTGTCACTTCTGAACAAAACACTTTCAGAAATAAGCTTAAATCTTAATTCTGACATCAGGATATAACGAAGAATCTCTCGGTCCCAAGTGTTTTATCACACCCACTTTCCCAACAGCAATCACAAGTCTATGACTCACGCACTGTACCAATACTGCAAATTAAAAGAAAACATTGTTCCTACTGCCATTTAGCCAAAGGTACTCCTACAGCTCTCCAGTCACAAGAGACCTGAGTAAATCTTCATTCTAGAGTGAAATGCTGTAGGCTCTGTTGAGCAGGTTGATCTACGGTTTTGCAAATGAAATCAGGCAGAGAAGCTGCAATACAGCCAGGTACCTGAATTCTGTGATCTAGTGTCAAGAGGGGAACTAGCAGCAATTACTAGAGGATTTTAAGAATCTCTTCAGGAGGAGATAGTGTTATAAGGAGAGGTCAGTAGTGAAGTTTCGCAAATATCAGTCATATTTCAACTTCTCGTACATAAAATGAGAATAAAAAATATACCCCAGATACAGAGGATGCTAATGAGCTTTGGTAAAACTATGAAGTGGTAAACTATCTGAGGAGACCATTGAGATGCAATTTGGAAGGAACTGGATAATCTTGAAGCCCATGAGCAATAAAAATCAGATAATATTTTGCATCACAAATGCAAAGTTATGTCCTGGATTGATAATAGAAAATTCTCATTAGCCAGAAAGCTGCTGGTTAGAAACAAATATTGATGAGTATAACCCTGGTCAAACACAATATGGAAGAGCTCAGTGGGGCAGAGAAATGCTCTTAGGGGTATCCAAAGGAATGAAGAGGCCATTACAGGAATGGAGTCTGGAAGAGCTTTGTTGGCTTCATTATGCCAGCAAAATGAAGGCTGGGATGGGGGGGATATAGTTGCTCTTTACATATACACCAGGGGTCAACTCCAAGAAGGCTAAAAGCTGTTTAAGCTGATGCCTAATTAAGTTAATGATGACACAGGAAAAAAATTATATTCTATGGGTTTAGTTTGGAAATAGAAGTATATTGTTGGTCAGGGAAATAACACTAGCTCCCAAATATGAGTCAGAAACCATGAATCTCTGCGCCGTTCAGGGTAGGAAATGGATTAAAGACAATACCAATTGCCTTGTTGATAAAATAAGCAGATGGCACTTCCCATGTGGCTATTTTTTTTGGTGCTGGAAGTCAGATTGCAGGGAATCACATACATTCCCCACCCCACCCCCAGTAATTATTGCATTACTGCCTTAACCATTAGCGAGTCTCTCCATTTATTCAATGGGAAGAGAATATTATATATGCTAATTCAATATGGAGAAGTAGATCTACTGAAGTCAGAGCAGCCCTCTCCAGATCATATAAATGCAACATCTGGCCCATTCTGTTTGGGAAGAAAAGATTTCCCTTGTCATTTGTTATTAACTAGTAATCTTTATAATCCCATAAAAGGTATCCCAAACTTAGCAGAGACATGCAGGCACTGGAGAGGCCACCATTAGACTTGTGACAAGATATTAAAGTCTTGTCAATTCTTGCAAATGCAGGTGGGGCTTCATGCCTCCTCCTGTTTTCTGGAAGTTAGGAAGGTGCTATAAAGAAAGATTGGTCCATGTCTCTCTCTATGAATCCTGTTTGCTGTGACGTAATTTTGTATGCGGGGAAAATGGTAACCAGATTAGATTCAGGTTGTGATGGATAGTTTAATAAAAATGAGTGCAATAAAATAAAAAAGGTGGTTTTTTTCTGGCATAAGTAACTGGAGGGGGAAAAATCTACTGGAATTCTCTTAGTTTTTACTCTAATAAACTTGTCAGGAAGCAGATTTATGAGAAATATAAATTATCATTCACATGGAACATGGATTCGCTTTATCTATATTCAGACTGTGAGCTGTAGTAAAAGGAAGGGACCAGATCTTCCTCTGACTACCTCTGCGTACTCAGACCTAATACCCTGGTAGCTCTTCTAAGCTTGTGTTTTGTTGCCCAGCTACTCTCACTGTAAGACTTTCCCTATTTGGTGATCAATGCAATAGCTACATTTATTTCAGATGCAGGACAGCAATAAATTCCTAGAAGTCTGGAGGTAGAAATCAAAATATTTCTTAGCTGTTATGGAGCAGGTATAAACCCATAGCAGTTTATGACCTATTCTTTGCTCATGTGTGCACTTTTTATGTCTGTACCATATTTACCATCCTCATCTTTGACAGGAGTTTGAAAGCCACATCTGCAGATAAGGTCTTATTGGACTTGGACAGGGAGCACAATGGCAATTGAAAAGGTTAGAGGCTCCTACTAGTTCAGGTCAATGAGTGGGGTTTTTTACTATTACAGGGATTATTATGTTCATCCCAATAATAGTATTTTGTCTACAGTGAAATGAAGACATGGATCCATGTATTTTAGTATTGTAGAAGAGCATTAACACAGTCTTCAAGGCAGTGGACACTGATTGACCTCATTTCCTGCAAACATCAGGAGGAGAGGGGATGCTCATCTCACTTGAGATCAAGCCCTGTGCGTGCAGCCAACATACAGGATTAAGAGCAGGTACTTCAATACATGGCTGTTCTTGGCACAGTTCAATTTCCAAAGCAATTTCTTGGAGTGCTGGAGGTGAAGGATGGCAACACCTTTGCTGATTGTCCCTTGCTGAGCCGTAAATTGATGCTGATTGTGAACGAAGAAGGTCTCCAGTAACAGCCTGGCAAGATGGCAGCAGCCATAAATATGTAGGAAAGAAAGGGGCCATCTCCTAACAAGCTGGTTATCTCCAGAGGGAAGGTGCAGTGCTTTCTATTAGACTTTTTAATAGAATTATAAATAGGTGATATTATCCTGCTGATAATTTATCTCTGAGCTTAGTTCACACAGTAATAATCAGCAGTGCCACCTGATATTCTCTCATACAATCACAATTCTATCTTCAATTTCAAATACATGTTATTTGTTCTTAGAGCTCCTGTTTTCACAGTGATAACTGTGAAACACAGATGACTGTTTTTAAAAAGCTTCAAATGCCATTTGACTGCAGCCTGCAGGCTTGGAAAAGCAGTTAAGAATCTAAGCTTTGTTATTAATGCTTTTAAATTTTGCATGTTTTAAAAGTCTGAGATGCCAGCATCACGTCCAAGGCCAGCAATTACCAAGTTTAACCACTATGAACAAAAAGTACCACATGCACTGTGTTTTGTGAGAAGGCCATTTCATAGATTCATAGAGTTATTTGGTTGGAAAAGACCTTTGAGATCATCAGGTCCAACTGTACCTGTCCACTACTAAACCATATTCCTGACCATCTTGTCTAACCCATCTTCTATATCCCTCCAGGAATGGTGACTCAACTACTTCCCTCAGCAGCCCGTTTCAATGCCTGATAACCCTTTCAGGGAAGAAATGTTTCCTAATATCTAATATTTTATAATCTGCTGGAGAGGCAGAAGAAGGGAAAGTCCCAAAACCTGTGCTCTACTTATATTTTGTACAGTGGGGATATTTGGAGCCAGGGTGTAATAGGGAAAATGGATATTATTTTGCCTTAGCATTGGTTGTCATTTTACATATCAGCTTAAGAAAATATGGCTAACATTATTCCCATGGCTGCAGTGGCTATGGACAGTCTTCTCTTGTTTACCTGCAGCTCAATTTGCCAGTGTTAATGTAGAAGACATAAAATCTGAAAAGAAAAATCTCTGCGCAGGTCTGGTATTGAAGGACTGTGTGTAGGTCGTGTGTTTCCAAGTGAGATGACTGCCACGGTTTTTAACGCATTTCCTCCTTGTCATTTTGGTTTTATTATCACATATGGGGCCATCTGGGTCCTCTGTGGGACTCCCAAGACTTTTTGGCAAGCACATGCATGAAGATGTCTGGGGATTTTCCTCTACAAGCCTTTCTACTGTATCTTATTTCTGGAAACCTTGCTTTAAAAAGAGTTTTCTTGGGGTGCTGCAGTCTCAACCAGTAACATAAACCTCCTTGCTATGAGCAGTGCTGACATTGTAGGACAGCACTGAGAAAAATCTACCTTCCACTACAAGCCTGGTGGCACGTTAAGAAAGCAAACGCACTTTGTTTGGTGGCTCAGGCACTGTGACAGGTGGATTAAAACAGATGCTTGTGGTCCCCTCAGCCTCTGAAGTGAACATGTGGCACAGTATCTGGAGGCAGAAAAAAAGATGAAATACACTCAAAGCATAAATATGTTCCTTCCAGGTCTTGAGAGTTTTGAATCTCTTGAACTGTTTTGAATGCTATTTTTTTTTTCTGTGCCATATCAGTCAAGAACCTGCTTATGGAGCTGTTGGGCCTTCTTGAAAGATAAATGTGACCTATAGACTCACATTTATCACAGTGTCTCCTGTAAGAAATGTAACCCGTTTCAAGGCAGCTGGATGGATTGGAGAGATGCAAAACTGGAACAATTCAGCAATCAGTAACTTGGTGAGAAGGCCTTCGTGAAGAAGATGAAGAAATGGCTAAAAATATAATAAATTTGCTTTAGAAGGAAAGATTAATCATCATGCAAGAGAAGGATTGCGTCAAGTGTAAGCACAGAAATTGTGCTATGAGTAATAACGTTAGCCAAAGAAAAAGCACCAAATAAACTCAGTTCCAGCAGATACGTTTCAAACAAGTTTTATCTGGCTCTAAAATACTCTTCTTTGAGAGGAAGTGTGTTATGGCTGAGCAGTCTCCAGGGATGGCTTCCACGCTGGGGGACACTGCCTCTGGTTATCATTTGAAATTTTTCAATTTCCGAATATTCAAATCTTTCCATCACTGTCAAATCTGTTTAATGGTAATGGAAAGTTATTCTTGTCTAACAAAACTGATTTCTTATAAATAAAGAGGTTTGGGCACAGCTTGTTGTTGCAGATGTATATGACAAACTATTTACTTCTGGAGGCCTCAGCTGTCGAAATGAGACAGGTACAGAACCGATACCTTCGAGATTGATTGCTGGGCATTTCTCAAAGGTTGCATAATTACAATGTCCCTCAAAGAGCTTATAACCCAGACATCAGAAAAAGCCATGCACAGTGAGACAAATGACTTGGGGTGGCATAAGCTGTAGTATGAGATCTAAGATGATGTGGAAACTCTTTGCCAGTAAATGTCTGTGATCTCAGCACTCTGCCTTCTCGGCCGCTGTCAGGCTGCAGTTCATCCCCTGCCCAAAGTAGGGTTTGAGGAGGGATTCCAGGTGGGAAAAAAACCCAGTGACTTCGTAGGTTTTGAGAATGTGGTGTGCAAATATTGCTCTGCTAGGCCGGGGGTGATGAATTGATGCTGTTCTGCAGCTCGAAGTTTGTGCCAGTGGCGCTGAGTAAGAGAGGCTAGAAGGAATGGAAAATGGATAGCTGACATTTTTCACATAAGTTACTTTAATTTTCATGCCACTTTTAAAAGACATAAAGGTTTGATTAGGAGAAGAGTTTTGGCAGTGAAGAGAATGGCATAGAAGGCTGAATTTTGGAGCAGCATGCAGGAAAAATGGCAAGACTTTTCAAAAGGATCTTATTTTTAATAAAAAGCAGGGTTTGGGAAACATACTTCACTAATGGCATTTAGTGGCATTTAGTTTGGTTTAACAGCAGGCATAGGAGGAAACTGAAAATATCTGAGAACTTTATCACACATTTTTCTGAAACAGAAGTTACATCTAGGAAATGTAGAATTGGAACAGGTTGCCCAGAGAAGTCATGGATGCCCCATCCCTGAAGGTGTTCCAGGCCAGGTTGAATGAGGCTTTGAGCAACATGATCCAGTGGGAGGTGTCTCTGCTTATGGCAGAGGAGTTGGTACTGGATGATATATAAGGTCCCTTCTAACCCAAACAATTCCACAATTCTATGATTTTGAGAGAGCAAATGTAAGCACAAAAGACAAGAGAAAATCAAACAGATGAAAGGAAACCAAGAAGGGGTCTGGAAGAGAGAAGACCTAAAGGACAGGAAAAACAACTTCACAAGCAGAACTTAAATCAGATTTTAACATAGATTTTTCATCTATGCACAAAGTGCCCTAAATTTCATGGTGTTTTTGAGGAAAATAGCTTAGAGTTTTATAGCTTTGTTGAACTTAAGGTGTAAAAAGACTGTGATTTCAGACTGCTGCTGTTAAATAGAATTGTCTGGAATTACTACTAACTGGTGAAGTTGGGGAAAATTCTGCAAATTATGCCACCCATTCTGCTCTTTGCTGCATATGTGGGTTTGTGTCCTGACATCTCTCCTGCTGAGAGTTCACAGAAAATGCCATAGTGGTGGGTGATCATCGTTAGGCCTGGAGATGGGCAAGGGGCAGAGGGAGAAGCTTCTCCTGGCCTTTCTTCCCACCAACTCCAGGTAAAGATCCTACTGAAAGGAGACAGCTGCTAGTGATTGAACAAGTTAGTAGGTCAAATTAAGAACAGAGCACTCAGCTGGCTCATTGCCTTGTGTTCCTTACAAATTCACTTATGCCTGGATTAAGGTGTTTCTTTTTTGCTCCCTTCATGAGGATTTAGTCTCTGTTACAAAATCAGGATCTAAAAAAACTTCATGCCGCTCTAACAGGTACAGTAATCTTTTTGATTAATTCATTCCTTGCAATTATTATTCCAGATCAAGCTAAATTAAATTCAATAATACGAAGAGTAGCTTCTGGAGTAACATGCATCTCACTTCAGGCTTAGAGGAATCCGGATTAGTATTTTTGGTTAGAAAGAGACATAATGAACCCATGACTACTTGGAAAAATTCTGAAGATTAGCTACACCCCACTTAAAGGAAAATTATTTTGATCTATAGCTTCTACTTTAGTATAATACCCTCTGTAAACTTCTCTGAATGGCACTTTTAAAAGATTAATTCTGCGGAATTTAAGTTGGAAGCATTTTGTGACTGAAAATTTTACCAGGTCCTGCGGAACTCATGTGTTGCTTACGCATCTGCCTTTGCTGTGCACCAGGAGGAGCCTGAAAGACACTGCCCCACTTTAGAAAAAGGCAAAACAGATTTAGCAAATAAGTTAAAAATAAATCTCCTTCAGAATCACTGCAGACAATAGAGTAATATTTGAAGCTTGAAAATGATAAAATTTAATTTCACTGTATTTTTCATTTAGAAAAACACTTGAAAAATGAAGGCTTTGCATCAGCAGGGAATATCATGCACTCTCTTGAAGATACTATTGCCGGTATTAAGAAATTGGTAAGAAAAATCTAATATTTAGTTCTAAGCATATAGAAAAGAGTTAGTTGGTAACCATGAAATCAATCTTTTATGGTTGTAATATTACAGTGCTCTCTTGTGAGAGCTATATTCTACCTTAAGAGAGAGAGGGAGGCAATTTGGAGTGAAGTTGGTGGATGTTTTCATGCACTTTGCTGCCTGCCCAAGTTTGGCTGCAATAGAAAAAACCAACCTGACTCACATGGATCACAAAGCTGACCCAAGCCTTAGGTTACCTGCTGGTGTTTTAATGGGGCACAATAGATGTAATTTATTCTAAGGGGTTAGAATTTGAAGAATTCCCAGATTTCTATTGAAGTAAAAAGAGGAAGGGTCTTATTCTCAGCAGAGGGAATTTGGACTCAGGGTTGACGTTCTGTTCCCAGCTCTATCGTGTCTTCATATTTTGCTTTTGTGAAAGACGTGTAAGCTTATCAGGAACATCACAAAAATCACCTGAAGGCAGAGGTTTACTTGTGTAGAGCTTTTTGCATAATAAGGGTCTTAATGGCATTTATGTTATGATGCTTCCCTCTCAGGGCTGCATGAGGATGCACCCGCTAATGTCAGTGCAGAGTTCAGTGGGTGCAAAAGTATTGTTTTAAAATAATGTCTTTTCTTGAAACAATTGCATTGTATGTGATAACAGGAGACCTTACAGCAATAATGAGCTGAGGATGGCTGCTCACAGGTAGCTAACTTGCTTTCAGACCTCTGAAGCCATTAAAGCCAAAATGGCTTCAAACAGAAGGTATTTTAAAAGTATCTCAGTAATGTATTTGTCTAGGTAGGTGTAAATCTTGTAAAAGTTTCCTTTCTCCTGCAGCAGGTCTCTAAATCATCTATTTCAGACCAGCTCTGCATTAGTCTATCAGATGAGTGTTTTATGTAACGTGCTGAAATCATAAAGCTGTTTTCTTTTTCACTGCTTCAGCTAATTGAGGATGTAACTCATATGGAATTAAAACCTCTTATCCATTTGTTTAACACCTCTAAATATTTCATCTTCCCAAAGAAATGAGAGTAATTTATATGTGTGCATATTGAATTTCCTCTGCAGACAGTAAAATTCAACTGTATGCTTTCTTCCCACAGTGTCTCAGCTGGTGACTGTATCTGGTAGCAAAGCTGGAGGAGAAAGATAGGATTGGCTTTGTGCATCCATTGTGGTTACACTCAACATCCATTTCAGAACAGATTTCTTTTCCTAGATGTTGGGGGTTTCATCAGCCCACCTACGGTTCTCAGTCATAGAAACTGGGGGAGCCAGTTGTTTGAGGGCTTCCTCCACGATCTGCTGTCACTCTAAAAGTGACCCTTCTTATGTCATTAACTGTGAACCGGAAGATGACTTTCTAGGGTCTATCAAGGGCAGCTAGGGTCTCCCTTCTTCAAAGCAGCTTGAAGCCACAGGGAAATGAGGCTTTTCTGTTGCTCAAATAATATCTTTTTTTTTCAATGGCAGAAGCTAAGACCTTCCCTGGCAGCACAGCTCTTGTAGCAGAGATGCAGGTAACGGCTTCCTGAAGGCTGATAACAGTCAGAACCAACAGTTCCTGGGGTTATAGGTTTGTCCAGCTACCTGTAAAACAAGTTACTTGTTATTTTGAAGAGTGAAAAGAAAGGATAAAAGAGAACAAGGATGAGCAAGGGGAATGATGTATGTAGGCATGGGAAATATTCAGTTTCAATTAACTACAAAAACATGAAATATTGGTCTTGTAAGGAAGAAGTACATTTTCATCTGTTGTTGCATTACTTGGTTCTCACTTGTGGGGTTTTTTTAAGTGTCAGAAAGAAATTCAAAGACATGCCCTTGAATGTCTAGTAGAGGAGACTATAAAAACCCAGTCATCTTTGTTTCAGAACACAGAATTTTCCAGGAGAGGTTATTGCAGAGGTGACAGGTAGTACTGACTTAAGCAGCTCTGAAAAAAAAATGAGAGAACTGAATTTTCTATGTATTTAAACAATTTGCAGTATTATATGAAATAGATCTTACTGCTAAAAGTAAAATGCTTTCACTAACTTGTTAATGAAAGTAGATAGGTGTTTGCTGCTGTGTAATACTGTGAAGGATTATTCTCTCATATAAGGATGTAAATGAGAGGTATCTTCACTGAAGCCCCTGCCCAAGCACTAGCGGAACGACTGGAGAGCTGCACCGTTCAATTCTGATTCTAGATATGCCACAGCCTTTCTTTCTCTGGTGCTCGAGATGGAGCACTTGCTCCGTGCTGCAGGTTCCCTCTTCATGAAGTAGGGCTATGCTTATCTGATGTGACATTGCTTTTGGGTGGGGTTTATCTGACCAAGTGCTTATAAACTGCCTCTTTTAGCCAGCAAGCAGAAGGAGGCACTTGTGGGCATGATTCATCTCGCCCTAGAACAGATCCTTAAAGCAAGCCAGAAGCACCATGAACTTGAAGTCCTTCTTAACTTTGCACAGGCTATGAAGGGAGGCCAAAGCATTAGCTCAAATGTAGATATTTAGAAGAAAATAAAGTTTGAGCTCTGTTTTCCTTTTTTCTTGGGTATGGCTCCACTTTTAAGATCACCAACCTGTATTCCGCTACTACCCTTCTATTTGCACTTTAGTCATAAAGCAGTGGTCAGGGAGTTGATCTGGATGAATGTTAGGAATTCTTCTTAGTGGAAGGAGCAAGGGAACTGGAGTTGTTTATCCAACTAACCATGAGGCTTTGTGAGTGTTAGTGGTAGCACAGCGGGAGGAATGACAAGGTGGCAGGGTGGCCAGGGAGAGCAGGACTGGCTCCTTTTGGAGCCGCATGGGGTTGCTTTAGGTTCATCATCACACAGTATCACAGTATCACAAGGTTGGAAAGGACCTCTGAGATCATCAAGTCCAACATATATCCCAACACTAACACCAACACTAACACCAACCATCATCTAAACCATGGCACTCAGTGCCTCATCCAGTCTCCCCTTAAACACCTCCAGGGTCGGCGACTCCACCACCTCCCTGGGCAGCGCATTCCAATGGCCGATCACCCTTTCAGTGAAGAACTTCTTCCTCACATCAAGCCTAAACTTTCCCTGACGAAGCTTGAGTCCATGCCCTCTAGTTCTGTCACTGGTCACCTGAGAGAAGAGACCAACCCCTGCCTGACTACAACCTTCTTTTAAGTAGTTGTAGAGAGCAATGAGGTCTCCCCTGGGCCTCCTCTTCTTCAGACTAAACAGCCCCAACTCCCTCAGTCGCTCCTCATAGGGCTTATGCTCCAGCTCCTTTAACATCTTTGTTGCTCTCCTCTGGACACATTCCAGTATCCTGACATCTTTCCCAAACTGGGGGGCCCAGAACTGTACACAATATTCCAGATGAGGCCTGACCAGTGCCGAGTACAGGGGGACAATAGCTTCTCTGGTCCTGCTCACTACACTATTCCTGATGCAGGCCAGAATGCCATTGGCCTTCTTGGCCACCTGGGCACACTGCTGGCTCATGTTGAGCTTCCTGTCAACCAGCACTCCCAGGTACCTTTCTGCCTGACTACTCTCCAGCCACTCTGTCCCCAGCCTGTAGCTCTGCATGGGATTGTTGTGTCCAAAATGAAGTACCCGACATTTGGACTTATTAAACATCATCCCATTAGAATCAGCCCATCTCTCCAATCTGTCCAGGTCCCTCTGTAGGGCCATCCTACCCTCTAACAGAGCAACCCTTCTTCCCAGCTTGGTATCATCTGCAAACTTGCTGATGATGGACTCACGAAACAGCAACCAGAGCTTTTACTACCCCTGTGTTTGTTGATTACTTTCTTGTAGCTGGTTTCCTCCTTCACCCTTTCTCTGCCTGCATCACGTGGTTGCTGTGCAGTCAGTCGGTGGTTTGTAGTCACTGCTCCCATCCTGCACTGCCTGTGTTTTGCATGGGTGGGTGTACACCAATGTGACTGTCACCTCAGAAGCCAAAAAGATACTGTAGAGCAACGCCTCTGCACAGAGGAGCTTTAACCACAGGGCCTCTTCATGCAGGCTCTTCCTTTTGCGCAGTGGCTCTTCAGGGAGAAACGCTATTGGATTTCAAGCCAGGTCATCCTGTTCCTTGTCGCTGGCTGCCAAAGCTGGTTGGGCAGAAGATTTTTTTGAGGGGGTAAAGGAGTGATTTTTAACATTTCACTATTTGTCTAGGGAATTTCTTAGGCATATAGTATGAAAAAGAACAATTGTTCTGTGAGAACTTAGCAGGCTGCTTCTTGTTGATAAATGCAGATGACTCAGGGAAAATGTGATAGGACTAAGCTACTGAAATCAAGTATGTGATTTAAGGAATATTACTGTTTTAGGATTACAGCTATCCCTTACCAGGTGACAGTACCTATAGCAGTGAATTAAAGACTATGGATCAAACCCTTAATGCATTAGCTTGTGTGTACCTTTTTATAGCTAAGAGGCTTCTGCATGTTTGGTATTTATTTTTTACCTCTTGTTACTGCTGCACATGAATCTGGTGCTGCTAAGATAAACCAACTGCACTATGCATTGAAAAGCATTGCTGATGAAACTGAATTACCAGATGAGAAACAAACCTTTTGTGAAAGAGAATGCTGCACTGTATCACATATTCATTTGAACAAGGACAGCCATATTGGTGAGATGGTTAAGGACAACAGAAATGTTATCAAAACATGGTGACTAGTGCTTGTCCCTCACCCCTGCAGTGAGCCACAAATGTTTCTAGGCAACCCTGCAGCAGCAGTAAGCCTGATTTTTAAGCTCTTATTTCTTGAACAGCAGAGCCTGCCCTCTGATAAGCTGGCTTCGGGAAAACTGTCTGCAGCTTTGCTTCTCAAACTGCCAGGGAGAGTTTTCTCTTTCAACAATTAATGTTAAGGAACTACTACAAAAAAAATTGTATTTTTTTCAATAAAAAATGTTGTGGAAGTAACTCTGAATCAGTAAATGTGCTAGAGATCCATCTTCCTCTTCAATATTACTCCAGTAAGATACACAGACTTGAGAGATATTTGTTTTCTCCCTGATGGATTTCATGTTACTGTCACCTTCTGCCATGCTGCTGTTCAAAACTAAATCACCAAGAATTTTTTTAGGGGAACCCTGTTTTCTTCATTCTTTCAGAGCTTGCAAGCAGCCCTTTTATAATGAATCTTGTTGAAAATAGTCACATCAGAAAAAGTAAAGCTTTGAAAAAGTTGTGATATAAATAACTGAATACCGTTTCTTTAGAATGCAATGTCTTCGTTACAGGTATCGGTGCATGTCATGCTTCATGGTACGTAAGCAGTGCAGAAAACTGAGTTGCCAATGTATAGATAGGCAAATATGCATTTCAGAGGACATCTGAGCCAAGTCTCTGATCTAAAAGAATGGTAGGAAATATAATTTTCATCTATTTTTTTTTCCAGTAAGGAACAAGAATACTTGTAGGCACAGTACCAGGAAAGAGTAGACTTGTTGAATGAAAGGATGACAATGAAAGTTAACACAAGTGTTCTCTTGATTGAGACTTGTGAGACAAGTCCCTCTAAAACAAGAGATACAGTAAGAGAAATAATTGAGGGAAAGGCAACATTAGCAGAATTGAAAGAAAAAAGAGCTGAAAAAAACAGGAAACAAGAAAGAAGTATGTGATTTAAAGATGAAGATGTCTGAAATGTACTTCACAGTTTTACAGATGGTCATATGGTGCCAAAAAAACTAAATGACCTGAGAAATTATTCCAGATGTTGTGTTTTGCTTTCTCATATGGAGCTGATGTGTCTCTGCAGCAGCACAGAGAAGGGATTCTCTTGACACTGCATGCTTTTTTGACTTCTATATACAAGTGCTTCTGGGTGTGTGTATATACACACACAAACATGCACACATCAAAACTGAATGGTATATGAAATCTGTTTTCTAGCAGTACATCTCAGAATGTCATATTTGTATTAGTGCTTCTTACTGGCCCTGGGACAAATAATCACATACTGGAAATTCATCCCCCCCAGGCAAACTGCTTAAAATAAAGATACCCATTTTTTCCAGCAAGCTCTGAGATAAGGTCTTACTGTTTTTATATTCTGCCCTATTTTCAGTCGTGTGTATTTGACATCCTTTTGGAACTATAGCATAAAAACAGACTAAAAGAAAACTTTCTAGTAGAAAATATGGTATAATCAGGTACCTAGACTGGCATAAATTCATATGAAATTTTGACAGATCAGGGCCTAATTTGCATGTTATATTAATTAATTATTATAGAGTTCAGTCATTTTGTACATAGCTGTGGCTTTTGCAGAAAAGGATTTTCTACCAGTGTAAATTTTGTACTCATTTAATTTTGGAAGGCTTCATATCTTTTAACATACATTTTTTTAAACAATGCACATTTCTCAATTAATTGTATTATTTTTAATGTAGAAGAGAGAAATGAAAAGATCTTTGACACTCAGGAGGCAAATGCTTCCAAGAAAAAGTATGAATTTGGAAACTAGCATATAAAAAACTTTGACCTACAGCATTTGATAAATCTGAATTCAATGGTAAGTTATATACAAAATTTTTGTGTTGATTATTGCAAAGATCCAGTTTCATAGTTAGTTGAAGTGAGGGGAATTTATAGGGAAATTCAGGCCCAGCCTTTTAAGAAGAAAAATAAACTTGCATGCTGTTTAATGACTGGCATTATTAACTGTTTGTTACTCGGTTATTAATTTACTTTCAAAAACCAGAAGGTCCATATTGACTGTCTTTACCAGCTTAATGAAACTGTTGGCCTCTCTGTGCTGGTCAATCTATTTATGAGGACATATTAAAAAAGTCAGTGAGAAGCTGACTTGAATCCCAGTCCAGCACATTCCTCTGGTGGAGCTTGTTGGAAGAATGCTGAAAAAGGGAGATGACCATCAGCAGGTGGATAGTGGATGCAAACTGTGATATAAGGGGAAGAAATAGGAAGAAATTTGGAAAAGACAGCTCTTCAGATATTATGAAAGAGTTTGTACTGGAAAATGTTGTAGAAACTAAAATAAGCAAGGAGACTACATTATGCTCAACTGCCTGGGAATGCATTCAGCAGTGCAGGTAACTCCATGTTGATGGGCATGTGAATTGTGAGGATGCTCAGGATCTGGAAAGTCAAAACTAGTATGTCCAAAGACAACCAGGCTTTCTCTGTCAGCAACCTATTTAATATTGGCTTCCAGTTCAAGTCTGCCTGTTTTGTAGGATAGCTTATCAGAGAAAAGAAAGAAAACATCAGTGTTTTCAGCTTTCCTTCTATGATTTCTTGCAGAGTTAACTTAAACTATATGCATTCAGTTTAAAAGCAGCATTACTGTAAAGCAACTGTACTGTAAAGCTAATACTTGAATAATGATTTGAGCCAAACTGAGATGTAAACCACCATTTTCTGCCCTAGTCTTGCTAAGTTCTGTTAAAAGCACCACTGCCTCCCCAGTAAAAAGTCCTTTCAGTCTGAACCAGTGTCATGTTAGCAGAAATTCCAGATTTATAACTGAGTTAACTCTGCAGTAAGGTTCCCTTAAATGAGAGATTTCATAGGTTAATTTTTTAAAGTTTCTTCTCATTACCAACAGGCATTGATTTTTTTTTTAACTCTTTCAGTGATTAAATACAATAAATACAGCCTTAACCACTGTTTCCTCAGTTTTCTTTCTTTGCAGGCTGTAGTAATTTTGACTGTGAAATCTCAGAGTGGCTAAAAAATAGTACAGTATCATGTGGATGTTATGAAATCTTTTTTTTTAAAGAAAAGGCCGGTGGTAGTGAAGGGATTCATTATCTACTGTTTTGGAAAATTCATGTGTTTTGACATAGTCTGTTATATTTTTATAGGCTATATTTAATGAGGAAATTCTCATAACAAAACTGAGAGGGGAAACAAAGCAAGTAACTGGAAAAAATGGAATTCGTAAAGATAGACATGCTGGCACTCTCAGAAACTAAGTACGAATTATGAGACCGTTTGATTTGATCTTTTTGCTAAACCTGAATCAGTGTTTTCTAAGGGATTTTTTTCCCCGATATTTAAGAATAACAAGCCAAATTCTATAAAGTATGTGAATTGTATAATGGGAATATTTCTATTGGCTTCAGTGGACATACAGTAAATTCTTGGAGGACAGCTGAAGTTAATCTAAATTAGCTAGCAGGGAACAAATATTACCAAACAGAGAGAGCCCTTTGGACTGGAGTTATACTGTTATTACAACCATACACCTGGTAGATAAGTCAGTCATTACTCCCTGCATGTGCAGTCATTGTCC
This sequence comes from Dromococcyx pavoninus, assembly GCA_033558185.1. Taxonomy (NCBI): domain Eukaryota; kingdom Metazoa; phylum Chordata; class Aves; order Cuculiformes; family Neomorphidae; genus Dromococcyx; species Dromococcyx pavoninus. Next base: position 574,016 of record JAUMJL010000707.1, on the reverse strand, counting down.
AATCAGCTGGGACACTTCCATTTGCTATGGCACAGATATCTCTTCTCCTGTTTGTTACGTGAAGTACAAAGCATCACAAATGATGTGAATAAGCAAAATAGACCAAATATCATTCTAGGGTCTTGTCTGTGTTACGACCAGAGAGTTCCTTGTGGAGATCTTCAATTTAGCATTATCCAGGCCACCTCCATAGCTGCTTCTCTTTTGACTCTGCCGTGGGCCTTCTGAAGGGTTTCGTGACCAAAGTGATGGGGAAAAAACCTGAGACTCTTACTGGTGATGCAAACTTCTTGTGCAGAATCATAGAATCATCTGGTTGGAAAAAACCTCCTCATCAAGTCCAACTGTACCTGTCCACTTACTAAACCATGTCCCTAAGAAACTCATGTACCCACCTTTTAAACACCCCCAGGGATGATGACTCAACCACCTCCCTGGGCAGCCTCTGCCAGTACCTGACTATGCTTTCAATGAAGAGATTTTTCCTGATGTCTAATCTGAACCTCCCCTGGCACAACCTGCGGCCATTTCCTCTTGTCCTGTCACCTGTCACTTGCAAGGAGAGACCAACATCCACCTCTCCACAACCTCCTTTCAGGCAGCTGTAGACATCGGTGAGGTCTCCCCTCAGCCTCCTCTTCTCTAAGCTAAACAACCCCAGTGCCCTCAGCCACTCCTCACAGGACTTGTTTTCCAGCCCCCTCACCAGCCTCGTTGCCCTTCTCTGGACATAAAATGAACCCATTTCCCCTATAAGTTGAACTAAAAATCCCTACAAAGAAGAAAATATGAGTTCTAGGAAACTTGGTTAAAATTATTGCTCTGAACTATTTTTCTTGATGGCAGAACTAATTCATTAATGTCTTCACAAAATGAATGTTGCCATTAATTAACAATGTAATTACTGTAAAAAATGAGCTGCAGCCAGCACCCGGCTGTGGCCCTTGATCCTGTAGGCAGTTATAAATTGCTTATCTTTACTCTCATGACTATTCATTTCAGTGGGAATATTCGTGCTAGGGAAGTTTATCAAGATCTTAAGGGTCCAAACAGGTGTTGGCCACAGACCTGTGGGCTGAGGGGAGTTCCATGGCCCGAGTGTAACAGAAGCATTGTCTTTCTGCTCTTTTTTGGGCTGTATTTTTATAACCATTAAGTGTTGAGAATGTCTTTATGTATTTTATGTGTTTGTCCTTCATAACTCATTCTACTATTTGATGGAACAGATGAGTTACGCAGTTGAGTTAAAGAAAGGACCTGGTCAATGTATTTTTCCCTTCACAATGTTTGGCACATGCTCTCAAAGCTTGGATATGGATTTCTGCTTCAATATTTGTTTGTTACGAAGCTACTGGGATGCTGGGGCTTTCTCTTCCTCTTTTTTATTTTTTGTTATTCTCTCCTCCTCCGTATCTGATTCCTTTCTTCAAACACTTCTTTAGGTAGGCTCGTGCTTCTTGCATAACTCCTGGTTTGTATAAAAAGTAGAAAAAGGAAGTGGGTATCTCTTGCTCTGACCCTATCATGTAAAACATACAAACGCACAGTGCCCATTAGTAGCAAGAGGAATAAATCTGTGCTCCATTTTGTTTCATTTTAACCTGAAGACCTGTGGCTGGTAGGTCTTATCTACCTGAAATCCTGCGTGTTTTCTCCTTGTGTGCTATTTCTATCAGTTTGTCTATAGGAAATATTGCCTCAGCCTACAAGCCTTCCTTGGCTTGTATTTTACAATCTTCCAGTAGAAAAATCCCCCTGGATTTACCTTGCTCCCTACAAAAGATTCCCTTATTTGAACTGATGTTCTCAACAACAATGTGTAACACAGAGCTGTGGCCAAACACTGTTATGTATGTTTTTGAGATGTGACCTGCAGGTACCACGGTGCCTCTCTCCAAGTAGCGTTAAGTGCTTAGCTTCTTTTCAAAGAAATATCAAGAAGAGCTGTGCAGAAGAGCTGGCATCTCTAAAGCAAGAGCTGGAGACTGGAAAACAAGATGAGGCAGGATAAACTAGAAAGTCTGCATTGTATCTTTAAAACAACACAGCAAATTAGGGAATTACTGCATCTTGTTGCAGCTGCTATAACAGAGATACAAAACAAAAGCCTTATTATGTAAATATTCAGTGATGTAATGGCAAACAAAAGGGCATCTCCTCAAGTATAAGCATGGTTTCATGTATATTTCTATACTGCCAAGTGGTAAGAACCACTGAACTTATGTTGTACGTGACTTTTAATCATTATGACAGTAAATGTTCTGATTTGCTTTGTAAGATATTTGGTATTTTTCCAGGATACGTATACCTATGTAAACTGTAAAACTGGAGGGAGGTGTTATCTACTTGTTTTAACTAATTTCAATAGGTCTGAAGAGCAACAGTATCTAAATATCTCCATTCTTGGAGATACTCAAAAAGCCATTTGGACATGGTTCTGGGAAACTTGTTCTAAGTGACCGTGCTTGAGCAGGAAGGTTGAACAAGGTGACCTCCAGAGGTCTCTTCCAACCTCAGTCTTTCTGTGATTCCATGATCTGACCTTAATTCCTACTACTAACTATTTTAAAGCAATTATTTTTCTTAGGATATGCTGTGTTTTAGATGCAGATTACTCTCATTTTCCTCTAATGGCTTATTTCTGAGTGGTCCGGGTAGGCATTACATATTTCAGAAATCCCTGACCTGCCTTTTGCTTTGCATTGTGAGATTGAAGACCTTGAGAAAGAGGTTTTTCAGTTTGAAAACCAAGTCAAAGCCCTGAATGAAGAAGCAAATAAGAGGAAAAATGTTTACAAGATTTATAATGAAGATTTTACTAACAAAGTTAAGTGTCTGGAGGTAAGTTTTGTTATCGTTTTTATTAACCTTGGGAATATTTCTGATGTATGAATTAGCAGTGTTTATTGAACTTCATTGGAGCTATGCTTAGCTTAAATGTGACTCATCTGCCAGTAATTATTTCAAGAAAATCCTCTGCTTTCCAGATTGGTGAAGTTTTTTTGGGGGGTTGTTCTGGTTTGGGGGTTTTAATGCTCAGAAGCACTTAAGACCCTGAGATTGAGACGCTGGAATCAGCACACAGTCATATATATATATATATATATATATACACACACTTACATTTTCACATACATATTGGCATCTATTTCAAAATAATGCAGTGAGTGTTTCTCAGAAGGGTTGCCTCCCATTTTAAAACAAAAATATGTGCAGGACAAAATTCAGTTCTGAGATACATCCAGTTTAGCCTTAGAGTGAGCCTCCCAGTGTGTAGCCTGTTCACGTGGAATGTATTTCATCATTTTGGGTAAACAGCAAACATTCATGGAAATATGACAGCTTTATTTTAGACACTGGTCAAATTCTCCTCTGAATTACTGTTGTAAATCTATTGGAGTGTTGGTGGTGTACAAGACATGAACCAAGGCTACTTAGTGTCAGTGTTCTTTAAAACTCTGATGAGACTTCTTTCCCAAAGTAAGGATGACAGTGAAATGCTGCATGTGAACCGTGCAGAGCTTTCAAAGACTTCAAGCATTTCTCTGATTTTTGATATATGGCATATACTCTATCCCTAGGGAATCTGTCTGAGTCTTGGTCAACACTCTGATTTGAGATAGGATAAATCAAGTGCCAGGAGTGTAGTAAATATCCTCTTTGTATGTCTGACCTTAGAAAGGCAGATTTACAGAAGGCTTTGAGGATGTTCCTCAGTTTTCTGGGGGAGAGGTTATGCTTCCGTATCTTGCAAGACAGTTATGGTCATTTAACTGCTCAAGCTTCCCTAAAAATCAGGGCTGAGATTGTTACTGCTAAGTAAAGAGTTGTACTGGATTAAATCTCATGCTCTTTCTAGCAGCTGAGCTATGTAGAATATATGAAAGAGGTGCTAAATATACCTTGACCTTTCTTTTGTTTTGTTCTTAGTATGATTCATTCTAAAAGAGTTTTCCTTCATCTAATAGAGAGCTGACGAAACTACTATGAGAGGGTTGTTCTTTCCTTTGTGGCCTGGATAGAACCAGCTTGAAAAAGTAATTGTAACTCTTTATCTTCGTTCAGTGACTTACATAACTGTTTTTCTGCTTTGCTTTCATTTCCTACCATTTTGATGAAACAATTGAAGTTTGCTTTTTCCTCTTTCCTATTTTGCCTTTGGAGCTTTCAGCATTTTCTTGCACTCACTCTCCATTATTTTCATCTGCAAAATGTTTCTATCTGAATGCTGTCTCATGGAGGTGGTCTGTGTAAGGGGAATAAACTGCTTCATTGAGAGTCACGTCAGCTCCGGTTCATTCTGCTCTGTCTGGAGCATCGTGGTGATGCACGATATAAAAGTAGTTCATAGAAATAAGACTTAGACTACCTTTCTTTCTCCACCTTCTTCACACCTGTTTCTGCCAAGGGAGCTATTTTGTCTCTTCTCTGTATTTTCCTTTCTTTTTACCCATCCTTCTACTATAGTCTTTTAAAGCTCATGAACATATCCTAACATCTATACTTTGAGGTTTTGTGATGTTTCTAGTCTTTGATCACAGGAGTGGTTATGACCTACCAGGCTTCAGAGTCTCAGAGGGAACAGGAATGTGTAGTGTAGCATTTGACATTAATATCCTGTAAAGAAGCGAGTTCAGCATCCTGTTGTTACATCACACCTTGGTCCCAGTTTCAATTCTTTGTATGGCTTTATTTCCTGGATTCAGTTTCTCTCTCTTTTAACATTGTTCTTCAACTCTCCCAGTCTAACGGCTTGTTCCTGTTCTTGCTTTCCGTGTTTTTTCCTATTGCAGTAAAAGAGGAGAGATATGTTTTTCTGTCATGTTACGTTCCTTCAGCTCTAACCAAGATGAGATTCCCCTCTGCTCAGAGATGCACATACATTGACTTAGACTTTTCTTTTTTTTTGCTTTAAAACCAAAGGTCAGATTATTTTAAAACAAAGGAACGAGACAGAGAAATATTAAAATGTACAGTTTTGTAACAGTATTTAGCGATGATCTGCTGAGTCTTTAAGAGCTGACAGTTTTTCTTCCCCACAGTGATGTAACAGAGTGCAAAGATTCCCAGGCTGGCAAGTCTATGCGGTGCTATTACAGGGGATGTACAGCTCAGATCCATTTGTGGTCATATTTATATTAAACAAATGTTAGTATGATATAAAAAATATGCTTATGGCTGGGCCATATGAAACAGATCAAGCCACGGAATGACGTGCTGATAAGGAAGGACATGTGGAATAACATGAAAGCACCCCATATTTGTGGTAAGACAAAGAAATACTTGTTTTGTTTCACTGACAGGTCAGCAGAATCAAATGCTAAATATACTAATGCCAGTATCAGAAAAGTAACATCTCGGGCAAGGATAGGGAAGGAACCTGTCAGCAGGTGCACCTAGAGATCTCGGACGACTTCATATCATCCTAGGCTAATGAAATTCACCTTCAGGTAGTTAAATACCGAGGCCATGTCAGAGCTATTCATGATTATATTTAAGTGCACATTGAGAATAGTGAGTGAAGCTCAAATCAACTTCAGTTCCCAAAATAGCCATGCTGGATAAGACACAATGTTGGACCTACCAGGATCTTGTCTTCTGCAGTGATCAATAGTCCTGCTTGGAGAAGTAATGTAAGAACAGTCAAATATAGAATGACCCTTCTTCTGTATAATTTCCATGACAAATTAAGTGTCAGGAACTTCTTTGGATGGAGCCAATATCTGTATTTAATAGCTTTAGATGGAATTTTCTGCTATGCTCGATCTTCAGTGCAATATTCTCCTATTGCTGATTGATTCTTTCAGCTCACATACGCATTTATAGAGTCATAGAATCCTCCATAACAACCTATAATGTATAATTTATTTAATAAGATTTTTCTTTTGTTTTAAACCTGCTGTCTCAACAGTTTTTGACACCTTGCAGCTCTTGTGTTAAGAGAAAGAGTGAATAACTCTTGTCTTCTCAACTTCTCCAGCAAAGGTGCGTGATTTTACACATTTTTATTGCGTGTCTCTTCAGTTGTCTCTTTTCCAGACTGAAGATAAAGCTGCAAAAACAGTAGGAAAATCATCCTTGATAATAGTTAACCATGCTTTACTGACAAAACAGAATAATGGTCCCTGTTACTTTGAAGGAAGCCTGCTCTCAAATTAACCTGTAATTTCCTTCATGTAATAGGATAGAGTGAATGCTTACCCTATCTTCAGATGACAAATATGGTAAGAGTGGGATCGTGCTCTGCAGGGCAAAACTGGAGTTCAGAATTATTTCAGGAAGTTTGAGAAGTATTTTTGGGGAAAAATAGTCTTAATAATAACTAAAAAATCCTTATTTTTGTGATTAGGTAGAGACAGTTGCCTGTCCAAATACATCATGAGGGAAGTGTTTAGGCAGTGATAAATAGGATTAAAGTTGGCAAGCTGAAAGTAAGTCAACAAAGATTTGTAGTGATAAAAAAGGGAACTGTCAAACCAGTCTGTATTTGGTAGGACATAGCTAGAGGACAGTGTCTGATATTGATCACCTCATTTATGGAGGATGTAGATTATTTTGGGGTCCAAGAGGAACCACGTAAAGATGATCAGAAAACAAGGAACCACGTAAAGATGATCAGAAAACAAGGAACCAAGTAAAGATGATCAGAAAACAAAGCGCAGTTTTTCTATTTAGAATAGGTAAATCTAACAGAAGACATGGTAGTAACTAATGAATAAACACAAACTGATACTAAGGTGATAAGCTTTCCTCCTTGTCCACTTGTTGAGAAAAATAACAGGGAAGAGAATAGCCTTAACCTAAGAAAAAGTTATGCCCTAAGAAAGCAATGACAGCACAAACAGTAAAACCCTGGAATCAACTATCCAAGACAGAGCATCTCTTCCACTATGGTTCTTAAGGATAAATCAAACATCTGTCATGAGTACTTAAGTCTAATTGTTTCTGCTGTACAGCAGAGACATGGACTAAGATGACCTTTTGAGATCACTTCCAGTATTCTTTTCTCTGTTGTTTGTGGGTTCCCTCCCCCCCTCCTCCCCCGGATATGTTGAATTATTATTCATTAATGCTGCTTAGATAGATTATTGTTTAATATTTAGTTTTATTAAAGAACTATATCAAAACTGCAACTGAAAACCTGCTTAAAAAAAACCCCAGAATTAATCACAAGCAAGCTAACCTTGGAAGAAGGCCAGAGAGAAACAGAAAAGAAGTGTACAAATACAAAGAACTGAGGAAATAATTTTTTAGGTAAGTGTTGAGTAGGTCTTCCGCACAGTGGGGCTTTCTCTTGCTGTATCCAAAACTAGTGTGCTGTAGCCCTTTGCCTGCCCAGGTGTTCTATGAAAGAAGTATAAGCAGCAATTGGAATCTATAGATATGGCCATGACATAAATGCCTGATCAGTTAAACAGATCCCTTACTGATAGAAACTAGTTTTATTTATAACATCTTGACTTTAACATTCAGTCATTACACATCTAAAAGCCCTTTCCTTGCTTTGTAGAAAAGAAAGATGAAGAGGTGTGAGTCAAAAGAGCCATTCAGCAGTCAATCCAAACAGCTGGGAAGCTCAAGGACACGGTAATAACCTAAAACTTAGTTGTGCTACTTCTCCCAGGTTTCCACCAGCAGCTTTATTCCCTCCCAGTAAAGATCAGGCACCCACGAAGACTGGGGCTGGGGATGTACCTTCTCTGTTGCTGTGCTCCCATCTTGGGAATGCCTCAGACCTCAGCTCAGCCTGTAACCCTGTATACATACCAAGTTGCCCTTGTGCTTGATTTTGCATTCCTTAGGAACATAAATAAATCAAAAAGCTGGTGAACTAAGGGCATTTGTGAACATGCTTCTATTCAGATGTTTGCTACTGCGAAGACAAGAATTTCCACCCCTTCAATAACTCATATTTGAAAAATCTTCCTTTACTCTTGCCTCCTTTTTTGTATTTCTCCTATCTGACTTCAGGCATTTAGTCAGCACCGTTGTGAGGAGACACTTGTACAGCTTTGGAGTTAGTTCCAGTGGCTCTAAATGTCTGAGGTATAGGGCATCTTCTGCTCCCAGCCAGAGTGTTCCTGCAGAGCTCACACAGTGGCTCTGTCTTGTCACCCTCAGACCTGCTACAGCTGAAGAGCCCAAGCGTGGCAGCCACAGGTTACTCAGAGCCCCATCCAACCTGACCTTGAATGTTTCCAGGGATAGGGCATCCACCACCACCCCGGGCATCCTGTGCCCGTGTTTCACCACCCATATTTTAAAAATTTCTTCCTTATATCCAGTCTAAATCTCCCCTGCCTTAGTTTAAAACCAGCACCCCCTGACCTGTCAAAACAAGCCTTGCTGTAAACTCTGTCCCCATCTTTCCTGTAGCCCCATTTCAGTATTGGAAGGTTGCTATAAGGTCTCCCCGGAGCCTTCTGTTCTCCAGGCTGAACACAAGATAATGAAACATAAACAGTGCAGGGCAAATCTAGTCTTTTAAATGAACATGTGGGGCTGTCTTTAATTTGGAAGGAAAGAGAGAGGAATATCCAAGGGCAAACATCTTGCTGAGGAATAATCAATATTGTATAACTGCTGCATTGAGTCAGGGACTGTAGCAAAAGGCCTTCCTGAGACATGAAGGGGGCTGAGGTGAAACTGAAACGTAGAACAGGCCTGTGCAATTTGGAATTATGCTTTTGAAAGTATTCTGTATACCTTCCTGGATTTAGGCCATCACTGCAGCAGAATCTCCTTTCCTATAAAACACAGGAAGTAAAAGTCATCTTATTTCCAGCTGTTATGGGGCTGTCATCCAGACCTGAATCCATGTGGACTGTATCTCTGGGATGATCTGTGCAGTGTTTGCTGCCCTGCAAGCACAGAGCTCTGCGGATGCAAGTGCAGCAGCCTGGAGCTGTGTGCTCTGGCCCTGCAGTGCCTGGGTACCAGCTACTACCAGCTCTGGCTGATTATATCCCCATGGAAACAGACGCTTCCCTCAGGAAGAAAACTTACCTATGCTACAAACATTCCTCTCCTGTGTTCAATTTGCTAAGAGAAGCTGTGAAGCTCTAATTTCTCTGATGCCTCTATTGCCCCAGGGCACGCTGTTTGTTGTGCCTGACCTGGGCCACCAACGCACTGCAGCTAAACCTAGGATAGTACAAGCTATTTCTGGTAGAGATGATCCAATGGAAATGAATCCATCCTACTTCAAGGGAGTGAGTGAGGAAGAGCTTCCCTGTTTGTGCACGACCTCTGCTGCTCCAGCTGTTCTCAGCATTTCATCCGTTTTATCTGGTAGCTTAGACTTAGCTGGCTTATGCTGATTTTGGCAACTCTTAAAATCTGTTCAACAAGATGAAATGGATGCTGGTTTTGAAAGAAAGTATGTCCAGGAATACATGAACTTTTGTATTTCCACAAGATAAAACTCAGCTGCTTCTTCCTGATTTCTCTAGAAATAGTGAAACCATTTGGAAATTATTTAGAAAGCTGACAAATATTCTGCCCTATTTTTTTTTTCCACAGTGGAATGTGCAGATATAAGAAGATATTTTTGCAGTGAATTCTGAAGAAGCAACAGTCAAAACCCTGGATGACCTAGAAGGACTGCATGGTAACATGGTAATGATGACTTCAAAATAAAAATGTGACAGTTTTTTAAGAATATCTTTCAGTCCTTATGTCTTTTTTGGGCACAGCAATCTACTACATTTTAACTGTTGACTCTGTTTTAAATCTTCTGGAAGGACACTCAGAGGAGAGCTTTATTGAAAAGGTGAATTTCTGTTTTCTCTCATACTGTTTTGCATAAATATATTTTTCAGTTAGCATGATAAAAACAGAATTTCATATTGCAAATAAAGCACAATTTTTTGAAGTCAAGCAGGGGCAAAGTATTAAACCTATGCTTTCCAGCATTATATAAAAGTACTGCTATAAAAATAATTTTTCCAAATATTGTTCATTTTGCTGGTCTTATAGTCAATTCTCAGATTCAGTCCCCCCCGTATCTGACAACATTGTGGCTGTTCTACATTCAGCTCATCATAAAAGCATAGAATTCTTTGGGCTGGAAGGGACCTTAAAGAATATCCAGTTCCAATCCCCCTGCCATGGGCAGGGACACCTCCCACTGGATCAGGGGGCTCAAAGCCCCATCCAACCTGGCCTTGAACACCTTCAGGGATGGGGCAGCCACGACTTCTCTGAGCAACCTGTGCCAGGGCCTCACCACCCCCACAGGAAAACATTTCTTCCTAATATTTCATCTAAACCTCCCCGCTTTCAGCTTAAAACCATTCTCCCTCATCCTATCCCTCTTCCATTTGGGGATATCATTCATTTTCAACAGGAATTAAACTGAATTATCGTGTAAGAAAGTTATTTTTTTTAACAGCTATTCCGTTAGAAAGACAAACTTTTGGGGTTTTTTGTAAGGATTGGGTAGTTCATGAAAACTTTCAGCAGGGCTACAGGTCTGGTAACCACAGAAAATGGCAGAGAACAGGATAAATGAAGTTTCTTAACATTTTCTAAGTGGCTTTTTTTTTTCCTTTTAACAAAAAATAAATTTTACTCTGTCAGGAATTTCTGGAGAATGAGCAGGAAATACTGAATGCTCTGACAGCTCTAACAAAGAAAATTTAACAAAGAGAAGGAAAGATTGGTGATATTAATAGCAGGCTACAAAATAAGCTGTAAGGACTGACTTCTCTGTTTGACAAAACACCTAGAATGGAAGATCAGTGTAAGATGCATTAAAATTTTTCTTTTCCTCCTTTTTTTTTAAATCCCACAGTATGTTAATTCTCAGTAGTTTGTGATGAAACACTACTACAGCCATGTTCTCTCTGATCATTCTGCTGCAGATTGACACCTAGTGGTACTTTTGTTAGAAGAACAAGGCATGCTTTATAACACAGCCTGGGTATTATCTTTAATTTCCACTTTTATAAAGGCTTGTGATAATAACAGTGAGGGCACTGTAAAATAGTCTGAGCATCACTGATCTTCTCAGAACTATATCTGGTTTTTCACAAAGCATAAATAAAACTAACAGCCCCCCCAGCTGCTGCGGGTTGTGCATGGTTATCACTGTAGGACTGTATGGTTAATTAATGTTTATGTTCTTTAGAACTTTATATGTGAGCAATTCATACTGCTATTTCCATTTAAATGAACAATATTCTGTAGTGCCTCCTCAGGGAGAGAGGTGTGATATTACACAGGGGCCATGAGAGCATACGACTCGCTTCAGGGCCTCTTTTTAACTGAAACCTATACTTATCAGCTTTATTTGTTAGTTTACAGAGGTCTCATTTGCCATGAGTCACAGGTTTGGGGACCATATGACCACTGCCTTGTTACAGAATGCAGTCTTTATACATAAAAAAGCTGAAAGGCTATGGCATACAGGCTGCTACCAGATCACTGGGTCTGGGTAATGCACCAGAAAAACAGGGAAAGGAATGATAAATGTCCCTGGAAGGATGTCTGGCAGAAAAGAATCTTTCTTCATCTGAAGACCACTGCCAGTATTATTTTCTGCATGAAATGTGCAGGACAGGTTTCTTCCCGAAGAGCCTGCACAAAAACATTGCTTGGTCATTCCAAATTGCATGTATTTATCCAGCTGCCTCTACCAAGCTCTCTGGCTGGCATTACATCTTTTTATGTTACTGAAAGAAGGCGATAGAGTTTATTAATATGTATTTTACATTCCAGGGTTTGCTGACGGTTAAAGCACTGGAGGCCAACAGGAAGGGCAGTGTTTGGTTATGCCATGCAAGATTCTTGGGGTTGCACTGCCTTCCTGTAAGCTCTGTTTATAATAGAATCAAAAAATCGATAAGGTTGGAAAAGACCTCAAAGGTCATCAAGTCCAACTGTCAGGCCAATATCACTGTGCCTACTAAACCATGTCCTGAAGTGCCATATCTACATGTTTTTGGAACACCTCCAGGGATAGTGAGTCCATCACTGCCTTGGACAGCCAGTTCCAGTGCTTCAGCAATCTTCAAGTAAAGAAATTTTTCGTGAAATTCAATCTAAACCTCCCCGGCACAACTTGAGGCCATTTCTGCTCATCCTATCACTTCTCACTGGGAGAAAAAAAACAGCACTCACTTCACTTGAACCTCCTTTCAGGGAGCTGTAGAGAGAAATAAGGGCTCCCCTTAGTCCCATCAGTGAGACATGATTCTCTAGACCTATCAAAAGATACACTCTTTATTATAGTTACTGTTACTTGGGACCTGTTGTTACTTATCTTTTTAAAAACAAGATATAACCCACCATTAAATGGCTTTCCTGCACGGTGCTCACATACCTACCACGTGTACAGATGTGACAGTGGTGCAAATGGAGGCACAAAACTGCGTTTAGGACATTCTAAAGAAAAATATGCCTATGATACTGTCAGTTATGGAAATGGTATTTTAACACGACTTCTAAAACCATTCTTTTAGAACTGTCCTCCAGATCAGTGTCTGCAAATTACGTTTCATATGTAGCAGTACAGACAGCTTTTGATTTCCTTAAGGAGATCAATTACTTAATCCCTAAATACAATCTTATGCCTGCATGCAAGACCTCATGTGTTTTTAGATGCAGCAAACCTGTCAGTTGGCATTTCACAGAAAAAAAAGCTGTTGGGGAAGAAGGATATCAGATGTAACAAAATCAAAGTTTTTGCGGAGAAAGAGGAAAGTGATGTCTAGAGGCAGCCTGGCTGAGATCACACCCCTGAGAGCACCTGAGCTGCTGGCAGCCTCTGTCCTTAGTGATGCTGATAGCCAATAGAATAAAAAACACATTAGTGTCACAATTAAATATAGACTTATTTGCACTGCTACAGCCAACAATTCACACAATAGGAAGAGTTGAAGCTGCGAAGATCTTCCTGTTACTCTTCCCTCTATGTTTAGACCTTCAACACTACTCTTCACTCAACCCTCTGTAGCACTGTCACTGATGACTAACACACAGGATACACACTTTGGTTATCTCCCTGTACTGTACGGAGAGAAGACCAGAGTTTGTCAATAGATATTTGGCTTCAGCAAGGCCAAAGTCTTACTTCTGAACTGCCTGAGAAGCTTTAGCAATTCTTATCAAGTATGAAGACACTGATGAATGTAGAGCAGAGATAACGGTATCTCTACAAAGATATGGAATCTCAAGTTCTTGCTAATAAATATGTGCTCGTTTCATACTTCAGTTGTTCCAGCAGTTTCTACCATTGCGGTGCTGATATTGCATAAAGAGCTGTTCCTTTCTCAGCTCCTGAACTCCCATTCCTGTCTGACCACTGCTGTAGGACAGGTATAGCTGCAGCCACACAGCAAGAGATGGGACCTGCTGGCACCACTGATAGACAGATGGAACAGGCATGAGGCATTCTCACAGAGGGAAGCAAAGGTGACCACTGAGAGGTGCAGAGAAAGCTTCACCCATGCACCATTAGCAAGTGCTCACAGGCTCACCTGCACCAAGTGGTTCCTTGACAACAAACAGGAAACAGAATCTTTAATCTGATCTCAGATGGAAATTTCTAGTGAAAGTATAAGGAAAGGAATTTAGTGGAAAGGATACTACTCTTTAATCCTCTGAAGAAAGAGGCCTCCATACACGAGGTACACAGCATAAACTACACTTTAAACAGAATTTTACAATGCATTTCTTCTCCTCCTACCTGGCAGTCAGACTAAGGAATCATGACGAAACACACTCAACATTTTTTACTTCCTGATGGAAGACAAAAGTCTGTTTCCACTATTAGGGGAGAGAAGCTGGAGTATGTAAGGAGAAAAGCAAGCTCTATGGTATATTCAAGCTCAGTTTGCTCCATTGAAAGTCTACTGAAAACTAGGCTCTATTGTTTTAGGAAATAAACACAGACAGGCAAACAGCTGTACTAGAATATGTCACAAGCTTTTTATGCAGATTCACAGTGATAAACAGGTACAAACACATTCCCTTTGAACTATTCCAGATACTTACAAAGAATACAAAGTGCAGCTTTTTAATATTATACAGTCTCACTTTCATGTGTTTCACTTAGAAGGCTTATATACAAATAACTTATTTGAAAACAGAAGTTTTCAAAGCATAACGAGCATTAAAATTGCTTTATCCAGGTCATTGTTGGCACAGGCTCCCTTTAATGCCCATTTCCACCTTCTGAGAGTATGCGTGACGGCTCGGTGTACTTCGCTGTCAGTAGGTAGAAGAGGGCAGGTGCAGGTACCAAGGCAAGCAACGGCAGGTCCTGCTCAAGCTTATCCAGTTTGGAAATGGAGATGATTCCATAGGCATGAAGCAACCAGTGGCTGAAGAGGACAACAAGCCTTTTCTTTCTGACAAGAAGGTCCTTGAAAGACTTGCAAGAAAAAACAAACAAAAAAACCCCAGCATCCTGTTAGCATTCAGTCCGTTACCTGACACCTCATGTTTAAAAGATACTGTAGGTTACACAGAGAGACTCTATGAAGTCTCCTGGGTTTGAGACCTTCCAGCACATAAAACTGTTTCAAAGTGCACCACAAGAGGGACATCTCACAGGAACTTCCTCCAGCTATGAGGAGAACTCATAAAGGAAGAGGCTTAAACACAGAATACTCTGCAAAGTGGTCTCTGCTCTTTCAGCTATTTTATGTTATGAGTTTTAATGCAGGAAACGCCTTCACCTACCTCCACTTCAGAAGCAGACATGTACACAGCCAGAGTAACCAAAGACAACACCAGTACGATGTATGGAAAGGCATAATCTAAAGGCAAATAACAAACATGTTAACAGGAAAAAGAACACATTAATTTCAGCAGAGATGATTCTTCCACATATGACCATGTGTGAAGTAAACTAAGCCAATATCACCTACCTCTTATTATAACATCAAACATGTATAGCAGTGAGGAACAGCCCAGCACAACTGTTCAATACTTCCATCTTAGGTTTTCAAATTTAACTTTTTCTAGTACTTGTAGGTGGAGTAAATCACTAATTGAAAAAGGAAGATAATGAGAACAGTAGGCTGAGTTGGGGGTTTGTGGCACCTGTCCCCTTCATGTGACGAGTATGCTGGAGGCTAAACCAAAAATAGCTGATCTCCCCAAACTTACACTTTTAATTCATCTCTGACTCAGACAGCTGTACTACCTTATCAGAAAGTGGATTTAACTCCCTCAGGAGTAATTCCCTCTGACCTTTCCTCTATTCCCTCTTTGGGAGAGGAACAGCCTCCGGCAGCACTGGCAGAGGCAAGAGCAGTCAGAAGTTTGGTCAGGACAGGGCTACTAATGAGCAACCTTGTCAGGTAAGACTCCTCTCAATGACCTTAAACACCAACCTTGTTCTCAAAGCAAAAAGCGTTCCTTGTCCCTTTCCTCACTCCCGTAAGTCATTCATTGGGATGTGTTTATAGCTATGTTCATTAACATTAGTAGGAGAGAACTCACAGAGCAGGCCTCCTCCAACAGCCTGCAGCACGGTGAGGATAGGGAAGAAGTACAGGGCAGCATAAATGCTTTTAAATCGATCAGACTTTCCTAAACCACAAGCAATCTTCTTCACCAGAAGTGGCCGAAGTAGCATCATTAACACAAGACAGAAGGCATAATATATAAACACAATGGTGTACCTGAGGAAAAAAAAAAAAGAGAAGAGAAACCCCTTAAAACATGCAGTTCTTTCTCCTGCAGACTCAACTTGGAACCACGGAGTTTGGGGTTAGAGTTAGTAAAGTCTAAAAAATTTATAATCAAAGGATGTAAAAACAGAATGATGGACTTGCTTTTCCTGGGGGAAAAGGTGAGGATGCAGCAAAGGAGAACAAAAATGAGGTCTTATGCCTCACAGCTAAATAGCCCAGACTATGCCACCTTCTTGGATTACTCAAAAAGTCATGAGGTGTTGCTAAGTGTTTCACAAACAAAACAGCTCAATGGAAAGACTCTAGGGGACTGAGAGTCCGTGTTCGGTCTCCTCTCCCACTTAACATGTGAAAGGACAAGAGACAATGGTCTCAGGTTGTGTCAGGGGAGGTTTAGATTGGAAATTAGTCAAAATTTCTTCACCAAAAGCGTTGTCAAACACTGGAACAGGCTGCCCAGGGAAGCAGTGGAATCACTACCCCTGGAAGTATTTAAAAAATGTGTAGTTGCAGCATTTAGCGACGTGGTTTAGTGGTGGGTTTGGCAGTCTTAGGTTAACAGTGGGACTCATTATCTTAAACCTAAAATATCTTTCCCAACCTAAAGGATTCTGTGATTCTGTGTGTTATATCTAAACATGTTTTGCAGCTTTGAGAAGAGGCACAGACAGAAACACACATGTGTAAAGGAAGAGACAGACGGGAGCACAAAAGCCTTTCCACTCACAGGGGATAGACTGCTTCGTGAGTGCAGTGCACTGTGGTGACATAGTCGGGACTTGGGTTGTAAAGCATCGTGTACCAGTCCGACAGCTTCTTCACCTTGCAGGAGCGGATATGCAGAGAGCCAACGGGGTCGCTGACGAGCAGCGTAACAACGGCTGCAATGCTGCACTCGAACAAGGCAGTGATGTGCTGCAACAACGCGCTGGAACTGTGGGAGGAGAGAGATTTACTGCAATTTTGCTAACACTAAACCAAATCTGAATGCTGACTGGGAAGTGGAGGCCCATGCAGTACAGAACATACTACGGAGTAAATACCACCGTGACCAAGGACAGGACCACACTACAATAAAAAGTATTTGAAGTTGAATGTGAAAACTCGTTTACAATCTTAGACAAATTAGTGTGCAAAATGAGAATGAACAATATTCCAGCTTCTAGAAGGCAAGCTGAGGAGAGGCTCTTTCTTAGGGAGTGCAGGGATAGAATGAGGAGGAAACATTTTAAGCTGAAAGAGGAGAGATTTAGATTTGATTATTGGAAAGAAATTTTTCTTGTGAGCGTGATGAGGCACTGGCACAGATCACCCAGAGCAGCCATGGATGCCCCATCCCTGGAGGTGTTCAAGGCCAGGCAGGATGACGCTTTGAGCAACCTGACCTAGTGGAAAGTGTCCCTGCCCACAAGAGGAGGGTTTGAACCAGATGATCCTGAAGGTCCCTTCTAACTCAAACCATTCTGTGATTCTTAAAACACTTGCCTTAGTACAAGCACCCAGCCACATGCTGCACGCTGTTTCAAAGAAAGCCACAGTGAGGATGAGACACCACACAGCTCAGAAGTAATGACTTTATTACATATGATATAAGTAAAATGTTCAAGGCTGCATGTCCTTGCTAGTAATGTTATATATTCATATATTAAACTCTTGCAGCCTCCCATGTTTTCAGTGTTTACTGCACTCCAGAATCATTACTTCTTAAAAGTTTCAGTCTAGCACTAAATAGTTTTAAACCCATGCTTTACAGAACTTCCTTGAGGCATCAACACTGACACAAAGGTTACCTCAGCTATACTGTCAGGACCAAAACCTAGTAATACAAGTATTCCTAAAGAGAAACTCAAACCCATTCTCTTGTTGCACATGCGCCACACTGCTGACCAGTGCCTCTGCAGGTGGAGGGCTGTTCCAGGGGAGAGCAGGTGATACAACGCGTTGCTCTGACTGCTACTGAAAACCAAATCCAGCACAAAACTACCACAAGGACAGTTTTTGTCTCTCTCTGAGACATAGATCATGTCCTGAAGGCACTGACTGGCAAGAAGGACCTGTAGGACTGTTATATTTGCAAATAAACCCCCCTTCCAGCTGCTCAAAGCTGCTGTGCTACCCTATCAGCTAAACCAACATCATGAACTGCTGGAAAATTCAATTTGGCATCTTACATTGACAACTCACGGACACGACATATCCATTTTTAAATAACTTATATGAAGAAGGGGGATACAAACCTTTTTTTGCCTGAATACCACTCAATAAAGAACCAGTGTAACACCAGGGGCAGCATGGCCATGAAGCCAAGGTACAGCCAGTCATAGCGGTCTGGAGTTCCCATACATTCCCGGCAGATTTTGTTCTCATCAGTTCTTTGACCTCTAGGGCACACCTACAGAAAGCATAGACTGTGTTTAGAAAGCACCTGAGTACCAATAACAAACCATTGCAGCTCATGGAAGAAGAGCCACAAGTAGTACATGGGCAAGAAACATAACAGATTTTGAAAGAGATGAAATGTTAACCTCAACAATTTCTTAGCTTTCACTGGCCTTGCTCTCTCTAGCTTTTGCTTCTTAGCATAAACAACAGTGAAGATTGTTTAAAATATGTCATCCAAGATTCTCTTTTCCTCTCCTGATGTCATGCCACCTTCCTTTCATCACTAAGCTCATTCACCAGGCCTCCCAGAGTTTCTTGCTACCCATTCTTGCTCTGGATCCTCCCTGGACCTTGCTCTGCCCTAGTTCTTCAAGAAAATCAGCAGACGGAGTGATTTCAGCACAACTATGATCCCATTCAGTCCCAACTTTTGCAGCCCCTACACTCGGCTCTGGTGTAGCACTGAGCTTTCAGCCCCTCCTTCATCGAATGCCTCACTGAGCACCTCCTGCTTTCAGTATGGAAGTTCTGCCCGCCCTTCACAGCCCTTAACGCCACCTCATCCCTAGGACACCTCGGGACTGGGCCCGGGTGCCGCTTCCAGCGGGATCCACATTGGCTTCCTGGCTTTCCCCCTTGTTTCCCCAGCCCCGCCGAGCCCACGCCTCACTCACCCCACAGTCCCCGTAAGTCTCCACGGAGCCATTGACTGACAGAACGGTCCTGCCGCAGTACAGCCCGAGGCAGGCGGGCTGGATGGCCACGGCTGCTGGGATAGCACAACTGCGTTAGCGCCGTGATCCAGTCTGGCTCCCTCCTCGGCTGAAAAGCACCCACCGCCACCCCCGGCCTGCTACAGCGGCTCACAACCCCCCAACTCCCAGTCTCAACCCCAGCCCGGTGCCCTCAGCACCGGCCCCAGCGCCCCCAACGTCCCGTGCCTTAGCTCCCGGCCGCAGACCGGTGCCTCCACGTCCCATTCCCAGCGCCTACAACTACAACTGCAACTGCAACTGCAGCTCCAGCTCCAGCTCCAGCCCCAAGCCCCCAACGTCCCCAGCCCGGTGACCCTAGCCTGAACCCCGATCCAGTACCCCCGTCCCCATCCCTACCGACACCGAACATCCCCGGACCCCGGAATCCCCTGCACCTCCTCCGGGCTACTTCCTTTTGCGCTACTTCCGCTTCCGCCACGGGGCCAGCTCCGCCACCACCCCCCGCGGGACATGGGCGTGGCCACACGGGGTTTCACTGCTCGTGGGCGGGGCCACGTTTACCGGGCACGGCTTCTCTCCGTGGGCGGGGCCGCGTGCGGTGGGCGGGGTTTCCCCGCCCCGTGGGCGGGGCTTCGGGGGAGCGGCGAGTGATGGAGGAGGACGGCGGCTGGGGAGGCTCGGAGCGGCGGCTGCCGCCGCGCTCGCCCTCGGGGCTGGCGGTGCAGACGGTGGAGATGCACACGGGCGGCGAGCCGCTGCGCATCGTCCCGCGGCTGGAAGCGGCGGAGGCGGCGGTGGCGGCCGGACGGCTGTCGCTGCTGTCGCTGCGGCAGGAGATGGCGGCCGCGTGGGACCACGTGCGGCGGGCGCTGATGCACGAGCCGCGAGGCCACGCCGGGATGTACGGGGCCGTGGTGGTGCGCGGCGAGTCGGCCGCCGAGGGTGCCCACCTGGCCGCCCTCTTCCTGCATGGCGCCGGGTACAGCACCATGTGCGGCCACGCTGTGCTGGCCCTCGGCCGCTTCGCCCTCGACTACGGGCTGGTGGCGGCGCCCAGCTGCCCCGAGACGGTCGTCCGCCTGCGCTGTCCCTGCGGGCCCATCACCGCCTTCGTGCCCTGGGACGGACACCGCAGCGGCAACCCTGTCCGCTTCCACAGCGTGCCCGCCTTTGCCGCCGCCACCGGTGGGGACCGAGCCTGCCACGCTTTTTTAGGGGGGAAACAACGGTGGGTGTGCCAGAGTAGGGGCTGGCACTGTGACTGAGAGGTGTTTGGCAAATCCCTCCCCAATTCTGGTGTCCCCCAGACGCAGGATGAGGCTATCAGGGATAGGGTACAGTGTCACATGCTACTCTGGCATAGGAACACTTGAGTTGTTTCTTTGCATGCTGCTCCTTATGCGAGCCCACTGCAATGTGGTTTCCCCTCCTCAGTGCTCTCCCTTTCTCTGCCCAGACTTGACTATCGACGTCCCTGGTCACGGGAAGGTGGTGGTGGACATCGGCTATGGTGGCACTTTCTATGCTTTCCTCAGCGCCGAGCAGCTGGGCCTCGATGTGCGCTCTTCAAAGACCAGAGACCTTGTCAATGCAGCAAGTGTGGTGGCAGAAGCTGTGAAGAAACAGGTATGGCAGAGTGCTATGGTACCCCAGTGTGTTCCCTGTGGGGTGACTGCTCCAGACTCTGGCCCTTTATTCCCCCGTGATGCTCAGGTTAGGAGGGAATCCCATCCTTCCAGCCCCATGTTGCATTTCGGAGTCCTCCTCTAGCCTCACAAAGATATGAGGAGGAGCTTGCTTTCCTGCTACTGTGTCCAACTCTGTTACTGGAGAAGCAGAGGTGGGAATGCAGCAGTGTGGCCTTATCCCCTTCCTCTGGTCCTTTGCCAAAGCTGTACTGCAAGCCCTGCTGACTGCCCAGCTGGTGCGTGTGGTGGTGAATCTGTGTCTGCTGTTCCCAGTTCAAGCTTCATCACCCTGAAAGCGAAGACCTGGCTTTCCTCTACGGCACCATACTGACAGATGGGAAAGATGCCTTTAGCGAGGAGCCCACCACCAACATCTGTGTGTTTGCAGATGAACAGGTACAGAAACGGGCTCTTTAAGGCAAACAAGGCACCACCTTTTTCCCTTCTTGCATCCACTTGCAGTGAGCAGGGATGGTTCTGTTTTTTCTTGGTTTGGGCAGTGATCTTTGCTTCTGCTACAGTGAAGTCTAATCTAGGGAATAGTTCCTAAGGATGAACACAGGAAGAGAGGAAAGAGGGACTGTAAACTTCTCTTCTTGTCTGCATTGGAAATGTATCACATAAATAGCAGGGGAAGTTTTGTTTGGAGCGTAGAGCATTGGGACAGATCACCTCAGAAGCTGACCAGCACTGTGTTTTTGGAGGTTTTAAGAACCAGGCCAGCAGCTCTCTCAATTAACATAAGAGCTGCTCCTACTTTGACATGTCAGAATGGTGAAAGTCACCTCTGCCCCTCTCAGTCCTTTTACTGTGATGCTGGGAAGCTTCCAAGTGCTGCCTAAATAGCCACAGTTTTTATTAGATGACTCATTCCTACTAGTTTGCCAAAGGTGATACAATCCAAAAGTACCCCAAAGTTGCTTATTTTTGTCTTCTCATTTGTGATGTATCTGGATTCTGTACAAAACCCTAGGCTAGAGGGGTTTCCCCAAAGCGCTGTATAAAGGTGGCAAAGAGAACGGAAGGGAGCAATATTGTTTTCTGTTAAAACCCAAAGTATTAGAGCTGGGTCATCTCTTCTGAATGTAGGTCGACCGGAGTCCAACAGGTTCGGGAGTGACGGCTCGCATCGCCTTGCAGTACCATAAAGGACTGATCCAGCTGAATCAGACCAGAACCTTTCGGAGCAGTACCACAGGGTCATTGTTCACTGGGAAGGCAGTGCAGGCAAGTGGCTTGTGCAGGAGTTTCCCTCTATCTTGAGGGCTAGTGGAAAAGCGCTATTGCATTGACTCCATGGAGCAGCAGAAAAGCCTTTCTGTGTCTGAGGAAGGGTGTGTGGAAGGAGGGAGGTTCTTGGGGGTCTTGCCTTACCACAAGCCTCATGCTTCAAAATTTTCTTACTAGAGAAGCCAGGGGAGGTTTAGGTTGGATATTAGGAAAAGGTTCTTCACTCAGAGAGTGGTGGAGCACTGGAACAGCTCCCCAGAGAGGTAGTCATGGTGCCAAACCTGACAATATTCAAGAAGCATTTGGATAATGTCCTCAGACACAGGGTGTGAATATTGGGATTGTCCAGTGCAAGGTTAGGACTTGGACTCAATGGTCCTTGTGGGTCGCTTCCAACTCAGGTGATTCTGTGAAATAACAGTAAGACCTTCTTCTGTTGCATGGCTTCCCTGCAAATCCTCTCTTGGCCATTGGGAAAGGACTGGGGCGAGAAATATCTCTGATGCTGATGTAGATAAATCAGTGGTCTGCTTTCAGTCGCAGCTAAGAGTGGATTCCCAGTTTAGTCTCCTCTTCCCTGCTTAAAGGCTGAGTGTGTTTTTTGGAGATGTAAAAGCTGGGTCTGTACATCTAGGTTTCCAGGCTCAGCCCTGGCCATGGGATCTGACAAAACATGACTATAAACATTTGGATATGCCCCAGGGAGCTCTTGGTCTTTGGGTGCAAGCAGAGAACCTTCTGTCACCTCTGTCCTTATCAATATTTCTCTGCAGGAAGCCAAGCTTGGGGACTACAACGCTGTCATTGTGGAAGTCTCGGGAGAAGCCTTTTACACTGGTACAGCCACCTTCACTGTCGAAGAGGAAGACCCACTGAAATACGGCTTCTTCTTCAAGTGACCCGAGCCACTGGGCAGTGTCAAAGTCTCACTGAAAGTGTTGCACTTTTCCTGCCCACACGTTCTTGTTTGGCTTCTTCACATGGCTTGTTGAAATATGCCAGAGCAACAGGAAGAGCCTTTGGTGGTGTGACAGCATCTGCTGTGTTTGAAGATCACGTTCAGTGTTCCCCTGCTGTGATTATCATTCTGGGTGCAATGTGATTAGCAGAGATGGGTTGCTCTGAGAAGCCATCATCTTTTTCTTCTTTCTTTTTAATACTTTTTCACAGAAAATGGAGCTGATATTGGAGAGCTGTCTTCAAATTTATGTGCCTTCTCTACATCTGCAAATTACTAATTTCAAAGGCAGATTCCTATTAAATGGCAACTAAACGGCCTTTCTCCTCGTGTTTTGCCTTCCAGAGGTCATTTCCAGGACTCTGCCAAGTGTATGCAGCTCTTGGTTTGATTGCTTGCTCTCCCTCGGTGCCTCCTGCTCAGCTGGCCATGCTGCTCTGTCTCATGCCCCAGCTTCCCCAGCTCAGACCTGTCCCAACAATCCTTTCCTCACTGCCCTCACTTCATCCCTGCCAGAGCCCTCCTGCATCCTGAGGCTGGATACAGGTATACTGTGTCCATGCCAGGCTGCTTCCCTAAACGTTCCTCTCTTGCTTATCTTGGACCACTGGCTGCAAACACCCTGTGGTTAACTTTCAACAGGAGTGGCTATATTAGAAGGTCTGTCTAAGCCCTTTGGTTGCTAATTATTTACTGATGATTTTGCCTCAGCCCAAGGGCAGCTTACACAGCAATGTCAATGCCTGCTTTGCTTGACTCCCTGGAGGGAGGGTTGCCTGTGGAGAAACCAAACTGAGACCTGGGCTATAGGCAAGCATTTTCAGGGGCGGAAGCTCCTTCAGGCCGTTTGTGGCCTGCAGTTTCCAGTTATGTCTGAAACAGAATGGTGTGGTAGGAGTGTGCTTCCTTAAAATGAGACACGAGAACGATCATCTCCCAGGAGTTCATGCAGCAGAAGAGAGCAAGTCGCACTGGAGACCTTGGAACAGGTCGGCATGGAAAAGCCTTGGAGGAGTTTCTTCTGTTAACTTGGAAATTACAGCTTTGGAACATGGAGAAACAAAAATTCCCTCATTCAGAGAGCAGAACTCCAACAGAGGTTTTCTAGGCTGGTGTTTGGGGCTCTTGCTCCCATCTTTTCTGTAACTTCCAGATAAATCCTGTGCAGCCTCTGGCCTGGGGGAGCAAGGAGTGATGCACACATCCTCTGTGCTTGCAGGAGCAGACTCCTCCATGTGTGTCCAGCTTCTGTGCATCTCCTTTGTGATTGGTCACAAGTTACGAAGCCCAGTGCAAAAATGTTGGAAGCTCTTCAGCCATTAATTGGGTCATAGCCTTTATTATCTATTCACTTTCTCCATCCCTAAGAAATATTTCACGTAGGGGAAGGCAGCTCCAGTGTGGCTGGGAGTGGGTGGACTGCCGCCCATGTGGATGTCCCTGACCTGAACTCTCTGCTTATGAGATCCCAGCCTGAAAAGCATGGGGGGTGGTCCTGGCCTGGGGAGAGCTGGCCCCTGCCCCTTCGTGATGGATTGCAGGGCTGTGCAGGGGCAGGGTTGTGAGGGGAGAGAGCTGTGAGGAGAGAGGGCTGTGAGGGGAAAGGAACCATGAGGGAAAAGGAGATGTGAGGAGAGAGGAGCTGTGAGGGGACAGAGCTGGGATGGGAGAGGGACCCTGAGGGGACAGGGGCTGTGAGGGGAGAGGGGCTGTGAAAGCACAGGGACCATCAGGGAAGAGAAGCCGTGGAAGAAGAGGAGCTGTGAGGGGATAGGAGCCATGAGGGGAGAGGGCTGTGAGGGGAGAGAGGCTGCGAGGGGAGACAAGCCATAAGGGAAGAGGAGCCATCAGGGGAAAGGGCTTGGAGGGGAGAAGGGTCCTGTGAGAAGAGGGCTGTGCAGGAAGAGGAACCATGAGAGGAAAGGGGCTGCGAGGGAAGATGAGCCATAAGGGTTGAGAAGGGGAGAGAACCTGTGGAGAAAGAAGAGTGTGGGAGAGAGGCTGTGAGGAGAGAGGGGATGTGAGGGGAGAGGGGCTGTAGGGGAGACAAGTCATAAGGGGAGAGGGCTGTGGTGGGATGGGGCTGTGGAGAGAGAGGAGAGGAAGGGAGAGGAGCCACAAGAGGAGACAGGCTGCAAGGGGAGACAAGCCATAAGGGGAGAGGGCTGTGAGGGGATGGGGCTGTGGGGAGAGAGGAGCCAGCAGGGGAGAGAAGCTGTGAAGGAAGAGGAGTCTGAGAGAGAGGCTGTGAGCGGAGGGTGCTGTGAGGAGAGAGGGCTGGGGGGGAGGTGAGAAGGGCCATGGGGGGTGAGGCTGCACGGCAGAGGGGCTGCGGGTGCCGTCCCCGGCGATGGGATAGCGATGATGCCGGTGTGGAGTGAGGCGTCTCCCCGCCCCGCTGCTGCGCTCAGTCCCCCCACTCCCCGGAGCAGCGGGGCGGGCGGGACGCGCCGGTTCCCAGGGCAACGCCGGGCGGGCGGGAGACGTCATTGGGCACGGGGACCGCGGGCGACATCATTGGCCACGGGGGCCGCGGCGGCGGCGGCGCGGGCGGCGCCCATGGAGCCGGCGGTGGCGACCACGTCGGGCAACCTGTCCCGCGGCGGCAATGAGAGCGGGGCAGCGGCGGGGACGGGCGCGGCGGGCTGGTCGGTGGCAGCGCTGGCGTCGCAGGCACTGGCGCTGCTGCTTATCTTCGCCCTCTCCGCGCTGGGCAACGGGGCGGTGGTGCTGGTGATCGCCCGGCACCGGCAGCTGCGCACGGTCACCAACGCCTTCGTGCTGTCGCTGTCGCTGTCGGAGCTGCTGGGAGCCCTGCTCTGCCTGCCCTTGGCTTTCCTTAGCCTGCTCAGCCGCCCGCCCGGCGCTTGGCTCTTCGGGCAGCGCCTTTGCGTGGCCAGCGCTGCCCTCCACGCGGGGCTGGGCATCGCTGCCACCCTCACCATGGCACTGCTCTCCTTCGACCGCTACTGCGCCATCGTCCGCCAGCCGCGACACAAGATGGGCCGCCGCCGCGCTGCCCAGCTCCTGGCTGCCGTCTGGCTGGCGGCCCTGGCCCTGGCCGGACCCTGGTACGGGTTGGCAGGCGAGGGGCATCGGGAAGCCCGTCCCGGGGCATACCGCTGTGTCTACGTGCTGCCGTGGGGCTCCTCCAGGCTGGGACCGCCCTACGGAGCAGCTGTCATTGTGCTCTGCTACCTCCTGCCCTTCGCCCTGATGTGCTTCTGCCACTACAACATCTGCCGGGCGGTGCGGCTGGCCGAGAGCCGCGTGCGGCCCCTCACCACCTACGGGCACCTGCTGCGCGCCTACGGGGAGATGCGCACGGCCACCACCGTCCTCATCATGATTGTCTCCATCATCTGCTGCTGGGGGCCCTATTGCATCCTCGGCTTGGCTGCTGCTGCAGGTCACCTGCCCTTCTCGCCCACCATGGACGCCGTAGCCAGCGGGATGGCCTGGGCTAATGGTGCCATCAACCCCCTCATCTACGCCGCCCGCAACCCCAACATCTCCATGCTGCTGCGGCGCAGTCGTGAGGGTGGCTACAGGACTAGGAACAATGTAGCAGCCTACCTCTCGGTCCCAGGCCGCCAGCTGGAGCCCTGGAGCCAGGCTGACCGTGTCCGGGAGCGCTATGTCAACAGGCATAGTGGCCCGCCAGGCAGCATCCCATCGTCCTCCAGCCCAGCAAGCGGGGCAGAGGTGGCCATGTGGGCCTGCAAGAACCCTGCAGTCCTCTTCTGTCGGGACGGACAGCCAGACACCATCTCTGAAGCCACCTTGCAGGCCAAAGCAGACACCATCGATACCAGCCTCTAAAGAGATGGAGGTCCTGGATGGAGACATGGGAGTCTGGGCTGTCTCCCTAAGGAAATTCAGGGAGCCCTGGCGCTTGGAGCCCTTTGGAGCCAGACTGCCAGGGAACTGGAGGGATGGGATTGCGTGTGCCACAGTGTGGTTTCTTCTCCATTGTTTGAGCTCTGGTTTGGCAACCCAGTCAGCGAGCAGCCAGAACTTCACAGGGAAAGGAAGTTCCCCTTCCCTTTCAGCAGCCCTGACACACTGGTGATAGCTACCGAGCCCAGCCAGCACAAGAGCTTGACTGCAAGAACAAAACAGTGTTTACTCCAGTCCCAGAGAAAGTGCCACAGTGAAGCTAGGAGGCAGGCACTCAAATACAGCCCAAAACGACTGTGTGAGCTGTTTGTTAAATGCCAAAAGAGCAACCGAAAGCTGAGCACTGGCAGCTGGAAGACAAGCTGAAAAACAACACACTGTGAAAACCATATCATGACAGGAAAATGTTGCTTTAACCCATTATATGTGTAAGTGCTGACAGAAAATCATAAACTGTAGGACAGGATAAAAAAACCCTGATCTATTAAGATGATTTTTTTTTTCCAAATTCCCAAGCATAACAAAACAGCAATTGTTTTAAAAGGGAAAAGGTATGATACTAGGAGGGAAGGAAAGGAAGATGAAAGCTCAGTGGTCAGAATTTAAACAGCCTTTTTTTTTTTTTCCCCAAAGGTACAGTCAGGTTAAAATTAATGTGAGAAATGAGAGTTGTTGAGACAGACTGAAGAAAAGGGTGTGGGTTTAGACTATGGTATCACTAAGTTTGTGCACAAAGTATATGTTTTCTTTTTTAGCTCATTCCATGTCTCACATCTCTATTTAACCATGATTCAAGGAGCTATAGAAGAGAGGTGAGTATCTGAAAGGAGAGGTAAAGTAATATCATGCACTCTTTGTGTGCTTTTAAGCATGTGAAAATATTTATATGCAGAGTACAAATATTATTGTATCAAGGGCAGCAATCCATCTGGATTATAATATTTAAAAAACAGATCTGTTTGCCATTTTAAAAAGGAAACACAACACAATGGAAATGCAATTGTACAACATAAATTCATATGAATTTACCAGTATAATTTTTTTTGTCGAAAGGGCTAAAGCCTTAAATTATTTTGAACCAAAATCTAACATGGGGCTTTCCTTTATCTTTGTCAGAATGAAATGTGAAAGATGGGCAGTGTTTTACCTTGTATCAGCTTTAAAAAAAAAAAAAGTTACTGTTTTAACAGCTTTTTCAGCTGCTTGTGATCTAAGTGAACCTACTACCATTATTTTGTAAGGCAGACAAGAAATAAATTGTCCTTTATGCAGGAGATGAAAGTGTCTCAGCCTGGTATCATTCTCAGCCCAGCCTTTCAAAAGGAACTTCTGTAAACAAATTGCCAGCTAAATTCTAGTAGAGCACGCTAATTGCTCATGAAATTTTAATGCAGCTGTTTTTCCTGCTGTGAGCATTACTGTAATTTTCTTCTGTGATGCTCCTGAAGTCCACAAGGAAAAGACTTGACCCTTTACTACTTCTCAGCATGGATACGTTACCCTGCATTACCCATGGATACATTTCCTGGATTTTGCAAGTCGAGCAGTGTATTTGTACTGTTTCAGAGAGAAGCTGTACAGAAAACCACAGCATTTCACAGTCTGACAGCAAACGAACACTACTGACCTGTTACAAGGGTAGGACAGGAATTTCCTGCATACCTGCCCTTCCGCAGCAAGGTATGTCTAGTGTAAAATGAAAGAAGTGGTTGTGAATGGGGATATCAGATTTAACTCTTATCTAGGTAGCATCATAGAATTGTTTGGGTTAGAAGAGATCATCCAGTTCCAACCACCCCTGGAATGGGCAGGGACACCTTCCACTGGATTGGGTTGCTCAAAGCCTCATCCAACCTGGCCTTGAACACCTCCAGGGATGGGGCATCCATGGCTTCTCTGGGCAACCTGTGCCCAATGCCTCAGCACCCTCACAGGAAAAAAAATTCTTCCTAATATCTAATCTCAATCTCTCCTCTTTCGGCTTAAAACCATTCCGCTTCATCCTACCCCTGCACTCCCTGATCAAGAGCCCCTCCACAACTTTCCTGGAGGGTCCCTTTAAGTATTGGAAAGCTGTTCTAAGGTCTCCCTGGAGACCTTTCTTCTCCAGGGCGAACAAGCCCAGCTCTCTCAGCCTGTACTCATATGGGAGTTGCTCCAGTCCTTTGCTCATCTTTGTGGCCGCCTCTGGACTCCCTCTAACAGATCCATGTCCTTCCTGTGCCGATGACTCCAGAACTGAACACAGGGATCCAGGTGAGGTCTCAGCAGAGTAAAGGCAGGCAGGTGGTAACAAGGAGTTTCATGAAGGCTAATTTGCCGTAAAACATTCGGTGTTTGAACAGCTTTAAGAGCTTTTGCCTGAGTTCCACTAGGTGTAGACTCATTTTATTTGTAGAAAACTTTGTGATAACTAACTACATAGCAAAGAAAACCTGCGGGGTTTTGCTTTCCCAGAAGGGATGTTTCTCCATGAGTTGTAGCCATAGTCCTTAGAGTAAGTTCCTGTGCTTTGTAATGCCATGAGAAAGACAGAAGCATAGAGTCATAGAATGGTTTGGGTTGGAAGGGACCTTAAAGATCACCAAGTTCCAACCACCCTGCAAGAAAAACTATTCAAGCTCAATCAGCTGTGTGTGTAACAGGGACAGCAGGTAAAGGCAGACTGCTTGTGGTTCATGTATCACCTGCAGGGCACTGTAAATCTGATCCTCTGGCCATGGTACAGGTAGCATGTGTGGCATGAATCCTCATTAAAATATGAAGTCTGTTTTGTAGGGGAAAGGATGTCCCTGTCTGTAGCCTGACCCCTCTGCAGCACTGCGTCAGAGCCTTTGCTTTGACCCAAAGTGATCGTTTTGAGCTTTCCTGTCTGTAGCACCACACAGATTTACAGGGCTTTTCTTTCACTTTTTGTGTGGAAGAAGACCTTTCTCTGCCAATTGGAACAAATTTGGTCAGAGTAGATGAACTAAAGGATAGTTCTTGGATTAAGAAAATGAGGAAGATGAAGGTCCAACACTGACTTGTGGCATGCTATCCATGACTGCACTGATCTTCTGGCAGAAAGCTCCTGAAAAAGGTGGCCCCACTCCCCTCCATGCTCAGCTCTGGCCACCTTCCTAGTTCTTTCTGTTGGCACCACCCCAGCTGACTCTACCTAACCAGATCAGGCTCTACCCAGCAGAAATTCCACTGATTCTCTATTTTGCATGCTGGTTTAGTTTTCTACTGATTCAATGAACCGACCAGAGTACCAGAGGCCAGGCAATCATCCTTCTGGCAGTTACTTCCGGCAAGGGCAGGACTGGGGATGCCAGGACTGAGGTCAACCTTGAAGCATCACAGGAGCTGCATCAGGAGTGAACTGACTTTAGGAAGGTGGTAGTAAAGCTAGGACAACACAGATTGCAATGTATTTTTGACAGGCACTGGCCAGTGCCTGTATGTTAGTCTTGCACGTGAAGAGCTGAATGAGGGCAGCTGGCTGTGGTGTTTGAGCAGTCACAAATTAGCAGGTTTCTGTTAAAACGCTACCTTGGGCTGTAGCAAGGGGAGATTCTTGACCAGACCCTTTTTGAAGTAGACTTGCTGCGGATCCAATAGAGAACCAGCCTGTGCTTTGAAGGTGTACCTGCCTTGTAACCCTCATAGTTATAGAATCATCTAGGTTGAAAAAGACCTTTAAGATTGAGTCGAATGAGTCCAACTAACACTGCCAAGCCCACCACTAAAACATGTCCCTAAGTACCAGTTATACACATTTTTTAAATACCTCCAGGGATAGTGACTCTACCACTTCCCTGGGCAGCCTGTGCTTGACAGCCCTATCAGTGAAGAAAGTTTTCCTAATGCCCAAGTCAAACCTCCCCTGGAGCAACTTGAGGCCATTGCGTGTCATCCTATCCCTTGTTATTTGGGAGAAAAGACCAACATTCACCTCACTGTAACTTTCTTTTGAGAGTGATGAGGTCTTCCCTCAGCCTCTCTTTCTCCAGACTAAACAGTCACAGTTCGCTCAGCTGCTCCTCACACCACAGCAGTGTTGAGCATGTCAGGTACATGGGTCTCTACAGCCACATTTTAAAAAATATGTTTTAAAAAATGCAACCAAAGGTTGGAGTGTCTTAAATAAATCACAAATAGTAGAGAGACATGCACACAAACCACACCAAAGGCTGCAGGCTGCCTGCCAAAACAATATGTGGAATGCTGCTGTGTCCCAGCTGTGCTGAAGATTGCTGCCTCTCACCAACGGTGCTGAGTGGGCGAGAAGGTCTTTCTCATGTTAAGTTTGTCCTTGTACCTAGCTCTATGTATTCACCCAGGAGAACGAGATCTGGGGTTTATTTACCACACTGTTTTACCCAATCTCTGAAAAGTCTGCCCATGGTAGCTGCTTGTTCCTGGTAGGAAAACATCGTATGGAGGGGGCTCCTGGCCAAGCTGCTCTGGAGACATCAGCACCACACCTCTTACATGCTCATGCTGGTG
Source organism: Dromococcyx pavoninus (assembly GCA_033558185.1). Lineage (NCBI taxonomy): Eukaryota > Metazoa > Chordata > Aves > Cuculiformes > Neomorphidae > Dromococcyx > Dromococcyx pavoninus. The sequence continues at coordinate 543,001 of JAUMJL010000707.1, read as the reverse complement.
TCACCCCACTTAGAAATCCTCTTTCTCTGGGCTGAAGGAAAACTCAGAAGTCAGCAAGACACCGCGATTTTAGACACTGCAAAACTAACTTGGAGGCTCCAACCCTCCAGCTATGGCTCTGCAATACTTCTTTCCTTCTTCCTTCCTCAAGATGAATCTGAATGCAAGATGAACTGCAATCTCCTTTGCACAAGGACTCTGCAAAGGATGCTGGGGCACTTTTTTGTACCCTGATTCAAAATTCATGTGGGTTATTCCGTGCAGGATATTTGTCATAAGAGAGACAGCAGTTCACATGATTTGAAGACCAGTTCAGGCCTGGTTACAGGTGACAATGTTATTCAAAGCCAAATTCAAAATTAGCCCTTGGGCTCTTGAGACCCTCATTGACTTTCCAGCATACTTGCCCTCAGTGTAAAAGTGCCACGTTATCTGGCAATGATATACAAGCCATTAATAAAACTCATGCATTATATTTTAGAAGGAAAACATTAAGTCTTTTTTGATTAACAAACATTTTTAGAAGATGCTGTTCCAGCTGAAATCAGTGGTAGTTTCACTGTTGATTTCATCATCAGATTCATCCAAGTCGTTATTTTCCACTCTCTAATCTCTGGATGAAGTCTCAATTCAAAGCAAATACTTTGTGCATAACTTATGAGGTATGAAAATTAGCAGTTTATAGTCACAGCCTGGTGATCTGTAATAACTTAATAAACAAGGGCCAAAACCAGAACGGCTCAGGTGAACGAGATGCACAATCCCTGCTTCTCTTTCAGCACTGGTGTTGGCTTGCACATCCAGTAGGTGTCAGCACAGATCCGAATAGCCCTCACAGCCCTTCCACTAATAAGCTGGGTGAACGTGTCGATCTGTTTGCGGATAGGGAGGCTCTACAGAGGGATCTGGACCGGCTGTATCCATGGGCTGTGACCAGCGGTACGAGATTCAACAAGGCCAAGTGCCTGGTCCTGCACTTGGGACACAACAACCCCATGCAGTGTTACAGGCTTGGGAAAGAATGGCTGGAAAACTGCCCAGTGGAAAATGAGCTGGAGGTGTTGATTGAGAACAGCTGAACATGAGCCTGTAGTGTGCCCAAGTGGCTAAGAAGGCTGATGGCATCTTGGCCTGTGTCAGCAATAGTGTGGCTAGCAGGAGCAGGGAAATTATTGTGCCCCTGTACTCAGCACTGGTGAGGCCACACCTTGAGTACTGCGTTCAGTTTTGGGCCTTTGAGGGGCAGTTTGGACATTGAGGGGCTGGAGTGCGTCCAGAGAAGGGCAACGAGGCTGGTGAAGCGGCTGGAGAATCAAGCCTTATGAGGAGTGGCTGAAGGAACTGGGGTTGTTTAACCTAGAGAAGAGAAGGCTGAGGGGAGACCTCATCACTGTCTACAACTGCCTGAAAGGAGGCTGTAGCGAGGTGGGTGTTGATACTTTCTCCCAAATGACAAGTGATCAGACAAGAGGAAATGACCTCAAGTTGAACCAGGGAAGGTCCAGATTAGATGTCATGAAAAATTTATTCATGGAAAGGATTCTCAGGCACTGGCAGAAGCTGCCCAGGGAGGCCATTGAGTCCCCATCCCTGGAGGTGTTTAAAAGACAGGTAGATGAGGTGCTCAGGGACATGGTTTAGTTGTGGACAAGTATGATTGGACTTGATGATCTCAAAGGTCTTTTCTGAGCAAACAATTCTATTATTCTAATGATTCTAAGAAAACCCCCTTCTGTTAATGAGATTGACCATTTTGCTTTCAGGACTGCTGCATCCCAAATGAGAACATTCAGAGCAAGGCTTGTGACCAATGCAGTGCAAGCCCCAAGTGTACCTCTCGGAAACCCAGTTTCAAGTAGTCAAGTAGTTTCAAGTAGTTGAGTAAACTCAACAGATGCTGCTCTTTGGAACGTTTGTTGTACAGACTGAAATGAGTAATTTGGAAAACGCATTAGAGAAATAGCATTTTGTGTGATGCTGTGCTGTGCACTCTCTAGAGCTGCAAAAGCTGCATCCCAGATGCTGGGTGAGATCAGTCTTGAAGTTGGCAGGGCACTTAGTTCAGCGATACAGCTGCCTCTTTCCTCTAACTGCATTTGTATTTTTTGTATCGTGAATCCAGTTATTAATAATTATGTACACTTCTAGACTTGCTTACAAGGCATTACACAGGCACAAGGTAGTAACTAAGCACTAGAAGAATAAAAGGGTCCCAAACCCTGTGGGAGTTGTCACCAGCAGTGGGATCCAGCCTTGAGTGATCCCAGGCCCAGCTGCACTGTGCTGCTGCTGCAAGCCATGAGCTTTCCAGGACCAGTGGGGTGAGTCCCAGCAGTTTCACTGTGGCTGGATGTGGGAGGAAGAGGCACTGCCCATACCATGGCCAGCCTTCTTGCTGTTCCTGATCTGTGAAGGAGCAATGAGTTGCTGGTGCCACACTGCTGGCAGCACACTAACTGGGTCTTCAAACACCTAAATTTGCCCCAGCTGAAGTGCTTGAGGAAGAGCTCTGCTTTTCTAGGTATTTCTTTCCTAGGAAATCACCACTGGGACAAGCAGCAGGAAAAGTGACTTTGGAGAGACAGACTGCAAATTCCTCTTAGTGACATAAAATGGATGAGTCACTGGGAAAATCAAAGTGAAGTAGCAAAAACCCCAGGGCGCAATATCAGGCCCTGCATTAGTCTGGCTAAGGGAGAGATGGATGATTTACTCTGCCAAGAAGTCCCCAGGAGGCTCTGACTGAAGCCATAGGAGATTCAGCTTGGGGAGTTCAAACCAGCACAGCAGGATGTGCACGGGGAGTCAGAGCCTGACCCCCCCCCTCCTCAAGAGGCAGCTATACCAGAAGGAAAGCAAATGGTGACGTGCTCCAGCATTTCTGTCCCAGGGAGCTGGCAGAACCAGGTCAGGCAGCTCCCTGGCGAGGCTGGGATGTCTGCACAGGCCTGCCCTGCTCCTGTCACCATCGATGTGGGCATTGCCACTCTGCTCAGCTTCGCCCACCAGACCTTGTTCAGGGGTGAGTTTTTGGCTGAGACTTAAAGCCAGACTCTTCTAGTGCAAACTGTATAACCACAGCTGAAGAACAACCAGTTTTCTGCAGACATCACTGCACTCATCTTGCTGCCCCAACTGGAGAGGTTGTGCTGGTTCTTGCTGCTCAGGCAGCAATCAAGCCCTGAAGCCTTGCTGGAACTGTTCTTACCAGAGGAAGCAACACACCAACAAGCCCACAGGCTTCTGGGGTGATCATGAAAGATGAGCTGGATCCAGCTGTGATTCAGCAGAGGAAGTGAATTACCTCTGAGATGAGCCATGTGTTGTTTGTGCTATTTCTTGTCTCACTGGCAGTGAGCTCCTCTGGGTTCAGCTGGTTTCAAAAAAGACAGACATTGGCAGAAGTCCAATTGGGGAGCAATAGATCCTTAATTTTGTGCATGCATTATCCTTACCTTTATAAACTATTTTCAACCTTAGCTCTTCCATAAATAGTCAGCTTAGAAACTAACAAAAAAGGGCAGCATCTAAAGAAGTTCATAGATTCATAGAATGGTTTAGTTTGGAAGCAACCTTAAAGCCCATCCAGTTCCAATCCCCCTGCCATGGGCAGGGACACCTCCCACTGGATCAGGTTGTTCAAAGCCCCATCCAACCTGGCCTTGAACACCTCCAGGGTTGGGGCAGCCACAGTTTCTCTGGGCAACCTCTGCCAGGGCCTCATCACCCTCACAGGAAAGAATTTCTTCCTATTGTCCAGTCTAAATCTTCCCTCTTCCAGCTTAAAACTGTTCCTTCTCATCCGACCCCTGCACTCCCTTTTAAAGAGTCCCTCCCCAGCTTTCCTCTAGACTTCTTTTATGTACCGAAAGATTCATAAACTTAAAAAAGTGGGGTTTAAAACTTTACTCTGAAAAGAGGATTGCACCTCTTCTCAGAGGGGTTTCTATTGTTGTGTGTGCTGAAGAGTTAAAGATGTTTGCAAACCTCAGTGCTTCATACATTGTGAGTGCTTTCTCTTCATACATGGGGACACCCATTCCTCCTTGCCCACACTGGAAGAAGAAGCAGAAAGGTACAGTGGAATCACTTTGGGGAGGTCACTTAGGGAGACAACACTCCTCAGCTCCTGGTGTGGAGATCATGAGTGGAAATATTCAGTTGTGTTCTTCTGCATCTGGGGGAACATCTCTGTTTCTTCCAGAGGCCAGAGTAAGTCTGGCTGATGGCAGCAGGAAGCTCTCCACCTGCTTCTGCCAGCAGTACTGATGTGCAGGTGTAAACCATTATGTTTATGCTTGGGGGCTTGACCAGAGGGCTTCACTGAAGTGTGCACACTCAGCAGGTGAAAATTGTCCCAGGCTGGGACTGCACATGGGCACTGAGATGGCTCCTAGGCAAGGCTGACAGCCCTTCCCACCCCACCACAGTGGAGGGCAACTGAGGAGATATGGTGCTGCAGTTGGTGAGGAACAAATCCCCCTGGATGGGTCCTACAAATTGAAAACTCTCAAGGTCATAGACGTGGACAAAAGCAGCAAGATACATTTCTCTTAAATTGCTCACCCAGCAGTTCCCTCACAACCACGTAACTATAATTTGCTTACCCAACCTAGAAACATGTTCTGAACTAATCTCAGCATCAGGGAAAAATGCTCTGAGTAACCAGGTCACTTATTTTCCCAGTGAAATCTAATGTGCCATGGCACTTGTGTTCCTTCCTGACCTGTGCCTGTGGCTGCTGTGCTCAGTCTGGTGTGTTTTACAGAACATTTGGTAATATACAGTCCCTGAGGTCATGTCAAGTTTTGAATGCAGCATCTGAATTGTAGATTCTTTCCAGAAAATGAAACTCAAATGGTGATTGCCCTCTGCTATCAAATTGGAAAGATTTGCCATTGAAACTAGGTCTTGCCTGAGTGCTTCACTCTGATTTCACAGTAAAAAGGGTTTCAGGCAGAGATCAAGAGCTGAGCTAAGCAAAAATCTGGGCTTCCTCACCTGTCCTTGAGCCCAGGGGATGCTCTGCACACAGCTTGGTAAAGTAAAGCTGTGTGAAGGTAAACAAGCAAAAATTCAAAAAGATGTAAAAGCTCCTGGTACCTTGCAGCACCCAAGGGGCATGAATCCCCTCCCTCACCCTTCTTTCAATGCAGCCCAGAATATATTTGGCTTTCTGGGCTGTGAGCGCAGATTGCTGGCTCATGTTGAGCTTCTCATACACCAGCACCCCATGCCCTTCTCTTCAGGGCTGCTCTCAATCCATTCTCTGCCCAGCCTGTAACTGTGTTTGGGATTGCTTTGACTCTTGCTTTGACTCAGGTGCAGGACTTGGTCTTGTTAAACTTCATGAGATTGGCACAGGCCCACCCTTCAAGTCTGTCAAGGTGCCTTTGGGTGCTATCTGCTTGCTCTTGCCCAAATACACAGTCATTGTCACCTTTGGCAAGTTGACTCTAATTATGGTGGGTAGAACTAAAATTATCCCTTCTCAACTACGTTGGGGGAAGCGTAGCATTTTGACTCTTCTACAGTGAGCGACCACTGAACTTTTCATCCCACAGGAGAGATCTGACAGGGAAAAGCAAGAGGCAGGATTCACTTTATACTCGACAGCTCTAAACTCGTGAGGTCTGGGAAGTGCCAGCAGAGGGTGGTGCTGCCTTTGCTGAGGCTCTACTGGAGCCCGAGAGCACAGATTCCTGGCTTTCTCCCTGGCTCACCTGCACCCACTCATCAAGACTGATTTAATGTTGAAAATAATATAAAATGCTCAGAGTTTTTCAGGCCAGAGCACTTCTGATTAAAACGTAGAACTGTCTTTTTCCTATGCAGGACCCTGACCAATGCCAGGGAGAAACCTCTCAGGAGCGATGTTTGCAGGATTTGTTGCAGGAGAGGGGATGTTGACAGAGAAGGTGTTGGCTCACAGATACCCTCCTGTAGCCATCGACCTTCATGACAGCTTGGCCTCTTCCCCAGAAGCACAGCTCGAAGGGCATGTTCACCCCACAGCACAGGCTGGTACAGAAAGACCCAGGTACTTTTACTATTATTTATTTATTACTATCGTTTATTTATTAGTCATTATGTTGTCATTTATGGGGGTTTATTCCTATGCTGGTCTCTGCATTGAGGGATAAGCCTGTTCCTGGGGTGCTCCAGTAGTGCCAGCCCTGCACAAGGGCTTCAGATCTGGTGACTGGGCTGTGTGAGATCGTGACATTGGCAAAGTGCAATGTTACCCCAGAACATCTTCCTGAGCCATGTCATGGGCACTTGCACTGGGGACAGAGCCAGGTCCAGCTGCAACACAGGTGGAAGCATGGCTGGACATGTCTCAGCTTTGCTTACCTTTCAGAAGAGTTTTCAGGAGGGAATATCAAAACCTGACAGATCCATCAGTCCTAAAGTACCCTCCCTTGGGAGCAAATAAATATTTTTGGACATGAAGTGCAGCAAGCTCCTGCCCATTCAGCGCCGTGTGGCCTCTTGCCAATGGCACCACAGCAGCAGTGCTCAGAGCCCGGTTTCTCCTCGTCAAGCCGTGTCTTTCCTGCTTTCAGAGCCCATTGCACGCAATGCTGTGTCTGTACCAGGTCATTGCCCCAGCCTCTTGACTCATCTTTTCCAAGCCGGGGCGTGATGCCAAGGATAACAGGTTGAGTGCAGGAGATGATACCTGACACTCCCTGCTCCGGCGGGACTCCCAGTCAGCCCAGCCTTCGGCAATGGGGAAAGCCACCAGGGTGGAGTGGAACACAGCCAAGGCTGGCTCAGCAGGTTTGGTGTCACCAACCTTGGTAGCCTCATTGGGGCAGTTCCTCTGGGAACGCCATGCCCATAAGCTCCTTTGGCACTGACAGGTCTGGGCAGGTTTGGCCTATCCGACACACCGTCCTCATGGCTTTAACTGGAGCGAGCAGCCAGGATTGGGGCACAGAAACCATTTTCCAGGTGAAAACCCAGCTGGCCAGCCAGCTGGTGAACACGAGCTCCTGGTGACATGACCTCACACAGCACAGTGCCCAACCCAGTCCCCTTTCCTCTGGTATGAGAAATGCCATATCTTAAATTCATGGTCTCAAGCCATAGATGCTGCTGTGTCATCCCTAAAGATGAGTTTCTGGGCTGGGAAGCTTGCACATTACTAAGGTTTTGTTTTTTTTTTTACTTCAAGTATCTTGGATGAATAAAAAGCTGTGCCCTATCTCGCCTCACATCTCCCACTGCCACCTCATCCCCATCCTGGGGACTGTCTTGTGTCACCCAGGAAGCCTGCAATCTGCCACCAACCAGGGTTTGGCCAGCTTGTTCACACCCAGTATGGATGCATCCCAGAGGACCCCTGTGCTGGGGACACAGGGATTTACAAAGGGAAAAGCAACTGAAGCCTGTCTGGGTCCTTTCGCTACACAGCCAGGGGCTGCTTCCACACCAGCCCACCCGACCACATGGTGCTGTGATGGTAGTCTTGTTCTTCATCACTGCTCCCCACCAGCTCAGAGCTTGGTGCTGGTCACAAATATGCTCCATGGTAGGAAGCACTGGCCATGAGACATACATAGGAGAAAGCCACCACGTCTGCTAGCCCCGATGTTGGATGGGATCCCACCAAAGGAGGACCCAACAAACCCAGGGACGTGTTAGACGTCCCATCTGCGCCAGCTCAATGCCCGCTTGTTTGTTACACTTGGGCAAAGCCCAGATTGAAGGGGGAAGTGTGTGCACCTGAAGATGACAAAGATGCTCCCATCACTAGAAGTGGTGGGGTCTGGGTGCTGCAAAGGTCACTGATGCAAATAGCATTGGAAAAAGAAGAAAATAACACAGAGCCCAGATGGGAAAGTGTGTGGGAAAGGCAATGGTGAGCGCGAATAGGCCACGAGGGGTTTGGGCTACTGCCAAGAAAACATCTCTGATGTGTCCAGATAGGCTTGCTGGAGGCACATGGACCAGCCTGGTCAGCACCAGCTTGGCTCCATCAGCTGGAGAAAGGGAGTGGGTCTGATCCTGCCATGTAAAACTGGTGGCTGCTTCAATGCAAGTTCCTACAGAAGCTGGTCACCAGGTATTAGGGATGAAATGAATGGGTTGCTAATGGGAGGTGTTTTGGAGATCACACATGGGAAACCATGAGGATGCCGAGAGCCAGGAGGGTGGAAAATCTCCCGACAGCCTAAAACCCAGCACGTGGTAAAGCAGTGAAGTAGGGCTATCAGCCAACCCCAGCAACGACTGCAAATACACCCGAGAAAGAGCAACCCGCAGAGGGTATTTTCTTCAACACCCGTCTCGATTCCCAAATATCCCTTTTTATTCCCCCCAAAAATAAGTCTTGGCTCTGCCATGTACACTCACCAAAATCATTTTTCTTTATTGCATATTGCCATCTTAGAAAATGTACAGTCTCATAACATTACACAGCATTTCCCACTAGCTAAGACTACTGACATCCTTGCATCTAACAGACTACCTTGGTCACTACGAAGCTAATAAAGGCCAAGACATATACTTCAGTTTACAAATTATTATGGAATTATTTTTTTTTCTTTTTGGCATTATTAAAAAAAAAATCATCTTTAAAATACACACCCAAGAGAAAAGAGTGGCTACTTACACCAGCACCAATCTAAAAGTAGTTTTCGACAATGGCACATGGAATTACCTGCACACAGCCTTTCATTTATTTATAGAGATATAATATTTTTTGTCTTTTTTCTCTTTTTTTTGGAAAGAAAACAAAGAAATGGCAAACTCAGCCTGGTAATGAGGCTAATATAAAACAACTAAAAAAAAAAACCAAACCCAAACAAAACAGGTTTGGAAGGGCAAGAGGAAATCTGTCAGGAAAGGTCCTGATGTGGCACTGGGGTTGTGGAGGCAGGAGCTGAGGGTGGGTGCTGGCAGCCGAGCCCTACACCCAGGGACCCCGGAAGGCGCTTGCCCTTTTTTGACTCCCACAGCCTTTTGAATGAAACACGTGTGACCAACCATTCCTTAAACCATCAGAGGCCAGACTCTTTTTTTTAACCTTTTTTTTTTAAATTCTTTTTTTTTTAATATTTTAAATTCCCCCCAAAGTCCATTCCCCCAATTGTATCATCAGTCCCATTTTTTCAGCCATAAATAAAAAATATAAATAGAGGCACTTTAGTTAAGGAATAGTATTATCATTACCTTCTGTCTTTATTTCCCCCTCCTTCTTAAAGCAAAGTGCTTAACTCCACCTTTGAAGATAATCTGCAGGTTTTGCAGCTGCTTAGATACGAGGTGCTGGACTTTTTTTTGCACTTACCTGCTTTATTTATTACTGCTTTAAATGCTACTCAAAGTATTTTTTTTGTCTTTTTTTAAATTTTTTTTTTAATCTACAGTGCGTCAAAAGTTGCAATGAAGAAAAGAACAAAGAATGGTAAAACCACAGCTCTTGACAACTCTGGTCAGAGAGAGATTTCACAGCTTTCACTCAGCACGCAGACCCCGTGGCCTTCAGGTGCTTAGAACCATATTTTTTTATACAAATCAGTTTAAACAGCATTTTTTCTATACAGTACATACAGTTAACTGACGTCCCATATCCCACCAGTAATACCGATTATCTGACAAAATAAAAACCAACCGTATTTTCAATAGCGTTAATATCTAGTGCAACAGGGACAAACTCATCTCTCCACAGGGAAAAAAGAATAAACAAACAAACACAAAAAAAGGATCACAAAAGTATTGGTGGTATAAAAAGGTTTTGTTTTGTTTTTCTTAAAAAAACCCACCACAAATAAATAAAAGTAAAAAGTAACAGTCCTCTATATACTCAGCATAATTTAAGAATAGAAATGTTAATATGTTAATGATGGTTACTTTTTAATCTCCAATTCCTAATTTTCTAAACCCATAAATTATTATTCCCTGAGAGCTCTGAATTATTTTTATCAATTTTTTTTGTCTTTTTTTTGGACTGACGTTTGACAGGTAGTTCTGCTTACAAATTTGCAATGACAATGAACAGCAAACCAGTTGAAAAAAGGACCTGGCTAAGAGACGAGCGTTTCTTGGCTTCGCTGCTTCTGTGTGTCCAGTAAAAGAAAAAAGAAAAGAAGGTGGGTGAAAGCCGGTGGGTTTTGCACCAGCCCCTTTGCACATCAGAGACCCTCGGTCTTGACCCACCTTTAGAGGATACAGTTTGTCCCATTGAACAGAAATCAAGAATAAACATTACAACACAAAAGTTTATGCTCTTCGTCTCCTCCAAGAACCGACCTTTCCCACAGTCTTGGGCCAGAAAATGTTAGAAAAGTATAAATACATCTGTGTGGCGTTAGAGCTATAAGCACTTTGGGGTAAACTTTTTCCTTTAGCAAGGTGGCGGTAAGAGGAAAAAGAGCGTTTCCCAAGGATGACGGGAAGAGCATCGCCAGGAGCACCCGCGGCACCAAGCTCAGGAACCAGTGCAAAAGCACGGATGTGCGAGTTTTTTTGAATAACCACAAGAAAAAAAACCAAACCCAAAACCAGATTAAGTTCAGTCAACTTTGTTTTTTTGTTTTCCTCTTTCAACCATTTGGCTTGTGCGCAAGGCGTCCCTGGCAAACGGCCCCAGAGGTCTAAGCAGGAAAGCGGCTTCCCGTTGCCTCTGGGGATCACGGGGACCGCCAGCATCTCTGGGTTGGGTCGTCTCCTGCTCCGTGGACGCAGCATTGTGCTTGTGCATGGGGAGAGCTACTTTTCGGAGGGGGTTAGAGGGGAGGAGGCAGCGCTGGCACCCATCCAGGTGGGCTGCCCACTCACCTTCATCTGCGCCCTGACCTGACTATGTACACAGTATATACACACAGACACTCGCCCGCGGGGAGAAAGAGCGTGCCACTGTTTCGCTTTGAGTCACAAGGCAGTATAAGGGGAATCAAAAAACGCCCTATCCACGTCAAAAGACTAACCCACGTTTTTTTCCCTTGGTTTTCAGTTGTTGCTGCTACTTGTTTTTCAGAAGTTGAGTTTAGTGACGGGCCTCTCGCGGCCGCTGTCGGCCAGCTGGTTGGCAATGCGCTTGCGGTTGCGCTTCAGCTTGGAGAGGTCCTTGTCAAAGACTTCACCCGAGCGCAGGGCCGAGACGAGGTCATCGAATTCGCCACCTTCTTCCCCGCTCTCCTTTGCCTTCCTCGCCTTGCGCTCCCGCTCCCGCTGCTCCTTCAGCTACGGGAGAAGGGGGAAAAGGAGACACCTCAGTCTCATGCAGGTGGTTGCGGAGGTGGCCAACACATGCATGGTGACCGCCAAACTCATGAAACGAGCAGTTTCCCACCCCGGCACTTAGCACATGACAGCTGTTCAGGGTTATTGATGTAACCTGTGGGCCGAGTTCCACAGCCCCACAGCTGTTGCTGGTGGGTCACAGGAGCTCCCAGGCAGCACCAGCTTTGCTGTATGTTTTAGCTCCAAGATCTCACCAACCCAAGGTCATTAGTTAATTAAGCAATCGACAGTGAAAAGTAGATGAGCCTAAGGGCAAGAAGCTCCTTGCCCAGCCTTCAGTGTTCCCTGTGCCACAATGGCCAAGGGCAGCTGTTAGGGACAGCATCATATGGTTGCCATCCCCAGGTGTCCCAAGGTTCCTGCTGGACTCACCAGCGCCCACTTACCTGCGCCTCCATTCGTGCTCGCCGCTCCTCCTCCTCCTTCCTCCTCCTCATGTTCTCATTCTCCTGCTTAGCCTCGGTCACAGCTTGAAGGAACTGGTCAAAGATGCCAAAGAACTCATCAGGCTGCATTTTGTCTGTGTCTTCTCCAAAGTGCTTCACAGCCTTGGAAAACTGGGAGAGAGAAGATAGGGATCTGTCAGTCTTGTAGATACTCACCACTCTGGCAAAACGTGCCAAGGGAAGTCTTCGACCTGAAGGAGCAGAGAGAGCACTTCCAGTGGTCATGGCAGAAAGCAGGGCTTTGCTTCATCAATCCTTGACTTAAACATGAAAGAAATTATCTCATGTTTTACCTGCTGCCATGTAAAACCAACCTGGTTTGCTCCTGAGCCCCCTTTTCTAAAATACCCCCAACAACCCTTCTCACCTATGGCTCCCTGCCCCAGCTCGACTTTATTAACTAAGCAGCAGTAAAAACAAGGAAGCAAAATATTGTGGGACCAAAGACTGAAGAAATAAACCTAATAGTAAACACGGCAGGGGAAGGGAAACTCACACTTTTAACTTCGTCTTTGAAGTATTTTTGGGGTATTATTTATCATTGCCACATGCTCTGCTATTGAAACCAAATGTGTTGGTGAAACTTCTAAAGGACATTTCTGCCCAGGCTCAGGCTCAGGCACAGCCCTGGGGAGGGAAATAGGGAGTTTTCCGGCCTTTTGTGCTGTTTCCACACCATTAATGTAAGGGAGTCAAATGAGGGTATAGCAAAGGTCAGGACAGGACATCCACGAACTGCTGATGCAACCCAGTCCCAAGAAGCCCACGAGTTATCCTTGGGACTGACATCCTTTGTTCTCCCTTCGAGTTTGAAGGAGACTCTTTGTGCACAGAAAATTTGTTAAAATTGTGATGGCATGTTCTGGAGATAAGCAGGCTTAAAAGAAAAAGAAAAACAAAATCAAAGCACAAACAGATTTATTAGTTGCTTTGATTTTGCTGGGTAGACCAAGAGGAACATTTTTAAAGCTTGCCTATATGATTTAGTTTTATTTGCATGGGTGCCCCAGGCTCTTCAAAAGACAGTTAGGGCATCTTTATTTCTTTATTTACTTAAGAGACTTAGCATTTCAAGGTGCAGGGAGGAATCTGAGAGGATCCACTATATAATTCAAAATAATTGAGGTTACTCTTGTTGATTTTCATCAAGATATTCGATTCTGTATTACAGGAGGTTTTGGTGGGGGGAAAGGCTGAAAATGTTATCCTCACAGGACAGAAAGTTTTTAAAATAATGATGCTTCTGGTTGTCTAAGAGAAAGCAGTAACACAATTGGAACCTGGAGATTTGTTTCAAAAGTGAAGAGATCATGAACTTTGCCCAGCCCATCCTATCTAATATTCACCGGAACAGCCGCACATTGCTTCAGAGGGGACTTTGATGGGTTCTGAAGACTGTGACCAGACTTCCTCCTCCAGATCCAGCGAAGTCAGCAGAGGATGATACAGTTTGAAGAGCGTTTGTCATCATCGCCACAGTCCTAACTCGCTGCCAGCAAGATCTGTCAGGTTGCCACCAACAGTTTAAAAGGGTAGCCTGGGTTACCCATGGCCTCAGGAAGGCAGTCCTCAATCATAATGCCCAGGCATGGCTGGATGGTCTGAGGGACAGTGCCAACTGGACATTGGTACAACCAGAGAGCAGGAGGTGGTGACACTTGGTAACTGTGAGCCCCTTTGCTGAAAGAGGGGAAGCAAAAGGTGCTCAGGAATCACAGATGTCAGCTAACGGCCACCCCTTTGCTGTGATTTAAACCAGCCTTGTAGGGAGAAAAGGACAACATGGCAAGAGGTCATGGCCACAAAGTATTCATCAAGGCATTAATCAGGGGAAGACGAACCTTTTAAGGAGCTTCTCTAACCAGGTCTGAAGTTGGCCTCAATTCACATCACTGAGCTCCTCTCCCTCTTTTCTGGAGAGAAGAGTCGGGCAAGTCTCAGACCGAAGTTACGCATCAGTGGGGTCACTGGGCAGTCTCGGTTGTCTCTGACATCAGCCTCTGAATCTCACATCCAGCCTGAAACCCTGGCTGCATTTTTTCCTCTTCTTTCATTAACAACAGCCTGCCATCTTGCCACCTTCAGCCTTCATTAGCCAAGATGCCCCAGGTGCCTCATTCCTAACTCAAAACTCACCAAAACTGGGATATTTCCATTTTAAGACATAGAAAGCAAAGCAAGCTCTTTAGGTTTGAGTGAAAGCTCTTCACCAAAACTCAGATCCTCACAAACGGCCTATCATCTCCTCCCCTGACGAACACAACTCTCCCATAGCTAGTCCCTATCTAGCACTTCCAAAAGATAAGACAGGTATCTCATGGCTTTCGACAGCACATCTTGTAACCCAGAAGTCTGTTGAACTGACCTGCAATCCTGTGCCATGTTGGGTGTGGAGCAGGAAAAAGGCCCTGGGGACAAACAGGGATGTACCCACCTACCCACTCCAAACAAACTATGAAGAGCAGCCCAGCACCTTTCTCATGTCAATCTCAGCAGGACACTCGCATGATCTTGCCAGGGAGGTATCTGAGATATTACCACACAGCACGGGCTCTGGGAAGGCGGCGACCATCCCTCCCCTGTTGGCTGGAGAAAAGGATGAAATGCTCCCCAGATCTCAAGGATGCTGGTGAACTTACCAACTCCTTTGCTTCCATCAGAAGATCTTCAACATCTGAGAAGCTGAAGCTAGCTAATGTGATGAACTGACTGACGACAGACACAAACTTGTCACCTGCTTGCTGAACCTGAGACTTCTGGAAGTCCAGCTCCTTTGGGGGAAAAAAAAAGGTAAATCTGGTCAGGCCCTGACTGATGAGGGACACAAACATCATCAACATCATCACTGACTGGTAGTTCCCTTGGGTTTGTGACTGTATCAGTGCCAGGGGTATCGGCTGCACCATCACCACTGCTCCCTTCCGCCATGCGTGAGACCATGGATTATCTGGGTTTACAATATCATGCCTGCAGCACGCTTTTAAGACCAAATCCTGCAGGAGAGATTGTGGAAGCAATGTAACTCAGCAAGACAGTGAGTCTTTCGGGATACCTCCACCATTTCATCACCACTCCAGCTAGGCTGCAGAAGCGCTCCCCAGCCCAAGCCCCAGCCCTCTGTGGTTTTACAGCCAAAGGGAGACCCCTCAGCACATCACAGACATCATCACTAGACTCACTCAGCCTCCCTCTGCATATTAGATATAAACCATACACGTGCCTAACCACACACAATAACGTTGGTGCCAAAACAGCCCTAGGAGGACAGGCGCACGTGCAGGGCAGGAAGGAAAGACAAACAGATCTCCAGGATGTGAGATAAAAGCAGCTTCACTGGGACCTCCCTCGCCTGCCTCCCTAAGGACAGATGCCGCACCGCTTGGAGCCAGGCTGGGCTATATTTGATTTAAATAATACTTACAGTTTCCACCGCTCTCAGGCCGCTCCTCAGAGTGTTTATTTCTTTCTCCAGCTCAGTCATGCTGTTGGAAATGGCAGGATGTTAATTTTCAGCCTCCCCCAGCAAACTCTGCAGCTCTCCAATCAACTTGCTTGTGTTTTTCCACTGGAAAGGCCCCAGCGCTGCACACGTTGCCTCCCATTTGCAGAGCAGCTTGTCTCCAGCAGCAAATCATGCTGCCTCCCTCTAAGCTAGGACAGCTGCCTCTCTCTCTGCAGTTGCTTGTTTTATGGCAAAGCACTTTCCTGTATTTTTAATCAAGGGGACCGTGCAGGCTTAGCAAGCTCAGCGACCTCCAGACCTTTCCAAGCAAAAGGAGAGCTCAGGAAAGGGTTTTGTTGGGCATGGATTTCTCTTGCCCTCTCGAGGGCTGACAGAACATAGACTTGCTGTGCCATTGCAGAGCAGAGAGTTTTTCAGGGAACCATGGTTAGGTGAGAGCCATGAGAAGCATCCTTCCAAGCAACAAGGCTTTCATTAAGGGAGACAACCCAAATATAGAGAAGCAAAAATATATCACCACGCCTGGCGCTGACTGTGTTTACACAAGGCCAAGCCCCCGATGAGCACCAAGTTCAAGTGCTTATGGGTTTCCACCACCACATCTGAGTGGAAGCTTTCTCACAAACACTTGATGACCACAAGCTTGACATCTTTTCAGGGGTGTCCGTCGTAGGGCTGGGGTCCCCGGAAAAGCTGATGTTGGGTCATGGGGCAAGTGTTCCTGGCAGGTTTAGTCTGGGAAAATGCAGTTTTGGGAGCCCTGTGCTCCAGCAGTTCATTACTAGCAGTGGGATTGACAGAGGCGGTAATTTTGATTCACAGCTGCAGGGCTGGGGGGAATTTAGGGTTTTCCAGAGCTTTAGAAACTTTCTGGTTTCACTCTTGATTGGAACCAACCCAAATATTACATATGGTGTCCAGTTTAGAGGAAAAAGATAAAGTTTAGAGGGGAAAGAAACCCCCTTTATACAGATGTTTTCTTTCCCATACGTGGCTCTGTATAACAGCTGCAGATACACAAGCATGAGAAAGCGGGAGCCTCCACTGGTGAGGAGCGTGCCCTGCTCAACCATGTTCTCAGCCAATGCTCACGAGTGCAGCCACCACACACTCCTCCTCACACGCTGAGATTTGTTTAATCCCTATGGCTGACAATAACTTTACATTTTAAATGCGAGGATGCTTCCTTTACACATTACAGATCCTCCATGGGGAAGCCACTATTGCTACAAGAGCACTTTGAAACTTGAAAGACCCTTGAGTTGCCATAAAATCTGTGCATATTTACCATCCCCTCTCTAAAAAGGTGCAGTTTCAAGCCCTTTTCATCTTCAAGGCTGACACAAACGCACGCTGACTGCAGAAATGTGTGATCTTTGCTGCTCAGGTCCCCAAAGCAGCAAAGCCTGTAAGCTCCCGCTGAACTCTAAAACCGAAAACAGAGCCTCATTGATTTCAGAGGGACTTCAGCACATACTTGAGGGCTTTGCAGAGCAACAGCAGATTCCTCCTGCACTTAAAAGTTCACCGTGCGTTTAAGGGCTTTGCTGAATGGGGCCTCCGCTGGCAGAGACGGCAGCAACGCGCTCTGAACAGGTCACAGGGAGACGGGCAAGGTTTAAAAGCTCGTTGCATGCACTTGAAGCTCCACGTTGGTGGCAAAATTAGGGCCAGGCAGGATGTGGAGGCAGGTAGAGTCCCTCACACTGCTGCCCGGTCCTGCCTGTGCTGCCGGCAAAGGCTGCCCACCACAGGCAGATAAAGAGCTGCCTCTTATCTGCAGCCACACCGCAACCGCTTCCTCCCGGATTACTTAACGTACCATTAGAAATTAATTAAATGCTTCTGTGGTGAGATAACAACAGGAAACGGCTGCTCCAAGCAGCTCTCCTCCCTCGCCATCAGAGGCTCGCAGGCCTTTGCTGCAAGGGCTGAGATTTAAAGCCAGGTGGTATTTGCTCCTGCCTCCCGGGCTGCTCGTGGGCCAGTGTCGCCACAGCACAGGGCCCAGTCTGGTGGCGAGGATCTGAGCACAAGCACAGGATGGCAAACACAGGAAGGCAGACTGAAGCAAGGGGAGAGGCACTCCCTAAGCTCCAGTTAAATCTCTACTTACTTGACTTTGGCTGCCTGTGGGATGTCTCGCAGCTCCTCGTGCAGACGGAGGACTTTAGGGTATTTCTTTTCAACAATAGTGATGAGATAGTGTAGAAGGGTGATGTTCCTAGGAGAGAGGAGCAGCGAGGTCAGCGTGGTGGCACTGTGGGAAACTGAGAGCTCCGTTGAAAACCCTGGTTAAATCCCAACCCTGGTAATGAACTATTCTGGGATTTCTGCAAGGATGCTGCTTGTTGCCTGTTTGGATCCCAGAGCAGGGGATGTGCAATGGGTGTCTCCCATGAACAGCCACCATGCAAACAGCCTGGGCCCTGCAAGCAAGGGCCCCCTGCAAAGGAGTCACCTCTCTCTCACCAGGGGAGGTGACTTAGGCATCCTCTCTCCCATCCTCTATTGTTTTTAGCGATGGATGAGACCAGGCAGGTTTGAGAGCTGACCCAGCTCCTCTTGCTCTGTGCATGGAGCTTGGTGGGGGCAGTGAACTAGGTGAGAGCTGCAGCAGTTTGGCGGGGCTGCAGAGGGGGTTCTCACGGAGAAGAACTCCTGGGACCCCTCTTCCAGTGCTGCACCACAGCACAGTGGCTCTTGGCTGCTCAAAGGCAGAAAAAAAGCGTTTGGAGGATGATCCACCCAGTCAGCCTATGCTGACTCAGGAAGGGAAGCCCCCACCAATCCCCATGCTGATCTGCAGCTTGGCTTCCCTCAAACCCTGCCCTGCTCAAAAAATGGATGTTTGCACCAACAGATGAGCCAGGTAGGGCCGCAGGAAGGAAGGGACTACTCCCACCTACCTAGAGACAATGCTAACAACCTCTCTGTCCCCCAGTGTCCCTGAGGCCCACGGATGCTACCGAGGATGAGGGCAGAGGCTGCTCACTTGTCAATGCTGGACTTGGTGTCCGCGATCTTGTTGAGGCTGGAAATCTTAAACCCGAATGCGTTGCCCCTCTGGCCTTTGTTCATGTAGTTCCCGAAGGCCAGGACCACTTCCAGCAGCTGCTGGAGGCTGCTGCTCTGCAGGACTGCCTTGGAGCCAGCACGGATGGCTGAAAGCAGAGAGGTGCAGACGTTAACCTCTGCCACGACAACACACCAGACCCCTTTCCTTGCAGCAACCCCTCCAGTGTCACCACGGCCAAAGAGTGACCACCACTTCCCTCCCTTCCCCTGTATCACCACAACCTCCACATGGACCAGGCCTGCCCTGGCACAGTGGGATGCTCTTCCTACGAACACTCCCCGTGCTGGCACAGAGCCCCTTTGTGGTCTCAGCAGGTCTGGTCACTTGCCTTCCACCTTGGGTTTGACTTCTGCAACTCTCTCCGCAAATTTCTTCTTGAAGTAGAGGGACTGCAGTCTTTGTTGATAATGGTTTATCCTGGAAAAAAAAAGGATGCAGGTTGAGCTTTGCTTGCTCCAGGCAGAGTTCAGTTGCTCTGCTGCTCGCAGCTGTGCTCACAAAGCATGCTTGTGCCACGCTGATTAAAAAATAATGACTGCTTTTCTCCCTGAAACCATATTGTGATGGGAAAAAATGACAACTGAAGCTACAGCTGTCCTGGGGTGGATCCAGGTGGGCTCTTAAGCATATGCTTAAGCCTATTCTTAACTCAGCAGGTTCAGCAAGTGCCTTTTTATATCCTATTGCTATGATCAAACAGTTCATTTACAACCACTCCTTAGCAAAGATGCTGATTAGGTCTGGACTCGCAAGGGCTTTTTGATCAGCTGCAGCTGGACACGGGCACACCAACTACCAGCAGTAACAAAACTACACCTTCAGATCATCAAAATGATGGCCTGGGCTGGAAAGCCAGCAAGTCCAGCCCTTTCCTGGGCAAGTTAGGGACGGCTCTGCTTATGTCAGTTGCATTTAGGCTAAACAAGATTTCACTTGTACACAAATGGCAGTCTGATTTGAGTCATTTGGACCAAGGACCCACGGGAGACATGCTCACAGACAAGGCCATGAGCTATGTTCTCATTGTACTAATCAGAGGTGACAAAGACATCACGCTCATTTACAGACCACAGGGCAAATTAAAAATCCGTGCTGGAAATCACAGAAAATATTTGCATCGGCACACTGTGCTTTCCAAAAGACGAAGGCACGGGAGCAACACTTGGGCAAGAGACTGTGAAGAAGAGAGTTGACCTGTGATAGGAAAGCCCCAAGGGATCAGCTCTGAACTTCACAGCTCTGTCCTGCCTGTCTTTGACATTCAGCAACTACATGGTGCATCGCCCCAGTGTTCATCCAAGCGTTTCTCTGGGAGGACAAGAGTGTTTCTATTTTTGATCTCCCAGTACTGTCTCAGATTGTAAAACTCACTGACTTTGCCAACAAGTCACTTGCTTAAAGTTCAGCTAAGAAATTCAAAGAGCTCAATACTCAGTTTGATTTAAATAAGGAGCTTCAAGATTTTAAACCAGCACCTCTAGAGGATGTGCATGCAAAAGATAAGGTTATTCATCCCTGAAGACTACTAAGCCTTAAATGATTGCTACCATGAGCAATCCTTTCAGTCTCATATATTCTCAGGAGCTCCAGGGAGAAGTCATTCCTGAGGTGAGGAGTGGGACTCATCTACACAGCAGGGCAAAATTTACATACATCAATCTTGAGTATTCGTTAGGAGTTGTTTGCGTGAAGGGGAAAGGAGCATCATGTTATCATTCAGACGATGCAGTCTTTCCCAGAATTGAGCTAGACTGAACTTTTCTTCCCCACATGAGAGGGAAAATGTGTCAGGACACGACCTGGAAAGCCAACACCTCTCTCCAGGGAATCCATCTCCCCATCCCTCCTCCCTGCTCTGTCCAGCTGCTCCTTGTCTGGGATGCACAACCCTGCTTCTAGGAGCACAGCATCACCAGTGATCGTTATGAGTGGGAGCACCTTGCTTGCCATCCCATTCATTCAGCCCACTCATTTCTTGATGTGAAAAACAATAAGCAGGGCTAATTCCCCACCTCCGGACCAGCCCATGGAGCCACTGGGCAAAACATGTGTCCCCTTGACCACCAACCTGCTCATTTCAAAGAGGAACCGGTCAGCCTTGGCCATGCGGTCCAGCTCATGCTTGTGCTCTTCCAGCAGGTCGATGTCACCCTTTTCAGGAACAAACTTCAGAAGCTAAACAGGGGAAAACGCACTGGTGGACATGAGGTCTGTGTACAGTTTTTCAGGAGCAAAATGGTGATTTACTTGCTTGAATCTACCACCTTTTCAGCACATACAGACAGTGACCCCGAGGCACCTGTGAAATAAGTGTTATCGCTGTCCCTCTGACCTTCCTCCCATTACTCCATCACATTAATGCCTCTTGCTGCTGCCCTGCCATCACTCTGGTTTTACAACTGATGTATTACATCTGCTCCAAGCAGGTTTCGACATCAGCTCTGCCAGAGGAGATGTCAGGGACTCGTCATTTGCTGCAACTCTACCCATTTGCTGATGGAAATTTTGAGCAATGAAACCTCCCACGTCTCTGCTGAAAGAGCAGTTACAAGCTCAGCTATAAGGACAGGTGAAAACTCTGTTTCCAAAGGGATTCAGAGGGGGCAAAAAGGGGATTCCCTTTTTGAGAACTGCAGAAATAAACCACTTTCAAGAATAACCCCTCTCCGAGCATGAACTTCAAGCTGCAGCCACAAAAGGGGCAACCTTGGGGTTATGACTGAACTGCTTTCCTCCTGCTCCAGCCCACTTGGGTGGTTTTTCAACATGCAATTGGCAAATAATCTGGGGCCCCAACACCTTAAATTCGTGGTTTGGTCCCAAGCACCCTGCATAGTGTGGTCTCAGCATGATGCAACCATGGAGGAACACAAGACACGTTGCCCACCTGCTCCAGCATGTCTTTTGGGAGGTCCTCCTGCTCGTCCATCGTCAAAATAGCTCGTTTGATCTCCTCATTTGAGAGTTTCAGCCTGGGAGGTGGAGAACAAGGAGAGGTATTCCCAGCTCAGCAATCAGGCAAGGTTCAGAAGCATTTCCTTACACACCCACACAACATGAACAGCCTGAACTCCTGTCCAGCAAGAGCATCACAAATAACACTACACAACGTGTTATGAAGAAGGGAGAGACGTGTGAGAGACATGGTAGGACAACGCCAAGGCACAGCCTACAGCAGCCCTGGCCCCACTGTGAATAGGGGGGTCAAACCCCATTGGCCAGCTCTGCACCGCAGCTGCCATTCCCTATTTTATAGTATTTTATGGAAACCCATCTTTTTTTTTGTTTGAGGGGTGAGGATTCAATGTGCTTCAAAGTGCAACAGGTGGGAAACCAGACCCTCCCTCCGCCTTTTTCTTCCTCCACTTCACATAACAGGAATTGAAGACGTAGCCTCAAAGGGTAGATTCTGAAAACCCCAGAACATTGCCATCATATCAAGCAAAACCAGGCTGATCTTCCCTAACAGTGGTTTATTTGACAGCAGCCTGCATCAAGCTGAGGCAATACGGCAATAGATGGATAGAAAGATGCCCTCAGCTCTTCCTGGGCTACAGCAGCCACTAATTACAGTTTAATATGTCTGCAGCACTCCCCATGACTGCTCCCTGTAATGTCTTTGATTGCAAAACCACACATATTTTTCTTCACATTTTTGCATTGCGGTTGATAAAATAATCTAAATGCAAAAGAGGGAAAGCCCAGAAACTCCTGCAACTCTGCCAATACCCTATCCCTTGCCCAGCTTGCAGTGATGGTTAAAGCCATTGCAATAGATACAGTTTAAAAAAAAACCCAAATCCCCTGTTCTTGCATGCAGGGAAATGGCGCAAAACTGAAATGACCTCTTTGTAGGCTTTAAGGTAACCCATTATCCCAGTCTCGGTGATCACTGCTGCCAAAGGATGCTGAAACACTGGCTGTGGCTCAAAGGAATGGGCTGAAATCAGAATCACATCCAATGGCAGGATGTGAGAACTTGTGTCAACATGATCAGCAGATCAAAAAGAAGATCGGGAGCCGACTTGATCATCTCAAGTAATTAAACGAGGAGGGCATTTTTCATCCTGGCATCTGAGCAGACTGAGACCGTAGAGCTGGTTTGTGGAAGGTGAAGCAGGAACGGTGCTGGTCTCTAAGAGCAGGGTAGCAATAGCTTGGTTCAGCTTGAAGTCTTTTGCTTATGACCTGAAGTGAAGGATTAACTTTGTCGAGGCTGGTGGATCTTACAGACCTGACAATTAAATATTTGTTCCTTATGAGCTCATGTTTCTTGTTCCGTACTTGGTCCTCTCTCACCTCCTGCTTGAGGGAGCCCCCCCAACAGAGGGTTTGTTAAACAAGGAGTGAGTTAAAATCTCACCTCAGCCAGGGGACAAAGCACAAAAGTTGCACTGAGTAGCAGCCAGGACAATCACTAGGGTCACTGGACAAGGAGTAAACTCAAGCTCTATGGAAAACATCCCCTCTGATGCCTGCAGTGACAAGAAGCCACGTCCTGGGAACACCCTACCTAACCCGTATGAAGCCATTGGCTGGGATGGACATGACTCAAGTTGGGATGTGAAGCTGCACAAGGAATCCTTTTACACTCAAGAAGTAACGCAAGAGCTCAGACCTCCAACAAATGTCACATCCGTTCCCATCCCAGTGAAAAGCAAACATTGGCTGGGTTTGGTCATTTGGGAGGCAAAAATCCTCCTGGGAGACGGCGGCTGGTAGGAAGCTACCCCTCATCCAAAGCTTAACGTGTACGCTTTCCACCATGGTCATCTCTAAGAGGGTGGTGAAAGATGAGGACGACTTTCATAAGCCCTGCTCGTTAAAAGCAAAGTCAATAATAGAATGTATTTATATAAACTAAAAAGAAATAAAAGAGGCTGAAAACACTTTTCTCAGGAATCGTCAAAATCCAGGGCCAAGAACAAGAGCCTGCCCCGGCATCGGCAGAGAGCAAGCGCGGGGCGCCAGAAGAAAACAGCTTCTCAGACAATTTGATGGGAAAGGGGCCAGTGAAAGCTAGAAGCTTATCTATAACCACAATAATTATCATTGTTGGCAGCAGCTGTCGAACGCGAGCCGTCTGAGAGGAACGGGGTCACAGGACTTGCTGTCACAGGGATTTAAAGCCAGCAGCCTGCCGATGCGAAGTGACAGCTCGCCAGCCTGACAAGCGCGGGGCGATTCTGAGTGGCTTTTGTAGAGTCCCGTGGAGGGCGTAATAAGTGTGAAGGGAAAAAAAAAAGGAATTCTGCCGGGAAAGGGACGCGTCTCCTTGAAAAGCCACATTCATGCGAGAAAAATGCTCCACGCTGCCTCGCCGGAGAGGGGAATCAAGTGAGCCATTCACCGCCAGCACAGGCAGAAAGCGGTGGAGCAAGGGCTTGATTTGCATCTTGTGGAAAGCAGCACTAAAAATACACACACGTACACAGGGAGCAAAAGCAAGGACAGGGTGGGTTCACTGAGGAAGACCCAATAACGCGCTGACATCAGTGAAGCGTTCTCCAGCAAACAAGAAGGTAAAAAGCAAGTGTTAAAAATGTTCTTGTGCTGCATTACAAGCTGGAGGAAAATCCAATGATCTCACTGCGTAGTAATTTCTTCCAAAGCAAGGGAAGCAGGCAAAAAAATATATCTACAGAGAGAGATAAAGTATCTCACTGGCTGTAATCTTTCCACGCTGCAAGCCAGACAATGCCTGGTGAGCTTACAAATGTCTGGGCTAAATCAGGGGCCAAGCTTGCAGGTCCTTTCACATGTGAAAGTTTGCTTGTCCCCGTGGTGGCCGCGTGAGCGAGGCAGGAGAGCAGCAGCTTGGCTGCAGTGAGCCACCCTGCAAGACCAGGTTACGCTGAGCCCTTTGCAACACCAGGACCAGGGATCCACCAATCCGCTGCTTTGCTCAGCTTAGGGATGGGCAGCTGGGGCAGGCAGAGATGAAAAGGTTTGCCCAAGGTCTCATGGAGTCTCCTGGAGATGCAGGAGCTGGACCTGAGCGTATGGAAGCCCTTGGGAGGCAGCAGGATGCTTGGACTTCATATCAACACTGCTCCTTCTTATAGCTGCTTACTGTCAAGAGTAAATTGCCCAAAGGTATTTTGGGGAGAGAAGTCTAATTATGGTCACTTGCAGAAATGGGGGAAGGAGTAGATTTGGCTGCTGCTGTAGTGCTAGAGAAATGCTCTGCCCCAATGGCCACTCTGCACATGCATCCCCAGCAGCACCACAAGACGAACCCAAACACCTCCAAAGCAGCAGCTGCCCATAGCTGCTTGGTCCCACAGGGCCCCAGTGTGTCAGGATATGCCCAGGGAAAGCCATATGAAAGTCCTGGGGACAACCCTGCACAACCTTTCCGTCCCAGGAAGGGACCCAAAGGGGAGCACGGACAGGCAGCAGCCCCTGTCTTGCCATTTCTGCTGGATTAATTACTGGCAACTCGTTTCCAGCCATCACTTTCTTGGGAGATTTGCCTGTGAGATGAAATTAACACCTTTACTTAATAAGACACAGAAGATTCCTTTCAAGTTAAGTGCTTGAATAGCTCCCCTTCCCACTGAAGGGGCTATTTGCATGCTTAACTTCCAGTTATACACTCAGACCTCTGGCTGAATTACACCTAAACCCATTCAGACTATGCTCAGCCCCAAGTACGCTGGGGAGCAGCCCAGCCAGTGCCCTGAATCCCATCGCTTTACTTGCTAATAGCTGGCTGACATAGATGTACTCATTTTCCTGCTGCTTTAAACACTGCCTTCATCATTATCCTTTTTATTTGGACTGCTAGGAAGTATGAAAATCCCCAGAAGCAATCCAGAGCAGAAACGGCCATAAACACAGCAATTTCACCACCGAACACTGCAGCACATGGATCACTGCACTCATCGCTCCCACTGCCCACGGGGCTAAGGGCCATCTCTGTAAGAGCTCAAAGAAGCACAAGGGACTGCAAGTCACCCACCCAGAGGGTTTTTTTTTGCAGACACCAGCCTCTGCAAGCTTTCCAGGGAAGGAAACCAGACAGGATGCACAGGCAAGACACCAGCTCTGCCAGACCATGGTTTGGAAAACACAGAATTTGGGTGCTGCGGCTGCAAGCAATGCTGTTCCATCCTGGCTGGACCTGAGTGGCACTAAAGTTTCTGGGCTTCCAGGCAGCAGAGCAAATATTTCTGAATGGAACTGTATTTTACTGCTGTTGGATTATATTTTTTATCTGGGTGAGTAAGAAACAAGTGGCATTTTCTGCTGCTATTTGTGTTTTTTTTTCAAAGTAGCTACGCTGATGGTCGATCCTTTCAGACCACGGCAGCATCACTTGTCCTTTCTCCCATATCGGTCTTATTGGCACAGTTTATCTTGCCAAAAAAGGCCCTTTATCCTCTTGGCAGCAAGCTGGGGATGGAATTAAATTGCTGGTAGCAGGGTAGGGCTGAGTCTGCCTCACGATGGGTGAGCAGGAGGCTGTTGTCCCACTGGGGCTGGGCAGCTGTAAGAGGGGGATATCCCCTTCCCAAAATCCAGACGTGGCACAGGATGCCAGTGCAGGCAGCCAGGCCCTGGCTGAATTATGCTGTCACTCCCTACACCCTTTTGATACCCAGCCA
This sequence comes from Dromococcyx pavoninus, assembly GCA_033558185.1. NCBI lineage: Eukaryota > Metazoa > Chordata > Aves > Cuculiformes > Neomorphidae > Dromococcyx > Dromococcyx pavoninus. The sequence continues at coordinate 517,150 of JAUMJL010000707.1, read as the reverse complement.
TTTCCCCAGCCTGAGACCATCCAAGAGAGTACAAAACCCAAGCTGAGGAAGATAAGAGGTGAAATCAACCCCCCTCTCCCCCATCCCCTGTAAAGCCTCACTAACTACCCCAGCCCCTCCAGGGCTTTCCAGGGACACCGAATTGCTATGTCTTTGTTAATCTCATCTCCCCACCATGAATGGTGTAAGGCGATAGCTGGGTTCAGGTGTCACTGGCTTTCCTCCAGCACTGGCTCCTGTCATTAAACCCCCCCCAGGGATGAGGAGCATCCCAAGGCAGGGAATCAAGCATCCCCCCGCTCCCTGGAGGGTGAGATGGCATTAACCATACCTGGAGAGGAGGATATTGCAGTTCTGAGCTCTCCGACCATCTATGACTGAAAGCTCCTTGACTTTATGACGGGAACTCAAGGTGTCATCGATAGCATCTTCCTTCTACAAAAGAAAAACAAGGAAAAAAAAATCCTGGAGAAAAGCCATGGAGAAGCAAAGACATTTAGTACTCTCAGCACACAGCTGTGTGATGCACAGCAGGCCCCCATTAGTCAGAAGTGTCACCACGGGTTACAAGCAAAACCCACTGCCTGTAACTGAAACACAGTAACTCGTTTCATAGACCAGAGCTGGCTTCGAAGCCACTGGTTAGAAATGTAAATATTTTCTCAGACAGGGAAGATTTAAGAATCTGCAAACACACAGGCACTGCTGAATAAATAAAGCTGGTCTTTCTTAGCATACATATTTGTGATACTTCGTTGAATCCTCGCATGAAATATTTCATTATAGGCTGCTGCACACACTCAACATCACTCTTGTCCTTCAGTTCTGCTCTGAGTATCTGCAGTTGCCCTTCATGCATCAGTCCTCCTGAGCAAGCTAACCAACACAACACAGGATTTGCAAAGACAACCTGCAGCATCTGCTGCTCTTTCAGTGCAATTCTCCCCAAATAAGGGATTTGAAAGCTGGAATTGGTGTGGCATAAACACGTGCATCTCCTAAGCAACTTAAATACGTTGCCTTCAAAGAGTAACGATCTACCAAATTGTGGTTGCGAGTAAATGGGCAGATCTACGTAACAGCAATTCTGCAGGGTTGCCCAAGGGGTTCATGTTGTTCCCAGTTTTAATCTACCATATCATGTTTTAGCAAGGTTAATACATTAAAAGCCAACTATTCAATCCTTCTGGAAGGAACACAACCTGGAGCTGCAAGGTCCCACGCGCTACAGATCCTCACTAAACATCTGCCAGCATAGCAGACCTGGCACACAGCCACCACACGGGTTGAGAGTGAGCACAGAAGTTCCCATTTTTCACTTTTACTTGTCTGAATGGAAAAAAACACCCAGCTATAAGGAGTGGGAAGCTTCTGGGACAGGGAGTGTAGAATGAAGGCAGTGGTAGGTGAAGGAAGTTGAGCCCCAAGCCAGCTACCACCAGCTTCCCCTCTCGTGTGCCTTGCCTCCTCTGACTGCAGTGAAACAGAGAGCTTATTTATTTCCATCTTTCAAAAAGCAAAAATGCTCAGGGGTAGGAAATTCTCTGTGTTAGGCTGCATCTGCAGATCCAACCCATGGACTTGGACAGTGGCCTTGAGGTCTGACCAGACAGCAAAGCAGGCAGCTTTGCACTTACCAGCCTCCTCAGCATCAATTTTCAAGTTGCAAGTCCTGGTGATCTTTGTACCTCTCTGATTTAATGCCTACTTTGCAGCATGTTAACCCCTCGCTGCACCGTGCACATCCCTTGCATCCCCAGCCCCACACTCGCCCTGCCCTCGCCAGGGTCCTGCGGATGCTCTCTTACCTGTCTGGAGTTACCGTTCACAAAGAAGTCCTACGGTCATAGCAGAAGCATGGAAAAAGGCAGTAAAAACACATGCAGTTCAGTGATCTCAGCAAAACCAAAACGAATCCAAGCACAGTTAAGGGGAAGGTGCAGCACGGGGGGCTTGGCAGCACAGGGAGGCACTCAGGGTCTGCCAGTGCTGAAATACAGGGGATGCACATGAAAATGCAGTGAGGATTAAAGGATGCACAGAAGGGGGGGTGCTGATGGGAGAGAGAGAGAGGCAGGTCCTCAAATGGATCAGGTCAAGGTGCTGCTGTGCGAGGAGGTGAGGGGGGGACATGGGATGAGGTGGGAGGAGAGTGGTTGGGCCTTGCTGCTACTCTGTGCAAGAGTTGGTGAGGGCTGGCCCGAGGGCTCAGCCTGCCAAGCCGGGGATGAAAATTGCTAGTTTTTGTGAATTCGAGAGACTGAAATGCCAACAAGACTGCCAGGAAAAACAAGGCTTTCAAGTGGAAATAACGAGACTCATCCCGGAGCAAATCTGGCCACAGCAAAACTTTACCACTTGCCATAGCAACACGTTTCCCCTTAACTTCACTGCCAACAGGGACAATTCTGTTTCTCCAAGGCCAAATAGCCAAATGACACCCCAACACCCTCCCGGCACCACATTCCTCTGAAGACCTGGTTGTCCTGCCAGACTCCCTCCACCACACCGGAAGGACACATGGCAAAGCCAGCACCACACCTGCACACACAGGAGTGTTTTCCCTCCTCGTTTCCTTGTGCTGCATCTTACTTTCATTTCTGTGCTTGGCTCAAGAGACCATCCAGCAGCTCCATGTTGGGAAAGGAGATTTCAGAGGTGCAAAAATGGTTTGTTTTATTTTTTTTTTGGGTTTAGTAAAAAGAGAACAAAGGCAGAGAGTGGAGGAGGCAGGTGGGTCCAAATGCAGTTGGTTTACAAAAGTGCTTCCCTCCTGCTCCTTCCAGCCCATGACCCACGGCCCTCATTTAAATCGGTCATCTCTAAACACAGCCCATCACTGCTGCTCTTTTAAAGGAAACCTTTTTATGCAGGTTTTCCCCTGACTGGCTACTGAGGCTGGATCAGCACAGGACGCACACAAGGCTCTGGGCAGGAGGATGGGAAAGGGCTCCTTTAGATGTCACCAAACGCTCCTCCATGGCTTTTCTCCAGCCGGGAGACCGGCACCTGCCAGGGACTGAGCTGTGTCTATCCAAGCCCTGCGGCTAAAACCCAATACTTCAGGATTTCCCTGAGCCTGCAGAAACACTGTGGCCAAGAAGCAGAACAAGACATGCCAGGGACAAAGAAACATTATCCAAGAAGAGGAGCAACAGACCCTTTCTTTGGCAGAGGGATGGGTACCCATAGGGTGTGGTGTGGGCACCCCAGTGTGGTGCAGCACCACGCTGTGTGGTTCCCCAAGGCAGCATCGAACTCATCTACGTAGAAACACGTGTTGAATTGCTGCCCCCAGGAGCAGAGCTCCAGGAAAGCCACCACATCAGGGGCTTTGCAAGAAAAGGGAGACCTGCAGATCCCGAATAAAGACACCGAAGCTGCCACTGCCGTACTTCAGAGAGATTAGGTTAAAAACTACATAATTTAGCTGGATGTCAGACCATTGCAAAGGTAGAACTAACTCTATGGATCAGTCAAGGCTGTAACAGATCTGTTTCATAAAGCAACCTCTTCCCAGCAGGGTCCTTCACGGGACAGGCACAAAGCACACCCCAAACAGCAATAGGTATTTTGTTGTTCATTTAACTGGTCCTTTATCAGGAAGCCCTCCTTCCATCCTGATGCTTGGACCTGCCCCACAATGCTCAAACTTGCCCCGTGCTGCTGGAGAGGAGAAGGATGCAGTGGTCTTACTGCAGTCTCCTGCTGCAGGATAGGGAGGGCTTCCTATGTACCAAGGTAGAGAAAAGGCTCATTACAAAATCCCTCCTTCTCTGCCTCAAACCAGCCTCGTCCCTGCCCTCTTCCCCTGCCTGCACCGTGTTCAGATCTGCTGCAGGATGATGGTGTAAGAAGGAGTAGCTTTAAATCTGCTGTCACTATCCTAACAAACATTCCCCACCCCTGTTGCCTCCAGCTTGCACAGAGGAGCTGGAAGCTTTTCTTCTTTCATCCTTTTTTGGGAGATGAATTCTTTCCCAGCTCAATGCTAAGCCCCTGGTTCAGCAACACATATAATATTTTTTCCACTTGGCCTTGGTTCTTTTGACATCACTCACTGCTGCGGGACCTGCCAGGACTGCCCTGCTGTGTCACTTGCACTTATCAACATCACTCCCAGTCTCTTCCTCTTGCAGGCTCTCAAAGTATCTCCAACAGAGGTGCAGACACCACATGTAAGCCCCAATGGCCCTAGACTTGTTTTTTCCATCACTACATGCATGTCCTTAAGCAGCCACCCCCAGCCCTGCCAGTTCCTTATGCTACAGCCTGAAACACACAGATCCTGTTGTTTCTTTTGCTCAGAGATCTGGCTTAGTAGTGGACCAGAACAGTTGGACTCAATGATCTCAAAGCTCTTTTCCAACCAAACGATTCTATGATGTTTCTGTTACATCTAGCAAGACTGGTTAACACTGGTATCACACACAGCTGCAGGGCTGAACTCTCCACTGGGATGAGGACATTTGAAGAGCTTCATCGGGAGGATGCGGAGGATACAGGCTCTCCTGACAGCATGGGGCAGGGATGCTCCCACACTGAACCCCAGGAATCCCAGAGGGCTCCTGTCCTCCTCATGTGGAAAGGGCCTTTCCTGAGAGCTGCAGAGCTCACTTTATAGCCTGTGCTTACAGCCCAGCCTGTAACATGGGAAAAGCATTTAAAGAGATGTTTAACATTAAGTACATCATTAAGTCTTGCATCTGTGCACTACTTAGAGATTCCCAGGCACTACAGCAATAAAAATAACCAAGTCCTATCACCAGCAGCCCCGGAACAGCCACTCATGGTGGGTCTAAGAGCTCTCTGCACCACGCACACCTCTGCACGCCAGCCATGCAATCTCAGAGCCCTGGTTTGCTTGAGGTGTGAGCAGCCAGGCAGCTCTCTATGTCCCATATTGTGGCTGAGGACAAGAGGTGTCATCACCAAGGATGTGATTTTTGGCCAAGGGCTCACACCAAGGAGCAGAGAGAAGAAATCCCTGCTCTTTCCGTGCTTGATCAGAATAGGAACCAACTTGCACTAGAGCTCAAAACCACTGCACATTATTAAGGCATCAGTACACTGCCCTTCCCCACAGAGACAGACCATTTGCGTGGAGCTCCCCCGGCTGTCACCACATATTAAGTGCCTCCTGGTGTGTGTGCCTTATCTCAAGGGGTGCACCTGGTGTGTGAGTGGCAGCTGTCTGCAGAGCTGTGCTGCCAGCAAAGCCGGGGCACACAGCCAGGCACCCCCCTCCCCACGCTGGGACTGTAAGCAGAGCCACCCTGAGGCAGGGGAGCAATCACACTGCCTCAGGTCCAGGGGGATGTGTCCCCTCACTTCAGTTGCACAAACGTGTCAGTGGTACCATGAAGCCCGGATGAGCCGCAAAGAGCTTGTGTGTAATGCTCCAAAGGGTGGCTCCAGCCCTGGCAGAATCTCACAGGTGAGCTTCCACCTCTTTCTCAATCTCCCTACCAGATGATCTTGCAGCACCTTCTACCAGTCCCACCCTAGTCCCTGGGTTCCATGTTCAGCTCTGTTTTGGTCCTCATCCCATCTGGGGTGAAAGGCCATGTCACAGCGCTCCTTAAAGCATCTCCCCCTTCCTCCTGGCCCTGAACCCACCCAGCTGCTTTACCCAGCAGGAGATCAGCCAAGCCAAATTATTTTTAAATTCCTGTCTGGCAATAATCCGCAGCACACCAGGGGATTCACAGACTTGGGCAGGCAAGCCAGAGGGCAAAGTGTCCCGCTGACACATCAGGTTTCTATTCTTGCTTCCCTTCCATTTCCACCTTGTCCGCAGACATGCCCTTCAGTAGACATGACTCAAGCTCCAGAAATGCTGAGAGAAAGAGCCAGCTCTGTGGTCACCTATTCCCAAAAACCTCTGGGGCAGCATGTACTTCAGGTGGGTTACTTTTGATATTTGCCCTGCTCTAATCCACCCTGTTCTTTCCCTCAATTAGACTCTGGGAGAGATTAAACTCACGTTGCCTAAGGAGCTTATGCATCAGGTCCACTCCTTCCCAGCACTGTCCCTCCACCTGAGTCTGGCAAGAGCAGGACAACCTGTCCTCTCCTCCCAGCAACGCAGCCAGACATTAAACAGGTGAACACAACTTTTTCAGTGTCTCTTTTTGTTTTTTTTTCCTCCTGCCTTCTTGAAAAACTCATTGCTTTTACCCATCGTGGTCCTGTCTGGGGGTAGAATAAGTGTCTAATTTTCTCTGTATGCTTTGATGCCTTTCAAACTGGAGCCATATTGCTTGAGCAGGAGATTAAAAAGCAGAGACTTTTGCCTGCAGTGTCATTATTTTGGTTTGGGATTTGCTTTTTTGTTCAAAGCTCCTATTTTGCTCTGGGCTCACTACAAAAATAAAAGAAGAGTCACACCCATGGTAGATGTGGGTGAAATGGAGTCCTTCTTGGCCAGAGAGGGATAGAAATTTTTCACTCAATACGCAAATGCGAAGATGCTGCTAAGAGTGATCCAAAAATATTACCCAACCGTGGCCACATCTGGGGGTTATTTTCATACATTCCCTGTCTCTTTTTTTTTGTTTGTTTGTTTTGTGATCCATCTTCACGACACACACGTGGTCAGGTGTGTGGGCATAGTGAGCCCTGGACGACCACTTCAACACAAAGCCACTGGGATGTGGATGAGCGGAGAAAATGAATTGAGTTGATCTGGCAAATGTGGCATTGGTTTGAAATAATGATGGGAGATGTGTTTTGAGACCGTGAGTGAAACCACACGATCTTGTAATGGCACTGCCTTGCTCAGATCCCCGTGTACACCCTGGGCCAGTCATTACCTGCTGTCTTTGGTAGGCGGAGAATGTCCTTTCCAGGTCTTCAAGGTCCAGAATTTTGTACACTTTTGTGTCATCTATGTCGGTCCACACAGTGCCTGCCAGCTTGTTCTGTAAGACAGCAGGAAGATTGTTTCTTGGAAGTCCTCTGCCCACCTGCCCTTACATTGCCAGGCAGTTGTCTGTCCCCCTCGGTTTCACTGCTCAAATTATTGCCCAGCTTACCTCTGGCAGCTTGGACCAGTTGAAGGACTTGAGGGCGTTTGTCGGTTGTGGGATGCTCTTCTTCTTGAGCGCAAAGCCTAGTGGTGCTCCAGGTGGAGGCATCACACCATCCAGGGGTGGAGGGCCAGGGGGTGGTGGGGGACCACCTGGAGGGGGGGGTGGTGGTGGAGGTGGCGGAAGACATCCCCCTGGCGGTGGAGGTGGTGGTGGAGGGGGAAGAAGGGATCCGGAAGCTGTAGACGGTAAAGGGCCACCAGGAGCTCCTGGTGGCAAGGGAGGTCCTCCAGGGCCAGCAGCACAGATTGCCCTCTGGGAGAGAAAGAGCAAAGAGACTGGTCACATGGAGCACAGTGACACCACCCAAAAAACGCCCCCGTGCTGATTTTTAAGATTTTTTGTCAAAATTCAGCCAGCACAGGAAGCACCCAAAGGCTTCAGCATTCCTGAGTGAGATCCAGCACAGCTGGAGAGGTGAAATCACTCCATCACCAGCATTAAACATCATGGTGGCCCTCCCACCAAGCACCTTTTTTTAGCCCCCTATGCAGCTGAAATCACCCCATGGTGTCTGCAGGGGGGTTGGGTCTGGGCCACAACGGGGAGGTGGTTTGGGGCCTCACCCTGCTCATCTCGTGGAGTTGCGCCGTGAGATCTGCCACCTGCTGCTTGACCTGCTTGTGCTCACTGGACTCCTTCTCCAGCTTCTCCTTCATCTTGTTTAGTGTTTGCATCATCTCTTCCTTCTCCTGGGCCTTGGCATCACACTCTCGCTCCTTCTTCTCCAGCTTCTGCTGAAGCTCATTGTGCTCTGAAACAGCCCCATGAGACCACTTTTGGGTGATGAACACTGTCTTTTGGCAAACAGCAGCATGTGGGGAACTAAACCCCAAACTGCCTTGTGGAGAATCCGTGCAGTTAAGAAAAGGGAGCATGTGCTGTGCTTTAGTGCCCTGGCAAGAGCTTCCCCATGAAAAAAATGGCTATCTGCTTCCCCTGCTTCCCTTGTGAGCTCCATAGCGTGGTGTTAGAAGGACTTGGGGGTGCTGATTGATGAGAAGCTTGACACGAGCCAGCTATGTGCGCTCGCAGGCCAGAAGGGCAACCGTGTCCTGGGCTGCATCCAAAACATTGTGGCCAGCAGGGCAAGGGAGGGGATTCTCCCCCTCTGCTCTGCTCTCATGAGACCCCACCTGGAGCATTATGTCCAGTTCTGGAATCCCCAACAAAAGAAGGATATGGAACTGTTAGAATGGGTCCAGAACAGGCCATGGAGATGATCAGAGGGCTGGAGAACCTCTGTTATGAGGACAGGCTGAAAGAGTTGGGGTTGTTCAGCCTGGAGAAGAGAAGGCTCTGTGGAGACCCTATAATGGCCTTCCAGTACCTGAAGGGGCCTACGAGAAAGCCTGGGAGGGGCTTTTTACAAGGGCAAGTAGTGATAGGATGAGGATGAATGGCTTTATATTGGAATGAGGGAGAAGATTTAGATAAGACATTAGGAAGAAATTCTCCATGATGAGGGTGGTGAGGCCCTGGCACAGGTTGCCCAGGGAAGTCGTGGATGCCCCCATCCCTGGACGGGTTTAAGGCCAGGTTGGATGGGGCCTTGAGCAGCGTGGTCTGGTGGGAGATGTCCCTGCCCATGGCAGGGGGGTTGGAACCTCATGGGCTTTAAGGTTCTTCCCAACCCAAACCATTCTATGACTCTGTGATTATCTCAGCCACTCAATAATGCCTGCAGAGTCCATCAGCTAAGTACATGTTCACTTTATCTATTTAGTTTACTGCACACAATGAGTTTAAAGTTAACGCTGTGTCTCCATCACTCACCTTTTCGCATTTTTTCTGCTTGCTCTTTCCACTGTTTCACTTCATTTTCATTGACCAACCTAAACAGAAAACACAAGTAGTGTGGTGAGACAATCCTACCAGCAGCCATCACCAGCAAGAAACACAACTGAACAAGCCCAGACGGTGGGATTTAAGGGTCCCAAACTGGTATTTCAAACACCTCTGCTCTGCTTCCCCCTGTCAGGGTTTTGCAGGCTGGGATGCAGCTCTGTCTCCACAGCTCGGGGGTTGCTGGCTTGTCCAGTAGAAACATCACTGGGTTGACAGTGATGAATAACGAAGAGTGACTGCAGCTGTCAGAGGAAAGAGCTCACCGAGGATACAGAGTTTGAGCCTAATACAACTCCACAAGAGGTCAAAATGATGTCAACCTGGCCAGGACAACACCCAGCCCTGAACCTCTTGCCCACTAGCGTGGGAGGCAGCAAAGCAGCCAATCCCGGGAAAGGAGGGTGAGCACTTACATTCGGACAACGTTTTTAATATTGAAGTTTTCCAGGGGAGTGGCGTCGGGGTCCTGCCCTTTGTCACTCTGGATGACGATCTGCTGCACGATCCTGTCGAGCAGCAGCCAGTACTGGACGGTGTTGCCGCTTCTTTTATCTGGAGAGGAAGGAGGTGACAGTGTGAGGGACGCAGCAGGGATGGTCACTGCCATCTTTGGGGAGGAGATGTGGGCTGCCAAGCCCCCAACAGCTATGAGCTTCCTTGCCTCCCCCAAGGACTCACAAGGCATTTGGAGACAGTGGTGCAGGATAGACATAAAGTGCGGGTATGCCTCTGTGTGTGTCAGCCTCTTCCTTGTCAGCTCGAACATCTGAGTCGCACTTTTGGTGTCGATGTGGACCTGTGGACAGGAGGAATCGAGGTCAGGCCATGGGATTGGCAATGGCACTGCCTGTTTCCTGAGTCTGAGCTCCAAACCCCATGAGCCATCTGCACCCCATGCCTGCTGGACAGACAAGCCCTGCTGTCCTGCGATGGGCAAACAGCAGTGGTCATCAGCCAGAGGAGAAGAAGGAAGAAGTAGGCTGTAGGATGGAGGTTGCAACAAAGCTGGGCAACAGGAGACAGAGTTCCAACCTCCAGATTTTGTCCAAAACACCACACTCAATCCTGGGCCACAAAGGCACTTTTAAAAGGAATTGTGACATTGAGTGCCAGTGTCTGCATGAGCAATGTTTGTACTCACCAGCTCAAACCTTTTGGCAAATTCAAGTTCATCTTCATTTCTAAGCATTTCAAAAAAATCTAAGTGCCTGAAGAAAGAAAGGGGGGAAAAAAAGGACTGTTAAAAGCAGATAAGAAAATGACAGTTAATAAATTGCAGGCAGCCAGTCTGGCAGTAGCTCAAAGACAAGTGGGACTTGAAACGTTAACTGGATCTTCAGTCTTGAGCTTCCAGTCATTACAGCCTGTCCAAGGAGCCTTTTGGTGCGAGAGAAGAAGTCCCACAGGAACCCAATGGCACATCCTTCCCAGCTCAACCCTATGTCGGAGTGTAGTAAAACCATGCTGGGATTTTCTCCTCCCTCTCTGGTGACAGTGGAGCAGTGAGTTTAGAGCCACACGTTTTCCTCAAAGACAAATTCCAGAAATCAGAAAGCAAGGGTGCAAGGCAAGTGTAAAAATAACCCGTGGGCTGGGGGTCACTACTTACCGGTCAAGGGTTGAATTTTCATGCTCTCTTAGTTTATCAATGACTGGTTGGATCCCAAGCATGAGAAATTCATATCTCAGGTGGAGTCTGAAATCCAGGCTTTCCTGCAAGGGATAGTTGTGGTGTCAACGCAGCACATCCTCAGAAATGTTATTGAAATAAAACCACCTCAAATCCACCAAAAAACCCACCCTCTCCAAGAGCCCCAGTGCTCACCACGCCTGCCCCCTGACTCAGGACTGCATTGATGAAGGACATGATGGCTGTCTTGAGGCTCACTTCATCCCGATACCGTCCTGTGCTCTTGTCCAAGTCATTGATCAGCGTCTGCCAAACACAGAACAACAGTTAAATGCCCAGTGAGAGTCACAATGTTGCACAAATGGCCAGGTGACACATGCAGGAACAACTCCTCATGGTGCTTCAAACCCCCTTGTAGCAACCTGCTGGTGATGGATCATCAGCTGCTGCCTGCTGTAATGAAGCCCACCTCAGCACCCATTTCAAAAAGCAACATCCTGTCCAGATGTGCTACAGCTTTGCAGAGCTGCAATCCCAGCAACACTGCAGAAGCAAGCATTTTTAGCTTTAGGGGGGTGCTGCCTTAAGCAAGTCTCACTAGACACGATTCTGAAGTAATCCCCAGAGTATCTAAGATGCAGATGGCCATAAAAAATCATTTGCAAGCAGCATTTAGATATCCGAGAAGAAGAAGGGACAAGAGCACTGAATTCTGGGAGCTGAGGGGCGAGATGAGACCCACCTACCTGAAAACGAGTCCGTTCGCTGGCGTATTTCTGGTAGTGCAGCATTGCCTCCAGTACCTTCTTGTGGCCCCCAGGAACCAGGCACACAGCGCCCATGATTTCCAGCACTGCCACCTTTGTCTTTATATTCTCCGTGCTCAGACTCTGAGCGATTACGTTAATACTCTCCGAATGGGCCAGGACATGAGCCCGGCCCAGGGAGTTGTTCATTAGTGCTTTTATACATCCAATGAGCGAGGTATGTATTCGAGACTCTGCTGTCTCATAGTCCATGCTTTTGAGAAAGTTCAGAATACATGACAAGCCATCCAGGTCAATGAACCGGGTTACAAATCTGCCAGAAAGAAGGTTTTTAGTTTTAAAACCAAATGCTGAAGGACCCTTTCAACCTCAAGCAGTGCTGACTTTTCTGTTGTTGTAAGCCCAGAACTCTTTTATCTGTTTTTTTCCTGGACTTTGGTTAGCAGAAAGACTGCAAGCTTAAAGCACAGGGACAAGGTTGTGAAAATCTTAGCAATTTAATCGGTGCCTGATAGTGTAGGCAACCAATCATCATCTGCACAAGGTTGTCCAGAACTAGGATATCTGGAAGAGGAACAGCAAACTCATCCAGTCCCATCAGCACAAGCCCCATGTTAAGAGTTTACAGCCGTGCTGTTGCAAAACTTTTCCAGTCCCCAACCCAAGTCTTGTGACAAGTTTTGCACAGGACTGGAAGAAGCTCCCAGGCCCTGGAGTTGCCTCCTCGTCAGCTGCAGACACCCCAACATCAGCTGAACCCGTGATGCCCGACTTTCTGCCTCCTGCTACCTGTCCTACCTCACCACCTGCAAGCATCTCCTCCCTTAGGCACATCTCACCAATTTTCTATGATGACTTATAACACCACTAAATAGAAAGCAGGCAGTAAATGCATGGCAGTGCCCCAGGCAGATTCACTAGAGCAAACAGAGATAACACAGCATACTGCTCAGGCATTTTAGGACCTCCCTGCCCAATGCCATCCAGGCTGGGTATATTCTGCCTTGGCAAAAGGCACAGGCTTGGAAAGGAAATGAGCCAAGAACACCCCAGCATCGGGGTGATTTTAATTCACAACAAGCCCTGCTGATGCACACCAACAAAAGGGGTAATTGCAGGCTCAGGGACAACTGATTTCTCTTCTTCAAAGCTTGCTCATCTTCCAGCCAAAGTCAACAGGAAATTTGATGTTCACTTTCCTGGGAGCAGAAGCAGGTCCAACAGGTAGAATTGTCTACAGAGTGTGCTGCATCCTCCTGCCTTCCAGCTACATAGACTTACAAATCACTTTTAAGGACTTTGGAAAGTTTCATGGCTGGATACCAGCCCTTCTCCCAGGGGACTGTAGGGAGCCAGTGCCCAAGAGGTCTGGGTTTCACTGAAATCGTGTGGTCATTCTCTACCTTGGGAATTTCTTAGCAAGTACCATCACCAGAACCATTGCAAAAGAGAAATGGAAGAGGGGAATGTATTTGCAAGCAACAGCAAATTTGTTTCTTCCATAACCAGAAAAGGTCATGCATTTCTTGATGAAACATTTTCCCATCAGAAAATGTTGACCTGAGGCATCTTAAAAGTTTTGCAGGAAAAAGTACAGACATTCAGAAAGAATATCTCCCTTTCTTTATCCTCCCCACCAAAATCTCCTAGCAACATTTTTTCTTTTTTTGCATTTCATAAAAGCCTGAACATTCATGTGATTTTATTCTTTTAAGAAGTGCAAGAGAAGTTAAAGTTGAAGTTGAAATAAAGGGCCTGGTAGACTAAGAAGAATTGGTTTGCTTTTTTTTCCTTAAATTCACTCTGGAAGGAATTTTTACATTTTGTTCCAATGAGAACAAAAGCAAATTTGAAAAAAAAAAAAGTTGTCTGATTTGCCTGAACAGATGTGAAGGTCCTGGTGGCTCTTGGCCACTTAAAGAACCTAGGGAAAGGAACAAAATGACAAGAGGTCAACTGAAAAAGCAAGCACTGTTTCTGAGTCCTTGCCCCCCTTGTCCTGCATAGGCCCCACTTATATTTCTATTTAGCCGCCCGTTCCACCAGGGAACACAAATCCCAAGACATGACTGCATTGATAAAGCCAGGAAACAGAAAGGAATTGCCTCATTGGTTTTGTCCGCAGTGCAGTCTTCAAACTTTCGATTGTTTTATTTCTCTCCTCCTCGTCTTCTTTTTCCAAGGCGATCAGTGATTTTCTCTGCAAAAGGAGAAAGGCAGCTGTGAGAGGGGAGGTTTCCTGGTAAAACACATGCCTGAGGAGTGGGAGTGCCCGCTGCCTGCTGTGCCAAGCCATAGGGATGGAGCTGGGACCCTAAACTGACTCTGGAAATCTACAATTCCAGATCCTTATGAAAATTGCTGTACTTGGGAAAAGGAGCAGCATGGAAAAACCCTCTGCAGTCTGCAAAGAGATGGCCTGGACTGGGGGCAGCAGGGTGAATGCACTGCTTCAGCCTGAAGATGCTGCCTGCAAGTATCCGCATGACTTGCTAGCACACGTACAACTAATCTGTGAATGTTGGGGGCATCACAAGTCAGCAACACCTCGATCCCACATCAGCTTTGTGCAGGTGCTCCTGACCACCTTGCATCTCCTTGGCCACTTGGGTTTCGTTTCAAAGCAGCAGGAAGTAAACATCAGCTGGTCCCAAGCGAGGCCGCAAGAACCCCAGCACCCTCATCGCCAAACCAGTTCTCACCACCCAGCAAGACTTGGCAAGATGATGGGGCTTCACTGCCCTGAGACAACTGGAGCAGCTGGATCACCTTGAGAGGACACACCTAGCATTGTCCTGTGTGATCATTAGGTTCCAGAGTTAATGCCCTACAGGGAAAACTGTTGTCACCCCAAACTGCTGATTTAAAAGTCATCCAGACAAGCCCATGCTGGAGGATGCTTATGACTGTACCCTGCAAACTTCAGATCCACATCAAGGAGCATCCCAACTCAGGGGCTCTAGATGTAAATCCTGGCTTGTCCCCTACTGCCCACGACCCTCCAGGAAAAACACTTTGTAAAAGGAAGAGGTAAATAAGTGCACCACAATACCCCATAAGAAAGTGTCCAGCTGAACCCTGCTCAGAGATGCTGCGGGTGACATCCAGGTGATGTGAATCTTGATGCATTTCCAGGGCTGAGGGGGCTCTGAGGATGCAGAGGGTTAAGCCAAAGCTAACCGGGGCTCCACAGGGGGAAGGTGATAAATTGGTGCAGGGGAGAAGGAGGGGTCTTTTAGTTCCCCATGTATCCATGCATCCCAACAGGTACCCATGTGCCCCTGCAGAGGAGTTGGGGGGCTCAGGGGATGTCCTGCAGCCTGGAGGAGACAGGATTCTGCAGCCATGCTCGAGGTCAGCCAGGGTGGGTCCTGCCAACTCTGTCCCAGGCCTCCCAGTGCAACTCACTAAGGTGCACCCAGGCTGGGGTCAGAGGCTGTGTGCGCCTCTTGGCATCTCCCACACTGGATTTTGCTATCAGGCGGGCACTGGGGGCCAGGAATCTGGCTCCCAGGACTCTAGCCAGGTACCACGGCTGCCTGCAGCCCCAGCTTGTTCACCCCAACTCACACAACCAAGGTCACAGCTAAAGCAACACCCAGAGTGCCTCCTGCAGCATTCCTGCTGGGCCCCTGAAGGTGTCACAGGAGCCCTGTCAGCACCAGCCGAGGCTAAAGCAAAGGAGCGAGAAAGCGTCCCAGCAGATATAAAGAGCTGCCGCTGACTCCCAGATTTAACCCAGCTCCTCTTTGGCACCGTGTCAGGAAGATCAAAGCCACCATCCAGGCATCTGGAAGGCTTTGATCACAAGCTCTGCTCAGGCTCAGGGCTTTGACTGGCCAGCAGCCTCTGGCAAGCCCTGGGCATCCCTGTCTTCCCATTCCTGGCTGGCAGCCCCCTGCTCCTTCACTCTGTCTCTGCTCTTCCACCTAGCCCTACCCCTCCCTGTCACCCTGTGTCTGTGATAGCAGGGCAAACACATGGGAAAAAAAAAGAAAATTATTTTCTTTTTCATTTTTCATGTTGCTCCCGTCCCTAGTGCAATGGCCATGAACACCAGCACCTTCAGCCTCTGAATGCAAAAGAAAGGACAAAGAGTCTCCCAGCTGCGTAGCCTTGCAGGAAAGAAACTGTATTTCCTACAGAAAATAGTGTCATTTCTGTCTCACCCAGCACGACGTCGACAAGAAAGTATTTGATAAAATTACACCTAAGCAAGTCCCTCATGGGACAGGTAAGCCACAGCAATGTGTTTCATTGTGGGTGCCTGGCACAGAAGAGTGTTTCGGGAGCAAGACGCCAGCAGGCATCCATGAAAAAGCCCAGGAACTATTGGGTCGAAGCAGCCACTCAGCCTGGTGCCCCATTGTCACTGATCAACCAAACAGGGTCTTTAAAAACCACCCTGGTGGCTTTATATTGAAAGTTGCTGTTTGCCATCTGTCTCGCAAGCCTTGCAGTCCGAGGCAAGATGAAATGTCCTTCGTGACATAGAAAATACCTCTGTTTTCCAGCTGTATCTATTGGAGGATTTAAATCCTTGCATCCAAGGTTTCTGAACAACTGGGACACACTGCAAGCTACGGTCAACTCCAAATTGTTGAGAGGTTCACAGACCCGAAAGGCTGAGAAGAGCCAGGTCACACCTTTGTGGCTACAACACTTGTCACCCTCTTGGGCATGATGCTGGCCGTGCCTCACTGTCAGCACCGCGCTGCTGCCTCGTATGGGGTTCACAAGCACCAAAATGCTGTGCAAATACTTACAGCAGCCATTGAATTCAACTGATCAATATAAAACTCCGGCCAGCTGGTGGCTCCTTTATTTTCTTCCTGGTCCTGGAGGGGGGAAAAAAGAGTGAAATAAAGACAGCAGATTAGTAAAAATAGTGTTGACACCCCCTGCCCTTCATGACCAACAACCTCTGAAGTGCCCTTGAGCTCTTGCTTTACTTTATATCAATATATTCTGAGCTCATCACTGGCAGATCCAGCTATAGCAACATTACCCAATTTACTGGACCAGTGTATTTTATATGTGACCTACATTTCATCATTTGCCTGTGACCAATCCCCGTCCCAGTGATAATGAATCAACCTTGTGGTTATCAGCTTCGGAGAAACTACACTCTTTTGTATCAACTCTACAATGCCCTTGAAGTTTTGGCTGCACAGCCTTGATGAATGTGGTTTTGGAGGAAAGGAGTCTCTTACAAGCAAAGAAGAGTGAATACATGTGACACAAACTAAGTTCCACTCCTGGAGCAGGACCATGACTTACCAGCATCCTAAAAGAGACTCCAGGTACAAAAGCCAACTCCTCTGGGGGCTTTGTTAGTTGTTAGGATGGAACATGCACCTGGCAATGGTATTTAAAAGATGTGCAGATGTAGCACTTAGGGACATTGTTTAGTGGTAGGCTTGGCAGTGTTAGGTTAACAGTTGGGCTCGATGATCTTTAAGGTCTGTTCCAACCTGAATGATGATTCTATGATTCTATGACTGAAGGACCTCTGAGATAAATGATGCTGCATGGTCACAGGGACTGCTTGGAGCAAGCAGACAGATTTTGAGGGAATACTTTGAAATCAACTCTTTTCCCCACAACTCTTTTCCTAAAAACTGACAGCATCAGAAGAAAAAAGATTCAGAGCAGAAATAACAAGATTGACAGCAGAAATGCCACACAGGTCTAGGCTATAGAGTCAACTAATACTACACAAATCCCAGGCATCTTCCCTCACCAACCACCTCCAGTTTACAGCCTGACTTGCTGCACAGCTTTGCCCTCTCCCTAACTTTAAGAGATGTTTGCAAAGGTCATCCTACACCACAATTGCCTGCGACGATGGGAGGGGGATGACCTCCTCCTTCGTTCCCACGTCTGTGCATGCAGACAGCTACTGATCCTCTGCCTGATTTCAGCGAGACCAAGGAGCAGAGTCCCAAATATTTACTGCAGTTCAAGAGGCATATGCGGGAAGTGTTTGGGCATCCGAACTTCCCAAGGGGCAGCTTGCCAAGATGAGAACACACGGAGTCAGCGATAGGTAATTTGGAGAGGACCCAGTTCCCCCATGGGCTGTGCAGCCCATCTGCTGCAGCCTGACCCTTTGCTGTGCTCAGCTTTGGGATGGGGACAAAAGAAGTTTGGAAGTAACAATAGACCTGGCAAACCCTCAGGCAACTCCTGTGACATTCTGAGGGCCAAG
The DNA here is from genome assembly GCA_033558185.1 of Dromococcyx pavoninus. Taxonomy (NCBI): domain Eukaryota; kingdom Metazoa; phylum Chordata; class Aves; order Cuculiformes; family Neomorphidae; genus Dromococcyx; species Dromococcyx pavoninus. The sequence goes on along the minus strand of JAUMJL010000707.1, from coordinate 499,603 downwards.
AGAAGCTGCTCATCCACCCCTGTGGCCGCCTCCAGCCCTCTCCAAGTGACTGTGATCCAGCCTGGTGGTAACCAGATCACTCCAAGCAGCTCTCCATGCTGGCTGCCCGTGCCTTTGGGCAAACTGCCTGCTGACAGATGCACATCCACGAGCCTCACATTTTTTTTAATATTCTATAGATCTGGTCAGGTTTAAAGCAAAGAAAATAACTTCCCTGAGCAAGAGAACCTCATTCTTGAGGGGGGAGATTTAGGCTAGACATGAGGAAGAAATTCTTCACAATGCGGGTGGTGAGACACTGGCACAGATTGCCCAGGGAAGTTGTGGCTGCTCCATCCCTGAAGGTGTTCAAGGTCAAGTTGCATGGAGTCTTGAGCAGCCTGGTGTGGTGGGAGGTGTTCCTGCCCATGGCAGGGGTGTTGGAACTGGATGATCTTTAAGCTCACTTCCAATTCAAACCATTCTATGTTTCTATGATTCAGCCCTCCCTGCCCTCTGCAGGGTTGTTCTCCCCTCCTATTGCTGCCAAGAACCAAGGTTTTGAATGAAACCCTTGATTCACCTGCCCTTCACATTCCAGGATTTTTTTCACCCAAGCGGAAACCAGCAGACAGCAAGACTTCTTCTGAGATGTTAGAAAACAAGAGAGAAAAGTCTGTCCTACCCATGCTAGCGCCAAGCCAGGTCCCATCGCGTGCCTCTGCATGGATGGAGGACCATTCATAGTCCTGACAATTAGCTTTTGACAGCAACGAATAAAACCCTCCCCATCCTGTTAAAATAGTGCTCAAATGAAGAGGACTGCTCATCTACTGGGATAAGCGTGCTACAACCAGCCTCATGGGTAGAGACAGAGATGCCTTTGGTCTTCTTGCAGCTGGCTTCTCTCTGTTTTCCTCTTTCCTGAAAACTCACCTCCAGCAAAGGTAAGAGGACAGAGGGGCAGAGACCTCTCATCACCCACTGACAAATGGACTCAGTGAAGCAACCACCTCCAAACAACTTGGAGACACCCCGTCTGCCCATCCTGTTGCATTTCTGGCCACGTCTGGGACCCCATGCAGGAACTGTCACCTGCCAGCACTGAGTGTGGCCACCCGAAGCCATGGCCAGGGGGAAGCTTCCACCATGGTGAGAGAAACCCAATGCATTTCCAAGAGGCTATGAAGAGGGCACCCATTTCAGTCAGAGCTTCCCACCGCTGGACTGTGTGGAGAAGCACCCGCTGCGCCCACAGGAGGCCCAGCAGCTGGCATGTCCACTCATGCAGTCTGCCGAAGGACATCCAGGTTGCTGGAAAGATGCTCAGAAGCATGGAGAAAGTGTCAGGGGGGTTGAGAAATGGAGGTGTAAATTATATTTATGAGTTGAATGGAAAGGCACAAATTGTACCACCATCTCTTGCAGTGCAGAATGATGGTCTTCTGCTTCTCCTGAGTGGGGTGGGAAAAGTAAACTGTCGTATTTCGTATAGAATCATAGAATTATCTGAGTTGGAAGGGACCCAAAAGGATCACTGAGTCCAACTCCTATAGCACTTGTCATCCCAGGGAAACACAAAACACTCCTTCCACCTGTGGGCTAGAGCCATCAGTTTAACCCAGGTGGAACTACCAGCCTCTGGGAGCGAGGTGGGAACAGGATACAGGGGAACTACCCAGGGCCAACCACCATGGAAATGTGATGACAGGCTGCACCTGCTGGCAGCTTCAATCTGCAGAGCATCACTTGCATTTCATGCAACCAAAGAGCAGTTTCTTGGTGCTAGCACTATTCACTCCCTCTCACTTGCCCTGCTGGACAAGCCAAGCATCCAGGGTGAAGCTCAGGCCACCTCCCTGCTCACTGACGATTCTGTCTGACAGGCAGCCAGGTCTTTCTGGTTTCTCAGTTCATGCCTTCCTACAGGACACTCCCATCTGCTCCTGTGTGCAAAAGCTTATCCCCCCCCCCCGCTCTGTTCACACAGCCACACACAGCACACTGTGTGTGTGCACCAGGAACAGGAGCGAGCACGTACACGTGGCGGAGGCACTGAAGAAGAAGGGAGGGATGCTGGGGAGCCCACACACACGTCTGCCAATCCACCTCTCTGAGCCATCCTACACTGTGCACGAGAAGGCTCTGCACAAAACCTGCAAAGCCTGCAGGCAAAGACTTTGATTTTTCCCAGCTTTCCTGCCCCGCTTCAGAGGCTGCCATGCAAACAGTGCCTCAGGGGACAGTGGAGCTGGGGCACCCACATGCACCTTGAACATGGTTCAAAAAGGGACCAGCTCCTTTCACCTCCTGGAGACATTACTAGAGATTCTCCCCATCACCCTGGGGCACCATCAGCATCTCTTATAAGGAGCATCCCCTTCCCAGCAGGGCTCCCAGCAGCACCACCAACTAGGAAGAGTGGCAAGGTCCCCACCACAGCACAGCACCAAGAGGTGTCCAGATGCACCCAGCCAGAAGATTTGGCAGGGAGCGAGACCCGTGGGAAGGCAGCAGGGCTGCCTCATACTGCATCTCAGGGCATTTCTGCATGGTACAAACACCTGTGAGGCAGGCTGGGATCTGGACCTGCTGCTCATTTAAGGCTGAAAGGAAGCACTGAAGCAAAAAAATAAAGGTCTCCAGGGGGTGGAGGGGCGGCAGAACAACAAAATTGGCTAAACTGCTCATTTATAATTAACGTGCTGCATTATAAATATTTCCCTTTGCTTGCCTCCTTCAGGCTCTTGCATTTCCTCCCTGAAACTCCCAATTTAGAGAGCACTCTCAATTAAGTGCAGCTGAACCTCATTAATTCAGATGAGCAGTCAGGCAGGCTCATCGGAAAGCAACTTCCCAGGCAAAAGGGGACTGCACAATAAAGCAGGCAAAGATCAGGGCATGGGCTTCCCTCTGCTCACTGCAGGACGTTGCTCAGTGGTAATTACTGTGACTAATGGTCTACAGCACACTGATAACTGTCCTTTAGAGCATGCAGTGTCGGAAAAGAAATCTCCTGACAAAGTGACAAGCCCAGAGGGAAGTGACTCACGAGGCTTTGCTCAGAGCCAGAAGGAGGGAGTAACCGCTCCAGGCACCATGGGTTGAAAGGGTGAATTTATAAAATGATTTCCCAGTACCCAGGGTGGGTTTTGGGGATGTGAGTTTTGCAGCCTGCCTTCGATGAGGGATGCCCAGATGGAGAACCGAGTACCGCCAATGTCAGCTCTCCAGGATGCTCCACTGCATCTCGACAGGCTGGCATCAGGGACACAAACATCTCTCAGCTTCTTCTTCTCCGGGCTGTAGTTAGGTCTTTGCTGTGTTTGCTCTCTTCTCAAGAAGCACAGAAGCGAGGACTAAGCTGAAACCTGCTGACAGCCCAGTGCCATGCTGTGGCTTAGAATCACAGAATGGTTTAGGTTGGAAGAGACCTTTAAAGACCATTCAGTTCCAGCCCCCCTGCCATGGACAGGAACATCTCCCACCACACCAGGCTGCTCAAGGCCCCATCCAACCTGGTCTTGAACATCTCCAGGGATGGGGCATCCACAACTTCCCTGGGCAACCTGTGCCAATGTCTCACCACCCTCATCGTGAAGAATTTCTTCCTAACGTCTAATATAAATCTTCCCCCTTCCAATTTAAAGCCCCTCATCCTATCACTACACGTGCTTGTAAAAAGTCCCTCCTCAGCTTTCCTGTCGCCCTTCAGGTAGCATGAGGCTGCTCCAAGGTCTCCCTGGAGCCTTCTCTTCTCCAGGCTGACCAACTCCAACTCTCTCAGCCTGTCCTCATAGCAGAGGTGCTTACTATGAACCGCTCTTGTAGAGGCAGGCTGATGGCTCTAATTGCACAGTGTAGGGATCGGTATCCCTTCTCATTTGTACCACTGGCATCAACATCCCTCACTGTCCTCTGTGAAAGAGCTCTGATGGATACATGTGCTTTGCTGCAAAAATCAGGATACCCCAAAGCTGTGCAGACAAGTGCAATCTTTGCCCTGTTCCCTCCTTTGTTTCCCACCTCCTCCTCCTGACACCCACTTCTTCCTTCCAGGGACCTGCCAAAAGCACAAATCACATCAGCTGTGGCTCTGGCACCACTGTCTCCTCTCCTTGCCTCCACCACCCCTTCACCCCCAGGCTCCGTGCACAGGGCTGACGGATGCTGCTGCTCGGCTGTTTCGCACTGCGGGGGCAGTAGTGGGGAGCTGTCATGGTGTAAATCCAATGAATAAGCTCCATCCCCTCTGTCGGCACCGGGTGCCGCAGGGAAAGCAGCACCCAGTCAATGCCTCATTAGTGGGAGCTTTTACAAGTGAAGGTCACTGCTCTGCCAGCTCTAGCCTTTACTCTTCCCAGGGAGATTCCATGCTCCCCAGCCCTGCCGTGTCTTGGTGCGAAGTCTGACACTTCCACAGATTGTGTGTTTCCCCTCCAGGGTGTTGGCAGCTCCCACAGTCAGAAGTGCCCTTGCTCTTTCCACTGACACTCCTTGGGACACTGGGCAGCAGCACTGAGGAGGTGGTGGCACAAAAGCAGTTCACAGGCTGCTCTTGTCTGCGTTTGGGCACCATTATTCTCACCTGAAGGTACATCTCCATGAGTACCTGCCTCATGCTGCTGCCAGGATCAATGAACCCTCCTGCTTGCAGTGCGTCCCCCTGGTGCCAGGGAGAAAGACACCTGTGAAGCTTCTCAGAGGTTCATTAGAGATTCTTTGCTTCCAAATAAAGCTTTTGGCAATGTCTCTCAGATGCCCAGCCTGCAGGCGACATCTCCATCTGATACAGCTGCCTCCTTCTTGAACTCACAGCCTTTGGTGATGGATGTGAAGCTGCTTTGGGATAACTGAGCCCTGGAGGGCAGCTGGCCAATTACCCAACACCTAATGTCCAACATGCTGAGTTATATCCTTAAGGTGAAACCACTTCAGAAGGAAAGGGATGGCTTGCAGCAGCCAGCTCCAAGAAACACCCCGAGAGAGCCCTTGAGCGACAACGGTTGTGACTTTGATGGTTCACCTCCTTCTTGGCACCACCTGCAAGGCTGGTCTGCCCCAGGAGAACTTCACACCAGGAGAAACAAAACAAAGGATTAAAAAGAAACCCTCTTCAGCTGGCACCTGCTGCAAAAACAGAAGCCCTTTGTTTTCATGCATCCTCCTGATTGCATTTTTTTTTTTGCACAGTGTTCCCCACTCCTCCTTGCTGCTCCATAAGAGCCAAGCAAGGGAAAGCTGGTGGCAGCTGGCAGCCCATGATGTTTGCATACCCCCTCTCCCTTCCTGTCATGGATGATTCACATGGATTCTGTTTCCAAAGTCAAAAAAGAAGCAGACAGCAGTGCAGTTGGGTTTTAAAAGTGACAGGTCTGCAGCCTGCATGTGACATACTTAAATACAGCCGAGCTCTGCTGACATGACCAAGATATTGCCAGGCATGTGCTGGTGGAGTTTTTGGACCACTGTAGCCCTCCAATTCTTCCTCATCCCTCCAGCCACTCAGCTCGCCCAGGTATCCCTGCAATAAAACCTAAATGATGCAACTGAAGCCACTGCCCTAGGCTGCAAATGCTGTAATTTCACCATATTCTGCCCCAGCAGGGATTCTGAGATTTGAACCGTCCCATCCCAGATCACTCCGGTTTTCCATACGCTAACATTTCCTATACCCTGTGCTCTACAAATACACACATTCCCTTGTATGCTTTTCCCAGGGTTTAAAAATTATGCTCCCCATAAGCAAATATAGCATGACCAGATGCCTTTTGTAGTCAGCTGGTTCATTGTTTGAAAGGCTTCACTTTAAAATCCAAAAAGATTGCTAACAGATGCATTTTTTGGCCAGAGAGGGAGAAAAACCTCACTTAAACAAAAGTGTGTTGTGATGGGACCTAAAAAGGGAATTACCTTTAAAGATAAAAGCCATATACATTTCCTATTGAAATATACCCCCAGTCATGCAAACAGCCTGATTCTCTTGCTCAGCCTAGGAAATTGACACCTTGAGATGATATTTCAACCTGCTGCTATAATAACTGCAGGTATATCTGGATGCTCAGGGGCCATGAAATGCTGCTCATCCATCCTAAGTGACACAGGAGCACGGCAAAATGCCAAGCTATTTCTTCCTCCTCCCCTTGCATGCCATCTTTGCCAGTTTTTGCTCTTAGTTCTACTGCAGCAAAAAAAAGATAATAGATTTTTTTTTTTAAAATGAAGGAAATAGCAACACAAGCCCCATGAATGAGCTGCAGGACTGAGCAGGACAAGTGGATGAGTGAGCTGGAAGCTGGAAAGGGAAGCACTCTGGAGGGAGTGGGTGGAAAGCGCAGTTAGAGGGGAAAGAGGCTGGCTGGGAAATATAATATTATTGGAGAGCTATCACTCCTTTTCCTATTTATCACATTTTCCCCATTCTCTCCTGCAAAAGCACCACCGCTGCCTTCTCCTAATGCAAAGGGATCCTGGTTTTATATGTGATGCCTGAGGAAATTTTAGATGTAAGTTTTGCTTGCAGAGCACAACTTAACACTGCTGAGAGCTATACACCCACCATTAGCAATGCCAGCGGGTTTTCAACACAAGCTTAAAGACTGCAGCATTGCCTGGCATCCCTGCAGGTCATTTTTCCCCTACCCTGGCTTTACAGATGCTCAGAGAGCTCAGCCGAATCGAAAGGGAGGGTGGCAGAATCACATCCTGCATTTTCCTGAGCTGTTTTTTGCTATCAGTCCTTTCCACTCGATTATTTATCTTGAGCTTCTGCCTGAACAACCCTTATTCACACATATTTTGAGGCTCATAAAAATTCCCAGGAGAGTTGCTTTAAGAGATTGATATCACTTAGGTTGGCTGGCAGGAGTTAAACCTCCTGTAATTAAAAGGTGCAGCAGACTAAGGGCAAAGTGTTAATTATTAACTCCTGAGAAAGGCCATCCTGAGTCACCCTCTTCCACCAAAGCAAACCTGAAGCCAGAGAAACAGTAAAGCTGGAAACCCTCCTGCTTCCTCCCTGCACTTCTGAGCAATATCCTCTCCTGGAGTGCAGGGCCAGCAGGGAGTGAAATATTTTGGGATGAGGTATGAAACAAGTCATCGTCCAGAAATACCACTTCTAAAAGCAGATTTCATCCCGCTGTTCATGCATCTCCACTTTTGCATCTCCCTGCTTTATTACAGCTGTAGAGGGGGTTGATGACTTCAAAGAAGGTCTCTCCAATAACCTTTAAATCTCTCTCCTGACCTAAGAGCTGCACGGCTGCTGGATTTAATGCAGTCTTCAGTTCCTGCTTGGATTGCCACTAATAGACTCGCCAGCCCCCATCACGAGATGCTTTTTATCTCTCTGCCCCCTCCTTATCCGCCTGAGCATCACAGGGTTATGCAGGTGGGATGGGACTATGAGGAGTTCATCCAGCACGACTCCCTGCTCCAAGCAAGGTCAAGGATGGGATCAGATCCAGTATCTCCATGAATGAGATACAAAACAAACCAAACCATTCTTCGATTCTATGATTCTGTGGAGAATCTATGAGAACAAAACATCCACTCTGTCAAGCCAGTACCGTGGACTGGGATAAAAGCAGCTGCTTGCGGGGCAGAGAAACCAGGATATGAGGCTGCAAGCCTGGGGAAAATATTCCAGGGAAGGAAATACATGAAGGGAATAGCTGTTTTTCCCTTATTTTCTCTTGAGGAGCACTGCCAAGGCCAGGTGCTGCCAGGTCCCTTTCCAGGGGACACAGCACAATAAAATGTCTCTTTTGGTCACTTTTTACAAAATCTTGCCCATCATAGGAATACACAAAACCTGTAACAACTGGGATGCACTCTGGAGAGCTGAGTACAACGGATGACACTGATGGCAAAGCAGAAACACCAGACACAGCAGCAAGGAACATGCCAAGAGGAGAGATATTCAGATGTTTTCTGTGCTGCACTTGCCTTTGTCACTGATAGAGGCAGGGGAGTGCCCCGGCTGCATGGGCCACAACCACAATGTTAAGATGTTTTGGAGCCCAGCAAAGCCACTTTTCGAAGAAAACCCCCAGGATAAGGCTGGGCAGCATTTCTGTCCTTCCTTGTGCTGCTCTTTAGATGGGCAGCTCATTGCAACTGATCTCTGCAATTGCACTGCAACCAGCAGGAAAATACGGAAAATACTAAAAATTAGGAATGCCCCAAACTGGGGGTTTTGGACTCAAAGTCTGACTAAAGTCACCTGATTCTTAACAGTCTGTTTACAACAGGAGCCAAAATGGGCAGTAGAGGAAAGAGCAAAAACTACTCAGGGGACAATCTGGAATCCTTTGTAAATCCTGCAACTGTTGTCCACCTTTGCCAGCCCCTTGGGACCCACCAGCTGAAACTAGGTGTTATCAGCATCTCAAGCAACAACTTGCTATTAAATAAAGGCAGGCCAAAGGGTTTGGGTGCATCCTGGACTTCTCGAATCACTGCCACTCAACCTGTAGCCAAGGCAGGAAGGTAGGACCCCTGCCCTGTCCCCAGCTCCGCTTTCCCAGCCAAAACCCAGCCTCTGCTCTCAGCTGGAGAAGCCCAGGCCCTCTCCTTGATGCCAGGCTACCATGCAAGTGATTTGTCCTCATAAAAACTTAGTAAGATTTACCACGAGCTTCTGAGATAGCCACCAATGTTTCTGCTGCCTACCAGTCCTTATCACATAGGACCAGGACTGCCTAGAGCCTTCCATGCATAGAGATATGTTCTCCAGGCCACACATTCCTGACGTCCTCCATTGCTGGAGACTCTGTTGATATGGTTTTGCTCATTTTTAATTAAAAAGAAGGAGAAAAGCATTAGTTTCCACCAGCACATCTCCTTCAGAGCAAACAGTGGCTCGTACACTCTGCAGCTCACAGAGACGGCATCACAAGTATGGAAGGAGCAGCCGACAGCAGCCAGAGGAACCAAGACCAGAGCAGAACAGCAGCCAGGATCCAGCCTCAGATAGGGTGCCTGCTCTGAGGACCTCTGAGGATGCCACAGGCTGGTTCTGTGGCTTCCTCATTAAACCACCCCCCGGGAGCAGGGAGCTTCTCAGCATGGTTTGTAAAAAAACCCACGATCACAAGGAGGTGCTGGAATGGGAAAAAGGCACCATCAGCCCCATCTAAACCCTTCTTCGGGAGATTAGATAGCATGTAATCTCCACTCACAATAATAAATACACAGCTTTGCTTGATTTAAGTCTCTGTTGTCCACCCTTGTCCAGATGCACCAGAGCACAGCTCTGGTTATCTGACAGGCAGTGATGAGCGAGCATCCCCTGCTCGTTTTTTTGTTGATCCAGACCAGCGCCTGTAATTTGTTAACATTGCTTCTCCCCTCCGATGTAAATCTCGGGCATTGCAGGCCTCTGTCTAACAATAATACAGGGATTTCAGGGGTATTTATGAGAGGCTTAAAACTTAATCCTACATGAGCAAGGTAAGCCTGCTCTTGGCCTAAAACACGACTGGAAAATCTGGTGCCATTGCTACAGCAGGAGAAAAGAGGCATTAAGGGCAGTGAGCATCCAGACGACTGCCAGCACTGCCAAGCCAACTCCTACAGCCAGGTTAGGGGACACAGCAGCGAATTTGAGAACCAAATCACAGAATTATAGAATAGTTTGGATCATAAGGGACCTTGAAAGGTCATCCAGTCCAAACTTCCTGCCATAGGCAGGGACATCTTCAACTCAATCAGGTTTCTCAGAGCCCCATCCAACCTGACCTTGAATATTTCCAGGGCTGGGGACTCCACCACCTCTCTGGGCAACCTGTGCCAGTGTTTAACCACCCTCATTGTAAAAAATGTCTTCTTTATATCTAGTCTGAATTTCCCCTCTTGTAGCTTAAAACCATTACCCCTTGTCCTATCACAACAGGCCCTGGTAAGAAATCCCTCTCTATAATTCTTATAGGCTCCCTTTAAGTACTGAAAGGCTGCTCTAGGATCTCCTTGGAGCCTTCTCTTCTCCAAGCTGAACAACTCCAACTCTCTCAGCCTTTCTCCATAGGTGAGGTGTTCTATTGCTCTGACTATATCTGTGGCTTTCCTCCCGACCCATCCCAACAGGTCCATGCCCCCAGCTGAGATCATTTCCCTTGCAGGCCATGGTGTCCTTCCTCCTAATTGCAAGATTGAGAATTTTCACTTCATTTTTCCCCACACTGGTACATGCTGCAGGATCTTTCCTTTGGCCAAGGCTGAGAGGGAAAATGAGTCACAACACAGATAGTTGGTGGTAACTCCTGTGCCTGGCAAAATTCTTCAGCTTACTGGGAAAAAAGAAGAGTGATTTTGGCCACCTTCCAGGCAGGTAGCCTGCAGTATCCCACATTTCAGGGACTGCACGCCTTCAGGAGCAAAAGCAAATGAACGAAGGTAGAAAGGCAGAGAGACGGCCTGCTCCATCTCAGACAGACTGTGAGAGCCAGCACCAGCATTGCTGCGTGCTGCAACCATGAACCTGCCTGTGGGCACTGCAAGCTTTGGCCAGCTGCATGTTCATTTACCAGAATAAATACAAATGAACCTAAATTCTCGACATCCATCTAAAGGGTGATGCAACCGAGTTCAGACATCAGTGTATCTTGGTATTCAGAAGACATCCATGAATGTTTTCAGCTTGAGAAAAGCAGCCGTGAGGGCACCATCACAGAGTGGACACGTCACTCTGACAGACAGGTCAGGAACTCGCATCAACCTTGTTCTCTTATCAGCAGTATCTCGGTTCCACTCGTGAACCTAGAGCCCTTTATCACCTGACACAGCTTCACACTAAAAGCAAGCTCCACGTTGTCGGGCCAAAGCTCTCACGGGCTGCACTGCAGGGGTATGGCTTCCCCAATGGCACTTTACACTTGTGCCAGCTTCCAAGAAAGGCTGGTGGGAGGACAAAAATGACACCCAGGCCTGTTTCATGGCAGCAAACTGGATACCCTAGGGAAGGGCAGGCTTTAGGGCAGGCTGTAATCAGGCCCCCAGGCATCAGCAGAGAAGAGCAGGGTCAGGAGACAGGGTGACTGGAGCAGCCCCTTGACACTGCAACACCACCCTCAGTGGCCACAGAGCTCCATGAGGACCCATTCATGCCAGCAGGGACCTGCATGGGCTGCAGGACACCTGTGTGGAGTACAGGGACAACTCATCCAGCCCAAAAGGGCTCACCAGGAAGAGCTATGCATTTTGGAGACTAAAGACCGTCGCATCCCCAGAGCCACCTTGGATGTGTTTCTGTGACACCCCAAATACCATGCAGCGTCCCAAGAGAGCTGTGACCCTCTCCACAGCTCCTCCCAACTCTCCATGGGAGGGAAGGGGCTCAGCCCCTGACCACAGAATGGATAGGTCTCTTACTTTCTTCTTGCTGCAGTAGATCTGCCACTTCTTCTCTGCCGGCAGCGCAAACATGGCCTCTCTGTGCTTGTCCGTGAGGTCAAGTTCATCCTGGAAAGAGGAGGGAAAAAAAAAAGAAAACCACAAAACATACAACATGAGTACACAAACAGGTGATGACATAGACACAGCCCCCCAGATAAGTGGTGTAAATCAATGTGGGGCCAGACCACAGCACAGCGGCGGCCCCGCAGCATTGCCCCGTGACTATCGATTTGTCAGGGCAATGATGCTAATTCATTCTGACCTCCCCCTGACTCCTGGCCTACAGCTGGTTACTGGGAGGACAGGGCTGCAAACCTCTCTGCCTTGTTCCTCTCAGACATTGCCTTCACTGCTTTCAAAGGCAGCAAGTATTTTAGAAATGGCATCCATGAAGCTGGTACAGCTGCCTGCAAGACAGCCTTGCACAGAGGACTGAGACCTCTGGATGACAGAATACATCTATGAAATGTACAGCAAAGAAAAATTCAAATAGGACCTTCCTTTTTTACCACCCCAGATAACTGCTTCCCAACCGAGCACTTCGAATGGTCCAGCCCATCTCCATCACTGACACCCTCATAACACCAAAAATCGAGCATTTTTTCTTGGCTTTTGGTTTGTTTTCCTATAACTAAAAATAGAAAGTGTTTTTCCTAATATCTACAGTTCATAAAGAGGTTAGTGCTTTCTATCAAAACTGGACTACATATTGCCTGGCAGAGATAAAGCTGTTTACTGACCGAAACCTTTATTGGTTTATCTGATTTTATTTTAAAGGACACATTCATTTTCAACTTGGAGGCTCAGTCAGCAGCATGTCCTCCACCGGGATGCTCAAGTATTATCAAAGCCTCATTGCTTCCTGATGCTAGATGTAGGTCAAAGCTTTTATCAGAGAACTAACTAAATAAAACATTCAGGCAGGGCTGGGAGGCTCGTTGCTAAAGCCAACATTGATCTTACAGCCACGGATGTCTCTTAAAATTACCACGACTGACGACAATCCTCATGCTGAAGGGGTGTTGGTACAGCAGTGGGAGCACTCTAGATGCTATAGAAGGTCACAGGAGAGCCCTGCCATGGCCTCCAGCCAACTCACCCCACCCAGCCAGTGGATTTAATTATGAGGATCTTCATTAAAAATCACCCACTTAATTCCAATAACTAAAAAATTAAAAAAAAGGAAACCAAATAGAAACCCAGTACAGTTTCCCTGCCTGAATAGTAACACTTATCCACTAAGGCTGGTAGCCCAGGGATCCCCTATCAAAGGTAAAAGCCCCATTTGGTGAAGGCTGAATAAGATGCCTATGGGGAAAGACAGGTCCCTGCATCAGCAAGCCCATGACAAAATGCAGCTGATCTCAGTAAAGCTCATGTTGCATCCAGTTGCCAAGGAAAGGAGCCTTCACCTATCTTGTAACCTGAACCAAAGGGCCCTCCAGCACAACACGCAGCGACAGAGGGCTGCAGCTGGCCCTGAACATCTCAGTGGCTTATACATCCACTTGAGATATTAATTTCACTTCCCAATGAAACTACTCCTCAAGCAGAAAGGTGACATGAAGATTTTTACGGTACGTATGCATGGACAAGCTTTGCCTCTTCCTTGACTTTTACCCCCATATCAACTGTCTCGTCAAACCCCTGTGCTCACACAGCTGATGTTGGTGGAGTTCTGGAAGCAAACTTGCAAGACACCCTTATGATAGAAATAAATGTGCTGCTGTGACACAGGCTTGGATAAAAGTGAGGACTAAGAAAGCCTGAGCCCAGTCTGAGACACCTGTCCTTCCCTTGCATCCACAAAGGAGAACCTGGCTAAGGGACTCCTCCAATGGGGACCATTTTCAAACCTCCCCATATCCATCAACCCATCTCCTCCCAACCTTGGGCAAGTCTTGTCAGGCTTCCGTATATTGTGCACACGAAAAAAACAGAACTTGCACTTGCATCCCTTCTTCCTTTGTGTCTTCTCAGGCTACAAGCTGGTCAGACACCCAAGCTCTGCTTCCACCCCAGTTCCACAGGTCAGAGGTGGCTGACAGGACAGGACAACACCTGACACAGGGACTTGGCTGAAATTCAGCTTGTTGGAAAAGTACAATGAAGAGCAACAAAGCTGGTGAAGGGTTTGGAGCACAAGTCTTACGCGGAATGGCTGTGGCTGAGGGAACTGGGGTTGTTTATCCTGGAGAAGAGAAGGCTGAGGGGAGACCTTATTGCTCTCTACAACTTCTGAAAGGAGGTTGTAGTGAGGTGGGTGCTGGTCTCTTCTCTCAAGTAACAAGTGACAGCACAAGAGGAAATGGCCTCAAGATACACCACAGGAGGTTTAGATTGGATATTAGAAAAAACTGTCTTTACTGAAAGAGTGGTGAAGCACCAGCAGAGCCTGCCCAGGGCAGTGGTAGAGTGTCCATCCTTGGAGGTGTTCAAAAAAGTGTAGATGTGGCACTTTGGAACATGGTTTAGTAGGCACAGTGGTGTTGGGCTGATGGTTGGACTGGATGATCTTAGAGGTCTTTTCCAACCTTAATGATTCTATGATTCTATACATCTAGGAGTGTGGGAGAGGACGAGGGTCTCCTGATAATTATTTACCTTCACAGTGAAGGTTTGAGTGAGTACAGGAAAATACTTCCACTGCAGCCCTGTGACCCTGCCATGAAAACCTGGGATTCAGGCATGAAAGCACCAGCCATGCACATCTGTACTTAGGTTCCTAGAAAAATATTTATTGAACTTACAAAATACCCATTCTCTAAAAATCCAGCTTGTGCAAACACGAAGATCAATTAATCAAGAAAAAAAAAATCTAAGCTGAGCTGAAGCCTAAGTGGGAGCAAAAAGGAATAAAGCAGAAGCACATATTAGGTACTAAGACACAACAATGTGCAAACACATCCAAAAAATGTGCAGAAATCCCTCTGAGTCTCACAGAGCACGTTTCATTGTGCCCCAGCTCTAACATGTTCAGTCATTGCAGCCCTGCACTACTCAGCAACATCTGCCTAATGATATCTTGCAGGATACTTGGGAGAGGTATTTAAGTAAATACTACATGGCACCCAGTGAATACAAAATTCGTCATAATCAAACAGCTACTAATGACTTACACTGAGCTGTAACAGCAACTTAACTGTGAATAGTCAGGTCTTTGCTGGTTCTATGTGCACGGGGATTCCTGCACCCACCTCCAGCCCTTTGGTTACACTCACTGATGAGTATTTCAGTATTCCTTGGCTCCAGGCAGGCTGCTCCCAAGTTGCCCTTCAGACTCCAAAAGATCAAGAGAGGACAGGAACATCAGTTACTTCCCGGTGGCTCAGAGACCACTGTACAAACACAGCTCCAACAGAGCCTTTTGCAATTGCACGGCGGAGTTGTATCAGAGCAGAGAAGCCATGTACAACCTCAAACCCATATGTGTCTTCAATTAATCACTATGAGCTCAATAATTAGGTGATTCTAACTGGCAATTAATTTTATAGGCCATTTGCAAGCCACGCACTCCCGCTACAGCGTGCAACATTGGCAGCTGTTGAGGCGTGAGGAGATAACCAGTGAGTCAGTGTCCCTCACCCTTTACTTCACTCTCACCTTTCACAGCTCTGTCCCTTCCACCTGGCTGCCTCCCACAGCAGGATCTGCCAGCTTCACTATTTTAAATATTTTCTTGGAAACGGGTCAAATACACGTAAAATAACAGCCTCATTTTGCTACCAAAAGGAAGTCTCTGCCCAGAGTGTTGTTTTTACTGGAAAGAGATACGCGCGTCTTAAATATTTACCCCGTACTGTTAAACTATTCACCTTTAGATCAGGAAACATGTTTCAACATAAAATCTGCATTTGAATACGATTTTAAAAAACCCTCATTTGATTCTCAGTGTGTATTTGCTGTTTCTAGGAAGTAAAATATTTCCACGTGGTTTGCTTTGCTGATGGATGCCCGCTCAAGCCAAGCAAACCTCCTCCTCTCTCTGAGCACAGCACAAGCTCCATTGAAGGTGATTCCATGACATTCTCCTAAAGCTGCCTTAAAAACACGTGGCTCTGCTCAGCACTCTGTGAGCAGGATCCCATGGGCCAAACAAGTTCTCATCTCTCCCCACACCTTACCCTTGGAGGCACTCAGGGTGGAGAAGTTTCCTTGGTCCCTACATCCCCAAGCTGGCAACTGGATGACAGGAGGATCTCAGGCCACCGCAGGTCCTCTGGTGCAATGTCCCAATGGCCACCTAGAGCCACTGGCCAGGACAATGTTCAGATAGCTTTCAGTTATCTCCAAGGAGGGAGAATCTATCATCTCTCTGGTTTGCAGTCAAGGTGGTCTCCAACCACCTGCTGAAGGCAAAGCCAGATCAAGCATAAAAGTGAGACACTGCCACTAGAAGTAATGTTTGACCCTCCCAGCAGAGAAGGCATGAAGTCCAGCACAAGGCTCCTGTAACAACGGCACAGTCCTTCAGTGCAAGCTCCTGTCCCTGCTGTTTCTCCCATGTCACAGTGGATGGTTTAGTAAGCACCTTCCACGGGCTGAAAGCCATGGGCTTTAATGAGGGCAATGCTAGGAAACCAGCAGGATACTGCAAATCTCTGACCTCAGAAACAAGATCCAGGACAGGCCCACATGCTGCCCACCCACCCATGGCTACAATACCCCAGCACGACCATCACTGATTCCTCCTCTACAGCCCACAGGTCCCACAGACCACCAAAAATTCTGCAAGAAGTATCAGGGGAGAAGAGATTAAGTAAGGGATGATTGCCTTTGCAGGGGTTGTGATCACCAGAGTATCTTCAGAGGTGGTAAGAAAAAAGATGGAAAACTCAACAGCCTAATGCACCTTTCTGGCTGATAAACCGTGTAACTGTGACACATGGAGGCAACAGGGGAAAATAAAGAGGTCATAGAATCGTAGAAGCATAGAATGCTTTGGGTTGGAAAGGACCTTTACAGGTCATCTACTCCAACCCTCCTGCAGTATAAGAGACATCTTCCACTCGATCAGGTTACTCAGAGCTCCGTCCAACCTGACCTTGAGTGTTTCCAGGGATGGGGCCTCTATCACCTCCCTGGGCAACCTGTGCCAGTGTTTCACCGCACTGATCGTAAAAAAAATTCTTCCTTACATCCAGTCTAAATTCCCTCTCCCTTAGTTTAAAGCCATTACCCTTATCCATTGTCATAATTAAACTAAAAATGACTTAAACTTTGCAGGCTTGTTCTGGGTTCATGTTTACATACAAATGTGTGCACATATACATACACACACATATAGAAAGACATCACAGACTGGTTTTGTTTGGAAGGGACCATGAAGGTCATCTAGTCCTACCCCCCTGCAGTGAGCAGGGACACCTTCAACCTGATCAGCTTGCTCAGAGCCTCATCCAACCTCATCTGGGATGGGGCATCTACCACCTCTCTGGGCAACGTGTGCCAGTGTTTCACTACCCTCATTGTAAAAAGTTTCTTCCTAATACCTAGTCTAAACCTCTCCTCTTTTATCACTGGATCAATAAATGATCAACACAACACAGAGTAAGTGAATTTACTTCTGATGGATGGAGAAATGCACAGTTTGGAGATTTCTGTAAGGACACCAGGGACACAGCACAAAAAGGTAAGGTCTCTTGCATCCTCAAATAAAGCGTGAGATCCGAGATTGCTCAAAAAAAAAGAAAAAAAAAACAGAAAGAAACAAGTATGAACTTTTTGGCAACATTTGGCATTAACTGGTACAGCATGGGAATTAAAAATAAAGAACGGCCCACTGAAGCCTGTATCAGCTTCTTTTCTCAGAGGTCATATTGCTTTTTCACTCTCTTCCAGGCATTCTTCTCCAAGTACATCAATTTGATTTATCCCAGAACACTGCATTGTCAAAGGAAATGGCAATCAGCATTTTTTTTCCCCCATATCTCACTAATCTCCTACTGTGCGCAGGCACTGCCTGCATGGCCGGCTGGGCAGCTGCCTTCACCCGCTTCTTCACCCAGAGGGTGGTGGAGCTCTGGAACGGCTCCCCTGGGAAGCAGTCATTATTCCAAGCCTGACAATATTCCAGAAGCCTTTGGCCAATGCCCTCAGACACACGGTGTGAATGTTGGGGTTGCCCTATGCAGGGACAGAAGTTGGACTCGATGATCCTTGCGGGTCCCTTCCAGCTGAGGATATTCTATGGTTCTATGATTCTATGACTGCCAGCCCTGCCCATGATCTGCTCCACTGTGCGACAAACCTCCACCTCAGAATCCACGTTGCTTCATTTACTATTTTCTTTTTAAGTTGTTTTTGTAAAGAAACAAAGTTATTAATCAGTGGCTGTTACAGTGCAAACGATGGCCTTGAAACCACCCTGCACTGCAGGAGGAGCTCCTCTATCTGCAAGTATTACTTAGGAGATCACAATTCTCAACGTATGCAGATTTGATTTATCTTATTTTTCTTTTTTTAAATAGGAAGGTAGTAAATTAAGTCTTTTATTTTTAATATTAATAATGAAATACCTCCTCCCTAGCACACATCTTTTCAGCCATAGTACCCCAAAGCCTTAAAAACAATCCCCCAGTCAAACCAACCCCAGCCAATACTATCACTGCATATTTTTAATTTATTCCTGACAACCTGCAGCTGGAATTACAGAACATGAATAAAAATAAGCTACTCATATTTCTTAATGAATACACAGAAGAGATAGAAGATTTTATTAATTTTGCTGTTATCATGTAATGAATTTTTTTTAAATAAAGGAAATTGCCCACATCAAGGGAATTAGCAGCCACAACAAAGAACTTTGAAGTGCTTACACCCAGTCAGCCTTTTTCCACACTGAATTTTTACTCCCAGACTGGAAGAAGAAAAGATTCCAATCCACCCTGCTCTGCAGCTTTCAGTTATTGACCTGGACGTATTGACCAGCCATAAATAAAATATATATTCCTTTCCAGGAAAGATTATGACCATCAACAGCTGCTTTAGCTCCTCAATAAACTCTAGGTGCAGCTGGCTCATGTTCCTACCAGTTCAAACATCTAACTGAGGCAGACAGCATGTACTGCTTTCATATTATTTCACTTAATTCACTATTTTAATAGGCTAAAGGTTTTAAAGGTGTTCATAGTCCGATACTAATGTATTTTAAAAGAGAAGGATCTACTTAGGTTTCTCAATCTTTTTTTGTTCTAATATATACTTACGAACACATAAATACATCTTTTTTATTTATTGAGCTTGGCCTTCTGTGACCTTTTCACTGACATAATCTGGAAAACCTTTCTCCCATTTTAATTAAACACAGGGTGCTTTTACAGCCTGAGATATTGATCTACGCACCCTGAAGAGCCCTCTCAGATCTAGAAGCCCTATAGATGGATCACCGGTGTGTGTCTTTCACACAACTGTGTAATACAGAAACGCCACAAACAACAACAAGAAGATGTATTGGCCCATTATTTACCACTATGATTGCTAAAATTGATTAAATTAAAGTCAACCACACTGGACATGACTGCCCTTTGGTGAGTGCACCTTGTACTTTAATAAAGCACAGCTGGCAAATAAATAAGAAAATGGCTTGGATGTGGATTTGCCACCTATTTATGGACCCAAAAAAGCAGATCCCTTTTCAGCCTTTTTCTACACACCACTTTTGCTGCTGGCATCCCTGACAGCTACTGAAGTTGGTAATCAAATCAAGTGTGGCTTCAGATGTCCCCTGTCTGACAGTGATGCCCATTTTGGAAAGCTGTGTATGGTTTGTGGGGGGCTAAACCACTCCAAGGTTTCCCCTGATAACACCCTGGGAAAAGCATTAATAAGGGGCTGGATGGGAATTAGTGGCTGCAAAGCTCCACACCAACTTGATCCTGAAATCTGCCCAAGATTTACCACTTTGCACACAGGACCTTAAGGATGCAGCTGAGGGAAGGTACAGGTCTGATGCTGATGGACAACGTAAGACGCACACAGGCTCCTTGATACCTGTGGCTTGGGTGGGACAAGTGGTCATCATTTCCCCACAACCCTGCCTGTGATCACACCCAGCATCCTACCATGATTTTCAAGAACTCAAGCAGATGAAAAGCAGAGAGTCAGCCTGTGAAGAGGCAATTTCTGGCCCATTTTTGACATGCAGCAAGATGCCCAGCACAAGCAGGCACCAGAGGGGCTTACAGATGTTTGACATTGCTGTGGAAGGGAAGCTGACGCCTGCAAATAACATTATTGATTTGAACACGGGCATTGATGGGAATTAAGATCGCTGAGTGCTCAGGCAGGATCCTGTCTGTCATGCTGCAGAAAAGAAAGCCAACCTCAGTAATGCTTGCAGGCCAAGGAATGCCCAGATTCTGCTGGCAATAGATGCTACAAGGGTACGAAGTCTTCATTCGCATCTGCAAAAGCATGCAAGGCCAGCACAGCCTATTCCCAGCAGGAACACCTCCTGCTAAAGTCAGTGATTAAGGACAACCCATGTGGTCCTCAGTCCTGCCCATAATGCCAGCAACATCACCAAACCACTGAGCAATCAGGAAGGAGAACAACCACCTCTGGATCAGATGCCCCATAGGATGTGATGAGGCTGGTACCCTCTGCGGTGGTGGACAAGCTGGAGAAGTGGACCTGTGAGGTTCAACAAGGCCAAGTGCAAGGTTCTATACCTGGGCCAGGGCAACTCCCAGTATCAATACAGGATGAAGGATGATGTGATTGAGAGAGCCCTATGGAGAAGGATTTGGGAGTGCTGATTGATGAGAAGCTCAACATGAACCACAATGGGCGCTCACAGCCCAGAATACCAACTGTATCAAAAGAAGCACAGCCAGCAGGTCAAGGCAGGTGATTCTACCCCTCTATTCTGCTCTTGTGAGACTCCACCTGGAGTATTGTATCTAGTTCTGGAATCTCCAACGTAAGAAGGATATGGAACTGTTGGAGCGGATCCAGAGGAGGGCTACAAAGATGATCAGAGGGCTGGAGCACCTCTGCTATGAGGACAGGCTGAGAGCGCTGGGGTTGTTCAGCCTGGAGAAGAGACGGCTCTGGAGGGACCTCATAGTGGCCTTCCAGTACCTGAAGGAGGCTACAGGAAGCTGGGGAGGGACTTTTTACAAGGGTAAGCAGTAACAGGATGAGGAGGAATGTCTATAAACTGGAAGGAGAAAGATTTAGATTAGACATTAGGAAGAAATTCTTCATGATGACGGTGGTGAGGCACTGGCACAGGTTGCCCAGGGAGGTTGTGGATGCCCCCTCCCTGGAGGTGTTGAAGGCCAGGTTGGATGGAGTCTTGAGCAGTTTGGTCTAGTGACAGGTGTCCCTGCCCGTGGCAGAAGGGTTGGAACTACATGATCTTTAAGGTCCCTTCCAACCCAAACCATTCTATGATTCATTCTATGATTCTATGTAATGAGGCTGGTACCCTCTGTAGTGACTTGGGCCAGAAACATTTGGAGCTGCCACAAGCCAAAAACCTAAATGCCCCAATTAAGGTCACTGATGCATTATTGAATGAGCTGCCCAGGCATTTCCCAGGGATGTGGCCTCCTCTTTTACGAAGTGCAAAGTGGAAAGCACTTAGCAGGTAGACTATAAAATTTTTCCACTTCAGCTGTACTCCTCCTGGAAACAAAGGGGTTTCTTATTTGCTCTCTACCTTCGGCTGGGATACACATTGTGCTATAACACAGCTCCTTCGTAAAATTATGGGTTGGGAACAGCATGGATTTTGGGCAAGCTCCCACGCTGGTTTGTTGCTGTAACAGATATTGCAATTACATGAATTCTTCAGCTGAAATATAGTGTTCCTCAGTGGATTACTTCATTCAGGTCTGTGCAACGTGCGTAAGTGGAAAATCCTTATTTTTGCACTGAGTAGGTGTGTGACTTCTATATCAGACACTTACCTATCAAAACATATGTTTAAGAGATTATCTATGAGAGCGTAACGCCATGAGGTGATGAAAACAAGCGCTGTGAGTTGCGGGTGGGGATTAGAGCATGGCAGGTCCAGGGTGTTCACATTTAACGAGCAGAAACTGGGCAGCCCAGTAAAAGCTCAGTTCTCTGCAGAGTGAATTTCAAAGCAGACATTGCCAAATCACTCAATTTTTTTCCTTTAAAGCAATTCATAAGCTCAAGAGAGCTTGGTTCTGGGCAACCGTTGTGGGATGTGGTCAGGAGCCCATGTGCTGAGTGTCTGGACTCTGCAAAAAGGTGTTTTGCCCAAGACACAAGGGCTATTGCAATTGTATATTTTTCTGGGTACCAACTGCATGCTTTTCTTTGCAGATATAGGGGAGAATAGCTTCAGCCATCATTCAGTGGTACCCAAACTCGAGTCCTTAACGCTGCAAAGATCAGGCAGCAAAAAACGACAGCTGACCTACAAGCATGAAATGCAAAGCTTAGCTTTGCAGCTGATCCCTCAGCTGTTACTTAAAAGCCGTGTTGTTTTGCAAGGCCCTAAACCTCATACTTTCTCCTTATTGGATTAGAAACTGGGGAAAAGCACATTACTTAAGTTCCTGAGTAAAACTGGGTATCGCTAGCAATGAGTTCCCAGCTCGGCATTGCTATTAACACAGAACAGTACCCACACTGACCACACCACTGCCTCCTCCTCCTCCTCGCACTGAGGTTGTCCTCTGCTCCCTGTTCGAGCACTACACAAAACAGCAATCATCCCAGCATGCCATGAGGGTGGGAAGGCACAACTCTGCAGGGCAGTAATACATGGAGCATCTTACCAAAGCACCCCACATCATCAGTCACAGACTGATAGCCCACCATGAAGCAGTTCAAAGGCGACACAGAATTAATCTCTGCGACAGTGGCTGCTATCTCCTAACAGATAGCATCCAAAGAGAAGCTCTGAAGAAATGAATTAGCTTCCCCAAGTACAGCAAAAGCAAATGCTGTGATAAATCTTGTAAGCTGCCAGAGGCATTTTTTTGGACCCCAGGCTTCCGAGTTTCCACTACTTCAAAAAGCAGCAGGGAGGAATGGAGCAGCCTTCCATGTTGCGGGAGGAGAAGACATGAACCCAGCACTAGGCAGACAGTGTATGAATATTTCCCCTCCAGCAGATCCCTGTAAAGGCAGTCACTAACAACGCACAAGGTTAGGCAAGGGACTGCACCCCCTCTGAGCCCAGGGGGTGGGGACACTGCACAGCCACCAGACACCAGACACCCATCTCCTAGCGTCGCCCCCCCAGCTCTCTAAGACCTGCTGGCTGCTGGAGTCTGGGCAGAGGGACCCTGCGAAGGTAACCTGCTTTTGCTTCATAGACTAAAAGTGGGCTGCTGCACATCACAAGCGAGATGCAGGGCTAGATGGAGGCTGCTTGAACTTTTTCCACATCACTAATGACAAGTCAGAGGTGAAAAGTCTGAGAAGCACCACTGGTAGTAGTAACTGGAATTTCCTCAAAGCCTGTGTATTTGAGAGGACAAGCCTCCATGGAGAGTAGGGGCAGCGTCTCCTCTGAGTCCATCCCTCCATTGGTGGGGATGTAGGCTGGGAGCGTGATGTGGGACTAGTGAGAAGCAGCACCTCATGCTCCAGGTGTGTGCAACACCATGCCAGACCTGGCAGCTCTTTTGAGCACCCAGGTGATCCAAGGAACTGTTGGGGTACTACTGGGACAGTGATGCCACTGAGATCTTCCCCAAGGGGAGGAAAGCCAACAAGGGGTCCTGTGTCCTGATGGGGCCCCCCTTACCCTCCCTGGAGCAAGCATTCAATCCCCCTATGCCTCCACTCCTCCTGCCCGGCGCATGTCCCACGGAGCCAATGCACACCACCACACACAGAGCATTTCATTACAAACCTCAGAGTGACAAGGAGTGTTAAGCAGATATAAAGGACATCAGTCATCTATCCATCTGGTGGAAAGTCTAGTTGCTGGCAGAAAATAGAGAGGATTGTTACGGCAAGATCTACCATATGGCACCATTATGTGGAGCTTTGCAACTGCTTTCTCTGAGCGTGCAAGCAAGATTTCAGCCTTTGAAGAAACACTGTATTGTTAGCCTGGATACGCAGGAACCTCTTGAAAGAAGCCGTGGCAGATGGCACAGCTTTGTTCTCTTGGTTTACAGGCAGCTCGTGCAGCCCCTGATATTGCCCCTTGCCAGAGTTGAGCAGCCCCATAACACAGCAATCCTCCTGGTATGTCCAATGGGAAGACTAAAGGCTCCTGAAACTCCTTAAATCTGATGGACACCACACTGCTGCATGAGCACCAGGAAGCAAACATCACTGATCTGAGCCAGCAGGATGCACCGGTGTCGATGAAAGGAGAGCTGCTCAAAATTTCAAAACCTTGTCCCAGCCAAGGGAGCTGCAAATTAGTAAATCTTCCTAAAATATTCCAATTTTGTCTGTGCCACCCTGCCAGCACCTGATCCTCCCTGGGTGGCTGAGCCTGGCTGGAGCCCTGGCAGGACAGCAGACAAAGAAAAGCCTTTCAGAAGGGGCCAGTGCCTGCCTGAGCGACATCCCAACAATACCCTGATGAAAACCCATTCAGCCAAGGCGGGGAGGGAGGAAAGGAAAGGGAAGGGAAAAGGTCCCTTTGGGAGGAAGTAGTGATCAGTCATTGACCTCAGCAACAACATCTACATCTGCCCTGAGCCAGGGAAAAGCCCCTGTCTGCTGTATATCGCTTGCTGGGACAGGGCACATGATCCCTGCAGCCCAGGATGTATGTGGGGCATTTCTTACAGAGCAATTACTCCTGCTTGTGCCCAAGAAAAAAAAAACCCAAACAACCCTTATTTCCCTTTTGTTCCTCTTGAGAAAACTTGCATGGCCTCAGAATAAAACCCTAATGATTTAACTGGTCTATTTAACTATTCTAGTTAAAATCCAAAGTGTCCATCGAACATAAAGTAGGCCATAAAACAGACACGGGGAGAGCAGATCAAGCCTTTAGCTGCCCTTAGAATCAGAGCTGCTCCATGTCCCTCTGCAGCTCAGGCCCTTGTCCTCTGCTTCTGACACAGGACAATCACCGATTTCTCACGCTGTGGATGTTTCCTGACTCAGATGAGCAGGCACACTGAACCCAAAGCTCAGAGAATATTTTGCAGGATGGCTCCAAAAAGAAAGAGGTTTTGTCCTTCGATGTATGCAGCAGGCTGGGATCTGCAGAGCAGGGACCCTATTGGATTGGTGTTTATGGGAGCATTGTCGATACCAGTCACCAAACCCAGTGCTGCAACATACCCAAAGACACTGCCCATCCCAGGCATGAAGTCTTCCACCCTTGCCACTCTGAGTCCCTAAAGGGAACAAATGGGGCAGAAAAGTCACTATTGAGCTGCAAGAGGAGAGTTGGCCAAGGACCAATCCAAGCTGGCAAAGTCCCCAGATCCCCTCCAGCTCCTTTGACTACCCTCAACCCAAGCAGCCGAGACAACTGAGGACTGTGGAGGGAGCCCTGGTCCCACAGAGCGGGCACAAGCCATCCTGCCCTAGGATGGTCGAGGGTGACAGGCTGGGTGGCATCAGCCTCCTGCAGGCGTAAAAATCAGCCCAGCACTTCTGAGTGCTCTCTCTGTCTCTCTTCCAAATGTTACACAGTGGGTTTATACAGAAACAGTGGGACACTTTCCAAACCATTTAACTAATGCTGAAATTTAATACATGACACCAACAGGTTACTGAGAACAAGAAGGAGCTATTGTAACGGGGGTGCTAGGGTATGGATTTCCAGTTTCACTGCCCCCGAATGGGAATCTACCCTCTTGTGCCTGTGGGGCAGAGCATGGCCTCCCCCTCCTTCCCACCTGGCACTTGCTCATATCAAGATTTGTCTGATGGATTATTTTTGGGGAGCCAGGGGGTTGAGCTGCTTGCACAGGAGCACGGTGGGCACCCATTGTCCCCACTCCTGATATGACTTCAACCCCCGGGGAGCCAGCTCGGCTCCTGCTGCCAGCATGCCCTGGAGCAGCAGCTGCCTCCAAGCCTTATTTTCACCCTTGGCTGGGGAAAAAACAAACTCTTGGCAGCATGGAGCAAGGAATGGATGGTAGAAGGGCCCACACCAGGTCATGCGCCGGGCCTGGCTGGCCACTGTGAGTGCTGCTGTGCTCCTGCCTTGCTGCACACACAGAGGTCCCCGGCAGCACAGCCTCTGAATGAAGCATCCAGCTAAATTTGGGGGAGATGCTTGGAAAATCCTGGGCTGAGACAAAGTGCTGCAGGCTCGGTGGAGTTCCAGTAGGTGAGCCTCCACAGATGCCTCCTGCAGTCTGGCTGGCGACACTGTGCCACAGCGCAACAAGCCCTAACGCTGCCTTTGGCAGGGGCTTTGGGAGAGTTTTCCATGAGAAAAAATTTCCCCAGGAAAATCTGATTTGGCCAAGTTATCAGTGGAGAAAAACATGGAACAGAGGCAGTCACTTCACTTGAACAAACGCAACACGACCAGTGGTGTTTTGTAGGACTGCTTCAAGAAGAGTTCCTGCTGCAGGGACATGTCATACCCACTACCTTTTCTTGGGTGTCCCAGTCTGCCATCTCATCCTGCTCAGGGAGAAGGACATCTGTGCAAAATCAGCTCTCATAATCCAATCTGGACCTCTCCTCTACCAAGTGACCTGGCTCACCAAAACCATGCTGCCTGGCATCTAATGGTACATGTGATACCATGAAGTATGATCGACCAGTACCATGACTCCCAGCCCCCTCTATGCATGAAAAAAATCATAGAGAAACTCCATTTCACTCCTGAATCAACTCAAACTGCAGTACTCTGGGTCCATCCAACAAACCACACAAAATATTTCCCTTAGATGAAATGAAAGCTTTTTTTTGGCTGTCTTTTTTTTTATTATTCCTTGTTTTTCAGTTTTGCTACTGTGGGATAAATAAACAATATCTCGACTCTCCAAATCTCAATTTAGTCCATGTCCAAGGATTTCTCTGAAGCAGAATGACCAGCAATTAGTCACTTTGCCCCCGTGGGAGATAACCTGCTTTACCAGCTCTGACACCCCTGCACAAAGCCAGACCAGCTCCCAACCCCTGCTCTAAGAAATCAAGACTTTCTAACGAAAAGGAGAAACCACACCAAGTTGGCAGGACTCCAGGAAGGAGCAGAGCTCAAGGATCAGTGTGGAACCACTGCCAACAGCAGCCCCTGATGCTCCCTTCACACCAAAGCTCACCTGAAAACTCAAAACCAAGCCTGTTGAGACAAGAAAGAGTGGGGGGAAAAGGCGGGGAAGGGGGGACAAAAATAAAAATCATCCTACTTACGACCAGCTCGGTGAACATGACGTCCAGCTCCTCCACCGGTGGCATGGGCAGTGCGGGCTCCATGGTCTGCAGAGCGAAGCTGCTGTCATTGCGCAGTCGGTATGTGATTTCAGGGTGGTCACTGCTGCGGAAGCAGCAGAAGATGAAGGAGATCCCTCGACTGCTCCTCTTTCTTGGGGCCATGGCCAAAATCCTCTGCGTCCCTCCCTCCTGGGCACTAGATCCTGAGGGGGAGAGAAGAGGCTTGAGAAGCTGCCCTGCAGCACCGCACTCCCGTCTCACTGATGGGAGAAGGAATCAAAGCCACCCACACGCTCAGTGTGGAGGAGCTGAGCGGAGACGGTTTACGTGCCAAATATTTCTGCTCAAATTTGACATTTATGGTCGTGGCAACCTTGATGACCATGTGAATTAAAAAGATGCATTTGCTTGCCTTGTGCCGAAGCCAGCAGCAGCAGAGGACACACTACCACTCCCATGGGAAGAGGGATCCTGGACCCCCATCACTGCTGAAAATCCCAGCAAGTCTCTGCTGACCTCCCCATGCTGTGGCAGCCGGGCCAGTCCCTATCACAGTCTGGCCCGCAGTATGGCAAATTAGGGAGGCTGCTGCCAGGAACAGACAGATGCACGTGGGGCCACCAGGTACGTGGTCCTCAGCATGGGTGACCCAGTGCTTAAAGACCTCATGTAGCTTCCAGGATCCCCTGAGACACAGATGGCAGCAGAGCTGAGAAAACAGGCTGTATTCTCCTCCCAGCTCTTAAATGTGTCCCTAAACATCCACCCGCAACCACCGGTTGGGCGGCTCTTTTTCATGGAAAGTTTTACTTGGCTTTAATTAGATAAACCCTACTTAAAATTCCAGTAAATATTTACAGGACGCGATTTCAGCTGATAAAAATCACACAGTGCTGGTACCTCAGACTTTCTTACGCAGTGCTTACGTGGGGCATCGCTCGCGCCAGCGGTCACTTGGGTTTTGTTGATTTCTGAAACTCAGGTTGGAAGCAAAGCTAAGGGCAGGAGCTTGCCTTGCAAACCTCTTGCCTGACCAATGATAGCAAGGACCAGGCAAATACTGCCCCAAAATTGGGACTGTCAAGTCAATGATACAAATGAGAGTCACCAACGAGGGATAAGGATGGCATAGAAATGCCCTAATGGGAAAAATCAACCAGCAAAGCAGAGAGAATTCTTTAAAAGCCTAAATAATTGTCTTGGAAATCCACACCAGGATTTATACCAGGTAAATACTACCCCAAAATTGGGATCATCAAGTCAATGACATATAAGGAATGAGGACGGCAGAGGAACACCCTAATGAGAAAAAAATCAACAAGTAAAGTATAGCGAATTTTTAAAAAGCTGAAGTATTTGTGTTATAAACCCACACACTCACACATTTTACCTCCAAAAATCAAGGCACCGAGATGTTAAGAGACAGGACAAACAGCCAAGGTTAATGCAGAAGGTTGAAATATGTATGACTCAGATCTACTAACAAAGCTATGAAGAGACTTGGGAAAATAAAGTCTGCATTTGGAGAGGAGTGTCTGATCTCCCTGGAGCCAGACCTTCCTCTCTGCTTATGGATTTATACACCCAAATAAACAGCTGCTGTGCCCTCTGGAGAGCAAGTGCTGGAGGCAGGTTGGGGGGCAGACCTGGGGTCAGACCCTACACCACCACTTGCACGGCAAACACTGCCCTACCAAAACAGGAAAAAAGCAGAAAATTCAGTCTCTACCCACATTATTTAATGGAGGATCTCAAAATTGTCTTTCATTGCTTATTTTTAGCACATGGTGTAATCATCTGCTGAACCACAAATGATGGGCAACAGCTATTGGGTCTTCACGCGACATAATCCCAGGCTGTGCAACTGCTCTGTGCGCAGTCCAGAGGACTGTCTCCCCTTCTCAAGAGCCCCAAATCTCATTTCACATTTAGCATCTTGAATGTAGAAAAATGCAGGCACTGAAGGAATTTCAGCTGCCATGAAAGCTCTCTCATCACAGCTCCCCAGCAGCCAGCACCACAGCAAATCCATTAGCAGCCTGCTGGCATCCCTTCGGTATTAGCAGGGCTGTGAGACCTGTCGGGGAGTTTCCTTCCTAAAGGAGGGAAGGAAACAAAAAAACAAAGGCACACAGACCTCTGTCCCTTCTAATGTGGATGAAAATGTTGCAGGCTTGAGTTTTAAAGAGCCACAAGGACCAAGGCACAGAGGGAGATGCTGGCGGCTGCCCGGCACTTTGTGCCTGGCTCAGGAGTTTGGTCTTGATGTGTGTATCCTCAGCTGTGCAAAGTTGGGTCACTTGGTCATTCCCAGTCCATGCGTGCCCAGAGTCAGGCCTGATCCTGCTCCTCTAGTGGGTCTGGAGCAAATGGACCCATTCTTCTCTTCTACCAGGTGTTTCCATCCCCTTTTCAACATCGCATCAACCTCATCCTTGAAAACCCCTGCTACATCCAAGCTCTGACTTGGACTTGCAAAAATGTACGGAAATATTTTATCAGAACACCACCTACTCTTCAGAGATACACATTCCTGATGATATTTTATGAGGAATTTGAATGACAGACCAAAAGGCAAGATTTTATTTTGGGTTTTAAAGCAGACAGTCATGAAGCAACCAAGACAAGGTATTTTTGAGCTGCTTCCAGCTCTGGAGCTATGGAGATTACTCATTTTCATCTATAAACAATTTAAAAAAACAAACCACCCTACAGTGCAGGCTAAGTGGGCTGTAGGTTATTAGCAATCAAGGCTAAAAAGGGTTAGAGAAAGAACATGTTAGCTACTAGGAAAACAGCATTAAACCTTCAGAAGGCTGATGAATATTTATTAATGTGATAGTTCAAAATCAAAACATGGCTCCCTGGCAAGTTGTTGGAAGTTGCAGACAGCGCAGATTGCATCGTCAGAACAAAGTCCAGTCAAGCATCCTTCTCCTTCCCTGCAAATCCTACAGAAATTGGTTACTCATGGAGAAAAAACGATAGCCCCTGGCAACCTGGAGGCTTGTGTTAAGTACAGCAGAAGGGAGCAGTTCCACGCAGTACCACATGTAAAGTGTCATGCTCCCACCTCCCAATTTATACCTTTGAGCACTAATTAGATCAATAAATTTAAGCCAGATTGTGATCTAATAGTGCCTTCTGGCCTTTACTTATTGAGCAGGCCAGAATAAATTAAGTTTAATTGCCCCCGTACATACAGAGCCAGGGAAGATAGGATGGAAAGGGTCATTGAGGGAACTTCTAGCCAACCCCCAAATCCCAAGGAAGGACTGATGTGGCTGAATCATTCCCAAATGATTTTTCAAAAACAAAGATGGAAATGTGCATGCAATGGGCTCAGCCTGAAAGGCCAGGGGAGAGGAAAAGGAGCTTAGCCCATGTGTGCCAGCAAAACTGTCTGGAGTCCCCACACAGGACAGAGGCCATGAGCTGCGGCTCAGCGATGCACAGAGAGATGAGTTTTGTTGTTTTTCCCAGCGCTACAAAAAAAGCACCAAGCCTGCATTGCCCTGAGCAGTGCTTAAATGAAATCAGTCATTAGGAGAAAATTGGACCCCGGTGTCGCTTCCGCCTTTGCTTTAAGGAGAGGAGAGCAGCAATTACTGCTTACATATTCAACAGCCTCCTCAGCAAGCTAAATTAGCCTTCGTGGAGCAGCGTGCTGCCAAAGCCTGTCTGTGACCAATGCCCCAACAAGCTGGTTTAAAGCCAGCACCAGCATCACAGTGTTGGGATCTGCAGCCTAAAAATACCCGGCCAGGGTAGAAACGCATGCAAAGGAGCATGCATGCTCCCCTTCACAGCCACCTCCAAACCCACCCAGAAGCTAGATCTTCAAATATGAATATTAGCGTGTTGTTTTTCTGGCTCCTCTCCCATCCCCTCCCAAAAGATGGATGCAAGATCCCTTGCAAGCTCTTTCTTGACAGAGAGCTTTATTTCAGCACGCTGCACAAGGGGAAGCATATTTGAGCAAGTGCAGTAATACTCCCCGATGAGCCTTGACTGATTTCAGCATCTTGAGCCCCTGTGTGGATGAAAAGCTCACAAACAGGACTGTCTCCCCTTAAGCAGGTGCCACCATTGCTCCACTGCAATAGCCCACAGGACCTGAGCTCATCACCAGCACCTCCAGCCGGGACCCCAAACTAAGTGCAGTGCTGGTATCCCTGGCACAGATGTTCCTGCCAAAAGCAACCCGGATGATGTTTTGGCCACAAGGTCACATGCTGATTTCCAAAAAACAAGGTTGTTTTCACGCAGAGGCTGCACAGGAAAGGAATATTTGGTTTGAATTCATGTCTATTGGTAGGAAGGGGGGTAAAATGCTTAATGTTAAAATGCTTTAAACTGTTTGATGATTGTCTTTTTCCCCTTTCATCCACCTATGAAACAGCAGCCACGAAACAGGATGTGAACAGGACCCTTCCTGTGATGCCATAGGAAAATCAACTACCAGGAGGAGCCTGACTTATCGCTAAATCACAAGAACTGTAATTCTCACTTGCAAATCTTGAAGACTTGGGTTTTGTGGATTTATAAATACATCCGCCAAATACTGAATTACCCCAAATTCTCCTCCTCCCTTCCCAAAAATACTGTTATCTCCCATGACCCCAACAATGAGGAGTTTGCATCTCTGAATGTTGCTTGGGCTGCCCAGTACCCAAAGGATGCTGGAAGGAGCTGGCTGCAGCCGCAGGATCTCAGCTCACTCCTGAAAAGCCCCATCTGCCACCACTGTCAAAAACTCAACGCTCGCCTAAAATGTGTCACCTCTTCTTTGTATTCTTTCCTTTTATTGTGGCATTTGTCACAATCTGAAGTGTACATCTGGGCCAGCTTCTCACAAGAAGACATTTTACGCTGCTTGGGGGCAGATGAGCTTTGGGGGCCTGATGGGGAAATTAAACAAGGAAAATCAATATCAGTTTATTCACAGAGCCAGCAAACCTTATACATTCATAGGTGGAGAAAAAAACCCAGTCACACAAATTTGTAACACCTCAGAAAAAGCCTTCCTTTTTCCATCTAAACAAAATTTACACCTACTGCAAACAATAAAAGTGCTGGGAGAGATTTTCTTTCACATGCATCTGCATGGAACTCTCCTGTCTAGAGGTGTTGATGATGCTACCCAGGGAAAAGAGCAACCATCTCCACCACACTGCAAGAATATCACATCTCAGCTTGCAAGTCACCTCTCCAGCACACAAGCGAGCTCCCTGCCAAGGGAAGCACGCACACTGTTGACTCTGCAATCCAGTTTACGGGTGGAAGAGCGTGGCACACAGCAGGGTGAGACAGGATCTTTCTTAATGGTCTCCAACTGAAATCAATCCTCAAAACAGCGCTGCTTGGTTTGGCAAGCCTGCAAAAAGCTAGAGCAGGGAATGGCTGCCTGTGTTGCAGGACCATATCTGTTCCAGGGCATGGAGATGAGCTTGGGTCCAAGGAGACGATGCTGTGGGCTTGCAGCACGCATCCTCTGCAGCAGGAGCTGCCCCAGGGATCTCCACAGAGCCCTTTGCCTCCCGTACAGTTGCAGAGACCAGCACAGCTCAGTGCACAGAAGAATCCGATGAGGGAAGATGCTGCTAGAGTTAAAATTTTGTTTAGTTTTTGAGGATTCAAACTCAAACCTTGCTGGAAGTTTCCTGGTCAGCTACAATGTGAGTGGTGCACACTGAGGGAGGTCATGAGTTCTCCACTAAAAGGGTAAACTTAATCGGTGATGAGCTGAGAGCTGGCGCCAGATCCTCTAAACAGCTACAGAACGCTTCTTACGGGAGCTCCAGCAGATCAGCTCAGGCAAATGCCATTTATTTCAGGAACAAGGACAACAAGCGCTGAATCACAGACGAGACCCAGTTTGGGAACTTATATAAATATATATATATTTCTTAATACTCACCAGGGTGCTAAATGACCCAATTCTACAAATGCACATGTGCCTTTTTTTCTAGCAGTCAGTGGATTTGTGGTCCTTCTTTTGAAGAAGCAAACCAAAAAGCAGGGTGGGTTGGCAGTAGGAGGAAGAAGAGTTTTCAAGTCAGATATTTTTCCCTTAAATGTCCTGAATTAATTTGCTTCCTGAAATCCAGGCAAAACACTTGTCGGAGATGGGTTAAGCCCAAGAGACTTCCCAGGAAGATGGAGGGAGGCAGAGAAGGGCTCTCTAGGAAGGATGCTGGAGCATCCCCCTGCCCTCCCCTTGCCCCAGCTTCAAAAGGCAGCACAGAAAAACCCAGAAGAAAGGAGAGGTGACGTGAGGGGCCGGCCAGCCTGGTGATCCCCTCACCCCACTCTTGTTTCAGGGAGGCAGCTGCCAGCACTGCATTGTGGTGGGGGGCTCAAAGGGGCAGAGATGGCTCTTTCAGAGCTGAAGTAACACACAGGGAGAGATTAGCACCAAACCAGAGCTCTCCTGAAAGCCCACAGCCTTCCAGAGAAGACCTTAACAAAAGCCGTCCTTTGCCATTTGAACCTGGTCTTTCAGAGAGCCTTTGTGGGTGTTTGGGCTGGGTGATGTCAAGCCTCGAACAGGCAGCCCTCAAAACAGTTAAAAGAGGGATGCAAGACTCCCCTGGGCAGCTCAGGGATCTGCTACAGCAGTGTGGAGCATCCCCAGAGGTGACTATCCTCCTCCATCACAGCTGCATCCCCATCATCCAGCACAAGACAACTTCCAGCCATGCTCCATTTCTAACAGTGGTTTTGGCCCTGACTGGGGGAAAAAGCTCATGCAAAGCACTAAACACCTCCAGGAGGGTGACAATACCGACCTGTGAAATCCACCCCAGTGCACCACAAGTTATGTATAACTAGCCAGGAAGAGCAGCTTCGGTGACCAGATGTCAGGTGCGGGGACAAACTTCCAGCTCAGCTGCTGGAAGGAGATCTCCCCTCTCAATATTTCCCCTCTCCATCTGAAAGGATGTGGATTCAAGTC
This sequence comes from Dromococcyx pavoninus, assembly GCA_033558185.1. Taxonomy (NCBI): domain Eukaryota; kingdom Metazoa; phylum Chordata; class Aves; order Cuculiformes; family Neomorphidae; genus Dromococcyx; species Dromococcyx pavoninus. The sequence goes on along the minus strand of JAUMJL010000707.1, from coordinate 465,963 downwards.
ACTTCATTTCTGAGATCTAACTACTCCCTTTGATGATGCAAAGCTTGTGTCAATAAAAACCCAACAGTCTGGAAAGTGGGAGAGAGGAACTGTATTTCCCACTGGGGGAGGATATTTGTTTGCCAATTAGCCTTTTCCTGGAGAACAATAGTTCAGAAAAAGTCTTCCTTTATTTTCATTCTCTCCCCCCTCTCCCCAGCCCCAAACCCTGCTCTTCCAGTGAATATTTGGGCTCTGACTTTGATTTATCATATGCACAGCCTTACTGCTGAGCTTTCCATTTCAGTACTCCCCATTTCAGCAGTAATCCCTGGGGTAAGACTGTAAAACTGAGGGGGATGGCAAGCAGGTTTTTCCTCTCTTAAAGCCTCTTAATTAATTTGGCTTCACAAACCGGAGTTTCCAAGTTGCTCAGCAGCAGATGCTTCCAGTCCATCAGCACCACAATGTCTGCTGTGAGGCCATCACCATGGCAAGGAAACGAGTCCCGATGGGCTAGTTTGGGGTTGTATCTGGAGACTTTTAGTATCATCCACACTTAAGGTGAGGCTACTGGAATCGCTGATGCAGCTTACGGTGTGTAGCAAGCCCTTTTTTTTCCTCTTTCAAAATGGTAACTGCATGGAGGCTGCTGTAAACAGGATTCCTTCCTAACAGGGACCCTGATGGGTAGATATTATTAAACTTATAGTCCTGAAAGTGCCCAAAGCAAACAAAATATACTTGTCAGATGTCTCAGCTGGCCTACCCATCTGCAATGCTGATTTCCTTTTAATGTGTTGACATCAATCTACAGTGATTTTTTTTCCTCTTAAAGTCTGAACCTGGGGTTGGGAATTCCTTGACAAAAATGTCTGATGGCAGAAACGGCCTGCTGGCCCCTTTCCTTCCAGTACAACACTAAAATCTCTGATATCTCCTCGTGCTTCAGCAGATGAATGCCGAAAATCCATATATACGAGCTTGCATCAGGCATAACCCAACCCCAACATCTCCAACACTGACGCCTGTTCCCACCCAGCCTGGGAAAAAGCAGCAATTTTTATCACATTACACTAAAAGACTGTTTGCATTTAAACATTATAAACAAAAGCAGACGATCACAGCAGGTGGGACTAATTGGAAGGCTTGATCATGTTTTTTTATGTGAATGCAACACATAGAATCATCAAATCATGGAATGGTTTGGATTGGAAGAGACCTTAATGTCCATCCAGTTCCAACCTCCCTGCCATGGGCAGGGACACCTCCCACTGGATCAGGTTGCTCAAAGCCCCATCCAAACTGGCCTTGAACACCTCCAGGGGAAAGGGGCATCCATGACTTCTCTGAGTACCACCCCCACAGGAAAAAATTTCTTCCTAATATCTAGTCTAAATCTCCCCTCTTTCAGCTTAAAACCGCTCCTCCTTGTCCTATCCCTGCACTCCCTGATAAAGAGCCCCCTCTCCCTCACAGGAAGGGGTAGCTTGTATGTGATGTAGCCTATGGCACACGCTCCGCTTTGACCAGGATAGAGCTGTATCACCCATGTCACAGGAGACTGGGAACTCAGGTTTCCCAAGAGAGCTGCTCAAACCCATCACCTGGAGGACCCAGCTTAATGGAGGCACATCGCTTTGATTGCCTAATTATCCTGCCTCCCACTGATAGCAAGGAGCAAGGAAGGGCTCATGCCAACATCAGCTGACTCATCACTGCCAATGATGGACTGAAGGAAAGTCCCTCTTCCCCAGCAGGAGCATCCAGAGGGAAACATCCATCCAGTGAAGATCCCAAGGGGATGCATTTAAAAATCAATAGATGCTATTTTAACGCTTAATCCAGGAAAATATCAGCATCAGCAGCATCAATACAAACCAAATTTAAACACACCAAGTACACGCACAGGATCTTAGTTTTTTTCTTTTGTGCACCGATTTAACCAAATTTGTTTTCCCCCAGATGGTCTGAAGTCCAAACAGGGCACCTGTAGTATCACTACTGCTGCAGGCATTCTGCCTGACTCCATCCCTATGTGCTGCTTAAAAGGTGAGCCTCTCCACCCCACTGGCATAAAGGCTGGAGCAAATGCTCCAGTGAGAAATCCCCCCTCGAAGGTGCAATATCACAGTGACAGCAGCCACTTCCTCGCCAGGGCTACATACAGAAGCGGATTTCTCTTCTTTGCAGGTTTTCACACTGCACCTGACACAAATCGCAATACAAGCTTCCCATCCCTGTAGGTATTTATAGAATGATCTCTCATTTCATTAAAAAAGAAAAAAAAGCAATGAACAGCCTTACAGTTGCAACAAACTGCTTGAAAAAAAAGTGACTCCAGGGGATCTTGAGAGGCTCAGACATCCTGAGAGAAGATAATCGTGTCTGAAGTTTGTAATTTCATCTCCTCTGCTGCAGGAGGGCAGTTTGGCTGTTCATATATTTGACATTAGTCACACTCCAGATGCACCCATAAGCACAGATGCACCTTCCCAGCAGCCACTGCAGGCACGACATGGGCTCAGAAAGCCACATTTCTTTTGGGGTACAGCACCGTGCTCTGCCCTCTTGCATTCACCATCTGCCTCTGCACGCCTACTGCTATCTCTGCAGAGATATGGTTCAACCCCATTGCTTTGCTCACCCTCCTGAGTCTTCAAACCAGTCCTCAATGCTCCTGGCCCTTTCCAAGCTCACAACTCCTTGCAGATGACTTCTCACTTGGGGTTGGAGTCCACCACCTTGGCCAGCAAAGTGAAAGTACTTCTCCCTATTGATATCAGTCCAGTTTACTCGCTATCCGAAGTAATGGAGAGAATTTCACTTTTTGAGGGTTCCCACATCCCTGGTGGCAGGGACTTGTAGAGGCATTCACTCTACCACCTGGGCAAGGTTTCACAGTACCACTGGTGATCAGTGCCTTCGTGACATTCCTTCAAAGCTTGCCTGTTTTCTTGGATTCAGGGTGATGTATTTGACTGAAATCAGGTACACCCAGCTCTCCAGTGAGAAAGTGCATCACCGGAACCACCCCACCCCTCATTCCTTTAGCAGCTTTGAAGCTGAAACACCTCTAGAAGCAGACATGGTGACTGAGTTTGCTGATAGGAGCCACTTAGGGCTGCAGCTTTCCATTAATCAGCTCTCCAGATCCTTCAACGCGGCCCAGACAACACCACTGATAATGAAGTGGGGCCCAGCAGGTCTAACTGAGCTTGAAGCCCAGTGAGCTGAGCCCTGTTCCTCAATTCATGCTTCTTCATGCCCACATTACGAGGGTTACAAGCTGGCCAAGCAAAGGCTTCAAGCAGGATGAGCCACATTCACTGGGCTCCCAAAGGGGCAAAGCAGAGCCCCGACAACAAAAGAGCAAAGCCATGCCACTGGCTCAGGGGCTACAACGGTGTCAGAGCATCTCTGCTGAGACACCCAAAAGTACAATTGCTCAATGCTTTGTCATGAGACAGAGGTTACCATGAGTATAGGCTGTTTTCTGCTTCACCCATAACACACAATAATGAATTTACTAAAAAAGAGAGCAACCCTGAGGTCATCCACAATCTAGTGACTGTCCACAGGGGAAGGAGCTTAAACAGCTTTCGGATAAAAATTTTTCACAGCATTTTCCAGCACAGGACCTGTAACACTGCAGGAAAAGCCTGAAGAAGCTGCACATTGGATTTAGGTACCTGAAGACTCCAGATTCACTGCACTGATACCACAGGAAGAGAAAATACTCTGAAATAACTGCCTCTACAGATAAAAATTTTCAAAATGCCATTAATGCAGATTCTTAGAGCTTGCAATAGCCACCATTGACTGCAACACAAGCTGTGAGAGCAGGAGGAGAAGAGAAACAGCATCTTCCAGGCACTTACAGGCATTTTTTGCCCAGCTGAGTGCCTTGTGGTGAGAGCAAACTATGCATTAACAGGAAAACTTGAAGCACGCCAGCGCTTTTTAAATTCACTTTCAGTAGATTTACCAACACGTCATACGGAGAAGGAATGCGTGCTATGCAAATCCAGCCCCAGACTGCTCCCTGCCTAATCTAGCTTTGGATTCAAATGCTTATTACCATGGCGTCTAATCGTGTAATGCGTAATAGACAGGTTTAGTTTGGGCTCCTGGTACTTCAGCTCTGTTCTTACTAAGACACCAAATGGAAGGAAAAAAAAAAAACAAAACAAAGAGGAAAAACCCAATACTGCAAAGAATTCAAGGTCTGGTGGGAAGTAAAGAACAAAAACCCGGCATGGAAAAAAGTATTGACATCTACCAGTAAAAGCCAGGCAGATATGCAAACATTTGGCAGCTCACCAAGAACGCTGAGTCCTGCTCGCACCCCATTGTACCCCTGCAGGGAAGTAGGTGGCTGATCTTTCAGGGTCTCTCTCTTCCACACTGTGAGATGTAAGGTGATGCAAGGGTCTCACCTACGTGAGACTCATCCACCAGCATGTAGGTCTCATTAGCACTGAGCACAACTGGTCACATCATAACCTTTAGGCTACCAAAGCACCTTACGGATGCTTTGAGCACCCACACCAGGACCTCCAGAGCCTGGGTAACGTGTCAACAAGGAGCTCTTTCCTGGGGAGGAAGGGGTCTCCATCAGGATATTGCAGTAGAACAAAGGGAAGATCATTCCCAGAGGCCATCACCTCCCTGTTTGCCAGCACCAGCCATGCAGTACTGCTCATATGACACAGTATCACAGTATCATAAGGTTGGAAAGGATCTCCGAGATCATCGAGTCCAAACTATATCCCAACACTAACACCAACACCAACACCAACACTAACACCAACCATCATCTAAACCATGGCACTCAGTGCCTCATCCAGTCTCCCCTTAAACACCTCCAGGGTCGGCGACTCCACCACCTCCCTGGGCAGCACATTCCAATGGCCAATCACCCTTTCAGTGAAGAACTTTTTCCTAACATCAAGTCTAAACTTTCCCTGACGAAGCTTGAGTCCATGCCCTCTAGTTCTGTCAAACCAAGTTCTGTCAAACCAAGTTCTGTTCATGCCACAGCCAAGGTTATCTCTGCCCTTACCTGCACCAGGCAAGGTGATTCATTTCAACACAGGCAGTCTGTCCAAGCCATGTCACCCCTGGTACCTCCAGAACACAACCCAGATACCAGCCTCTTACCTCCACCATGCAGGTACAATTCAACCCATATGTACTATAAACAACCCGGGGATGCAGGACCCACCACTCAGGCTTGACACGTTCTCCTCTCCATCTGCTGCTCATCTGCCAGGTTAAGCCTTCCTGTGAGGGAAGATGGTGAGGTTTTCAACACCATCGTCCACTTCCCACCTGCAGGATGCCAAATCCCTGCCTTAGTAGCGGTGAATGGCACACAGACCAGATCAAATGTTGACACCAGCCTCTTCAGACTCTACAAGACTGCACTGACCATGCTACAGAAACCACTCCTGACAGGATAAGCAGCGCTAGGAATACCAGCATTAACGAAGAAGACATATCCCTCTGTGAACCTAAGCAATGTAAACTACATTTTTATTAAGGCTGCAGGATGAATTACATTTGTTAGACATCAGAGAACTCACATGAACAGCATCTCCCCTGCAACACCTACGGTCCTGCAGTGTGGACTCTCTGGTGCCTCATAACATGGTTATTCCAATTAAAGCATTCTTTATGGCTTGGATGTTCATAACGTTTATGTGTACTCCCTGGTGTCTAGCACAGATTGAGCTTTCACTGCACCCTTTCCTTTAATAAAAAAAACTGCACAACACCCTTCTAACCCAATGCCTGACAAAACTTGCAGCAGCTCCATGTATTTGAGATGAAAATCAACCCAGAAAAGGGAACAAAAACCAGCCAATGGACTTGATGAATTGTCAGTGATGGGGAAGGAGGAGCCGACGGACAGACCCACTTTAAAGCTTCCTTTCATTAGGAAACCAGGCTAAAATCATAGGGCAACTTTCAATGAGGCACTTTATTGCTGAGGAAAGTGAGACAGCTGATATTCTGCCTCTCAGGCACATGTGCTCTTCACTTCACAATTTACTGAATGAATATTCAAATGCCTTGAAAGGAGAAGGAAAACAAGCCCAAAGAAATCAGAGGTTGCAGCTTGCTGTTTTCATAAGCCTGTTCAAAGATTTACCAGTGCCTGCACTGCTGCCCGGCTGCACGGGCCCCCTCCATCTCTGCACGTCCCCAGCTCATGGCAGTGCCTGGAGCTGGTCTGGGGACTTTTTTACAGAATAGAACCACAGAAGGCTTTAAGTTGGAAGGGATCTTTACAGGTCATCCAGTCCAACGCCCCTTCAAAAGCAGGGACATCTTCAACTTGATCAGGTTGCTCAGAGTCTCACCCAGCCTGGCCTTGAATGCTTCCAGGGATAGGGCCTCCACAATCTTCCCCAGACAACCTGTGTCAGTGCCTCACTACCCTCATTGTAAAGTATTTTCCTTATATCCAGTATAAACCTCCCTTTCCTTAGTTTAAAAACCATTCCTCTTTGTCTTGTCTCAACAGGCCTTGCTAAAAAGTCCCTCCCCATCTTTCCTGAAGGCCCCTTTTCAGTACTGGAAAGCTGCTATAAGGTCTACCCACAGCCTTCTCCAGACTGAACAACCCCAACTCTCTCAGTCCTCACAGCTGAGGACACTCACTCCTGTAGCCAAAACAACAGGGAGGTTAGATGAGGTTGAAAGATCCTCTTCCCTATGCAATGCAGCCCATGGCACACAGGAAGGAAATGCTTTGCGAGACTCCTGGCCCTGGTACATCGATGCTGGAAGTCCTTCCTAGCACTGAAGGAGCCACACAAATAGTATTTACTTGGCCACAGGGACTAAATACCCCAGCAATGTCATACTCATTTGGGAGCCAAAAAAATAGAAGAGTTCACGTTTTCATATTTACAGCCACTACTGCTTCCGGAGCTCTGTCTACAACAGCCTCCAGGTCACGGTCATTTCCAGTGATGACTGTGAAGAAGTCCTTCATCCTACCACAGCACAGGGACTCTCAGCTATTTCACACACATTTCCAAGGGAAAAAAGCCTCAGAAGTTGCATTTTTGTAGTCGTGGATAACACACATGTGAAGAGCATCGTTCGCTTATGACAACCCAAGGAGGGCAACGCACTTGAGATGTAAAAATAATTTAATGAATACGTATATTTAGATTTATAACCCTAGAGCAGCTTTATTTATAGGGATGCCAATCACTTTTACACAGACACAAAATTGGCTGGCAGAATGTCTTAGACTATATCTAGAAACCCATCTGTAACAAATCTAAGCCGTGATAGCTCTGAATATGTTTGGCCAAACAAGAATGCTAATGCCAGCCATCCTGACTTTAAAAGTACAGATGGGCTGAGGCAGGGGAGGAGCTCGCCAAGCCTGCCATACGGTCAAAGACGGATGAATTCTGCTATCACCTACTATAAACTAGTTGGGGAAAGGACCAGATGAAGGAAAATCAGTCACTGTCTGGAATGCATGGATGCTAACACCGACACAACGCTAGCTGGAGAGTAAGTCAGCATCCACCCATCTCATCATTGAGATGGGAAGCAAAAAGCAAGGAAAAAAGACCCACTGGAGCTCTGCAGCACTGTCAAAAAGGGGAGGGGATTAAGCTAGGGTTCTTGCATTCAGTTTTTTCAATCCATCGCACAAGACACAAAGCTGGGACAGAGGAAGATGCAGGATAGATTAACTGGAAGTCACCACTTGAGTCTCGATCTCAAAGCAGACAAGGATTTCTAGTGAGTCTTCTCCTCTCCCACCACTGCCCAGGATCTCTCAGCATTATCTAAACCTCCAGGTGACAAGGGGAGAGGCTGCTGATGATTTACATGGGGTTGGCATTGCAGCATCCCAAACTAACCCATGTTGTTAGGGTGGGTCTTGAGGCTTCCTGTTGCAGGCCCTCCTGCCTAACCTGGAGAACTGGGAAGTTGCATTTAATTCACAAAAAAAAAAAAAAAGAAAAAAATTGCTCTTTGCACCAGGGAGGCTTCTGGGGTCTGACTGTCTCAGAAGTGGGGCAAAAGAGGGATGGCTCCACCTCAAATATGGGTAAATGCATCTCACCCATAAAAACTGCAGTATTTTGGCAAATGCCAAGGCAGAAAAGGTTACTCTGGAATATTACTTTGAATAGCTCTGGGAACAAACCCAGCATTAATTTTCAACACTTATTCAGCAAACAATCTGAATAAACTGAGGGAGGCTTGCACACACATACTGACAGTATTATTTGGTAGATTTCTGCTTCTTAGATAATTTAAGGGAAAAAAACCTTCTAGCAAACACAATTGCCTTCCAGTTTGACACATGGATTCAACTGGCACTGCCTTGGGCACAAGGTAACATCTCAAGATCCTTTCCAGCCCAATTTTAATACCATTTTATGCCACAAACTGTTTACATGCTGGCATTTGCCCTAATTAATCCCTGGAAAGAAATATGTCTAAGAGAGTAATTGATGAAAAGAAAAAAATAGAAACCCAACAGCAGTTCCCTCTCAAAAGGACAAAGCAAAGGAAAACAGCCAGACACAGAGCTATGACATCCTTGATCCAAATGTTTTTCAAAACATTTCCAAATGTTTTCCAAAGCTTCCAGCTGAAGCTTTCATAGCCAGCCTGCGCCTCCACCAAAGCCTTGGGCAATGGTTGCAGCCTGTGCTGTTACTTGAATTCTGCATCACGGTGCATCGTGGTGAGCGTCGAGGAGATGGTTGGTGATGACTTTTCCAACAATACACCTGCCAAAACACACCCAAGACCCTTGTGCAGAAAATACAGCACTTCAAAGAAAAAATGCCTCTGTTTCTTAATTGAGCATCTTCCAACATGACGGAGCTCAACTGCTATGTGGGCTTTCAGGAAGAGAAATCAGTGAATGCTCGTGGCTAGATGTCCTCACCCTCAGGGCAGGCTTTTGAGCTTACTCCAAGCACCTCTGCCTCTAATCCTTTGGAATTATGGAAAATTATTAAAAAAAAAACAACTAAAACCCCCAAAACCTTAAAATAAAAACGCACTTAAGGAAAGTAAAGAAAGAAAATATGGATATTTGCATATTAGAAAAACATTCTTTATCGAAAAAGTGGTGAAGCATTGGAAAGAGGTTGCTCAGAGCAGCGGTGGAGGCATCATCCCTGGTGCTGTTCAAGAAATATATAGACATGGAACTTCAGGACGTTGTTTAGTAGGCACGTTGGTGTTGGCCGATGGTTGAACTGGATGATCTTAAGAGGTCTTTTCCAACCTTAACGATTCTATGATTCTATAAGAACACACATTTTCTATGCTTAAGAAAGGAAAGCTGAAGTTCTGTCCAAACACCAACAAATGTGGACATTTAAGGTTATTACACAGCCAAAACTGAGACAGTTGAGGGAGATGTTGGTCTGAGCAGCAGATCCCAACAGCAGCAGCCAAAGGGCAAGCAGTGAGGTCTCAGCAGCGCTCAGACATGAGAACCAACTGCTCTGGGGACTGTGGCGCTGGTCCACGGCTTCCATCCACGTCAGCAGCCTCATCAGAAACAGCAGCACCTGTAAAGCAGTCTCAGAGGTCCTACAACGTCCAAAGCTGATCCCCACCTCTTTCAACTTGCTTCTGGACACGATAAAAACCCATAGCAGGCTCCTTTATGAAGGAGTCCTTCTATCAACTGTACACGGGCTTTTGAGTAGACTTCTTGTAGAGTTGGAAAAAAACAGCCTTGCTCAGGGACGATAAAGTCTAAACACTAAAATATATTTTCCAGCTGATCCAGCAAACTTAAAAAGTCCTCCCGTGATCTTGGACTGTCACGATCAAAGCCATTATGCCATTCAGAGCCCTTCTGAAACTTTAGCTTCCAAATATGTAAGTTATTTTTAAAATCTAAACCAGTCCAAGCCTCTTGTTTGGAGTTTTATGAGGAAAACGGGATGTGCTCCTTGCAAGCATTCCCCTGCCATGTCTCCTTGCTTGGGGGAACACAGCCTGTCTCCAAGTGTGGCTATGGAGTGTAGCAATATTCCCCATCCTTCACCAAAATAATGTTTTTGGAGAGGAAACATCCTTTGCATCCCAATCCTTAGGAACTGGGTCTGCCTTTAGCATCCTTCATCACAGGGTTGCATTATTCTAGGGCCCAAGAAGAAGCAACAGCTTGAAATACCTCCATCTTCTATTGAAATTAAATAAAACTAAGCGGTACAAGTTTGCTTTACCAGGTGGCAGGACACCTAAGTGCATAAAGAAGAGTCAGTTCTGTGTCACGGCGCAACCAAGGAAGTAAGATATTCCAGGAGAAAAATCAACTTCCAGTCTCTTGGACGATTGTTTCAGGTCGCAGAAAGGAAAGAAGAAATACACAGCCCTGCAAAGTGTAGCAATGGCGAATGGGCATTAGGTCTTCCTGAAGTGGGATGCTCAAAGAGAGGTGATGGAAGACCAAGCAGTCCATCTCAAACCAGCTGGCACTGCGTGGTGAGCACTAAACCTCCTGGCGTGCAGCAGGAGAGGGGACCTGAGGTCACTCCCAGTAGTCAAAGGCTCACAGTGGCCAGACTGGGAGAGGCCAAGAGATGGCCAGTCCAGAATGATGAGGAACTTGGAGAAAACTGGAAGGGCTTTTTGAAACCAAGCTGCACCTCCCGTGTTCCAAGGTGGACTTCTAACAGAGAGAGTCTTCAGAGACGGGGACAGGAAGTGATTCCCATCATGGAAAGGAAAGAAGAACAACACAGAGCATTCACATGCTCCAAAGCTATTCAAAATCCAAATGTAGCTCCCTAGGGAATGCTTCATTTAACTGACCAGCTTCTAACGTATCAGGCAAACCAGCCACATCACCTTCTTTTTCTTCCTCAGCATTCACCTCCACAGCATTATGCACTTCCCTTCCCCTCCATGCTTTCATTCTTCTCAAATCTCAGCAGCTCTGCTCCTCCTTCCCGACCTCTCCCTCTCCAAAACCAAGCAGATCTGTGAAAGGCTGAGCAAAGAGGGCGGGCAAGTGCTGTGAGGATGGGGATTAGAGACCCACCACCCCCTCCAGCATCCCTTCCTGTGACTAGAGGGGCAGTACTGGGCAGAAGCAATAGCCACACTACGCATCACATATCTCCAGCACTTCGAACCTTCAACAGCTTTCCAGCTGGATAAACATGAAAGAAAAAATCAGGTTGACAGCCTTCCTTAAGAATATTTTCACCAGATTGGACTTTTCCCACTCCCACACTCAATGGAGCAGAAAGAGCGAGGGCTATCAGCAACCCAGTGCTGGCTATGACAGCTACCACGTCAGTACCAGAGGAAACAGAGGATTTGCCAGCATCTCCCCAAAATGTTGCTCAGGAGCTGGATGAGGTAGATGGGATGTGGGAAAACTGCTCGGTTTCAGCTTTGCCACAGCACCGAGTCCAACCCATGCCCCAGCGCATGGGTTCATCTTTACTCTCTCCAACAAACGCAGAGAGGAGATGGACTTCAACCTTAGCTTCCATGCAAGCACCTTTCACTGCGTCTACTGAACCCACCAAAGCCCCACAGATCCTTATGGTCCCACCTTGTCCTTGCCCTGGCCTCTTCCCTCTAATGAACTTCCCTTGGGGAAGGTGGAGAGCAAAGCCCCACTGCACATCCATAATCCCTGACAAGGGCTAACACAAAGTTACTGACCTCAAAAATTTATGGTCCGCATCACAAGGGAGAGCAGTCGAGCTGATGGCAATGTCTCCTTCTAGTTGTAAAGGGATCTAAACCCATCACGGAAGCAGCACGCACCCAGAACCCTCGCCCCCAGAGCCTGCACGCCTGATGTGACAAACAAGGCAGTGAGGGCAGCTGACGAGCCAGCATCCCTGCACGCAACCCATACCACCCCAGCTCGGGAAGAAAGGGAAACCAAGGGAAAAAAGGCAAATCCTCCAGCCTCACAGTTCCCTCAGCACAGCAGCCGCCCTCAGCTGCTCTCGGTGACAAATGTTGAAGGGAAAATATCATGCGATTCTTTTAGGTGCCAAGCATGAACCAGGGGTGGATTCAACACCACATCTGTCTTGTTGCGACTTTCCAGCCATCCCATCCTCTTCTGCAGCATTTTTCTGTGTCTGTCTTATCTCCCATATTAAAGAGATGGGTAATGTATGCTTCACCAGCACCCCTTCCCCAGTCAAATGTGCAAATACAGGCTGAAAAACACCCAGTTTCCAATCCAAACTTACAGTGGTAACTTATTTCCAAGCAGAACTGTGATTTTTAAAAGCGATACCACCAGGTTAAGGAGTCAAAGGCAAAACTGTACAAGCAAAAGCCAAAGCCCTTTATTTCTGTAAAGTCACTTTTTTTTTTCCCCCTCCTAAAATGACAGGGAGCAACACAGCTCTTGCCAGTTTAGTGGGGTATACATGAAGTCCTGGCTGAAAGCAACCTCATTAAACCAGCTGGGTCATTAAGCGTCAGTTCAAACATGCAGTCCTCTGATCACCGCATGACGGGCTGGGAACCAAAGGCAGCTTGCAATTAAACCCGTGACAATCAGGAAAAACCCTCCCAAACCCCCCCAAGCAGAATCCACCAACACCATCCCCACCCTCCCTTCTTCTTTTTATTTTATCTACTTACATAAGCAGCATGACAGATAACTTGGAGGAAATCAGATGCTTAATGATTAAGCGACACTTAGACAGGACTGTGGAAGATAAATACACCCTTTGGAAATCCTGCAACAAAAACAGAAGGTATAAACAGACAGTAACTAATTATTCTGATTAAATCTTGGAAGACCTGAAATACTCGACTGCAGCAGAACAAAGCCGCTGTGCGCCAGGGGCTGCTCGCGAAGAAGAAGTCACACCCTTTTTTAAAAGAATTCACCCAAATAAATCTAAGTGCTTCTGTGTTGTTTTTGTCTGTGTGCGTGTTTCTTAAGGTCTAGGCTGATAGGAAACCTCCACACTACCCTGGAGGAATCCCATCGCCTTCAGCTAAAATTAGACTTCAAGGAAAGCGGGTGTCTCCAACCTGTGCCAGCACAGCAAGGCTCCCACCACGTGCTTGAGGAGCAGCGCTTTGGGGTTTTTGCTCCCTTCCTATCGAAACCAAAAAGAGAGGGGGTTTGCAATTAAAAGAAATTAAGGAAAAGAAATAAACAAGGTGTGCTCTGAGGGAGAAAGAAGGGGAGAGCAGGTCTACCCTGTTGCCAGGCTCGAAAGGATCTGAGCGTTGACCGGGATGCAGGGAGGTGGGGATGCAGCTGAGCCACAGGGACGGGACACGATGAAATAGGATGCTCAACCCAGCAGTGAAAGAACTGGCAAAGCCTATCAGCAGCTCACCCACCATCACAGACCACACCTGCTTTACTGTGGTCCATGACACCAGTGCCGGGAGCCTCCGTTACAGCGGATGGCATGTAGAGTAAGACAAGTGGATGTGCTCAGTAGACATTCCCCTGCTTTCCTTGCCTTGGAGGAAAACCACCCCCTTCCTCCTCCCCTTCTCTGTGCCCTCCCCCCACCACATTAAATGTCAGTGGAGCTCAGGGGAGTATTTAATCTCAAACCCCAGTAATCAATCAGTTCACCCTCACACACGAGAAAGAGTCACAGCAGTAAGCACCAAATCCTATTTCTATCCAGCAATACAATGTTTTAATTATGTGCATAAAATTCCCCTTTTAACATAAATCTAGAACAGATCCAGACAGCCCCAGGGTGGTGGGTGGGGAAGGACACAGTGCCAGGGAAGAACATAGGGATGGGGGAAAGGGAGGAGAAGCCATTCTGGCAATTATTTAAAATGACAACTTTATATGGCTGCTCCAGTATGCTGTTGGCACAATGATGCTTTGACCTTGCGTTCACCATCCCAGTGTGGTGAGCAGCAAGCTCACATCCAGTCCAGCCACCAGAAGAGGCACGGAGCAACAAGCACACAGGAAAAGAGAAAACTCACAATGGACACACGTGGAAAGGTTTGGACCAGGCAGTGATACAAATAGCAACAGGGCCTCACCACCAGTGCTGTGAGACTTATTCCAAAAACTGTACACATCAGAGGGAGCCTTTTTAGCTGGGTTTGAGCAAGTTTAGGATAGTTCTCTCTAAACACTTGTTTTTTCCAATTGCAAGCACAGGCAGACCAGAACCATCGCACAGCTACCAGTGGGACAGTGAGGCAGCTGCAACCAACATTCCTCCTTCACCCAACCAGAGCAGTCTCAAGTGCCATAACTCACAGCCAGCTATGTTAAAAATACATCTTTAAATATAAACACATGCACAGACGTTTCTCATACACAGGAACAAAAGAGGGGACACCCTGCTGAAACCCCGTGTGCAGCTCAGCTGCTCTGCAGCGACATAGGAAATGACAAGCAGAAACCAAGCACACACTCGCTTGCTGTGGTGTGGTTTGGCTCTGCAAACGTTTCTGGATTCCCCAGTGCAAGTGCTGACCTCCAAAAGCTACAAAACAGCCTTGGAGCCATTCTTAAGGAGACGCAGAGGGATCTGTGGCTGCTCAGCCAGGCAGGTGGAACAGGATGGAGAGATGGGCTCTGGGTGACCATGGGGATGGCTGGCACCAGTCCATGCTCCATGAGCTCAGGGGTCCCCAAAGCACACATCCTGCCACAGGAACAAGTCAGAAACTAGCCCAAACCCACAACAGGTGTGCTGCAGAAAGTAAGGTCCCCTCCCAGGTCTTGGCAATAGGATGAATCCACCCAGGACCGATGTTCCAGCCTCATCAGACCGTGATGGTGCTTGGACAAATGAAGCGAAACAAGATCAGGATTGGGGATCTTGAGGTTATCTTTGACTTCTGTGTGTGTAGAAGGGCTGGATTTTTAAACACTTTTTTCCAGGGAGATCTCATGGAGGGCTTCTTAAGAACACACAGTCATTGCTTGCAAAATACGTATGCTTCTGGCTTTTAAAAGCAGTTTTGGGAAGGGGAGGCGGCGCAGTGCAAGATGAATTTTTCAGTTCCTCTCAACAGAAAAGATTACACGGAAATCTGAAATGGAAATCTACTTATAACCAAGATTTCTGCCTTCTTCTAAAGGCAAACGCTCCTTCCTCTCCTTTAATTTTTGGCTTCAGTTTCCCCAAGACCTGTAAAATAAGGAACTGCTTGGCACAAGGGATGAATTCCTCAAGCTCCATACACATACCTAGAGAAACAACTGCATTTAAACCTTCCCTAACTTCTTTAGCCCCCATAGGGAGATGCACTATTACGGGGGACGAGGCACCAACAGCTGCCCGCAGTTCGTTCCCAGAGGTTTCAGCTGTATCCCCTTCCTTTCCCAAAGAGCAGGACTTCGCAGTGCAATTCAGGACAGAGATACTCAGTGCAGTATCTAGAGCAAATTAAACCTCCCAGGCACAGCAGCAAGCATGGATTTATTGATTCATGGAAAATGTCCTTACAAATTACTTCATTCAGATGAATGGGACAAGACAAAATGAGGGCCATCTTTGGCAGCAAGAGGCTTCAGCACTACCATTTCAGTCCCACAATCCAGGAGAAACCTTTCTTTTGGAGAAGACACTTCTAATGGGGTTTCATGGGGCTGGAGGAGGGTGATGCAGAGGGGGCCAGCACAGATCTGTGCCACATCTCACTCAGTTCCCACCTCCTTGACTACAGCAGGCAGACTTGATGAATGACTTTTGCAAGCAAGTAGGTAAAAATGCTGCCTGACATCTGCTTCGCATTCCTATGAACTCCATCCACATCTGCTTGTTGGCTTGTGTAGGGCTGCAGCCACCAGGCAAGGTGGGACACAGAGGTTGCTGCCACTGACAGTATGATGTGCACTGCCCTGGCCACCCCTCCAGGGTCTGCCTACCACAGGACAGGGAGGTGGGACTGTCTGTCTGAGGAGACATGGCACAAATTGACACTGACCTCCTTTGTATTGTCCTCCTCCAGCCCCATGAAGTCCCATTAAAAGTGCCTGCTCTAAAAGAGAAATTTTTCATGGAATATGGGACTCCCAAGCATCGCAGTCTGTTAATCTTAGCCACTTCTCTCAACACCAAGGCCTGAACACACTTTTCATAGAATCATATAATTATCTGGGTTGGAAGAGACCTCCAAGATCATCAAGTCCAACCCTTAATCCAACACTATCATGATTACTAGATCATGGCACTAAGTGCCACATCCAGTCTTATTTTAAAAACCTCCAGGGATGGTGAATTCACCACCTCTTGGGGCAGGCCATTCCAATGCCTGATTATTTGTTCTGTGAAGAACTTTTTTCTGATATCCAGCCTAAACCTTCCCTGGCAGAGTCTAAGCTCGTGCCCTCTTGTTCTGCTGCTGGTTGCCTGGGAGAAGAGTCCAACTCCCACCTGTCTACAACCTCCTTTCAGATAGTTGTAGAGAGCGATGAGGTCACCCCTGAGCCTCCTCTTCTCCAGGCTAAACAACCCCAGCACCCTCAGCCTCTCTTCATAGGACTTGTGCTCAAGTCCCTTCACCAGTTTTGTTGCTCTTCTCTGGACCCTCTCCAGCACCTCAATATCTTTCTTGAACTGAGGGGCCCAGAACTGAACACAAGACTCAAGGTGTGGCCTCACCAACGCCGAGTACAGGGGAAGGATCACTTCCCTCATCCTGCTGGCCACACTGTTCCTGATACAGGCCAGGATACCATTGGCCTTCTTGGCCACCTGGGCACACTGCTGGCTCATGTTTAGCCTCCTGTCAATCAGCACCCCCAGGTCCCTTTCCACCTGACTGCTCTCCAGCCACTCTGTCCCCAGCCTGTAGCGCTGCATGGGGTTGTTGTGGCCAAAGTGCAGGACCCGACACTTGGCCTTGTTGAACTTCATCCCGTTGGACAGTCCATCTCTCCAGCCTATCAAGGTCCCTCTGCAGAGCCCTCCTGCCTTCTGGCAGGTCAACACTCCCTCCCAACTTGGTGTCATCCGCAAATTTACTTATGATGGACTCAAGCTGAAGCTCCTTCCTGGGGCTGTCAGCAGTCTGGACCCAGGATACCAAGAGGACTCTGAGGGCATTTTCTCCAAGTATTTTTTCCAGTGGTTAAAGGCAGTGCAATGTTTTCAACTAAAAGAGGATAGAGTCAGACTAGACAGAAGGAAGATATTTTTTACAATGAGGGTGGTGAAACACCAAAGCCAGTTGTTCAGTGAGGCTGTAGTTGCCTCATCCCCGGAAACATTCAAGGTCAGGCTGGATGGGACACCAAGCAACCTGACTGAATTGAAGACATCCCTGCCTATGGCAGGGGCGTTGGACTAAATGATCTTTAAAGGTCCCTTCCAACCGAAACCGTCCTACAATTCCATTAAAAATAAATAAACAGATAGCTGTACCTGTGCCTTATTCTGAATAGCACTCATCCAGCTTTGGTGTCCAGACATAGGCTTTTTGCTAGACTGAAAAGCTGCTGCATGCCCACCATTGTCCCCAAGAAAAAGCTTCTTAATGGAGAGAAGTGCTCATGTTCCCCCAGCACCAAGCATTTTGCCAGATTTCATACACCTGCATCACTTTCCCACATCCTCATCAATCAAACCAGCTCCATCAAACACACGGGCAGGGCCAGGAGCTGCTTTTCCACAGGCTTTAACAGCAGCCATGGTCCCAAACTGACTTTGACAAGAACTGATCACAGCTCAGACCGCTTTCCACTGTTCCAAATCACCTCCTGGGATCGCTTTCCCGCATTCCCATCTTCAGATCATCTCTTAGTTTTTAAAATCAGTGTTAAATTGAGATTTACTTTTAAAAACCATCAGCAAAGATGTTGAGTCACATTGGATGCCTCCAGGATGGTACCTGTGAAGGTCTTCTAGGAACGCCTCTGCCTCATGCAAACTCCCCTGCTGATAACATTAAAATTACAATTATCTCTGCATATTAATAAAGGCTACCACATCTCTGGAAACAGCCTGAGGTAGGGCCTCCCAGCAGTGATGAGTTCAAGATACCAGGGCAGGCAGGCACACACAGCTGTGTTTGCGGTCCCTATGGCTTGGATGCCCCAACAGCTGCCTCACTGGTTCCCCAAAACACACCCCATCCCCCTGGCACCGATCATTATTTAGATAAACAAACGGGTCTCCTCACATCTATTCTCTTAACTCTCCATTGAAGAGTTGCCATTTCCGTTGGCTTTGCAGAATAAAACACTAATGGGTTTCACATTCCTGGTACTGTTGCCTCCTCCAAAGCACAGCTCCTGGCTCTGCAGCACCCTCCTGGTTCCAGCAACCTTCTGCCTCAGGGACCACCAAACACCACCCTGGGAGGACCACCTTCCCTGGCACTGCTGTTTGGGGGTGATGGAAAGAAAACTCCTTTATACAGTGAGAATTTAAAACAAAAGCAATGGGTTTGTTTAGCCCAGAGAAAAGGAGACTCAGGAGAGACCTTATTGTTCTTTACAATTGCCTGAAAAGGAGGCTTTTCTCCCAAGTAACAAGTGATAGGAGGAGAGGAAATGGCCTCAGGTTGTGCCAGGGGAGGTTTAGACTGGATATTAGGAAAAATTTCTCTACAGAAAGAGTTGTCAAGCATTGGAAGAGGCTGCCCAGGGAAGTGGTGGAGTCGCCATCCCTGGAATTATTTAAGAGATGTGTAATCTGGCACTTCGAGACATGGTTTGGTGCTGAACTTGGCACACTCTTGCTATGGCATGGTTGCTACCCAAATGAGGCAAGTGAGCTCGTGAGCATCCCCGAGATCCTTCAGCTGCCCATGCACACCCAAAGCAATATAGAATAGGCACAAACACACCTGTAAAGTCAGTGCCACGCAGGAATATGCACAACCCAGTTCTTTGCTCACTGGAACTCATTTAAAATGGCAAAGAGGAAAGGCAGGGTGTGGGGCTGGAGCCAAGCCCAGCACTGCAGGAATGAAGGGGCAGTGGGCTGAGGATGTGCCATTACCTGCTGCAGCTTTCACTTTGGCCAACTGTATAAGTGCTGCTCTGCTCCTGAGACACCAGGAAAGCACAAATGTCCTGCCCTTGGAAAGCAATTCCCTGCTTTTCTTAACAAATAAATTCAGGCATTGCCATAGAAGCCAAGGAGTTGACCTTTCAAGGGTCTTTTATCTAAAATTTGCCTCCCCTTTGTATCTACAAGCCAAATCAGGGATAAAGCAGGTCAGTGGCCCTTTCTTTTAGGTACCATCATCATAGAATGGTTTGGATTGGAAGGGACCTTAAAACCCATACAGTTCCAACCCCCCTGCCATGGGCAGGGACACCTCTCACTGGATCAGGTTGCTCAAGACCCCACCCCATAGGGCCTTGAACACCACCAAAGAGGGGGTATCCACAGCTACCCTGGGCAACCTGTGCCAGTGTCTCACCACCTTCACAGTGAAGAATTTCTTCCTAATGCCTAATATAAATCTTCTCTCTTCCAATTTAAAGCCATTCCCCCTCGTCCTATCACAACTTGCCCTTGTAAAAAGTCATGATGATATATACTTTGTCATATATATGTATATATGGGAAACTCGTTCACTTAAACACTTCAATCAACTATCCCTCTTCAGATATTATGGGTTTTTTTAAAAAAATAACAGAAGCAATTAGTCACCTCAGGGAGGACAAACACCTATTTCCCCTGGAAACCCCCACATGCAGCCAGGGCTGCAGCTATCTGGGTTGCTCCCAGTATGCTGGGATGCAGGAATGGGAGAGCACAGTGGGACAGCACTGCACACCACACCACACTGCCAACATGCACACAGATAAGGGGGTTAAATCCAGCTGCTCAGGGATAAACTGGTCACATACTGCAGATAAGCAAATGGCGAATAGCAGTTTGCCAGCCTCCAGCAAATATCAGCACAAGTCACTTGCATGACTGTCACCGGGTATTTAACTCAGAAGTTGCTGATATTGGAGACCTTGAAGACACATTTCATTAAAGCTCTCCTGATTAAGTGCTTTCTTGGCTATTTTGAAGCCTGCAATAGAGAAGGCTGAAAAGATAAAGTGATGCCTGGCTTTGAGGCTGGCATGCAGAAGAGATCATACAATCATAGAACACTTTGGGTTGGAAGGGACCTTTACAGGCCATCCAGTCCAACTCCCCTGCAGATGCAGGGACATCTTTAACCCAGAGCCCCATCCAACCTGACCATGAATGCTTCCAGAGATGGGGCCTCCACCACCTCCCTCGGCAACATGTGCCACTGTTTCATTTTTATCTGTTGTGACCTTTTGGTCTTTCAAGGACTCTTGTGGGGCCAAACAGAGAAGAATCAGCGATGCTGTAACACAACACAAACCTTGGGAGATGAACCAACCCACCCAGCAGCTCCGGCAGAGCACTTGCACAGACAGACTGGGGTGCAAACAGGCAGCCCTCAACACAACCATGGTCACAAATGAATGATCTTAGTCCCAGCCACATAAACTCCCAGGTGGCACCTTTGGACTAATACATTAAATTTCCTCATTGCTATTTAATTTCTCTTTTGCCTCCCAAGACTAAAACCGCTTCCAATTGCTGTTCAAACTAACCAATAGCTTTGTACTCTGTTGTGTACAGAAATACTGATTTGCTGCCTCTGGGAATTCTGGAAAGATGGAGAGGGTCCTTTTCTCTGTTCTGCAGCCACCAGCCATGCCCAGGTAGCTACAGCACAGCCATTAAACTTTAAACCTGTCAGAAAATGGAAAGCTTACATCTATGCTACAATACATAGTGCTTCCAAAATTTGCATTGCCCCAAACCCCAGAGTTATACATGTCCTGCCCCTCGGCTGTGGTCCGAATACAGGTTAGCAGGAGAGAGCAATGCAGGTCTTGGCCGTGGCCCTAACCCTCTCTCCTCCCAGCTCTGTTCAGAGGCAGCCAGCTGTGTCCTGTGTTAGCCCATTTTGCATAATCAAAATCATAGTTAGCCTCCACAACCACAACTCAAAGGGTATATTTAACTCAACTAGAAGACAAAGCAGATCGGGTCCACCGCAGATTAAATTAGCTGAGCCTGCTTACGCCAGGAGCTTCGTCTGCCATCGACCACGCCTCGCATGGATTTATTCCTTCTAGCTCCACGATTTGGCTCATCTGCAGCAGCTACGTCCTTGCACAAGCCCAACATCATGATCCCATCACCAAGGACCCATAACTCATCACCAGCAAAGCCCACACTCCCAGCTCAGAACTGGGGTGGCAGTGGTTGCGTGGCAGCCAGGAGGAATGGAATGGGGAAAACAGGGTCCTTTCCAACAAACAGAGCACAGTTCTCCCTGTGTTTTCTTTCCCTCCTTCCTTTGAGATCACCCTCCCCACCATCTGGCCATGACAGAGAAGCCGTGCAGTCAGGGAAGAAGGTTTTAGGTTGTGCACTGCTTGTCTGTAGTTACTTTACAAACAAAAGTGATTGTAACAAATGTTTGCACCCTAAAAGAAATCCCTTCCCCCATCTACACCTCCCACAGCAAAATCTAGCTGCTCTGCAATCTTATCTTGATGCAGAAGCAGTCTGGAACAGAGATTTAAGGGTTCCCTGAAGGCACAGTTTATTAAAGGCATCTTTATTTAGCTGGTGCTCTTCAAAAACGCTGCACTGAAGAACTCTTCCCAGACTGGTTTTCATCGTGGTGGCAGCAAACACCACCCAGGCAGAGTCCCCCAGCCCAGAGATACATGGGGATTTCCCAGGCTAAAAAAGCAAGCCAAGACCAGGGGGACTCACCCAGGCCAAGGCACTCTGAGGACCCCACAGCTGAAAGCCATGAGAAGCTCCCAAAAACACCCTGGTTTCCCCACGGGGACTTTATAGGGATGGGGACTGGCATATTAATGAAATCTATGGGACATTTGCTATTCATCCAGCATTTCCACCTCTGTCCCCACACCAGGCACTCTACCACGGATGTGTGCACACCAGCAGCCAAATATACCTAATCCCAGATTTCAAGAACCAGAGCTACAAAACCACCACACAAAGAGGCAGTAGTTCGCACGCATCCCAGGGAACCTCCCTGCAGCCAACGCCTCCCTATTTATCCAACACGCGATCTTTACACGTTCAACTATTTTCATCCCACCTCGCTATTAATGGATGCAAAAGGCAGCTGGGTAAGGCATTCGACAAAAATCTCATTTAGAGATCAAGACAAGCTTAATTGGTTTCAAGCCAGACCGGCACAAAGATGGGCTACTCCACAAATACAGTTGCTAATCTGCCCATTATACTCCCTAAGCTCCCAGCGACAAAGAAAAAGAAAATAAAGAAGATGCACAAAGGAATGCAGTATTTTGAGCATGTTACTTCCAGCGAGGAACACATCAGAAGCGACGGATTCTGCAAGAACAAGGGCTTTGCTTTTCTTTGAAGGAAAAGGATAACCAAGTGGTAAACAAATAACAATAAAAACACGTAATGCAGATCAAATCTGCATTTTCCACAGGCGATCCCTATCCGTTTCAGGTTCTTGAAGAGCATTTCCAGCAGCTATTGTTTCTGCAGGCAGGCAGAAGCAGAGGAAAAACCTATGCGGCTGAGGAGACGTCATTTAACAAGTGATAGAGTAGAAAGGATGGAGAACCCTGTGATTAAAAGCACAGGACTGAAACCCTGGAGAGCTGAATTCACTTCCTAACTGAGCTATTAAAGTTACGAATAGGCAGGTTTCCTGTGTGATCACATCCGAGATGATTTATTCAAAAACCTGGTGTTGAAAAGCAAGGGAGGGGGAGGAAGCAGGAGGAGGAAGGGGGAGACTCAATCCTTTGGGCTTTTAATAGACTTGGGGTTAGACCAGCACTGGCAAGTGGTTACCATCCACCCGCACTGGGCGCTTCGTGACCCAGAGCCTGCCCTGCGGAGCCGAGACTGCGGGTGCTTCACCAGCCAAAGTGCAGGTGCTGTGAACCAAACCAGCCTTACCCCTATGATCAAGCCAGCTCCTTCCTGTGACAGTGCTGGAAAAGCACCAAGCAACCCATGATGCAGGTAAAAGACCACCATGCTCCTCTGCCCAGGTGTGTTGGTGGGTAAGTATCTCAACATGAGCCAGCAATGTGCACTCACAGCCCAGAAAACCAATTGAAACCTGGGCTGCATCATCAGAAGTGTGAGCAGCCAGGCAAGGGAGAGGATTCTGCTCCTCTTATTTGCTCTCAAGAGACCTCACCTGGAGTCCTGTGTTCTGTTCTGGAGTCCTCAGCACAGGAAGGGCATGGATCTGCTAGAGTGAGTCCAGACGAGGCCACGGAGATAAGTGGAGGACTGGAGCAACTCCCGTACGAGGACAGGCTGAGAGAGCTGGGCTTGTTCACCCTGGAAAGGGGCTCCAGGAAAGCTGGGGATGGGCTTTTTATCAGGGATTGCAGTGACAGGACAAGAGGGAACAGTTTTAAGCTGAAAGAGGGGAGATTTATACAAGATATTATAGGAAGAACTGGTTTTATGTGAGGGTGGTGAGGCCCTGGCACAGGTTGCCCAGAGAAACTGTGGGTGCCCGATCCCTGGAGGTGGTTCAAGGCCAGGCTGGATGAGGCTTTGAGTAACCTGATCTAGTAGAAGGTGTCCTTGACCATGGCAGTGAGCTTGGAAGTGGATGATCTTTAAGGTCCCTTCCAACCCAAACCATTCTATGATTCTTTGTGCCAACAACGAATTCTATTCTCCAACAAAGCATCCCACGAGCCTTCAAAACACAGAACCCTGAACAGAAAGAAAACGGCATGCAAAATGAAGAGGTTAGTGATACTTTCCCCTCTTGGAGCTATGTAAGAGTTTAGAAACAGGAATATAAAGGGGTGCTCCGAATGCAGAGTATCATAAATTAGATATCAATGCAGTTCCAGGGCTGCAGAGCCAGCTGCAGCAGTGGCACTGGTAGAGAGGCAACAAAAGGGCTGTTTGGTTACAACCTTCTCTCCTCGTGCAACAGCCCAGGACTCCTAGCTCTGGCACAGGTGGTGTTGGAGGTCTGTTTATTTTCCCAAATCCAAACCAGTTCTGTTCAGCAGAAAAACATTGCACCCAAGGGAGAGTTGAGCTGCGGATCCTCCACCTGGACAGCGTTAAAAGCAAGGCCAGCACCACAAAGGACGGCAGTCGTGTTTTGGACCTTTACAAGCAACATCCATCAAGCTCCAGAGCATCTTTGCAAGAGCCTTTTGCAGCAAGTGGGATTGCCATGGGACAGAGAGATGTTTTTCCAAGATCTTCCTCAACCACAATGAGTGCTCACAAATCCAAGGCCTAGTACAAGCAAAGAGCAACCCAGTTCCTGGCTTTGGACAAGGGCTGCCAGGCATGGAGCTATGGGGCTGGTGCTGTCGCAAAAAGCTACTGTGGGAATCCCAGAGTGAACAGATTCAAGCTTTTACTTTTAGCAGCAAGAGAAGCTTCAGTTAAGCAGCCCAGAGACTGAGTACAGACATCCCCATGACATTTACTGATGAGGCGACTGTTGGATATGTTTTGTTTGGTTTTTCCTCCCCCTGGAAAAACAAGCACCCATTTTTCATGGATCTTTCTCCCTGCTCCCTCTGTTGTCCCAAGAGCTGATTTCCCAGAGTAAGAATATGCATCTCAGGATGCACTGTAACAACCTTTTGCCATAGCTGGAGCTCAACTCTTCCGAGTCCCCAGTGATCAGTCCCTCCTTAAGTGCTCCAACACCTCACAGCATACTGGGGACACCAGACCCTAAAGACATAGTCCCTATTCCACCAAAACGAAAGACATAGCAAAGGGAAGAAAACGTCGACATGAGGCAACCAAGCAGCAGCCCTGAGACATCATCATCATCATCACTGTCTCACACATCTTTCACCTAGTTCAGCCTCATCCCCAGTACAAAGCCAAAAGAGCTTCCTCTGATGCAACTACAAGCGATTCTTTGGAAATCCATCCACTGAGTATCTGGAGGTTAAAGTCCCTCTTAACTTCCGTCTTCTCATGCTGAAAGCTGTCATGCTACAGGATGGCTGGAAAAGCCAGGGAGATATTGCCATTTCATAGATTTAAGGAAAATCCTGGCGTGCCAACTAAGGGAACAGCACAATTTCATGACTACATAACCCAAATCACACCCCATCGTGCAGTTGGAACACAACTACAACCACCACTGCATCACTTAAGAAACGGCAAATGCTGGTGAACTCCTGTGAGAGGTAAAATAGCATTTAATTAAAAAGCAAACTTTAGAAAATGATCAGCATAAATTCATTTTCAGCTTCATACCCAAAAGCAAACTGACTGTAGACAATACAATATTTAGCACGCTCCAAAAATTTTCCTCAACATCTTTTTGCTCTCTGTGACAGGTAAAGATTTCTCGTGGCTCTGGAGCCACCAGCTATTCCTCATGCAGTTTGCCAGGCGACACTCTCCACAGAAGATAAAGGAGCTGGAGTTTATAAGCAGATCCGAGTTGTCCCCAGAATGCCTCCAGCCTCTTTATAGGATGTCTTCAAAACACTGGGGCAAGAAGGAGGCACATGGGCTGATGCCTCAAACCACCCTCTTGTACCTGCAGAGCTTGGGTATGCAAACAGCTTACGTAAAATATCTGTCAGAACACCCATTTGAAGCACCAGCTCTGGTAAACAAGGTTGCTCCAGAGGCACCAGGGATTAGCATAGTTCAAACAGTCCTTGGCTTGACTTGCCAGAGCGCCCAGGAACAAATTTGCAAGTTCAGCTTTTCTGCTGCCCAACTCTTGCCCGGCACTGCGGAGCAACACCCAGGCTCCCAACAGCCTTAACTCTGCCGACTCCTGCACATGCAGGCAGAGAAACAGCGATGGGAAAAGCCTTGTGTTTGACCACAGGACCTGATGGCAGAAGAAAACACAAGGCAGCATTGCCCTGGGCAGCTCCTCTCTTGTCCCTTGCAGCTGGAGGAGCTCCAACAGCACGATGTCCACGAGCAAGCCAGGCCAGTGACCCTGCGCAACCGAAAGTTACGCATGGGATATGCAAGGAGAACAGTGCCAAGCAAAACAGGGCAGCTGAAAATCACCATGCATCCGAAAGACTTAACCTGATATTAAGGCAGAGAGCAGCCTCTCTTCTCTGCATGGAGCCAAGACACTTCTAGTGCCTTGAGAGCAGATGGGAGTAAATGGAGCGTCCTTTGCATCAGACCTTATAGCAGCCCTCCAGTGCTTAAAGGAGGCCTTCAGGAAAGATAAAGGGATAGGATGAGGGGGAATGGTTTTAAACTGAAAGAGGGGAGATTTTGATTACATATTAGGAAGTAATTTTTGACTGTGAGGGTGGTGAGGCAGTAGCACAGGTTGCCCAGGTAAGTCATGGATGCCCCATCCGTGGAAGTGTTCAAGGCCAGGCTGGATGGGGCTTTGAGCAACCTGATCCAGTGGAAAGTGTTCCTGCCCATGGCAGGGGGGATGGAACCAGATGATCTTTCAGGTCCGTTCTGACCCAAACCATTCTACACTTCTATGATTTCTGTGAAAGCCCGGTACAGTGAGGATATCCACCTTCCCAGCTGCATCTCCCATATCCTCAGCTCTGGTGAGGAGATCTTGTGGAGCAGCACTGTGAAGGAATGGGAGCGTGAAGGGTGCCTGGCAGCCACGGAAGAGAAAGCTTTACACAAATAGAGTTACAGTCACTTACATCCACACAAGTATCCTAGAAGGAAACAGCTGCACCGGACCTCAGCCACCGCAGACTCTCTGGACTGGCACGTGAGAGTTCGCATCTCCTCTAAGCACTGTTCACTCAAAAGATGCTGAGGCCAAGCAAGGAACAGGAGGCACCCAGAAAAAAGAAGCCATCTCATGACTAGGTGAAAGTCAGATGTGTGTGAGGCTCCAGAAAGCCACCTCAGAAAGGTCTGCACAAAAAGAAACACTCAAGAGCACCCGCAAGGCAGACTCACCACAGCCTAAGCTACATGTCATGCAACACATCTGAGCCAGAAAACATGCCGGCTGTGCTGCCTCCATGGCCGTGCCATAGCAAGCAGGCCATAGCCTGCTCCTCCAACCTTCTCCTCTGTGCTGGAACCAGGAGCAAGATTTGCCACTAGCAGAGGTTGCCTGTAACAGCCACCAAGCTGCCTGGACATCACCTGAGCACCATAAGTTGTCGTGGGTCTTTCCATCACCCTGACCTGCTGTGCTTTCCCTCACACCCCCCAGACCTGAGCAGCTGCAAGTCCCACCCCAGAACAATACCCCTCTGCACCCCTCATTCTCACACTTCAGTTTTCTTTGATTTTTAGGACAAGTACTGTCCTCTCCTCCTGGTCCTAAGATGGCTCCCAGGCGCAGAGCACAGCCCTCGCATCTCTGTGCCTCAGCCTTGGGGTACAGGAGGGTTTGTTCCTATAGAAAAACAACACATGGACTTCATTGCTTGTTGATAATCTACCCTCAAATGTGCAACCTTAAAATGTCTGAGGATGCCCCCTTTGCTAGAAGGGCCTCCATCAGGAAGGCAAGCTGATCCTCACTCCTGCAAAGCTTCGAAGGAACCAACGCCCTGCAGAGCCCTCCCCAAAATCTGCCAAGCTCCATAGCTCAGTTTTGCATATTGGTACAGAGCCCAGCTGCTGGTATTTCTTGCAGCCTCCCCCAAGACTGCCTCTGAATGGCACAGTTTTGAATTGCCTTCCTCCTGCCATAGTGCCCCCGGGCAGGATCTGCCAGCAGCCCAGCCCATCACTACAAAACAGCAGGGAGCAACACCTGGCTATCCCACTGTGTTTTCCTTTGCTCTCCTGAGGATGAGCACAGGTCAGATGAATCAGTTGGGTCCTTCCTCTCTCTTTATCTCACCAGTGTCCAGGTGCTGCTAGGTGGCATGGCTACTTTCCATTCAAGGCCCATACAAGAAGAGATGAGGAGCCTCAGTGCAAAACTTTCAGCAACAGCTCAAATCCAGAGGTTGGGAATTGGGTCATGAGGTTCAGCTTCCAAAAAAACATCCCTTCAGGAAGGATAGTAAAACCAGCAACAGTCATCTTTACCACCGAAGACGGAGCTGGACACTTCAGCCACTCCTCCACCACTCACTCCACATGTTATTTCATTTACTCTCTTGTAAAAACACTTGCGCCTTGACTGAGCAGCCTGGAGAGGGACAACTCTGACTTCCAGGCAGTGAAGCTGCGTGCACAGGGAAGAGATGATTCAGGTAAGCAGCACGTAGCACGCTATGTAATGCTCACCCGGAGGAATGCAGAAGGCGAAACATGAAGCCACTTGTCTGGCAAGGCGAATAACCCTTCAATCATCCACCAGGCCCTGCAAGCGCCGGGGAAATCGGCACTCTGTGTTGAGAAAGACAAGGATGCCTCCAACCAGCAAAGTACCACCTCTTATTAACTGCACTGCAGACGTGCTGCTGTATTTCCTCAGTGCCAAATCCAGAAGAATTTATCGAGGGAGCTCCAAAACACCATAAAAGAAAAATGTAAATAGCAGCGAAGCAACTAGCATGTCCTCCAGAAAGAGATGAGGTATAAAGAGCAGCCCTGCTCCAGTGGTTTGACACGTTAGTGCCAGTCAGCAGTGCTGTGATGACCAGCTGGCGCCTGCTGTGGCGGGCAAGAACACACCTGTCCACCAGCACTGCCCCTCCAGTGGGTCAAGGCAATGGTTTGAACACAAAGTCTCTCAAAGCAACTCAGTCCATGAGGAGTAACGCGTTGAGTAATTTATTGAGTCATGATAACGCTGGCTCAGTGACTGTCCCTAGGCTGGGCCTCTCCATACATCTGGTTGATTTAGAAAGCGCCCACGAGTGACCTTCTCCCTCAAGTGCTCCAAGCAGCACAAACCTTTTCCATTTAGCAAATTCCCAACAAACTCCCCCAAAAGGGCTGGCAGCGAAGGCAGGAGGGAGCACAAACAGGACGGGGCGATCGGAGATTCACGCAGAGCACACAGAGGTTGCTCCAGACCTAGGTGCAGTGTGAGATGGGATGCCCTTGGGAATGACCCCACCCAACTTCACCATGAGAAAAATGCAGACCAGATGTCCAGACAACTTCACATGTTAATTTGGCTAATTTGCTGTAATTCAGGTGGCTGGCACTCAGGCCACACCAATCACGAAACAAAGCACTGTCAGCTCAGATCATGAAACTCTCCAGTCAACTAACCACGTCTTCATGGCATGCCAGGCCACCTCTCTCATCTCCGTCTCCTTTGTTTTTTTTCTCAGCGGCCACAAAGTTTTGAAAGCTTTATGACACACTGAGCTGAGATTTTCCACGCCACCCTAGAACTCCTGGTTCTTCAATGTATTTCAAACCATTATGACATGACCAACAGGAGATAATAAGTGCAAATGACCTCCTGAGAGGGCAGGTGGGTAAGAAGGCACCAGCAAAGTTTTGTTCCCATCCCAGCTCAGGTTGAAGAAGCAGGGGGGGAAAGAAGAATTAAAGGCAAACAGCAAACCACACCCAGCATCTTGGAAGGGACTGGGGACCCTCTATTTTTTTTTTTCATCAAATAGAAAGTTGGAAATATATCCTGCTGGCATATTTAACTTCTTTCCAACCCTTTACTAGATGTTTCTCTCATCCTCAAGTACGTTAAGCACAGAGTAAGTAAGTTTTGGCATCTAGATTAACCCACACAGAAGTCAGGATCAGACATCCAGTATCTTTTCCCCAATTTTCAGCCCTTTGTTCAGATCACCTCCTGTTTCAGCACAGCAGTGACATCTGTTGTGGTGCAGGAGTGGAAAGTACACATATGATTACTTCAAAAAGGGGAGGGGGGAAACAATAAGGACATGATTTGAATTTTACAGCATTTGGCTGCCACAACTTGCAAATAAACACCTGTCCCAGTAGGTACATGTAAGCTTAAGAGTGTAGCAGTAAAAAGCAATGGTTATTTTCCCCTGTTAAAATAATTTTACTTATTCAAAAATGTGTATTTAAAAAAAAATCGCAGGCTGAATAACCCTAGTTAGGTCACACTCAATTCCAGGAGAACAAGCGTATCCTGCTTCACATGCCCTCACCAGTCACTCCACGGCAGTGGCAGCTTTCTGAAGCCAAGTTAAGATATTTAATTACCAGCATCAAGTCAGAAACCAAAGTGTCCAACAAAATCCTCATTTGTGAGTGAAGGCTGCAGAAATCTCGTTGAGGAGGCTTTGGCAATCTCCAAAGCTGACAGCTGGATGCCCTGGCTTATCAACTGACACAGCACGCACAGGAAAAAAGCTCTGAATGCTTGTAGTGCCAAGCAAGCCTTCAAGGCAGCCCCTCCAGCCTCTTGAAAAGGTTCGTATAAATAGGCAAGCTTCATTTATTAATACTTCTGAGATAAAAGTGTCTGTATAGGAGCGGCTTGGTACATATCTGTGCAGCAGGAGGATGCCCAAAAGACAACCACGCGCTTTGGGTGGTATATCTATCAGCATCCCCAGACAGTTTTTAACCAGTTCAGGTTATAAATGCAGCAGGTAAATTTGCTACCTGTGCATATGGTGGGCTGCCATAAGCACATCAGCCAAAGACCTTCAGGCATCACAACAGTATCGATGGTGAAACACACGCAAACTGAATATGGAGCGAGAGGGAGTGCTCTCCTGGCCACTTGGTAAACAGTATTTACATGGAGCCCAGCCGGCCAACAGCTCCGTGTCAGGTTCCTCAGCCATGGCAATGACAGCACAGGAGAAGAGGGGAAAGAAACCAAAACAAAGCACAGAAGCAAAGGGAGATAAACATGACCCAGTTACACTGGCTGTCCCCAGCTCCTGTCCATCCTCAGCAGGAGGGCTTGTCTGGGACCAGAGGAGTAGGCCCACCACAGGCATCCCTTTCATGCTCTCCCCTGTGACTCTGCTGCAAACAAAGGGTCAGATAAGGAGCCAGCTCGGGTAAAGACCCGTTTGACTCCGTTTCAAGCCCAGCGGAGCGGATTCGGCTCTGATTTTACACCTCACCCATCCTGTTTGCCTCCCCAGGGAGGAGGCCAGGACATAGAGTGGTGTTGTGCCTGGCTGGTTGAACCCAAAAACCCCTTATCTGACCCAAACACCTCAGGGCAGTGGCAGGGGCACCACCGGCAGAGCCACACGCCAGAGTTGGCTGGAGCCAGGAAGCGTCAGTGCTTCCTGCTGTCCCAGTATCACGCACTGGGCGGTTGGAGATTGTGGACTTTGGCTTTTGCTTCCTGCTCCTGACACAGAAGGGACAGGACCCGGCATAGGGCCACGGGGACAGCAAGGCAAGTCACTCATTAATCAAGGAACAGTAAGGTGGCTGCCCAACCTGCAGGGCTTGGGGTGTACTGTACACCAAAATAAACCACAGAACCCACGGAAGAAGGTCTGGATGCTGCAGGACCCATTTAACCCTGGTGGGACCGAAAGAGGGGCAGGCAGGGAATGCCGATGGCTTTGGCATATGTTGTTTTCAGCAACAGAGAATAGGGAAGATGCACTGCGGTTCACCTTAATACATACCACCACTCGTTTTTGTATGCAGTATCAGAATCGACCTCTAGAGAGGGGGAAAAAAATGTAAAAGCCTTGTTCTGCCATCCCTCTCGGTACAGCCAGAAGCCGGCTGGTTGTACAATGCCGAGTGCCTGCAGTGCTCAGGGGCTGAAACCACTGGCACCTGGCAAAGGGGGCTCGGCTGCACCCAGGGTTCTCCCACCCACCTCTCATTTCCACAGAGAGCTCCTCGCCCCTGGTTTGGCAGGCCCATCAGTTCAAGCAGGAGAGCGTTTTTGTCTGAAAATAACCTTGATCCGGCAGCAAGCCGGTTTCACAGAGGCACCAAGGTAGGAGGCAGAACAGCCATCTGCAAGTGCTGCAGACCCCAAGGATGAAACCTCCCTGTTAATATCAATGACTTTGTGCCAAGCAAGTCAAGATCAGGCAGAATCCGACTGCAGGCATTGCACGCCAAGGGCAGCGGGTGCCAGCCCCCAAGGCTTGCATACAGCAAGGGTATTGCCCTTCCTCCATGCAGGCCCCCGATCTTAATCTCCCCGAATTTCCAGCTCGGTGGAGCCAGCAACAGATATGACCCCCATGTCTGGCAGCTCTCTGGATGGTGCTGGAGCTCTCCACCACTGATGCAGCCATAGCCCAACACTGAGACATGCTGGAATCCTGCTCCCACCCACACCAGAGCATCAGGCTGGACTAGAGCGTGCCTGCAGCAATGTGATTTACACCAGCACATGCAGATGATTAAGGCAGCACAAATTGCTGTGCCTAATGGGGAGGTTGGTGGGGGACTGAGACCTCCCCCCAAAGCAGGATTTGCTGAGCCAGAGGAACCCCATCCCTGGGGCTCTGCGGGTAAGCAAAGAGTCACATCCTTGGGTGGGATCAGCGAGGGGGGGCAAAGGGTCGGCTCCTTGGGTGTGGGAGCCGCCGTGCCGGCAAGGACCTGTGGACGAAGCCGCCCTGGGAGGCGTTGCCATGGA
Organism: Dromococcyx pavoninus; assembly: GCA_033558185.1. Taxonomy (NCBI): domain Eukaryota; kingdom Metazoa; phylum Chordata; class Aves; order Cuculiformes; family Neomorphidae; genus Dromococcyx; species Dromococcyx pavoninus. The sequence goes on along the minus strand of JAUMJL010000707.1, from coordinate 433,551 downwards.
GAAGGCAGCGCTGCAGCATCCCTCATGCCGCGTCCACAGGGGTGGGCACCGCCCGGACACGGCGCGGGGGCCCCGTTCCCCTTCCCATCCATCCCGCACCAGCACTGGAGGGCACGACAAACCCCGCACACCCGGGACATCAGGCATACGAGGGGCCCCCCCGCCCCCCGAGGGGATAACCCCACGCAGCGCCCCGGGAGGCGATGGGTTGGGGTAGGGGTGGTGGGGTCCCTCTTGCTCTCCCTGCGGAGGGGAACGGCAGCATCCGAGAGCAGAGGAGCCCGACCCCCGCCCCGGGGCAAGGGAGAAAGGGAATGGGAATCTCCCTCGCCTAAACCCACCGAGCCGAAAGGAAAGGAAGAAAGAAAAGGAAGGAGAGTAAGGACAGGAACGGGAGGAAGGGGCAAGAGACGGCAGGGCCGCGATGCACTCACCCCCGGGCGCGAATCCGCCGTACCTGCCGGCGCTGCGCTGCGCTGCGCGGCGCGGAGCCCGGCCGGCCCCTGCTTACAATGGGGCCGCGTGGCCACGCCCCCCGCCCCGCGAGGCCACGCCTGCTCCGCCCGGTCTCTGCCCACAATGGGGCCGCGTGGCCACGCCCCCGCTTCTTGGCGCGTCGCGCGGTGACGTCGCCCTCGTGACCACGCCCCCTCCCGCCGCCGGGAGTGGCGGTGCCGGGGGGGAGCAGTCTTGTTGAGGCCGAGTCGCAGAATCATGGGAACGTTTGTTTGGAAAGGAGGTTTGAGATCATCGAGGCCAACCGTACTTGTCCACTGCTAAACCACCCCTGAGCATCTCGTCTGCCCGTCGTTTGAATACCTCCAGCGATGGGGACTCAACCACCTCCATGGGCAGCTGTTCCGGTGCCTGACAACCCTTTCAGTGAAGAAATTTTTCCCAATACCCTATCTAAAGCTCCCCTGTAACAACGTGAAGCCATTTACTCTTGTCCTATCACTTGTTACTTGAGAGAACAGACCAACACCCACCTCACTACAAACTCCTCTCAGGCAGTTACAGACAGTGATTAAGTCTTCCCTCAGTCTTCTTTTCTCCACGCTAAACAACCCCAGTTGCCTCAGATGCTCCTCATAACACCTGATCTCCAGCCCCCTAACCAGTTCCATTTCCCTTCTCTGGAGGCATTTCTGCCCCTCGTTGTCTTTCCTGTACTGAAGGGTGCAAAACTGAGCACAGGATTGAGGTAGAGTGCCAAGTATGGGAGCATGATCACTTCCTGCTGGCCACACCATTGCTGATACAAGGCAGAATGCTGTTGGCCTTGACCACCTGGGCCACTGATGGCTCATGTTCAGCTGCTGCCGACCAACACCCCCAGATCCTTCTCCTCCAGGCAGCTCTCCAGCCATTCTTCCCCAAGTCTGTGATGCTGCATGGGGTTGTTGTGTCCCAAGTGCAGGACCCGGCTCTCTGCCTTGTTGAACCTCACCCTACTGGTCCCAGGCCATTGATCCAGCCCAACCAGATCACTCTGCAGAGCCTTCCTACCCTGAAGCAGATCAACTCAACACTTCCAGCCAGCTTAGTGTCATCCGCAAGATTTCTAAGGGTGCACTCGATCCCTTCATCCAGATCATCGATAAAGCTATTGAACAGGTCTGGACCCAGCACTGAACCCAGGGGAACACCACTTGTGACCGACCTCCAACTGGATTTAACTCCATTTACCACTACTCTTTGGGCTCAGCAATCCAGCCAGTTTTTTACCCAGCAGAGATTATGCCTGTAACCACATGGATGGTGGCCTGATGTGGAGAACAAGGCAGAGTGTGGGTCTCTCCTGGAGTTGGTTGTGCTGGAGGCAGGATGGGAGCAGAGTAGGGAGGATCCAATTCCCACCCAGGCAAGGAACAAAGATAAGGTTTCATCCAACTGGCGACATGGGTGATCATGGACACGCAGGATCAGCATCTCAGCTGTCTGGAAAAGTTCTCTCAAGCTCCAGCATTCTCCGCTTGTCAGCTCAGTTTTAAGAAATCAATTTTCCAAGGGTTCCCATTTACGTAAATCAGGGCAGCAATCTGATATATGGCTGGATTTGCACATGCACCAGCATAACCTCGTCGCATGAGGGAAGGCTGTGGGCTTCATGCAGGAGTTATTGCTTTTGATGCAAATCAAAACTCCAGATCAAATTAATGGTGGGTAACATTTTAGCTTAAGTAAACATTTTTTTTCTGGATGAGAGGTCAAGCTATTTATATCTTGGATGAATTTTTTTTTCTCAGCAACAACCGTAATGAGAAGGTCTGGAAAAGATTTACAGGGATTGTTTTTCATATGGAGCCCGCACAAAGTGATACAGAGACAAAGGAAGGGCCAATGATGGGAAAGTAAAGAAAGAGCATCCGTAGGGCAGTCGATACCAAACCATAGAACAAAATGTAACATGAAAACTGGGATAGGTTATACACAGCCATCCAGACAACTAGAAATGTGTATAACATGTATAGATACCAAATCCATGTTCCAAACAAGTGGCCTATAGCATCGCTGGATAAAAATGCAACCAAGTCTCAGGAATGGTTATATCAATTCGTTAAGACTTCAGCTGGGCTTTTTTTGTTTTTAAAATAAGAAGACACATTATCTCAAAAAAGCCACACTTTCATAAAATGGATTTTCTCCTTCTCACCGTGCACAGTCCTGTTCCTGACTCCTTCTGGCCTCCTGTGGCAATGAACTCCATTAATATAAGTGTGATTTGCTAAGGGAAAAAAACTACTTTGCTTTATTGGTTTGAATTTCAAAGCCATCCCAGTTCCCTGCTACTGGACTGGCTTTACCTCTAAGCTTTTTAAAATGGCTCTTCACGGCCTGGCCTTTGGCAAACAAGCACCAGCCCTTGAGCTACTATCCTGAGAATGAACTTTCAGGAGGGAATCCATCCTGTCTCTTCCTGGAAACTAGAGAAGAGACTGAAAACTGAAATGTCCCCTTCTGAAACCACCAACAGCTTCCTATAGACATGCCTGTTTTGCCAAGGGCTCAACCATTTCCCAGAAGCACAAGAAGATGCAAACTGCTGGAGTTTCCCCAAAACCTGTCTCTATGTCGGTGCCAGCCCACAAATAAGAGATGCATTACTCTAATTCCTGTTCTAATGCGATGAGAAGAAGAGGCTGAGGGGAGACCTTATTGCTCCCTACAACTACCTGAAAGGAGGTTGCAGTGAGGTGGGTGTTGGTCTCTTCTCCCAAGTAAAAAGACATAGGATGAGAGGAAATGTCCTCAAGTTGTGCCAGGGGAGGTTTAGATAGGATATTAGAAAAAAGCATTTACCGAAAGAGTGGTGAAGCACTGGAACTGGCTGTCCAGGGAAGTGATGGAGTCTCCTTCCCAAGAGGTATTAAAAGACTGTGTAGACCGTGGCACTTTGGGACATGGTTTAGCAGGCACAGTGGTGTTAGGGTGGTGGTTGGACTGGATGATCATAGAGGTCTTTTCCAACCTTAGTGATTCTCTGGTTCTGTGATGCATTAGGTGTCCCATCTGGGTCATGGCAGGGCTTGGGAAATTCCCAGTGCTGGGACCCTTCTTTCCAGAGGACATGTTGAAGGCTTCAGCTTAAGCTGAAGTACCAGAAAAAGGGCTCACAGATACTGGCAAAAGGAATAATTACAAATTACCACAACCAGCTCATTTTTGTACAGGGGTACTGCAGGGACTCAAGACGCAATGGCAACCTACTCATTGTAGTGTGCAGGTGCTCTCTTAATGTTACCTTGGTGTTGGAGCAATGGGAGGTGTTAATCACAGAGGCATTTTGGGGGTAAAAGTGTCAAGGGTGGGTTATTGTGAGTGATAAGCCCAGTGCTGTGAAACTGGTGGGATATGAGGAAAAGCATATCTCTAAGTGTGCTGGGGAAGAGCCCGCATAGCTTTTGTCGAGAGAAATTATAACTCACAAAATCTACCACAGTCCTTTCATGGAGCCAAAGATTTGGTGGACAAGAGATCGAATGGATATAATAGATAAGGATTTCTTAAAGGCTCTGACAAAATCCTTCGTCAAATGTTCTTGAGCCATGAAAAATCAGGTCGTTTAAACACAGAAACCACAAAGGCCAGACAGGGATAGTCAGCCTCCACAGTGAGGGGATGCCCAGGGTAGTTTGTTGGAGATCTGCACAGGAATCTTTGCTGTTCAGTGTCTTCATCAATGCTGTGGAAGCGGCAGGGTAGGGGAGTGGGAAGGTGGTGATGGTTGTTAGTGACACGGAGCTGCTCAGAAAGGCCAACAGCAGCAAACTGCAGAAGGCCTCAGGACACTCAGTGATAAAATGACAGATGAAATTCAGTGGAGATAAATCTAAGTGATGAACCTCAGAGGAAGCACTGCTAATATCATGCTCACAGTGATGGGCTCTGAACTGACTGTCACCCTAGAGGAATAGGATCCTGGGGTTATAACTGGAAATTTGATGAAAGCATTATCTCATTGCTGAGCAGCAGTGAATAGAAGGAGTTAATGAAGAAAGGAAAAACTGCTGTACGAATTCCTGGTTTGCTCTCCTTTTGAATACTGTGAGTAGCTCCGGTCTCTGTTCTCACCTAAGAACTAATGACTGAAGATAGGGAGCATTTTTCCCCTAGGTAACTGGCTAGGCTAGGACTATATCTATATCTGTACAAGCCTCAGGCTCAAGAGGTCCTGGAGCCAAAGCCCACCGCAGGCTTGGAGAGTTTACAGGGAAACAGTCTTGTTCGCTTGGCTTATCACACAGGGCTAGCTATGAGAGAGCGAGGACACATTGAACCCAGCACACCTTTTCTTACACTCTTGCATTCATCTTTTTTCCTCCACAAAATGTCCTCCCGGGACTCCCCTTCCCACTCCCCTCCTCAGGGACATTCATTAACCATTCAGTGATGGTTTGATCTGGAGGCTCCCAGCATGGGCAAGCAGCTGCATAACAGTTGGCATCTGGAAGTGCATCTTCCTCATGGAAATGGCTCAGCCATTTTCTTGTAATTGCCTCCTCTGAGCTTGTTTGGAGGCTGCTTATCAAGTCCCATTGTGTTGCTTTCCTGCTTGTTTTTCCAACAGCCGCCTATTAAATTAAGCTCCTACATTCAGACAGGGAAGTCAATTACCAGCTGCCCAGAGCCTCTCTGGCTAAGTAGGACACAAGCAATAGTCCCCCTAACGCAGATGAGCATCCAGCCCTGAGAAGGGGAGAACATGAGGACCAAGCCTGCCTGGAGAATAATCCCTATAATGCCTTGTAACAGGGGGGTTTTGATAAGGTTTGTTCATTAGATGCAAAGTAAACCAGGACTTTCTGTGAGCTGAGGTAAAGAAAATGGGTTTCTTGTTCTAAATCTATAAGAATATGCTTGGTATTGTTCATAGTTAGCTGCTCACCAGACCCTATAAATGTTCTCTGAGCTCAATCCATGCGAGATCAATACTGTCTTATCCCTAGGGGGGAGTTTTTATATGTCTGCTCCAGTGAAACTTAAAAAGGATGCTCTTGCTTCAGCTGAGAGTAATGGAATATGGAAACCATTCCCATACAAAAATTAAATAAAATTGATTTTGGAAGTAGAAAGACTTCTTGTCTTGCGTTTATAGTCTTTCATGTTGCACAGATGATCGGCTCAGCAGAAAAATGGGCCATGGCTTTTATTTAATTGTTGTTTTGGTCTAAGCTGAAGACTTGCACCAAATGAAAACCCCATGCTCTGAGCTCCTACCACCATCCCGTTCCACTGGAGCTTACGGGAAGATTTCCATCGACTGCAATCAGCGTTGATTTTAGCTCAAAGGTAGGAGCAGCGTTATGCTTTTTGCTCTGTCTTTGATCTGAGGCTTTTAGAGTATGTAGAGGACCTTTTGCAGCTCTGTATCTGAGCTGGGAGATTCTGCTTGAAAACAGACCACACCCTAAGCCAGTATTATCTCTAACAACGCCAAACCCGATCTCGCCCCAGGATTCACATCAGCTCCCAGCAGCTGGCAGTGGGAGGTGAAGCTTTGGCATAATGTTTCATAGATTCAAAAGGGAAAATAAATGCTTTTCCAGAGCAGGACTCAGCAGTGCCTGTGTTGACTGGGAGTGTTAGCAGAGACTTAGTGGATTTAGGCCCTGATTCTGCAAAGTCCTTAAGCTCGTAAGGAATTTGTAATTTGCTTGTAAGCAAATTCACGCTCTCTTCAATGGCATTTAATCACATGCACATAAATGCTTTATGGTGTACTGGGAGTTAGACCTTGACAGAGGTGGGGATGTTTAGCCTGAGCAACCAGTTTCTTTTCCAATGTGTTCAGAGAAGGGCAAAAACTAAGAAATAATTAGAGAGCCGATTGTGAGACTTCTGGCAAACAGTTATTGCCTTTAGCTGAGGTCTTCCTCCAGACCTGCCCTGTCTAAGCCCACTCTCTGCTGGGAGATGCTGGGAGAGCCCAGACTCTGCTGGCCGCTTCCCCTGCAGAAACTGCCTTGCCTGTGGGCAACATTTGACTTGGATGAGTGGCATTGAGATATAAAGCACTTGCAGGCATGCTGGGAGTGTAGGAAGACATCAGTAAGTTCAGTGCCTTGGCCAAGGTCTTTCACCCTGCACCTCTATGCAGCTCCTGCAGTTGCCTTCCTCCCCTCTCGTCTGCCTTCTGCAGCTGCCAGAAGCACCTTATGCTTCCCTCACCATCCATCCTCCCAGCTGACTTCCACGAGATGCTGTGTGTGTGGTCATGCTCTGGTTTGGATCAGCTTACTTGTGCCCAGACTGTCTTTGGCAAGCTCCTGTCACACAGCTCCTAACTGCTCATGAAACCAAGGCAGAATCCTCCCCCCAGTGCTAGGCTTCACTCATAGCCTTGTTACAGCATCAAATTTGGGGTCTGAGCAGAAATGTGCTGCTCAGAGTGGGTCAAGGGCACTATCTCTTTCCTGCTAGACTCCTCAACCCTGCTAGGAAACAGGCCATTCCACATCTTTTTTCTCCTCCCTGTTCCTGGAGATTTTTTTTGCACTGAATTGCTGTTGAAGGTAACAGACAAAAAAACTCCTGTTTCAAAGAAGATGGAAAAAGTACTCAATGGATTGAACACATTCGGTGCCCTGTTATCTTCCAGGATTATTTATTTCCAGAGAGTAGGGAAGAGGTAAGGTGAGGGGTAGAGGACGGAGAAGAGAGGACGGATAGGAGGAAGAGGAGAGAAGGGGTGGGAGAGGAGTATAAATCAGTGCCTCCCTCTCAAGCCCAGAGACTGCTGCAGATTTACACCAGCTGTTGCTCTGGCTGTCAGAGAAGGGTTTAACAGCAATGCGTGCATGCACAGCCTACAGGGAGAGCTGCTTTTATTTGTCCACATCTAGCAGGAGTTGAATTTATTGCCTCTGCAAAGAGGCCAGAAAGAAAACAGGGCGTCAGTTAAATCCCATTTAAAACCTCAGTTTAAAGCTTTGCAGGAAGTGCAAATGGGGCAGTGGAAGTGTCCTGGCCAGATGCTGCTCAGTTGCTTGGGGGAGCAGGCTACCAACCCACCTCATGGTGACAGTGGGGAGCTACGTGAGGCTGTTGCCCTATCAGTAGAGCATCCTCTGCTCCAGACCTGTAGCAGAGTGAGGAAGTGCCAAGTCATTTTAGGCTCATGCTGAGCCTCCACCCTCTTAATGGAGCATAAAACAGTTAACCCCCAGGTCACCAGGTGGGTCCCAGCCCAACTTCACCCTCCGTTAGGGTGAGAAGCTTATCTGACAGGAATTAGGAGCCCTCATCAAGGGCCTAGCTGCATTTGAAATATCTTAAATCTCCTGATTTTTTTATGCAATTCAGTCTTCTAAGCACCTATCTTACTTTTTCAGGACGCCTAAGCCAAATCTTGGCAGTGTTTGTCCCTAGTGACTCAGCCAAGGTGACACATGGAGCCTGTGGTCGACCTGGGAACTGCTCCCAGATACCCCTAGTCCTGACCGAATGCATTAAATCACAAGACTGTCTCTGTCCTGCTTGCTATTTTGGTCACCCTGATTTGTCCTGCATCATTAAGTTTTTACAGTGCCTGACTCCAGATGACTTCAAGTTATGCCTTCTGTCTCCAGTAAGTGCAGAGCTAAGAGGTTTTGTTCCTCTCCACACAGGAGCTGGAATGTGAAGACTCAGCGACCAGCACAGGCAGGAATATTTCTCACATCCCTGACGACTGTGTTATTGGATGTACACGTTCCCAGTATCTTTCAAAGCATCAGCATGTTTGTTTAATGTCCTCATACTGGATCTCTTTCTATTAAGCAGGATTCAGGATGGATCTGATACAAGCCTTTAAGAACAATGTTACAGTCAGCAGAGCAGTGGGGATTGTCCCACCCTTGTCAACAGATCACAGGGCAGGCATCCCATGCAGATGGAGTGAGCACAGGACTGCTTCGGCATGTCTGCTCCATCCCTGGGCATTCCTGGGGTGACATCAGTGCCCTGAGATCATCTAAGAGAGATATACCCAAGAGGGCTGAATATATTTGCTTATGGGATTTCCTTGTAGGCCTTCTGGTTGCTTTCTGGATGTGGTTTCTCTGCTGGGGCGACTTTTACAGGCTCTTATGCCCTCTTCCATAGTACCCAGTTGCCGCTCCAGCCAGGGTCTCTGTTCTGCTGTGGCTTTATCAGCTTGTCAGAACCACTGTGCCAGAAGCAGTGTTTGCAATGGGGAAGGGGAGTTATTGCAGTCACCTCTGGCTGCTCCATGCCACATCCATAGGAAAAGTCCTACTTGGAAAGTTCTCCCAGCTGGGCGTAAGGTTGGACACCACAGGAAAGCTTTGGTCTTTCCTCTTCTCAGCATTTTCCCTGCTTGTCCAAGCACACAAATCTCTCCCTCCTCATCTGGTCCACCTTGCAATTACTTTAGGTCCATGCAGAGGGCTCTGTCCGATATCCTGGCAGGACTGATGTCCTCAGAATCTAAAAGTTATCGGTAACTGGTGCTGCTCAGAGGTCTCAAACTCAGAATGCAGTGTTGAGAGAGCACCACGTCCCCAGTGCAGAAGGAGCCCGTGGGAGAGTACTGGCGAGTGGCTCTGCCATCAAGGGCTGGGGGGCAGTAGGTGTGATGGTGATAGCAGCCTCCCTGCATCACCTGCCCAGGGGAGCTGAATGGACCTTGGCTGTGCCTTGCCTGCCCTGTATCCCGCTGGTGATACAAGGGTGTTGCCAGGCTGGCAGAGAGGAAAACCATGGTCACACCAACAGCAAGAGGGACCTCCCCGGTTGCAACCTACTTAGTCACAGCTGGATTGCTAACCCCATTCTTATGTTTTCCACGGGGGTGGCATGAGTAAGCGCTGACTCCTAGGGCTGGTTGTTGCCTCCAGAAACCCTTAAGGAGAGAAATGCTGACGGGACTATCAGGCTGTTTACGTTTCGGTCCAAATCAGGGGAGCCAAAATGGTTGTGCTAGGAGTGGGATGGTGATTCAAGCACAGGACAAACCCACGGCGGGGAGGGGCTGGAATGGAGAGGGCTGCCCCAAGCATCCTGCAAGGCAGCAGGGGAGGGGATATGCTTATACCTTTTCCACCAGCTCTGAATTACCTCAGTCCCTTTAGAGATTACATTCAGGACATGGATTTGTCTGGGAGAAGCGCCCCCAGGTCCTGCAGCAAGCCTGGTCTGTTCATGGCTCTCCCTGTTTTGACCCACTGTGAGCTGGGGGTGATATCAGGTCTTGGAAGCATTTTTACACCTCCTAGATGCCTGGCTGATGTATAAGGGGCAGCACAAGTGATATGCTTAGGTTACAGGTTTCAGGGCTCAACTACAGGCCGAGTCCCACAAGTCTCCCACAGCTCCCAGCCACGGGTCTCACAGCAGCCCTGGGCTCCTGGCTCCAGCATCCCTGCAGCTGGGGCTCCAGCATCCCTGCAGCATTTGCAGTGTGAGAGGTGGGAGACGGCAGCCCCCCCAGCTACCTCCGGGGCTGCAGTCAGGGCCTGCCCCCAGACCCCTGTTGATTGCTCTCCCTGTGCAGACCTGGGAAGGGAAGGAAGGGGGAAGAAGAACTTTCCCACTTGGGCTGAGACGATGGGAACAAAACCTCGCTCCCCCAGAACTCCCTGCAGAGGCGGTGGGAACATGAGCTCAGCCCCTAAGCAACTTAATGGGCTTTTAAAAAACCCCTTTGTATCGGACCCATTCTTCTTCCCAAAGCTTGCTGGCTCTGCTCCAAGGGGAAACCTTTCATTCTACAAATGCACCACAATTATCATCCCTAAGTGTCTCAGCTATCGGGCTCCCCGCCCCCTCTCCGCTCCCCGCTCAAGATCAGCAGGATGCTGGAGAGGTGCTTAAATCATTTCATCCTAAGAAAGCCTTGGGCTGTAACAGCTTCCCTGATGCTCGGAAAAAGAGCTACCCCTCTCACAACAGCTTGGCTCCATTTTTCTGCCAATGATACCGTCGCTAGTGGAGGCAGGGCAGGGAGCCCTGCGGAAACCAGGCCACCGGAGTTCCCGGTGATTTCATCAGTCCCAAGACCCAGGCTTGCAGTGATTTATGAACTCGCAAGAATCTCGCCGTGGAGTTATCTTCCCCCTCCCCGCTTTTTATTACTGTGCAGATAGGGATTCAGTGATAGAGCTCTTCTGGGTACTGCAGCAAGCTCTGTCTGTTTGACAGTGGCAAATATTTTTCTCCAACGTTACACAGGCCCATGAGCCCAGGCTGCTCTCACCAGCGTTGCCACTGCCCAGCACTCAGAAGCTCAGCTTGGCCTGGGGGACCCCAAAACAAAATGCTTACCAAGCACAGTACCCACTCCCTGACTGCTATCCCTCGCTCACAACTCCCCTAAGCTCTCCCCCATCTCCTCAAGGTTGGTTTTTATTTTTAAATCACCGGCATAATTCTTCTTTTTAATTATTTTCCAGAGTAATTTTCTTTTCTTCAGATTATACAAATCCTGCCCTTTTGCAGTGTTGTCCAGTCTAAGACTGAAGTTTTGAAGTGGATGTAGGGGAGTTAGGTGCTCCACATCCAGCAGGAGCCCAGTGCTTCTCTCTTTGCTGAAATCCCCTTTTAAAGCAGGTCCATCAGTATTTTTCGGCAGCTGTTTTTCTTAGCAGTCTAAATAAAAACTTTCAAGTTAGGGCTCATTGATGGGAAGCCAGATTCAGAGGCAGTCAGTTCCTTTGTGTATCCTCAACTTGTCCCGGGGTGTTTTATTTTATTGTGGGATGCTGCTTGCTGCAAAGCTGTGCATTTAGCAGCCCCTTCCTGCCACGTTCCCCTGCTTTCCAGTGATGTTGTAAGCTGACAGCGTTGCTGAATCTGGCCTCTGCAACTCCCTCGTGCTGTGTCTGCCTTTCTGCAAGAGCAAAGCCCTTTCCAAGTAGGAATTTGCTCTGGCCATGGGATCATCCTCCCTTTGCCATCGCAGGAGCCTAAGGAAAAGATGTGCTTGATTGTGACTAAGCAGCCAAGTCCAGTGTCCTTCCCAAGGTGCAGCTGCAGGGACAGCCCTGGGACACAGATGGAGTTTCTTCCTCATGGAAATTAATCATATGGGAAGACTGATCCCCTTTGGTGAGACACAGCTATTGCCATGTGGGTCCAGCAGAGGCTGAGATGACGCAGTGTCTCCTTCTCCTCCCCATCCCGGTCCTGTGTCCATGTGCTGCTCACCCTGGCTGTGTGCCACTCACTTGCTCACCCTGGTGTGGCCAGGACAGCCAGTTCCCCAGGCCAACACAAGATGAAGGCAATGAGAAAACAGGAGGCTGAGCCAGCTCTGCCAACAGGAGAAATGTGGATCACAACTTAGGGACCAACAGAGTTCACCCCAGCAATCTGTAGCCAATCTAGAGTTGAAACCAAAAATTCACTCCTACCCTTTATCAAAACCGCTGCCACTTACTTAGGATGCTCCAGGCATGATTCAACACTCATTATATTCATTGTGCTGGAGATTAGGCTGCAATCTTTCCAGATAAGAGCTTTATTAGCTCTGTATTATTCTTTCTACATTATTTATTTACACTAAGTCCAGAACACTCAAAGCTTTCACTGGGACAGTAAGATTAGTTCAGCAGACAATATTTTATGCTATGTTTTTTAGACTAGCAAAGATCCTGTGTAGAAAGAGCAATCCCAGGCCAAATGTGCTCTTCCCGATGGGGTTTCTTTGACTCAAGGAAACTATACATATGGATGTCCCACCAGATGGTAATAGTGACAGAAGGTCATTTCCTAGGACTTCAGCACAGGCAATGGGCTGTTGTGTCCCTTTACCTGCTGCACTGGGCAGGGGGCTCTGCCAGGACTGCTCCTGGCCAAGGAACAACCAACTCCCATTGTGCAGCTCACCAGGGGCTCTTTCCTGGGCTCCCACAACCTGTCTGCAAACCTACTCTGGCACATGCTGGCACCAAACCTCTTTTGGCTGGGATGGGACAAGCCATGTTTCCTGAAGCAAGGCCTAGAAAAGAAATTAGACTCCACTAATGATTTAGTGATAATTGCACGGGCTCCTGGCTTTGGCACATGGACCACTACAAACATGTAGGAGCCCATATACCACTCCTGGGTACAAGGGCTGGTCTGAGTCAGCCTGGGAAAGGGCTATCTGGGAGGTCCTGCTGGATACACTGGCAAAATCACTCAGCCGGGGTTCTCCTCTAACCTGGTGTCACATCAGAGGATGACTGTTAGGGACAACAGCATTCACCTTTGCCCTGCCCTTGATGACCTTAGCATGAAAACCAGGAGCTGACAACCTGACCCTCTGGACAACTAGCTCCTCTTTGGGATGCAAGCTTTTTTCTGGCACAAGCGGGCTTGACTCCCTCCATTCTTTTCTAAGTGACTATCTCTGCAATCAGAGGTGCCAACCATGCTATCTGAACACCTCAAGTCTGGATTAAAGCGACCAAGATGAAGCTGGCTGATTTTTTGACTCATGCTCTCTCTATCAGCTCTCAGTACCCATTGCTTTTGGTGTTGAACACTGCCTTGCTTGACACCTGACACACTCCCTGGGGAGGAATGCTCCAGGAATGTCCTACCACCCACCTGAGTTCAGTTACTGTGAAAGCAGAGCTGGAGACAGGCACTTCATGCATGTTTTTGATAGCCCCAAATGACCCCGCACTCGCTTGTTCACTCCTGGAAGAGGGATTCCTGTTTGGGGAGAGAATGCTTACGATGTACCCACAACACAGGCACTCTGGCTCCCCCAACACACCTGGCTGATGTTGTGGGCTAGCTTTGATATTTATGTCTGCTATTCACAACAGCCTCTCCTGGAAGGACTTGGACTAGAGTCTGAATATGAAAGCTGCTGTTGTTTTTATCAGGCTACCATCCATCTGTTTAAAACACTGATGCCCTCAGTGATTCTGCTGGCAGGAAGCAGAGGTGAAGAGGCTCTTTTGGATGTGCTTAGAAATCATCTTTGTAACCAGGACTCCTTTTAGAGATGTTTAACATCATCCATCTTTCAAGCCTCTCAAAGCACTGCCTCATCTCTGGGGTTTGGTGTAAACACTCGGCTTCAGAGGCAGTGAGAGAGAGCGGGGCAGATGGCACAGTTACGAGATGACCTGCGTCAGAAGTGGTGCAATTTGTAGCTGCGTGGAAACGCCCCAGCAGAGAAATAGGGGATCTGGGAGACACACCTCTCCATTCCTGACCCAGCCCAGAGGCAGCCTGCCAGCCTCAGACCTGGTGCAGCAACACTGCCTGCTGCTCTGACAGCGCAGGGATGAAGCTCTAATGGACTTACAGTGCAGATCGTGCTTGTTTGTCTTTGCTTGCTGTCTGGACTCCATATCAACCAGAGCTGTCTGGGCTGTTCCTCTTCAAAAGCCCAACTCCAGCTTTCTGGAACTGCCAGCAATGTACTGCCCTGCCACTGCTTCTGACTGAAGCTCTAGTCAGCCAAGAAGAAATGTTGGTTGTTACCTCCTTTTGAACCACAGGAGGAGAGTCTCCACGCCCCTCCCCACCTGTGGTCCACCTGCCTGTATCCCACCTTGGACTCTGCTGTCCAACAGCTGGCTGCCACCACCCAGCCCAGCTCCATCTGCTCCTCTGTCCCATACCCATCTGTTTGCCATCAGGACACACCTTCCCTGGGTGCAGATGTCCAGGGAGGCTGCATGGCAGCACAAAGAGAGTCCTGGTCCCCCTTATGCCTCCTACAACCCTGACTCCCAGGACTCAGACTGCAAGTAGATGACTTGCTCAAGACCGAAGTGTGGATCAGTGTTAGAGAAGGGATGTGGACATCCCTCCCTGTGCTGTGCCTCAGTTTTGGCCTAATTCTATGTGAAAAGCACACAAACCGGACATTCAACTTAACACGTCTTTGCACAAGGCTGTCACGGCTGGGGCTGCCAGGGAATTATCAGATGCTCTTGTGGCTCTGCAGAGAAGCCAGAAGTCTAAGGGAAGGGTTACTGATTGCATTTTGGCCCTGGGGAGCTGTGTTGGACAAATTGCTGTAAAATCACTGCACAATCCTGCCTGCAGAACAGCATTGTAATATTTTTCTCTTATCATCGTGCAGCTTTGGAGGCTCTTATTTGATCTCCTTTATCCATGTGAATGTGTCCAAGAACACAGCAGTCTGCCTGCAGAATGGCTCCTATTGTTCCCTTTGTTCATTTGTATGGGCTGTTTCTCAGTCTCCTCTCTCCCTTCCTGCAAAGAGACAAACTCTGTGTGGTCAAAAAGTATCTTGACTGCTGGATTTTAAACATGAGCTCAGCCATGGAAAAGGCAGAGGGCGTATTTTCCTGAATATTACTGATGCGTTCCTGTGATCTAGAGGAGAACATGGTGAAAGGTATCCTGAGGTTCACACTGTGGATTAGCTGCATTTAACTTCAACCAGGGCCTACTCACCCATGCCTGCTGCAAGGTACTCCCAACTAATGCTGAAAACAGGAAGCTTTGGATTGGACATTTTGGCTGATCTGTGTATTCCTCCTGAAGTGCTGACACTTTCTGCTTGAATAAATCCACAATAACACAGTAACTCAACTTGGAAAAGAAAGAATCTGAGGGACGTGAAAAATATGGCTCTGCATTTCAATTTTTTGCCTTGCCTCTTCTGCTACAAAAGTTTTTTACATGCTGTCATGCTGAAAATAACCTGGAATCGACTTAGATTCCTAACATAATCTGCACAATCTTTACACTCTGTTGAGTGTGCAGATTCAAAACAAGCCTCAAACAAACCTCAGCTCCCTCTGAAAACCCATCTTCTCTTGATCCTCCTCATGGATAACCTGTAGGAAGGTGTCAAATTATACAAATGAGAACTTTGGCACAGCTCAGTTAGAGTAGGCTGAATTAGCCACCTACGTTCCAGCTGCAGGTTGTTAATCTGTTGGTGACTTCCAAGCATATTTATTTTTATTTTGTATTTACAAAATAAGAGAATGAGATTATCGTTCAGGCCTTGAGGCGCCGTCACTGGCAGTGGTAAAACAAAGATGATGCAAATCTTGCTCACACACAGATGAAGGTGTGCTCCTTCATTAAGCCTGAATCATCACTGCCATTAGGAGCAGGATTGAAGGACAGCATGGAAGGGCTGTGCGTACACCAGAGCTGTTCACTGCCCCAAGGCTGCCAGCAGTGGCCAGTGTCTGCTAAAAGCCCTGATCCTGCACTTTGCAATGCTCTGGCTGTGGCACACACAACTGGCCAGACCCGTTGCTAATCACTGGTTCAAGGCTGTATGTGTGCTTGGGCTTCCCATCTGCCTCACTGGGTTGCTCTTCAGACTGAGCTTGTGTGAGCTGAAGGCTGAAGGTCTTTTTTTTTAGGTCTTCTTACTTTTTTGTACTGAATTAAGGAGGAGAAATCACTGCTGTTCAAGTATCATGGATATGCAGAGCTGTTAATCTCAGATTTCACAAATTGTAAAATAAGCTTCCCCAAATCATGATGTTTGGGTTTTTTTTTTTAAATAACAGAAGATGTTTCTCTTCATTGGGGTTTTGTGCTTTCAGGACATGTCTTGGCTTTTTCCCCTCCACATGTAGCCGCAGAAACAACAGCTTCTGTAAAAGTTAAAACCTATAACACAATTGCCTGACTCCAGAAACAGGAATTTAGAAAAACACCCACTTCCTGAAGACCCAAAATAAACCTTTGGACATGGACAGTATAGGTAGGAGAAGTCATTTTGATGTCTAGAGGCCAAGCTCTGTCTGACCTGATCTCATTGCTCTTAGCAGAGGACTCTTTGAGACTGCCATTACTGGGCACCCAGTATTTGATCTGCAGAATCAGAAGGGAAAACACACCATAGAGCAGCTGATTTTCAATGTGGCCTTTCCTTTACTTCATGGCAAAACCCCTTTCTGCAGTGCAGAAAGCAGCAAAACCTTCCCCATCTAGCACTTCTATTTTCAAGCACAGTCAAGTTGAATTGTTCCCCAAGGTTACACGAGGTTTCATGTTGGCCACCCAGTTTTTCATGCATTTGCCTGCTGGTGAGGAAGAGTTGGTGCTGCAATTCCCATGGTTGTTGGAACGGGAGCACTGAGATAAGTGAAATGCCTCGGCAGAGGGGCAGGTCGCCACCAGCCAGCCAAGCCCTGCATGTCTCTTTCTTCTACTCAGCTCACAAAGCACGAGCTGTCCCTCTCACCTCCCTGAATCCCTTCTTATTAAGGAAAGAAAAAGTCAATATTGACAGTGTTGAAATGAAGCACAAGGACTGAAATGCCTCCTGTGCCTGGTGCAAGGGTGCTGAATAGCCAAGCGTGAAACAACATTTTCCAGAGGCTCCATCAGCACGGAGTGACTGTTTTGGCTTGCCAGCGTGCAAGAAAGGAGCCTGATTTCAGGAAGAAACTTGCCACCAGGCCCTTAAGAATCTAGGAAAAAAGAAAAGTACCTCTGAGTGGATCATAGCTTAACCTCCCCAGATAGAAGTTTGGACAAATGTCCGGCAATTCGGGAAACTCAAGAGATGATGGACAAATCCCACCACAAAGATGTTGAGGAAATCTAAGGCTTGTCACACCAGAGAGTCCTTGAGACTTACCCAGATTGGTCCAAGGCACCCATTTTGCTCCTTGCAGCATCTGTTTGCCAGTCCATCTGTACAGCAAAGCTCCCACTTGAGCCTGGTGCATCCGTAGCACAAGCACATCTTCTCAAATGCTACATGAGGAGATGGTATTTCCCACCCCACATCATCTCTCTGCAGCTATCTGCCAGCTCAGCTTTCTCAAGCACATCACAGCTTCTTCCTTCATCTCCATGGCTCAGCAGATACTCTCCTGGCCAAGCATGAATTTCATCAATGGTAAACATCTTGCTCCACTTTCAAGCTTTCCTGTTTTATCCTGTGCTTCCCCTCATGATTCCTATTAACATCTCAACTTTTTGAGTCCTGCCCATGGATCATCTGCAGTGATGGCTGCAGAAATCACAGCTGGTCAACGGGACCCAAGGTGTTGAGGCTGTATTGTCATAGAGAGAAAACTCTTATGTCCTTCTTCTTTTCTGTCTGCTCTATATTCACAGAATCATAGAATCACAGAATGGTTTGAGTTGGAAGAGACTTTAAAGTCTTATGGTTCTAACCCCCCCTGCCATGGGCATGGGCTCCTTCCACTGGATAAGAGTTTGCTTTGTCCTACAGCTGGTCAAGCACTTCCTGCTGAAAGGCATCTATGAGGGAAATGCCTGTTGCTGCAAAAAGATACATCCTATGGGATAGTGCCAGTTTTGCTGATGCTTTCCCATTCCTTATCTTTACCAGAAAACAAAGAATTTTTTTCCTCCATTTGGTCATTCCAAGGTTCACCATTTCAATTTGGCCAGTTGCTTTTAGCTACTGTGCATTTGATGTTAATCTGTGTCTATCTGAGTTGCTGTTTACATGTGTGCATTGTGAGAGACTGCATGGGCAAAAATGAGAGGCAAAAGCCCTTTGGGATCAGAATTGCATCGAGCAGCCTGTGTTCTGCAAACCAGGCAGGGCTGGAAAGTTTAAACATGCCCAGAACTTTGTGACAAATGCTTTTGTGTGAAAAATCGGAGTATTTTATTTTCTTTCAGAAATATAGAATCACAGAATTTTTTGGGCTGAAGGGACCTTAAAACCCATCCAGCTCCAAATCCCCTGCCATGGGCAGGGGCACCTCCCACTGGATCAGGTTGCTCAAAGCCCCATCTAACTTGTTCTTGAACACCTCCAGGGATGGGGTAGCCACAACTTCTCTGGGCAACCTGTGCCAGGGCCTCACCACCCTCACAGGAAAAAAATTCTTCCTAATATTTAGTCTAAATCACCCCTCTTTCAGCTTAAAATCATTCCCCTTCATCCTATCCCTCCACTGTCTGATAAAAAGCCCCTCCTCATCTTTCCACTAGGCCATTTTAAGTACTGGAAGGGTGCTATGAGGTCTTGCCCTGATATGGTATCAAACCAAGTGTTTAAAGAACCTGACTTCCCCGAGGAACAGAAAATTTGATTTTTGATCAACCTCCCACTTGCAACCTTCAATTTGTTTTAGAAGGAACCTTTATTTGCTTATTATTCAGTGAAAACAGATATGATTGGTACATTCCCTAAACACTCCTTTCTTGTGTACCAACAATGCAAGACATTTACCTTGCCCTACTAGGTACAATGGAGCCCTGAGGGAAGCTGAATTAAATCCTGGTGATGAGTGACAGTGCATAACGCTTCCCAAATACAATCACTGAGATTTATGACTGCTGACATGACAAAGATTTTGTTTGGTAGTGAGGAGTGATGGCTGATGTCCCTCTAAATGCTTATAATTTCTGGCAGCTTAATTGAATCCCATTAATAGATGCAATGAAACTGAGAAATGTTTCTCCAGCTAGCAGTCCTCATTGGGCCAGAAAACCTCAGCAATGGCCTTATTTTCATGTTCTCAGGTATTTCCCTTTTAAGTCAGTGGGTGCAGAAATTATCTTTCTAAAAGAAATACTGCATTCATTTCTGGAGTCCTCAGCACAGGAAAGACTCAGATCTGTTAGACCAAGTCCAGAGCAGGCCACAAAGATGATCTGAGGGCTGGAGCACCTCCCATGTGAGGACAGGCTGAGAGAGTTGGGGTTGTTCAGCCTGGAAAAAAGAAGGCTCCAGGGAGACCTTAGAGCAGCCTTCCAGTGCTGAAAGTGCCTACAGGAAAGCAGGGGAGGGGCTCTTGATCAGGGAGTGCAAGGACAGGATGAGGGGGAATGGATTTAAGCTGGAAGAGGGGAGAATTAGATTAGATATTAGGAAGCAAATTTTTCTTGTGAGGGTGGTGAAGCACCGGTATAGGTTTCCCAGAGAAGGCGTGGATGTCCTGACCAGGTTGGATGGGATTTTGAACAACCTGATTGAGTGGGAGATGTCCTTGCTCAGGGCAGGGGGAGTGGAACTGGATGATCTTTACGGTCCCTTTCAACCCAAACCATTCTGTGATTCTATGAAATATTCCACAGAAGAAGCATAATATTCACGTGTTTGATGTTAGGACACCCTGGCAGAAGAGGAGCCTCCCATGATGAGCTTTAAGAGGGACTTCTCAGAGAGTTCCTTCAATTTTCCACTGTGGATTGATGTGTCCCTTATTCAGCATGCAGAGGACTTGGGCTTGAGTTTAACTTGGAGCCTTGCCCTCGGGGATTTTGAACCTCTTCAAATCAGCTGAGCAAAACCCCAGATAACAGTGACAGCAAGGGTGTCCAGCCCTGGCCTTTTGGGAGGAGCTTTGCAACACAAGAGATCTGACTGATGGGTTGGAGGGAGCCCGGCATTTCTGGCAGACTTGCTGGGACCCACTCCCTTTGATGGCCTGAGTGCTACAGGAGGGCTGCTTTTGCTCAGCCTTCAGGAGAGCAGCAAATTCAACATAAACGGAGGCAAGTGGAGGGAGAAAGCTCATTACTCATTCCTTACTGTGCACAGAAAGAGGCTAAAAAGTGGGAGATGTTTTTTAACATCCATAGAAACAATGGATGTGTGAGGGCCCGACCGACTTTTAGGTAAGATAAGTTTTGCGTGCAGCAGGTCCTCTTGCAGCAGCTGAGCCGGGCCAGTCTCTCATCCAAATCCATGCACCAGGGTGCTATCTTTTTCTTGGGAAAGCCTTGTAACTGGGTAGAATTCAAATTATACCCCAGAGAAGTTGGCTCACTTCTCTGATGGAGGTCGTAATGGGGGAGTCGAAATTCCAGTTACAGCTCAGCACAGCAAATGTAGCTGGTTTTCCAGATGATAAAAATACAGCCTTGTCTCAGGAATGCTGCAGTAGTGAGGCACGTGTGTGGGGTTTTTGTTTTGTTTTGTTTTTTTCCCAGAGCAGTTCTTTATCTGTGGCTGTACTGTACAACAGTTGTTCCCCCTGGGAAATCAATATTTACAGAGTAAACAGTGATGAGACGTGGGCTGGGTGCCATCCAAGCACGTAGCAGGACCTGCTTTGCCACATGCCTGCACCTTGAACTGTGGAAAATGTTACTCTTCTCCCTTTTGGGATAAAAGTAGTTTTTCATTGCCAGAGATGGATAGTATTTTATTTCTGCTCTGTATGCTTTTCAAGGCCTGCTTGAAAGGAAGGAGGCAGTGACTGAAATATAGGAAGCTACACTTATGTACTCTTCTATATCATGCACAACTCACCTCTTCCGATAAGAACTCAAGGCCTGCTGTGCAGAATTAGCCATCCTCTTAAATAAAAGCAGTTCATCAAAGAAAGCAATCAGAACTGACACTTCAGATAGATACACTAAACTTCCAGCACTTGAGCTCCTACTTGATCTCCTCTGTACATCAGGGGTCCTGCAACCCCACTGCCTACTGAGACCTTCACCCAGGGGACAAACACTGCCCTGCAAGGAACACTGCTGGACTGAGGCTCAGCTGGGACTAACACAAGCCCAGCTATCTGGGCTTGGTGCCTCGCTGGTCCATAAGACATTGCCATGGAGCAACACAGGCAGAGCAACACCTTCGTTCTCACTTTACCTGGGTGCTGCAATGAGTCCACATCTTCCTGTTTTGCAACAACCCCCTTGGAGCTGGCTATCCAATTCTACCTAGCACTGTATTCCCTCCTGTTTGCAGCAGTGGCTCACAGCTGTAAGAAAATCTTATTGTACTGTCTCTAATCTTTGTTTACACTGGATGGTGATAAAGAAATTCCTCAACAATCTCTCTTTGGGCTGACACCACCATCTTTGCTCAGCCCGACTCCAAAACAGAAACACACGCAAACACACCACAGTGCTTTGTGGGCCATGGAAGGACCATCATGTGGAAACAAGTTCTGTACCAACATTATGTGATAAGTGAGCAGCCCTGTGCACTGCAAATGCCCTCTGAAACACACAGGATGATGCCAAAATGGGTGGTTCTAGGAAAGGGAAGGCTGCCCCATCTTCTGGAAGCTGACGTGTCTGAAGCTGTTGCCCATTTTTGGCATGCGATTTGAAGCAAGAAGTGTGCTTTTGGGTGGGTTTCTGATGTAAATTCTGGTCATCCACAGAAGTGAGGCGCTGTTAGCAGACGTGCCACCCCAAGCGTGAGATGGCCTACTCATGTAAGTAAGCTCTGAGCAAGTTCTATATGAACTCACCGCCTGGCTCTAAAGGACTGGAAAAACAGGAAACTCTTTCAAAGGTGTCTAAGGATTTGATGTTGACATTTGAATTTCCCTTTCATATCACTGCAACATTTTTGTCCAGGCACTTTATCCCTGCACTGCGAAGCTGTAATTTATAATAGTTCTAGTCAGAGATTTTGTGCTTTTGAAAATAAAGACAAGAAGGACAGAAAGTAAAAGTATTCCAAGACACTTCAGTGCATTAGACAAGTGTTTATTATGGGAAGTTGAGCCTTTCCAATCCTTGGGAAAAAGCATATCTTATGTTCAAATAATTTAGCAAAAAGACAAATCTGTTCTGCCAACTGAGATTTTTGGTCCTATACAGTTTGAGGAAAAAAATGTACTCATCAGTGGAAATAAAGTTACAAAATACTGACGATAACCTAGAAGGAGTTGGAGGGGACTGAGAACAATGCAGACTGCAAAGTCACGCAGCTGGGAAAGTGACAACCTTGGCTCAGCCAGGCCCTGAAACAAGCAGATGAGCTCAGAAAATGTGGCAGGGTCATTGTAGGGGCTCCACTGGTGACAGCCTCACCTGTGAAATGGACTCCGTTTGTGATCATGGAGGCTGTGGGCATGGGAGCAGGCAGAGATCATCTCGTCCTCTTCACAGGAGCTGCTGGCATCCAGCTCCCAAAGCAGCAACTGGTGGCAACGATTATTTAAAAATGCACCCTTGTTGCTGCAGCTGGGGCTGGATATTTTTTCCTACCAGCAAATTGTGCACTGGGAGGAACTATGGAAAAAAAATCCACCAAGAATTTATGAATGTAATCCCTTAGGTGAAACTCCATCCGGTTTGTAACTCAACTCAGTAAAGTTTAATGCCTTGTCCCTGCATTCATGTTCCCATCAGAGCCATTTTCCTCAGACAATGGCCTTCTTTGCCCTGGTAGGCACAGAAAGTAGGCATTTCCTCAGAGGAAGCTAATTCGGAATTTTAGACAAAAAAAAAGAAGGAAGAGTGGGAAGTAAAACCTTTTCAGTAATCTGGGGAAGTATTATCAGACAAGACCTTATCTGCTAAAGGGAAACACTTTCCCCAGATCATTGAGAAGGTAAGGACCAACACTTTAACATTACTTTAACATTTTCCCTTAACATTATCTTTTAAAGGAAGAAAATTAGATGGTCCTGTATTTATTTTTACCAGTACACATACCATAGTCATTGAAGTCTTGGCTCTATTTTAAGAAAGTGATTCAGGCATTTAGCTTTTGGCTCATTTCTGTCTTAGTTTCAAAGCCATAATTAATCTCACTTTGGAGGTGCAGAATGATTAATTTCTTAACCACATTTTGCTTTGAAGTCTTTATTGGCTGTTAATAAAATAAGCCCTTTTATGTTCTCTTCTAAGTCACAAACCACAAACACACACAGAAGCTTTGGGCCAAAGGAGGGAACTAAAAATCTGTCTGGCAGCGAGAATTTAGCCAAAATGAGGAAGGGGGGGTCCTATCCCTATCTCACCACCTCGGGGAAGAGTGCTGCATTTGTTCAGCCAAAAGCCCTGCATGTGGAGTCAAGGGGAAAGTCAGGACTTTGGGTGGCTGGAACTCCTGATTTAGAAGGTGGAGTCTAGGGGAATGAACACCATGAATGTTTTTACAGTAGAGATTGAATAAATCTAATTTATGTCTCACTGAAAGTTAAATACCTTACAATCCTGAAGTTAGTGTTTGCTTAGTGGCCTATACTGTAGATTCTGTGTTCCTTTTATTCAAAAAAGGAAAGATGCTGTACATGTAAATCTGTTTATACAGGAGATAAAATGACTTTTATTCTGGCTGAAATTTGCGTAGTCACTTATTTTTCATGATGTGAGTACTTCCTAATATGGAGATTTTTACATGCTTGCTGCAAGTTTATCTAGGTTTATCCCTGGAGGTGTTCAAGGCCAGGCTGGAAGGGGCTTTGAGCAACCTAGTGAAGTGGAAGGTGTCCCTGCCCACGGCAGGGGGGATGGAACCGGGTGATTTTTAAGGCCCCTTCCACACAAACCATCCTATGTTTCTTCAATTTTGTGACCCACAGCTGGGTTAACAATGTGTCTAGAAAGATTCCTGCCTCTCAGACATGGAGAAACGTGTGGCAACCAGAAGAGCAAGCTCCCAGCTGGTGTAGCACCCTCTGAAGCCACCAGTTCATGCTGGCTCGGAACAAACTTGAGGCACACGGGTTATAGTTTTTCACAAAGGGCAGAGTAAGAATGGAACTCAGGTGCTGATGCTGTGGGCCACTATGGCTGTGCAAAGGTCCCCCCCATCCTCGGAGAAGGATTTCTTCAGGAAAGCAAGTGGTGCGCTGCTGGCATGGCACAGGTGGAGGAAAAAAGGGGGAAAAAATCAAAGCAAGCTGGAATTAATTCAAGAATATGCCATCAGAATGGTTCTCTCTGGAAGATGTAGTTCTCAAAAAAAAGAGTTATCTTCCTCTTGCTAAAATATTTTCTATTTACATTAGGCAAAGCCACATTGAACTGCTTTGTTTCAGACAATTCTAAATGACAACATGCCACTGAAAAATGACATATTTCTATTGTAAAAGAGCTGAAGATCATCTGATAGTATTTCTGCATGATGCATCTGACCTACACTAGTCACCTTCCAGAGTTCAAGCCCTTTCTTAGGGGCAGGACTCTTTGGAAGGCTGCATGTCTTAAAAATAACCCACTGCTAAAATTGTGTGATGCCGTATGGGAACTGCCTGACTTTGGAGTATGATGGGAGAAAAGATTTGGGCTCAGAAGCCAGCTCATCACAGAGAAGAGGAAGGTGATACTGTTGGCCTACAGTTTCCACGACCCAGTGTGGAATGAGGTGGGGGAGGGGGAAGAGAGTCAGGCTTCTAAAAAGTGTTTCCATGTGAGGAGAACCTGCTAGGGAGGCAGGAGGAATAACAGAATCAGAGAACCATTAAGGTTGGAAAAGACCTCTAAGATCATCAGGTCTAACTATCAGGCCAACACTACTGTGCCTACTAAACCATGTCCCTAGGTGCCACGTCTACACATCTTTTGAACACCTCCAGGGAAGGAGACACCAACACTGCCTTGGGCAGCCTCTTCCAATGCTTCATCACTCTTTTGGTAAAGAAATTTTTTCTAATATCTAAACTAAACCTCCCCTGGCACATCTTGAGGCCATTTTCTCTCATCCTATCACTTGTTACTTGGGAGAAGAGACCAGCACCACCTCACTACAACCTCCTTTCAGGCAGTTGTAGAGAGTAATAATGCCTCCTTCTCTTCTCCAGGAATCTCAGTTCCATCAGATGCTCCTCATAAGATGTTCCTCATGGCAGACCCCTGAGCCAAGCAGGGAAGAGTCCATCAGCAGCTTCTGAAAGGCATAAATCTCAGAAATTGCAAACATTTATTAATATGTGTTGTTTTGGGGGGCTTTTGATTGGCTTTTATTGACAATAAGACCTATGGCATTTTTTGTGTTGGAGACTTGGATTTGACTTTACCACTCTCAGTCCTGTCTAGATCAGTCTCAAAAAGTTGCCTCTGCCCCTCTCTTTACTCCATTATGGTGTGTGATTTCAAGGGTTTTAATGGGTAACACTATTCACTCTCCCCAGCTTGTGCTCAGGGGCTGGGAGAGCAGCTGACCGCGCAATTTTAACCTGAAAACAGGCAAAGTTGTGCAATAGGATGGCTGAGGCCTATTCAGCCTGGAGAAGGGAAGGCTCTGGGGAGAACTTATACGGCCTTCTAGTACTTGAAAGGGGCTACAGGAAAGCCTGGGAAGGACTTTTTATCAGGGAGCGTGGGGATAGGACCAGGAGGAATGTTTTTAAATTGGAAAGAGGAAGATTTAGATTAGGCATTAGGAAGAAATTCTTCATGATGAGGGTGGTGAGGCCCTGGCACAGGTTGCCCAGGGAAGCTGTGGATGCCCCCTCCCTGGAGGTGTTCAGGTCCAGGTTGGATGGGGCTTTGAGCCCCCTGATGCAGTGGGAGGTGTCCCTGCCCATGGCAGGGGAGTTGGAACTGGATGGGCTTTAATGTTCCTTCCAACTCAAACCATTCTGCGATTCTACGATTCTCTTGCCAGCGGGTTAGCTGCCAGCACCGTTCCCAAAGCCATGTCCTAACCTATCCGGGAGACGCACCTATACGGCTGCAGCCAACTTACAGCTGCCAGCATCTGGGCTATATCCTTCCTCACATTCATCCTGCCAACCATTCAGAGGGCTGCAGCAGGATGGCAAGATGGAAGTCAAAAAAGATTTCAGCAAATCAAGTTTCCTTCAAATCAGGGCTGACTCTGCGTTATTCTGCTCTTATGGTCAGCTTGTCTAAGCCTTACCCTATGTAAGAAATATTGAAATAATATTCTAATAATTTTAACAGTATATAATAACACACAACAAGAGTATTGTAATACCTTGATTGTGTGGTAAACCATATTAAAACAATATAGGGTCATAACACTTGCACACCAATTTCCATTAATTGTTACATGAAACATGCATGATTCCTGGAAGAATGTTGTTTGCAAATAGCAACTTTCCCACCATTCTCTACCAGTATTTTGTGTACATGTCATTTTAATCTCCTTGGCAAACAATGGCTGTAACTGATGTGGCTAAGAGACTTTATCCATTCAATTGCTCACCCAGTTTTTAGATCTGTTCTTTCTGTGATCTGCCTTCAGCTTGCCAAACATCTCTTGCAGCTTGTAGCTCATCTTGGGGCAGTCAATGCACTGAACAGGGACTACAGGGATCACAACCTTTTCTGGAGTAAGTTCTATCCCTGGCAGAAAAAAATAACCGACTGCCCCCTGGCATGAGGCTTTCCCACTACCTCTGACCCAACTAAAGCCTATTCTCCCATCCTAACAGTGAGGGCAGAAACCACAATGAGGAAGGTTTATGGAAAAAAGAGTTGCAAATGTTCTAGCACCAGAGTGAAGGTGCTACTAATGACTTCATGAAATGACTCAACAGCACATTATTTTGGCCAAAATCTGCTCTTCATAATCCCTCTGGCTCTCACCCACAGCTTGTCAAACTCATTAAGAAAGCTTCAGCAGGGTCATCAGGTACTGATTTCAATAGTCATCTGCAGAAATACAAAGACATTATCCTCTGAGGGGATGGTTTGGCCAGACCTTATCTCTGAGGAGATACCAGGACCCAGTAAAGCACTGTGAGGGGCACTGATATATCATGCACAGAGGAATTTGAGCCACAGCAGCTGCACTCAGGCCAGGATTCAGCTTTGTCACCCTGCCAAAGTCCAGAGACCTTGGTCTGGTTTGAATTTTTCTGTGGGATCTGCCAATCACACCGCCAGTGGTGACCAAAAGGTCTTGGCAATGCATGTGTGTACTTTACTCCTTCAATTTGCTGGGATGGTCAGATCTTTCATGCCACTGCTGCTATAGATTGTTAAAGCACTCCACGCTCAACATAGGTATATTTCTCTCTACCCTGTCCTTTGCAATGGATTAATGGATTAAAGGATTAACCTCTGATCTTTGCAGTGGCCTAACTTGTACTCTGATTGAAGGCTCTTCTTGTTTTCTTGCATTTTGTATTAAGAGAAGAAAAGAAACAGCTGTGAAAGAGGAGGAAAGAAACTCAGCAACTATGTTATGGGCAATTCCCATCCTTTGTTCCCCTGTAAGGTAGCCAAATGTTTGGAAATGGCTGTTTCTCTCTCTTGCTCAGCTCACGTTGCTTTAAGAAAACTAGGGCCCAGCTATAGACACTGGAAGATTTACATTTTGGAGAGGTGAAGAATGTCTTTAGTCATCCACTTGTTATGCTTCTTCAGCACCATAGTGAAATACATAAGTCTCTGGCTCCAGCTAGAGGCCATTCATGGACAGGTTTATAACCTAAAAGGAGCTCTCATTATAAAGTATTGCTATGCTGTATTAAGGGGCATGATTAGATATACTAAATAGACCAAAGAGAATGAGAAGAGCACAGACCACAGTTTCACATGCTGTCCATCCCAGACAGCTGGACTTTCCTCCTTGTCTGCCAAATAATAAGATGGGATGTCGTTCCCTATGTTATCAAGTCAATAGGCCTTGTAATAGATCTGTCATCCAGAGGGAGCTGGACAGGCTTGAGAGATGGGCCTGTGCAAATCTTATGAAGTTCAACAAGGCCAAGTGCAAGGTCTTGCACCTGGGCTGGGGCAATCCCAATCCCAAGTATAGGCTGGGCAGAGAATGGATTGAGAGCAGCACTGAAAAGAAGGATTTGGGGGTGCTCATGGATGAAAAGCTCAATATGAGCCAGCAATGTGCACTCACAGTCCAGAAAGCAAAGCGTGTTTTGGGCTGTGTCAAAAGCAGCATAGCCAGCAGGTCAAGGGAGACCTCACCTACAGTACTGGGTTCAGTTCTGGAGCCCCCAGCACAGAAAAGACATGGATCTGTTAGAGTGAGTCCAGAGGAAGCTACAAAAATGATCTGAGGGCTGGAGCACCTCTGCTATGGTGACAGGTTGAGAGAGCTGGTGTTGTTCAGCCTGGAGAAGGCTCCAGGGAGACCTTAGAGCAGCCTTCCAGTACTTAAAGGGGGCTACAGGAAAGATGGGGAGGGGCTCTTGATCAGGTAGTGCAAGGACAGGACAAGGGGGAAAGTTTTAAAGTTGAAAGACAGCATATTTAGTTTAGATAGAATTTTTAGTTTAGGAAGAAATTTTTTCCTCCTGTGAGGGTGGGGAGGCCCTGGCACAGGTTGCCTAGAGAAGTCATGGCTGCTCCATCATTGGAGGTGTTCAAGGCCAGGTTGGGTGAATGCTTTGCACAAATAACAAAATACCTTGCACAAATAACACATTTCTGTTCTTGCCTTCTTATATCAAAACTGCATTGTGCTTTAACTCTTTGAATCAGCAAAGATGCATGGTAAACAAAGTGTTACTATGGCCATTTGGCAGTGAAACAAAATTTTTGTAGGAAAGGTTAGGCCATGGTGCGACAATCCATTGGTGTTAAAGACGCAGAGATACAATTGCATACCAATTTTAACTTCATTCTCCTAAGACCCATCCTTAGATGATCTTAGGAAGGTCCTGATAGCTTTGTGCATCATGGAAGAACTAGTCATGTTCTGCACCACCTAAATGAACACAAGGAGGACCCTGGGCTTTTCTAATGCTCAAACATAGGCAATTTGGTAACTCTTTTGACATGGCAAGTATCGAAGATCCTTCAAAACTTTGCCTGTGCCACATAACTGGATTTGCACAGGAGATGTCCCACATATAGGTATGAGTGCACCTCTTGCGCCACATAGGCACCATCAGGGCACTGCTTCTCAACAACGTGACAAGGACTGCCCAAGTGCATGGCTTGAACGGGAGACATCTCAAAATCCTTCCTTAATGTTCTTGCACGTGTTCAACTCTCCCTTGTTACGGTGGTGAGAATATGAGCTTGCATGTCACGAGAGGGTGTGGTGAATGAGTCTCATGTTGTACAGGAGTTGCAGTAGCCAGACCATTCCACAGCAATGGTGGATGTTGTGCCCTCTGCAAAGTGCTCCCTGCTCACACAGCGTGATACCCACCTCGCTGGGGTCGCCCAAAGGCAATGCTGTGGGGCTGCCAGGGATTGGTTTGCTCATGGCTCCCAATGAAGTCACTTCAGGCTCCGAACAGTACGTGGACAAAGTGCACAGCTGCAGAGGGAAACAAATTATTCCAATTGCTGCAACGTGGGAGCACAGACAGGTGGGGGAATCAGAGAAAACAGAGCCCACTGCACCAGCACTTTTACAAAATGCTCCCTGGCTCTGTGGCCGCTGAGCAGGCAGCACCCTGTGACTGTGTTCCCTGACAAAGTGATGCTCAGACACGCACGGACACAGCATTTGTTCAAACACACCATTTATTTACAAACACTCCATGCAACGGCCTCTTCAGCTGCATTGGGCCTGACTGCCCAGAGCGAGCTTTTGCTGTGGATGAATGGTGCAGCAGCAATTCCTGGTGCGGATTGAGCAGCCTGCTTTCCTTGCCAAGTGTGCTCAGTTTTGTGGCACCAGCTTCCCAAGGAGTGCCTTGGATAGCTGCATGATGGTCAGGAAGTGCATCACTACTGTCTGGAAGGTATAGGTGGAAAACCTTCTGTCTACCAGGATGCAGATGCAGGCCTGCTGTCATTTGAGGTGGAAGGTAACGTACAGGGCCTGAAGAACTACAATGCTGCCATAGCATAGCTCTCTGGCCACACTGTGCTTGGGGTGAAGTTGGCCTCTGCAGTCTGGCTACTCAGAAAGACGTCTGAGTCGCCCAGCTGCACCCCAAATTCCACCTCAATTCTGAAGCTTTTCTGGCTGCCTTCTGTCACTTGTAGTTGGCAGGAACGACTGGAGGGCAGCACAGTTACAAAGTGTTGGGAAGACTGAGACAAAGTCTTCCAGATCTCTTCCACATTTTGACTGAACCAGCAGGCAGTTTTCTCCACATCCAGGTAGGAGTTGGTGCAGAGAGTGTGTAGGAGGCTGAGGCCCTGATTCCACCTCAGGACTTCCTCAGACTGATGGAGGAGGCACCACATCTTCTGCACCGGCTGCTCCATCATGCAGGTGCATACCAGCTCCACACGGATGCAGAATTCCCTTGTGAACTTCTCCTTTGCAATGTTCATCTTCATGTGGAATGCGTGCCCACGAGGGGGCTTCATGGGTACAAGGAAGTGGTAGATTGAATCATCCTCACAGCCTTCAAAGGCAATGCACACCCCGATGGGTCGTTGCAGCACTGGGAAGAAACTGTTTGACGACAGGTGCCTGATGATAAGGACAAAAGTGAACACCAGGTTCTCCGCCTGCTTGAACTCTCTGCCCATGTCCTGAAATTGCCACTGTATGTGCTCTTCAGAAATTCTTTCCGGGCCCTTCTTCTCCACCTGCTCCATATTTCGGCTGGAATTCTCCACATGGCCGGTGTCTGTCTCATGGCTCCTTTTCCTGAACCACCACCAGAGCCCAAAGAGCAGGACCAGGACTCCAGCAACGACCCAGAACTGCCACTGCTGCAAGGCAGCAAAGACCAGGGCATTCCAGCCAAATTGGTGCTGCTCCTGTATCTTCTGCATCAGGCTCATCTGCTCCATGCCCCACAGCACCAGACCCCTCTGCTCTATCTCACGCAGCAGGCGAGTCATCTCCCTGCTCAGCATCTCCTCACGCTCCTGCATGCGGTTGCACATGGCCCCGTCCAGGTTATCACCCACTATCAGCACGTTCTGGGTGAGGGACAGGATAACATGGATGAGGAGTTGTGCGACAGCCATGGCCTGCAGGAGGAGGGAGAGAGGTGTTCAGAGGGGCTGGGAGGGACAGAGCTGGCGGCAGGGGCAGTGGAGATGGGAGCAGTAGGGACCTGGGGGCAGGTAGGAAAGGGTTCGAGGCAGCTGGGAAGAAGCAAGGCCTTTGCCCAAGGCGCTCCTATGAGTGTCTGGGGCCTCGATGCCAGGGGAGAACCCAGCCCACGAGGAGGCCACGTTTCACCCCGGTTCTTGTCCAACACAGGCTCCCCCCAGGTGTGCACTCACCAGCCTCCCAGGTTGTACTGGGGCAGGGCTGCCTGCTGGTGCCCTTAGAACTGTCCCCATTGTGACCTGTCCTTTGTGACATCACAGGCACCGCAGCCAAACATGCTTGTCCACCCACCAGCCCCGCCCTTGGGCACCCCCCAGCTCAGGGACTCTCAGCTGTGCTGGGCCGCCTGTGCCCCAACACCCACAAAGTACCGAGTCCGCAGCAGGACAGGGCTGCCAGGGCTCCCTTCACAAAGCACACAGAAGCCTCCCAAGCCCTTGCGACTCACAGGTACTGTGAGCTGTGGAAGCTTTGCTCCTTGAGAGCCCATCAGATGGGCTCCCTTGGTGCTGACTTTGGTGCTTGCGGACAGCAGCCGTGCTCTTGGTGCCTTCGTGACACCGATAGGCAGGTGGTGGTGTATATCCTGGTGGTGGGAAGGGGCCTGTCTATAGCAGGGTCTCTGTTCCTGTGACAGGTCATTGCTTCCAAAGAGAATTTTCCCGGGAGCGATAAGAGAGTGCAGGTGGAGATTTCCCTGTGGGCATCACCCACTGCTGATAGAGCACCATCTTCTCCATGTCCAGCATAGAGTCATAGAATAACCTTGGAGGAACTGTTATGATCTTTGTGTTTGGATGGGTGACCATAGGTATAGGAGAGTACTCGTTAATCATAAATACAGCGACCGAAACAGCTGCTTTCCAAGCACTGGGTACTTATGAAATCACTGCTCTGATGAGACCTTTCTACATTTTTGTCTTTATTGCAGTCAATCTTGCACTCAGGGAAACATAAAAGAGCATTCATCTGGTTAAAATAATGGCTTTTCTATATGTTTTTAATGCCAAAGATGAAATGATTCTTCTGAGGAATATTTACTTTGAGATTCTAATCAACTGTAGGGAATCCAAAGCAAGAAGCTAGAAGAGCATATGG
This sequence comes from Dromococcyx pavoninus, assembly GCA_033558185.1. Taxonomy (NCBI): domain Eukaryota; kingdom Metazoa; phylum Chordata; class Aves; order Cuculiformes; family Neomorphidae; genus Dromococcyx; species Dromococcyx pavoninus. Next base: position 401,468 of record JAUMJL010000707.1, on the reverse strand, counting down.
TAAAAATTGAGGGTCTAAACTGTGCATAAAAGGTAGTTCTTAAATTTTTATAGCATTCCATGTAAATTAGGAGGAGCAGTTAGAGCAGTTTCTAAGTAAGACAGCTAAAATCGCCTCCTATTATGTCAATGTCAGTATTTTTGTACAAAAGCACTTGCATCAACATCCTTTTAAAAGATGTGTTTTCAAAAAACGTGTTCCTGACTTATCATCAATCTAAACACTGCACGCTTCAGGAGCACTGGGTTTAGATCCAGATTTCATCCTGGAAGATTTTCTTATTTAAACTCTACAAAGTGATTTCCTGGGGTTTTGAATTACAGTTTAAAAAGGACCATGAATTTGGTTTTAGTGAATAGATCAGCAAGTGTGAATGTCATTATATCTTTGTTATATGGATTTTGAACTTGGACATTAAAGTGCTTTTATAGTGAAAAAAGAGTGAGTCAGTATACAAACATGAGATTTTTATGTTTCCACTTTTGAGATGAGCGTCTTATCTAAAGTATTTGTAGAATGTCTTAAAGCAAGGTGCTTTTACATTTACTTTCTGCATTCTTTCTCCCTGTCGGGTGATGTTTATATCACTTTGTCTCATCAATGTTTTATGGTTGGGGTAGTTCAAATACGTTTTAAAAAGTATGTTTGATTTTTCCAGTTTTGTACTTGGAGATGTCTTTGTTAATGATAATTTTTTTTTTTTAATAATAATTTCCACTAGTTACCTCTTCAGTTATGCTATGAGAATTTTACCCATGGTCTTGGATACCAAACTCTTCTAATTTCCTGAGGAGAAAATTCAGGTGTTCTTTAAATTCCTGACAAAATTCTTTTAGTAGGATGTAGAGAGAAACCCAGTATCTTAGCAGTCCACCTGTCAGTTCCTTAGCTAGCTGGTGAGTTATGTATGGCTTCGATTTTATGCAAATTTCTAATACTGATCCTTGCATTTTTACAGGAAAATTTTAATATTTCTATGTAGAAAATAACATTTTGTATTCCTAAAAAGAGTTTATGTCTCGGTGAACGCACAACCTGCTGGTCCCTTCAGCGTTAACGCTTATGTCTTGGATCTTGGACTTGCATAAAGTTTTGCTTTTGTAATTTTGAAAACATTCCTAGGATTTTTGTGTTACAAGGTTGAGGTCTGGACCCTGATTTTTGCACAAGTATTTATTGATTTGATTATCACAATGGTATCAAAATGATTAGCATACTTGCATCACTTGACACATCTGTGTAATCATAAGTCTTCAAGTCTTTTGAATGAACAATTATCCTGTGTTCTGATGTTATTAATTACTGTATTACTGTGCCAAGCATAAATTTATGTCCTTATTTTTCCTTTTAAAAGATACCATTTGAGATTTTGTGGATACAATATGCAATGTTTATACTTCTAGATTTGCAGTAGTGTTTAAACAAAAAATCTTCCTACACCTTGGTTATCTTTTCCTTCAGGGAAGTCAAATACATTTCTTCTTTTATCCAGGTTTGCCCTCAGCACACCCACTCTAGAACAGACAAACCAGATTTTGCACGTCCTATTTCTTTTTCTGCCATTCTGATGGGCAATGGGAATCCTGCCCCCGCTTGACGCACGTTTTCTGTGGGCAATGGAACAACTGTTAGAGTTTGGACTAGGAGGTTCACCTATGTCAAGTATCACAAAGTAAATGTTGTTTATGTAACTTAAATATATCAATGTTGTTCATTACCTTTTTCTTTTCAAGCAAATCTTTTTTATTTTCTCCTTCACAGGTTGTTAGTAATGTTTCTCATTTCTGCTGGAACAGCAATAGGATCGTATTTCATTCCCAGCACTCTCGGTGTGCTCCTCTTCATGACTGGATTTGGGTTCATACTGAGTTTTAACCTAAGCGAGATTGGTTTTGCCTTCAAACACACCATAATCAGCCATTTAGCCTCCAGCAATGAGGTCTTAGAATGCAATTTGGGTGGAGGGAATTTATGTTTTATCTGACTGTATTGACATTTGCTCTCCTAGAAGCGAGCCTGCTGCACCGATTTGCAGGCTTTTCATCGTTTTCCAAAGCCAGTCCTCAGGCCATAGCGAGTTACGTTCTGCTCCTCTTACTTATAGTGGTGTGGATTCTTGGAGAGATTCAGAGAGTGTACTTGTTTGGAGTCTTCCAAAACGCCTTTTATCCAAAGGACGTGAGGACTGTGCCTGTGTTCATGGAGAAGCAAAGAAGGCTGATGAAAGTTGGTGTTGTCAGGAGGATTTTACTAACGCTAGGTAGGAATACGCGCTGTCTATTGGGTGTTAGATGATGATTGTAGGAAGACTGAAACAACGCTAGATGTGCTCCGTGTGCAAGACCCTATGGATGTACTAAAGAAAAAACAAGCAGCTGGGAATATTTGTTGATATTTTTCTGAATTGTGTATAGAGATCAAAATTACTGGTTCAGAGCATTTGAAAGCAATTAGTGATTTTAGTTGTTTTTTGTTTAAGGGTAAATTTAAAAAGCTGAGCTTTTAGAAGTCCAGCTCAGAAAGAAAGGCCTTTTAAAGGATTTTAGTTAGAACATCAGTGTTGACTTTTGGAAAAAAATGGCTCCGGTAGAGTTTTTTTCAAAGGTTCTGTGCCACAAAAATGAATTGAGAGTCTTCAAGCTGACTAAATATTTGGTTCTTACAACTTGCTGGTAAAGGGAACAGTCTCCTTTCTGGTAGGTTAATTACAAGCAAATCTGTTTGGGGGAACCAAAATTTGATCTGAATTATTTAATTTTATAAAATAACATCAATTGAGGGAACTGATGCTCACCCTCCCAAAGAGGCTGGTGAGGCACTGGCCCAATTTGCCTAGAGAAGCTGTGGATGCCCTGTGCCTGGAGGTGTTCAAGGACGGGTTGGAGGGGGTCTTGAGCAACTTGAGGTGTCCGTGGGGGGTTAAAACTGGATGGGCTTTAAGGTCCCTCCCAACCCAACCCGTTCTATGATTCAATGAGATTGTTTACCTCTGTAGACTTGAATTGTGTTTCCTAAAGGAATTCAATATTTCTTTTATTTCAATTACAGTGTCTCCATTTGCTATGATTGCATTCCTGCCACTAGACCGTGTGCTACAAAATCTTTGTTCTGTGTGTGTTTGCATTGGATTCACAAGGATATTTAGGATGGTAATTTGAATTTTAAATATGTTAGCTTAATAAATCATCCTCTGTGTGATTTAAGTGTGAAGGTGACTTGGAAGAAATATCCCAGGTCATGAAAGCAGAGATCAATAAATACATTTGTAAATGGATGTCTGACAGATCTCTGTTTTAGGTCTGGCAGCATCCCGAAAATGCCCTGGTGGACATAGTGGTTGTGTCTATAGCACAAATGCTGGTGTTGAATCCAGACCTCTGGTGGAACAGGAGCCTTGATACAGGAATCAGACTCTTGCTGGTAATTGTCATAATGCATATTTAAGTAGATAGCTCTTAACGTCTTTGTTTCCTTGCCTTCCCGTCGTAGGGAATGACAGAGTCCAGAACCTTGCAAATAGAGGCTAAAAGCCTGTGTGCCAAGGTGTACGCTGTAGCACCAGTCAAGGATAATCACTCTTCATTTTCTTAATGTTATTGTCAATCAGGCAGCTTTGGCAGTGCTGAGTATGATACAGAATACAAATCAACATGTGCTTGTTATATGTATCTCGCAGGTTGGTATCCTACGGGATCGACTGCTTCAGTTTGTCTCAAAGTTGCAGTTTGCCATGGCTATTCTTTTGATGTCGTGGACAGAGAAAAAGCAACGTCGGAAATCTGCCGCCACCTTAATCACACTCAATCTGGTTTTCTTCCCAATCCTGCTGACCTTCGTTGCCATCTCTGCGCTCCTTTCTTCTCCTTTGCTGCTGCTCTTCACGTTACCGGTGTTTTCGATTGGCTTTCTCAGGCCTGTCTGAAGCTGGCCAGGACCTGTGGGCACTGCGGCGTGCGTTTGCTCCGATACCGTGTACTACCAGCAGGTGGTTCCGAGTTTGGCGGTGGCGGTGCAGTCTGCACTAGCAGCCGGTAGCCTAGGTAGTTGGGCTAGCAGTGCTGGGGAGGAGTGCAGGTAAACACTTTGGGAAGCGTGGCTTTTCTGGAGGAGAATCGTAGGACGTGCTTTAAGCTACATTTCACAGCACAGGTTAAAACTTATGTTTCGAGATTGTTCAGCTGAGGAAAAAGTGATTACTTCTGTCCTTCTCATAGATCTCTACTTGTTACAGTCTTGTAAGGAAATAATTCTGGCTTGTTATCTTTAAAATAAGGAGAGACTCAGGAACAGTATCAACCCAAATCTTTTTGTACTGAACAAAAAAGGATGCTGTGCATTCATCCCACCTAGTTGGAGACAGAAAATTGGGGGTTTCTCTGTACAGTCAGTGGAGATAAGGAGGTGTGTCAGACTGCGCCTTGCCGCTGCGTGAGCATGTCTTTCTCTGCCTCGATCCTATAACTCAGGATCCAGAAGATGACTTTGCTAATTTGGCCGTGTTAAGTAGGAATGATGAATATGGAATGGGTTTGTAAAATATATAATGTAGCCTGAAAAGCAGTAGGCAGTTGAGAACAGAACCAGTCGATAAGAGCTAATGTCCTACCTTGTGCAGTTAGGGTAGGGTTGTAACAGCACTTGTGGTTTTAAAACCTATGAGAGACATCATGATGGGTATTTCACAGAGTTATATAAACATAGGTAAAGAAATGCTGAGTCTTTTTCCCAGCTGGAGAGGGAATAACTGTTGAAATTGTAAGCTCGTTTTCTTGAGAAACAGTCTTTTTTAACAACCAAAAGATCGTTGCGCTTAGACAAGAGGCAAAGGTTTAGATAAGCCTCTCTGAAAATGACTTATGACTAGAAAAAATGGACTAATATTTACAGACAGTGGCAGTTAACATTAATCATACTTTTCTGAAGACTGGTGCAAGTGCTTTATTGTGCTTTATTTTGCTGCACTTTAGTACTGGTGTAGAGAGAGCTGTTAAAAAAAAATTAGACTAGGAAGCTTTTTTCCCTAAAGAAGTTTGTCAACTGCATCAGCCTATGTGTGTTCTAGATACATAATAGATATATTTATCTTGTATAATATATATTTATATATATCTGTTGTATCTATTTTATATCTACACATACTATATTTTTTATATGTATGTATTTCCCTATTGCCATCATAGCTGTGGTGGCACGTATGGCTCAGATTAAATAATTAAAACTGCCGGCCTTGAGGGGGAAATAAGTCTCCTCTTTAATGGGAAAATCTGAATGAGTGTCTTCAAGCACAAAAAAATGTGGTGTTCTCAGATGAGCTCAAAATGAAGAGGCACCACTTTGCGTGCCTCTGTTTTAATTTAGAACCATATTTTTTGATGTGAAGGAGTTTTAGTAGCTTTAGCAAGGGAAGAATTAAAATCTTTGCAAAATGTTAGCAAGAAAATGCACTTCATGAGCTCAGTGGGATAGAAAAGGTTACTTAAAATTTCAATACAGCTTGATGGGTTAGCCAGTTTTAACTGGTTTTGATGCAGAAATATTTTGTGTTTGCAGCTGAATTCCTCTGCTGGCAGTAGGAAAGGTTTTCATCAATATAATACACCATAGTGTTGCCTTCAGTGAAGGTGTGGCGACCTGTTTCAGGTTTGGCTTAGCGACCAAGCTCTGGTCGCTCGGTCCATCTGCACAGAGACACCAATGTGGTGGATGGCAAAATTGCCGTTTATTGATAGATAACACAGGTTTATATCGCTGAGGTTTACAACGTCACTTCCGCCTGCACTTCCGCCTGCTTACATCTTGAGCTAAACCCTATTGGCTACTGGTTACATCATGGACTAAACCTTATTGGCTACTATGGACTAAACCTTATTGGCTACTGGGAGAGGTGCCCTTATCTTTCCGTACAACACGATATCTTCCGGTTGCCAGACCCTAGCTACCAACACCGTAGAACCATAGTTTTTACTTTGTTTTTCTCTTGTCTAGGTTTGTCTCTCCCTGGATCACATTACTTGTGCCGTTTTCAGGACAGACTGATGTGGATATTGGTGCTAGAGAAAGGCTTCACTTACTGTGGCTGCGTACTGAGGATTGGCATTAATGTTTAAAAATCATGCTGGCATTTTGCTGTATAACCTTCCAACACTGTAACTAATTTACCTGGTGTTACAGTCAGTTTTAAGATGTTATTGCTGTGTTAGCCAGTCTTGCAGCTGACATGCTTAGCAGATGTGAAATGTTTTATCATCTTCAATAAGTTGGCTAAAAAAAGACCTGTGTGAGGCAAAGCTTTGTGTTTTTTAAGACATTGGCTTGTGCCTAATATTGCAGTGGGTGCTTTGCTGTTCTTGTTATCTCTGGTTGGATTTGTAGGTCCAGTTGTGGAAATACTGACAATCAAACATATCTTTATTTTCTCAGAGAAAAATTATTGCAAGAAAAGAGCTTGCTATGTACTGGTGATGACAAAACCAGAGTTGTTTTCATTTGTGCTTTAGGGGCTGGAACTGCAGGAAATGTCGTGTCATTCTGCTGAAGATCACAGAGTTGATGAAATTTTTGAAACAGCCTTCAAACATCAGGAGCACAAAAAGATTCTCTCTCCAGTCACCATTTCAGACACATTTTGACTCCTTGTACCGGTCTACCTGTGCAGCTGTATTCTGATGCCAGAAATGTGTTATCTGGAATAATTGACTCTCCTGAGAAATTAAAGCATCTGAAAGATGATTTCATTAAAGTGCTTGTATGGATGCTCATCCAGTATTGTTATAACAAATCAAAAATGTGCAAAAGCCCGGGTAATGCTAACAAGAACAAAAAAGGATCATTTCCAGAAATACAGCATGGTGCTGCAGAAAGATATGGGCCTCTGAGGGAAGAAGATAGCTCTAGTGTGGGTACTATTGAGGACTGGACTGATGACAGTGACATTTTTGATCTTGAACCCATTGGCAAAATGAAAGACAGAAAAGAACCAGGGCAGCTGATAACTACACCAAAAGTATATCAAGTCTATCTATTCCAGGTTCTGTAGAAGCAGAGAGCCAAGGTGTCCCACAAGAAATGTCACCAGAAGATAAATTACACAGGGCTGTTGTGCTTGGGCTTCCTGCCGTAGACAGAGGGAAACAGCAAGAAGTTTTGCCTCAGGTTGAATTCAGCTGCTGTTACTCAGAGCTATTGAGCATCCCTGGAGAATGGCAAACAGCTCCCAATTCCAGCTTCCAAAGTACATGAAATGAGGCAGAGGTTTCCAGAAGGATGGTACCATTTCATTTTGACTCAGCTGGACTTTTTTCATCTGGAAGAAAAGCCTTCCAATTTACTTGAAGACCTGATGAAAGATAAAGCTTTGAAAGACTTGTACGTGCATGGAGTATTGTCATGTTATTTTGGTCTGTTTGGACTGGATAACGCTGTGCCTGCCCAGAGCCACGTGTTCAGAGCGTACACTGGTGGAATTCCGTGGTCTGTGGGTTTGGACTGGCTGACCAGCAAACCCGAGCTATTCCAGCTTGCATTAAAAGCATTCAGGTAAAAGAAAAATACTCTCTCAGTGACAAAAATGGTATAGGGAGTGCTGTGCTTTGAAAGTATCACTTCACTAAGAGTAGTTTATGTCAAAACCGAATCGTTTAATTGTATTTGTAGCTACACAAACGTTGCCTGTAACTCCAGGCAGTGAGGACTTTGATATGGAGATTCCTTCCTTCTTCCATTCCCCAGAGCAGCTGCCTCCAGAGCTGGAAATCTGCTGTGTTAAGTGGGGAAAAACCGACCCATTCTCATTGTCCCCATAATCTAAGGGAATTGTGGTGGAGTTGGATGTTTGGCACTTTCCATTATCAGGCAGTGGTAGCGGTGTTTAAGGTGAGTGAAAGATGTTCAAGCTGATGTGTTTCCCATCTGGGTGAGCTAAAAGCCCACCCGTGCTAACTTCTAGTGAAGTAGCTGATGAGCAATAACTTAGAAAGCTGCTGGTGCTTGATAACGTTTGATGGTGCCAGTCTGTCATTTGCAGCCTGAAGAGGCTTTCTTCCTCTCGTCTTTCGCTGCGGTACTCACTGCGTGGCTCTTTGTGCCTTCCAGATACACTTTTAAACTTAGGGTTGATAGAGCAAGCCTGGGTCCAGTTGAGAACTTCAGAGAGCTGGTGAACTACCTGGAAGGGTACGACAGCGATTGGTACATTGGCCTGGTGTCGGCTCTCGAGTGGCAGCAGGCCGTTCTTCAGGAAAAGCCATACCTCTTTTCACTGGGGCACAACCCAAACATGGTAAAGACTGGCTTATCTTCTTTGTTACCACCCCTAACTGGCACATAGATGTGTTTTCTCTGTGGATCAGCAGTTACCTGTGCTGGATTAAGGGACAGACTCCAGTACAGTGAATACTGAAGGCATTTATTACAATCTAAGCAAGATTTATATACCCCTTTACAGGGCCTCTGGATCTTTCCACACCACGCATATCTTTCTCTTGTGACCTTCTCTTACACAAAGATTTAAAAGGCTAAGCACAATATTCTTTTGGTGTTTCTACACTGCCACCGTGTACTAAAAGCTTGGTCACCGTTCCCACGGATTCTTCATCAGCAGAAGGATGTCTCCATCTGCTGCAGTTGGTAATTCACTTACTGGCCCCAGTTACCCTGCCCTTACTGCTGGCATCTGCCAAGCGCAGGCAATTGTCCTTAACCTTTAGAATCGATTTAAATTGGATCTGCTCCGGAACTGAATCTGTACGGGTTCAGAACACACAGAGCTGTATAATTTGGAGTGGTTTATTACTTTTACTCCTCACCTCTAAGACCTTTTTGTGTCAGAGAAAAGTGTGTCACAGCCCTTATACAGTGTCCCTGGCTATGAGCCCTTTCTTTTGATCAGTGACCATAAATGCAGGCCTTGTAGTGGAATTTAGAAGTGGTGAGGAAACACCCATCAAACTGCAGGATGTAACAGTAACGTAGGGGATGAAATTCACACACTACATGAATGGAAGCAGCTTTTAGCAGGTGACTGATGGGTGGAAGCATAAATAATAGAGTGCTGAGAACCAGAAATCACCTTTCTTGCCGAAGAACTGTATCTGGAAGTACAGAATAAATTAGTAAGATCTGGAAGGCCTTTCAGAGAACACTTATTTGGGCTCCCTCTCAAAAGGAACCGCTTCTGGCAAATGTTTCATCTGATCTTAAAGCTTTCAAGACCAGGAGTATCACGACCTCATCAAGAAGCTCGCTCTAGTTCTCCGCGGTTCTTACAGCAGCTGGAAAGTTTGTTTTTTTCCTAAACCTAATTAAACCTCCCTGCCTCCTTGTAAGCCTCTTGCTGCTTGCCTTCGTTATGGTCACAGAAAATTGAATTACCTTTTCTTTGCATCAGCAATCTTTTATTTGGAGATGGCTGGGATTTCTGCCCCTGTTCATCGTCTTCTGCAAAATGAATAAACAAGTGGAGAAAAAACTGGAGAGCACCGTGATCCTTTTCTCCTGCTTTCCTCTGGTTCACTCTGTCTGGTACCCAGCTGGCAGCTGGCCCTGGTGCTCCAGCAGAGACATCAATTGGTACCAGATGGAGGAACAGCATTCGGTAGGTGCAGAATTCCTGTCTGTGCACAGGAACGTGGAGCTGAGCTCCGAGCGCTGTAACATCCTGTCCTCTGCTGTCGCAGGCAGCGTGTCCTAACGCCCCTCACTCGTTAATACCCCCAGCCAGTTCACACAGTCCAGTGTGTTTTGTAACAGCCTGACCCCCATTCACATTATGATTTCCTGTGACCCTCCTCAGATTCTCTTTTTGGCAGAAACACGAGTTACAGCCTTGCGTCCTGTTTTACGGATCTGTGCAGCCGTGTGTCCCTGTTACGTGTGTGCTGTTTCCATGCTTTTGAGCTGTGTCCTGGTCCTTTTGGAGCTTTTCTCTGATCTATCAGGAATTTAGAGCACCTGGTTCCATTGCCAATGGAATACTGCTACTGAACAGAGTAGCTAGGACTGAGCGTATGAGAGGCTGCCCACCCCTCTCCTGTGTCACCACTGAGAACTGTGTTTTCTAACCAGGTGCGTGCATCAGCTTCACTGAATTCCTATCAACAGCAACAGCTTGCTGTGTTCATCATTGAAAGGTAAGCATAAGGCACCTTCTTCATGGCTTTGGAGAATGGTTATTTAACCAGATCAGTGTTGAAATATGTTTGTTACAACCATTTTGTGCTTACTACAGGATTTTAACCATCTTTTACTTTTTTGAGCCTTTACGAAGAACATGAAGTCCCAGAGACTGTCTCTGTCCCATTCAGGTACCATAAAGCAATTTAATGAAACAAAGTATTAGGGAAGTTAAGTTTCCTAAGCACAAATGCTTTGTCCTGTTTGGAAATTTCCTGTTTCCTGCATTTTCCTTGAACCCCAGCTTCCCCTCTAAAAGAGGTAACAATGTCCTTGCCCTCTGGTCTCTGTCTGCTCTGCTGCTGTTCTTCCATCCTGTCCTTTCCCCTGTTGGTGGTGGCCGTAGCCTGGCCCATGAAGGTGGGCCTGCGCTCACACATCTGGCAGCCACTGTCCATAGCACGTGCAAGAGAAGGAACCTCCTCTTTGGGCACAAGGCTTGCACCTCTTTTGCTAGAGAACAAGCAGAGAAACCTGTGTGGACACGGAGAGCAAGCCTCCTGCTCTGTACAGAGCTGCCCCATCTCCTCTGGATTAGACGATGGAAGCTAAGGCACCCTGAGAACGTCATCTGCACGTGTGCTGTACTAAGAGTTGCTGCATTTTGTCAGGCAGCCTGACTGCTGCTTCTTGAACACTTTTCACAAACCACAGTAGGGGAACTGGTGTGTCAGCGAGTTAAACAACCCTTCCATTCTTCCAGTGGAAGACGAGACACTCTTCATGTGAGCAGTCTTTTTTCTTTCTATCCTTGTTAAATGTCACATTTAAAACATCCCCTTTGGCTTGTCCTTTGCTATGGTTGGGAAGTTTCAATCACTTCAAGCACATTGTTATTGTCTCTCAGCAATATAAGTATTTTTCTTACCTGGATAATATGTGGCCTCAGGTACATCCAAACATTACTGAGGACTTCGTCAACAGCAAGAAGGTCGCCAAGCTTGTAAGTGACGATGTGTTACCACTGCAGAGGTCCTTCTTACTAATGGCTGAATTGGGTGTCAGTGAGATGATGGTAACATTTTCAGAAATATAATCATAGTTGCTCCCCAGCACCAAGAACACCAGAACCGTTGAGACTGGTTCTGTAGGGAAGGGCCTCCTTCCAACCGAGCTGGGAACTCAGCATCTGGTTTATGCTTAAAGTGCCTATAAGGCACTGTCTGCCCTCAGCACAAACAGGAGCACTGGTGTCTGGGCTGTAAACAGTCCACGGAGAAAGGGATTTCTCATTCATACCATGCCCTCTCTTGTAGCTTGAGGCTGTTCTGCTGCAGAACCTTCCCCTGTTCCTCTCTCCATGATTTGAGGGTTTATTTTGCTCAAGGTCCATTAGGAATGAAATAGAGGGAAATGGGATCCTGTGGATATGTAATTTTTAGCCTGCTCACCAAGTGTTTGCCAATGTCAGGGCAGCAGAAAAGCAAAATAATCCTGCCTGGCCGATTCAGTCTCAGCACTTGTAAGCCTAAAAATTCAGCCTCAGGGAGTCTGACACAAAGCAGGCACGTTTAGAAAAAGATTTTTATTCTTTACTCAGCTTGACAGACTTGTCAAGCTACATGATGGCAAAGGCACAACAGATAAAAAAGCCTCTGTTTGCAATCATGCAGTACAAAAAGTGTTTCTCAGCCTTAGCACAAGCAGGATTTTGTACACGTGTCCTTACTTCTTCTTTCTTGAGTAAGAGGCATCAGCATCCTGGAGCGAGAGGACATTAAATCACTATTTTCCCCACCCCAATTTCGGTCCTTTGTGCACAGTGTTACGTTGTTTGACCCAGCTTGTGACAGTGGGCAGTCGCAGTGTGGAAGCAGGAAGCTTTAAGTTGCACATGCCAGCCTGATTTTTGCAGTTCCTGCTTTTTGAGTACCTTGACCCGTGGGTTTTTTCTACCAAGTTCAACAATTAAAACAGTCAGAAAAATACCCAGCAGTAGTGCAAGAACTGAATGCTGCGCATCTTCAGGGATGCGAAGTCGAGTGAAGAGCCCCGACAGACAGTAGCATTGCTTGACACACCTGTGAGGGGGCTCAGTATGTGCCAGATATAAACACTAGACACAACCAAGGGAGAGATCTTCAGCAGTCCTTACTGCATTCAATAATTTACACTTGTGCCTCCCAGCTCAGCGCTGCGTTAACGCCGAGGGCTGAACCCACAGCCACGAGATGAAGAGTGGAGCAAGGCCTTTGGCACCACCAGACGTACTGACTGCCAGGCACACAGTGATGGAGTCTGGCCTGGCATCGGCTGCCAGGGAAGTGGGAGGGAAAAAGGAAAGGGATCCAAAATGCAATCCCAACAATCCCATGGCTAAAGAGTCTGTCAGCAGAGGAAAAAACAAGAGGAAGCAAGCAGAGGAGAGAGGAATACACCTACCACTCCGCTTTTAAAGTTCTGTATCCTCCTCTTGCCCATTCTGTTCATCAGCCACCAGGCCCAGGTGGGCGCGTACTGCCAGAGGTAGCACACGGCCAGGTAGGGGTGGTCGCTGATCCAAGCCTCCTTCAGGTCGTTGGCTGTGCTCACCAGCGTGAGCCGGACACAGCGGTCGGTTGGCATCTTGTGGGACTGATCACCACTGCTCTCTATGGGCTGGAGGGGAGAGCGGGAGGGAGAGCACGGAGGGATTAGAACTGGACTTGTGTTTGTGGGCGAGAAAGGGTCAGGCTTTGTGTGACAGACACATCCTCCCAGTTTCTGCACCGTGCCCACGCTTAAATAAAGCATCCTTTCAAGTAAGGCCTTGCCTGATGGGTCAAAGGTTAAAAAAAATGGATGTCCAAACTGTGTCCTTCTTCAGCTTTATTGGGAGAACGATGCATCAGGACAAGTTCCCCATTCTGCAGCCGAGGGCTCAGAAATGGAAACTTTCCTGTTCCCAGCCGCCCACCCCATTCTACGCTACAAGTCACTCACTACCCAAGTGAGTAAGTAGGGCCACATTCCCCATTAAGTTAAACGCTGCTGCTCTGTGGGCACCCATCTCAAACACGACAAAAACAGCAGGCTGCTTCTGTGGCAGAGATGTCTCACTTGAAATCTCACCCACGTATATCGCCACGTGCCCACATGCCACAGCCCGGTGAATTTATACACGTTTCGTGCCAGCAATAACAGACTGCTCTGTCGATCTGTTCTTATCTCTCCCAGACAAAGAGCAATTAATTCCGTCCTCCTCCTAGGTCTCTCGCCATGCTGAAATCTGAGGAATTTGGTTTGCAAGATTTCTGGATTGCTCAAAGAGAGCATCTTTGCTCTCTCAGAAGCGTGAAGTTTTTAAAGCCAAAAATCCTTGCAGAACTTGATTCAACAATGGGAGATTTTATTTCCCCCCTCCCTGGTGGGTTATCCTGGGTTATAGATTGAATTTAGGGCACATTACCAAAATGTATCCGAGGAACAGTTTTTCCCAGCTGCTTTGTTAGTCAGCCTTTACTAAAAGAAATTGTGCAATTGGAAAGTTTCGCTGCTTCTCCTCAAACAATCACTAACGGGAAAGGAATGCGAGCCTCGCGTCAGCTGGCTCCGGTGGCTTTGCCAACAGCAGCGTCAACCCAACAGGGACATTGTGACTGGGGCAAAGAAACAGCTACCTGTGCAGAACTGGCAGTGTTCTGCATGCAGAACGTGGCCAGAAAATCCTGGCCTTTCCCCCAGAAGTGCAGCAGGATGGATGGACAGTAAATTCTACTGGATGTGGATTGTACATATTGGAAGAGAGAAGGCATAAAACCCCTCAGAGTTTGTTTTGATTTGATATGGAGTTTATACCACCAAGAATTACAAGACTATACATAGTTCTGCACCAATGGAAGCATTTCTTGGTAAGAAGATGAGGTTATAGTGTTTGCTAGGAGGAAACAGAGAAAAGAAAACCATGGAAGGATCACCGGGCCTGAAGCAGGAGTTGAATTTATCACAGCAGAATTGAGTCCTTACCTTTCCGAGATTCTCCGTAAAGACATTCTGGATAATCTTGGACTGCACTGGCCCTGGGCATATGTTGATAATGCTGATCTCAGGGTAGTCAGTCAGCTCAGTCCGAAGAGAATTAAAAAAACCCTGGAGGAAGAGACAATGCTGAAATGCTCCTCTGCCTTATTTCTACACGTAGCAAGGCTTAACTGCCTACATCTTTTTGTTCTAATTCTGTGCTGCAAAGCCAGCAGTATTCCACTAAAAGCCATTCCTGCTACTTTGACTTTTCACATTCAATGGCTAATTCAAAATTTTATCTGCCTTATGGACATAGACATCAATACATAAATCACTGAGGAACCTCCCTGACTTCTCACACACAGAGTAATTTCTCTAAATCACAGGCAGGTTCTGCTGTCCCTGCACCAAGGCCAAGCCTCACTGGTTTGGCAGTGGAAGAACTGCAATACCATGGAAGTGAACTTTTGCAGGTGAATTGCTCTTTGTGATGAGATTACAGATTTCAAATTGTTTTGAGTGAGTAAGTGGCACAGCTTTTATATGAGAGAAGGAGGAAACCTTTTCAGCAGAGACTCTACCTACAGTATATACAGGTTTTCCAATTCAGCACTTATCATTGGTATCCAAAGGTAGCTGGTATGAAATGCCTCCATTTCCCCCCAGAGGAGGGGCTTAGATTTCCTAAGGAAGAAAAGAAAGTGCTCTCTCCTTTAAATTTAGGCAGGAGCAGACCCAGGTTTGCGAGCAGTAAAGGAATTCAAGTGCCAGGAGGAGAACCCGAGTGTTTCTGCTGAGCCCAGGCCCTGATACAGACACAGCGTCTGTGGAACAGGAACTGCTTTAATCAGTTTCTGGGCCTTTCCAACTCCGTGACCAAACTCCAGAGGATGCTGAAGAAGGCAAGGCTGACCTGACTCCTGCTATGACAGAAGCACACAGACTTTCCCCTAATGACCAGAGACTGAACAAGAAGAGCAGCAGCTGCTGCTCAGTGCAGTCCATGCGCTCATTAGGCAAGTTCCTCCTGAAGGAGGATTTTCATAGAATCATGGAATGCATTGGTCTGGAAGGGACCTTATATCCCATCCAGTTCCAAGACCCCTACCATGGGCAGGGACACCTCCCACTGCAACAAGTTGCTCAAAGCCTCCTCCAACCTAGCCTTGAACACCTCCAGAGATGGGCAGCCACGACTTCTCTGGGCAATCTGTGCCAGGGCCTCACCACCCTCACCACCTCCTCCTAATGTCTTAATCTAAATCTCTCCTCTTTCAGCTGAAAACCATTCCCCCTCATCCTCCCCCCTGCACTCCCTGATAAAGACCCTCTCCCCAGATTTCCTGCAGCCCCCTTTAGGCACCGAAAGGATGCTCTAAGGTCTCCCTGGAGCCTTCTCTTCTCTGGGCTGAAAAAGCCCTACTCTCTCTGCCTGTCCTTGTAAGGGAGGTGCTCCAGCCCTCTGGTCATCTTTGTAGCCCCCTCTGGACTCACTCTAACAGGTCCATAGCCTTCCTGTGCTGAGGATTCCAGAACTGAACACAGGACTCCAAGTGAGGTCTCACAAGACAGGAGTACAAGGGAAAAAAAAAATCAACTTGACCTGCGTTTTTGAAGGCCACCATTTCTGACCCACTCCACATGCCACCAGCTACATGAATTACAACTAGAGGATGGCACGTGATCTCCATGAGCATCATCACACTGGTGGAGAAACTGCATCAGTCAGATGCAGTCTCCCATGGCCTTGACTCATGCTCTTACAGCACTCCCAGAACAGAAATAAAGAATAACTTAATCAGTAGAATGTTATGAAGAATTCCAATTGGCATGGACCAAAGTGAAATTGTTTCAAGAAATTAATTCTTAACAGTACTCCCTCCCTCCTTCCTCCTCCAACTGCCATTTAAGAGAAATTTATAAAAAAAACCCACCAAACTGAACAGAAGGAGGGACTTTTTCAGAAAAGGCAAAATGAAGATTGCAGACTCCAAGGCAGGAATTAAAAAAGTCCCAAAGCTATAAAAGAGATGAATTCAAGGCAGACAAGCACATACACTCAATAACTAACTGGTGGCCAAAATGCAATCTTCATGTCAATAACATCTTAGAATAAAGGTTGCTGTGTGCTGGAAAACACAAGAGAAAAAGCATCGCTTTGTGCTTGGTCTTATTTTCCCTCTGCCCTCTCTCGAGCCGTTTCATCTTGGCAATTGTTAGCGCTGGGTTACTGGGCTGCCTGCAGAGGATAGACCTTCCCACACATCTCCTTCACCTCAACTGTACTGGCCATGTCTGGTGCTTCAGAAATGCTTTTCTGGGTTTTGGGGTTTCACATCCACATCTAGCCACAACTCCAGGCTGAGCAGACACTCTTGGACAGGAGTCTTTTCAAAATCTCTATTGCAAATCACGTGTTTTAACACCTGCCATTGGTATTTGCAGAATTACTGTGAAAGGAACAAGAAAGGAGGTTTGGAGTTTGGCCTGGTTATTGAGCAGAGGTAGAAGCTAACACAGATACAAGTAGTTCAGTTAGTTTATTTGTAATTAATCCAGACATTTTAGTAAACTATCTCTTGAAAGCCTCCTCCGTGTTCTTGATCTTAACAAGAGATTCAGAGTCCTGGGAATTTTTAAAGCAATACTTGAATTTCTTTTGCTCTGCAACTGACGAGCCACGCTCAGACCAGCTACACCACAGCCAAAAGAGAATTCATCTGAAAGAACACTTCATAAAAGAGCATAAAGGGAACTCATGCTTCTGCTCATTGCATTCTTCTAATTTAAGCCTACTAGACTTAAATCTGAGCTGGCCTCTCATGAGCAATTTCATCGCTGCCACTCAAATGAAGGGCAGTCACTAAGATGATCAGAGGACTGGGAAACCTTTCGTACAAAGTAGGGCCGAGAGAGAATTGGGTTCATTCAGCCTTGAGAAAAGAAGGCTTAGGGAAGACATTATTATCATATGCCAGCACATAAGGGGTGTCTGCCAAAAGGATGGAGACACCCTTTTATTGAGGAGTCACATGGAAAAGACAAGGGGCAATGGGTATAAGTTGCTCCTGGGGAGATTCCAATTGGATTCCAGAAGAAGATTTTTCAGTATGAGGAAAGTTAAACCTTGGAATAATCTCCTCAGGGAAGTAGTAGATTCCTCTATACTGGACACCTTTAAGGCTCAGCTTGACACAGTTTAAATGAGATGGCCCAGAACCAACCTGGCATTCTGTGACTGATCTGTCCCTGTGTAGCGGATTGACTTTTGGATTTTTCAGATCTTCCTTAAAAAAAACATGGCCTTTACAAGGCTGTTGACAAGAACCCGCAATTGCTGAAAGCAAGAAGATAGAGAAGACAAAAAAGCCTCCAAGAACCCAAAGTCGAAGTCCAATGATGATTGTTCTGATCAAGACCAATAGAGGGGCCCTGCCTTCTGTCAGGAGAAGGAGAGGGACCAAGAAGACAACTGGGTTTACTGGGCTGTGTGGGTTCGATGGCCTGGCACATCGGATCCTCAGAGATACTGAGCTTTGATAGATACTGGTGCGCAGTGTACTTTAACGCCATCAGAGCATAAGAGTACAGAGACTGATTCTATTTCTGGAGTGACAGGAGGGTCTCAGGAGTTGTCAGTGGTAGAGGCCGACATAAGCTTGACAGGAGACGAATGGAAAAAGCATTCCATTCTGATGGGGCCAGAAGCCACTTGCATTCTAGGTATGGGTTATCTAAGAAAAGGATACTTCAAGGACCTGAAGGGGTACCGGTGGGCTTTTGGTGTAGCCACGGTGATTAAAGAGGAGTCCAAACGATTGTCTGCCCTTCCTGGCCTCTCAGAAGACCCTTCCGCAGTGGGATTGCTGCAAGTTAAAGATCAAAAAGTGCCAATAGCCACGACAACCGTACACCGGTGACAGTTTTGGACGAATCGAGTTGATGTGATCCCCATCCATAAGATGATTCGGAAGCTGGAAAGTAAAGGGGTGGTCAGCAGAACCCATTCACCCTTCAATAGCCCCATCTGGCCTGTACACAAGTCTGATGGAGAATGGAGACTGACTGTGGACTATCATGGCTTAAATGAAGTCAACACCACCATTGAGTGATGCAGTACCAGATATGTTGGAGCTCCAGTACAAGCTGGAGTCCAAGACAGCGAAGTGGTAACGCCACCATTGACATTGCCAACGCGTTTTTCTCCATTCCCTTAGTGGCAGAGTGCACGCCACGGTTTGCTTTCACCTGGAGGGGCGTTCAATACACCTGGAATCGACTGCCCCAGGGGTGGAAGCATAGTCCAACCATCTGTCATGGACTGATTCAGGCTACATTAGAGAAGGGTAAGGCCCAGAACATATCCAGTATGTCGATGACATCATTGTATGGGGGAACACAGCAGAAGAGGTCTTCGACTAAGGACAGAAGATTATCCAGATTCTCCTCAAGGCCGGTTTTTCCATAAAGAAGAGCAAAGTCAAGGGACCTGCCAGAGAGATCCAATTCCTAGGGTGAAATGGCAAGATGGAAGGTGCCAGATTCCAACTGACATCATCAATAAGATCGTGGCAATTTCTCCACCGACAAATAAGAAAGAGACTCAAGCTTTTCTGGGAGCCATAGGCTTCTGGAGGATGCACATCCCAGAGTACAGCCAGATTGTGAGCCCTCTTTATTTTGTGACCCGTAAAAAGAACAATTTCCAATGGGGTCCTGAACAACAACAAGCTTTCAGGCAGATCAAGCAACAAATTGCACATGCCGTGGCTCTAGGACCAGTCAGGATGGGACCAGATGTAAAGAATGTACTCTACTCTGCAGCTGGAGATAAAGGTCCCTCCTGGAGTCTCTGGCAAAAGGTGCCTGGCGAGACACGAGGGCGACCACTGGGTTTCTGGAGCCGAAGCTACAGAGGTTCTGAGGTCAATTACACCCCTATGGAAAAAGAAATCTTAGCAGCGTACGAACAGCTTCAGAGGTAATTGGTACCGAAGCACAGCTCTTCCTGGCACCCCGATTACCAGTGCTGAGCTGGATGTTCAAAGGAAAGGTGCCCTCTACGCCTCATGCCACCCATGCCACGGAGCAAGTGGATTGCTTTGATTACACAACGTGTCTGAATCGGGAACTCGAATCGCCCTGGAATTTTGGAAATTATAACTAATTGGCCTGCAGGTGGAAACTTTAATCTGGCAGATGAAGAAGAGCCAGTGAGTCGAGCTGAAGAAGCTCCGCCGTATAATGAGCTGCCACATGAAGAGACACACTATGCCCTTTTCACTGATGGTTCCTGCCGTATTGTAGGGAAAAGCCGGAAGTGGAAAGCATCTGCTTGGAGTCCCACACGACAAGCGGTGGAAGCCACTGAAGGTGAAGGCAAATTGAGCCAGTTTGCCCATTTTCCCTTCCCCTCTTCCCTTTCTTGCAAGTTTTGCATAATATCCTTGCTATATGTAGTTATTTTTATTTAGAAAATACAGAAATACGTATATTTAGTGTGATTTCAGTTTTTCTATAGTTTTTTTCCTTTGAAAGGGGGGAAGGTTTAGGAGAGAGGCAGACTGAGCAGTTGGAGAGCTTGGGAAAGCTAACTCAAACCAGCTCACCCTGTCACTAACTGAAAACGTTTTATTAGCAGAGATCTGTCACCACCTTCTACACCTTCACCCTATGAACGGTCTTGTGGCTTTGCAGCGTCAGCCACTTGTTATGTTTTTGTTGTTGTTAGTCTAATTGTCAAAAAGATACTGATCCCACAGCTTAAGCAAAGTTATTTACTCGGTTTACGAGCTTCACCAGGGAGGAACAAGGTGCCAGTTTTTTAAACCCTTACTGAGCACAGCTGAAGTTTAGTTTCCTGGGATCAAAGAGTACCTTAGCAGGAAGGAAAAGAGTGATAAGACAAATATGTCTAAACAAATTTACTAGTTAAACAAATGATTCCTCAATGATCCAGGCAGCCTTTTTTCCCCAGATACTTTTCTGAGCTCTTCTTTTTTGTTTTTTTTCTCTACACAAATGAGACCCTGTGAGCTGCAAGGGAGCTTCACACCACAGCAAGACTCAGAACGGTTGGGAAGATCCATTCTGATGTTCCCAGCTAGATCAGGAACTCTCATTTCTTCAAGCAGTTTGCCTCACCACTCATTGTTCTAACTTCACTGTCCTTAAGACTTCCTGTAGCTTTAAATCTCTCACGCATGACATTTCCTCCCTAGCAGAATTAAGGTGAGAACATTAGGGCTTCTGTAAGCAACAGAACATTCCTCCCATTTAGGGCTTTCTTCATCTGAAGGCCAGAGGCTCAAGTCTTGTGTTTCACACTGGAATGTAACTACACAGTGGTTAGGCCCAACTGAGACGGCCTCTGAATTCAGTCAGGAGACTAATTCTACACTGGGAGCTGAGATACTTTGCATTCCAGAGCAAACCAATTCTAAAAGTCTTTCAAAACCAGAAAGTTACGTATGCTGTGTGCAATTTCAAGAGAGACTTGTGTGTTCTGCACAGCACTCATTGGTGCTGGTCTATTCCAAAAGAAGCCTTTGTTAATCTCAGAAAATGAACTTACCTGCAGAGCATGCTTGCTGGCGCAGTACCCAGAAGCCAGGGGAGCTCCCATGATACCCATCACACTGCTCACTGTCACAATCTTTCCCTTTTTCCTTTGGATCATGTGATTCAGGACATGCTTTGTTAAAGAGATTGTACCTAGGTAGTTGAGTTCTATTATGGCACTGTAGACATCCAGGTTTGTATCCACAAAGAGAGAGCGTTGGGAACGTCCACCATTGTTGACCAAAACATCAATCTTGGGAAAGACACAAGGGTAAATTTATGTAACACACATGTTGGCACTTCCTCAGGCAATCGCTAAGTGACCCTTAGTGAACCCCTCTAGTGTCACCTCTGCCACACACAAGTCAGAGGTATGAGCTGTTGACAAAGCTTCAGCAGTTGCTCCTCTCCTTTGAGCCGAGGGCTGGTCAAATTTGAGCAGAGTCAACAAAACAGGCACACAGTCTTTGATGCCAAACCAGGTCAACTCCTAGTACAGGATCACCAGCAGCTGGAATGTTGGTTTTTTTTACTGCACTACAGCAATAACACTTTGGACTCAGGTCCCGCAAGGTGACCTCTGAAAATAAGTTTTGTGCAATACCGGACACCAACTAGAGTAAAGAACAGAAGAAACAATTCTGTCACCAATAATTTCACTGTGAAACCAAAGTGTCATGGATTAAAGGCCCAGATTGAATGTTTGCACATTGTACTTAGCTACACCTGACTGCTATTTTCTTAACTCCATACTCTGGTCAAGTAATCTAGACAACTACGTGCAGAACAAGGGAAAGAATTGTGCCTGGTTTCCAGTTTTGTCCCATGTGGCTCTGAACCCAGCTTACACACATTACTGGAATACAAAAAAAAGGTTCTGACTTTCAGACACAATTTTAAGCCCTAATTACACACTTGATGGCTGTTCAACTTGGTCCAGAAATTCAGTGACATCAAGCAAGCGGAGTTTTATTTCTTGGTAATGACCAGTGATGATCTGTCCATTGCTGCCTCTCTGCAAAGCCTGCTGAAAGGCAGAAGCGAGCGACAGAAGGGATGAAAACTCAGGCACTTTTTGGCAGATTTAATACCGAAACCTAAGACAGGTGCAGACAGTGGTGAACTTATCATGTGGCAGAATAAAAGCGAAATATGAACATAGATGCAGGTATAGGAGAAAGATAACAAGTTTAACCCCAGAAGAACACTTTACCTTGCCAAAATGCTTAAGGACGCTGTTGGTTGCAGCTTCGTGAGAGCTTCTGTCAGTCAGGTCAAGACGCAGAACAAGGATATCTTTTTCACTCAAGTTGCTGATCTCTGGAAAAAAACCATAAAGTGAATGGGAAGCAATACAATTGCTGACATAACAACTGTGGGAAATGTAATGTGCTTTTAAACCCCATATTTTCACTAAGAAGACACCAAGAAACCATAACATGAAGTTGGAAGTAAAATGCCTGCTTTGTTTTCATTTAATCTCCACACAGAATGCACTTTTGGTCTGTTTCTACCACGTCTCTCTTTTCTCATCACTATCTTTTTCCTTGTGAAAAGCCTCAATTTATTAAATAGGTTTGTGCAGCACAATATAGAGAATTCGGTTCTCCCAGTAAATTGCAACAGCTGGGAGTAACACACAACAGGATTTGCTCCTGAGAAGTTTTCACTGAGGCATTCAGAAGCTTGTTTTCAAGCTACTGGTTATAATAAACCCATCTGTCTGGTTTAAAGGTACCAGTATTTCCCTCTATTGCTCCCTCTAACCACTCCACGCGCATTCTCCCTTCCATCTCTTCCAGAAAGACGGCAGTAAAATCCATGTAGCTTAAACTACCCTCGCAGAGTCACACTGTCCTCATGCTCCATCAAGCAGATTTGCACAGCTGAAGCCTATTGGGTCATGGAATGTTTCTGCTGTGGATTAACGAGACCCTCGTCAACCCATTCATTCATTTGGCCTATCTATACTTAAACCATAGGTAAGCCTCAAGAAACCAAGAAACACATCCCCCATCTACTTCCTTTTTTTTTCTTTTTGGACCTTTTCAGAGAAAACAGCCTCCAAAATCACTGCTGAAATTCAATTCATGTTGCAGAGTGGCTGAGGGAAGTACATATGCCACTTGCAGGAACCATGGAAGTTACACAAGTGCTTTCCCCTACCTCCTGCAGAGATGTGTTCAGCTGGCATATGTGTGACTCAACAGGTATTACCAGAGCTTTTATGGGACTTCTCTTCTCTCTCCCCCTCAGCTTTCGAGCGGTGTAAATTGCATAAGCACGTATCATAGGGTGGGGTTGCTGAATTTTGAACAAGATAGAAGTGCTTGTTTCTGACATCAACAGGAAAATTTCCCAGGTAAGTGTCTGCTGTGTGTAGCACCCACAGCTGCCACGTTAAAGCCTGTTCACTCCAACTGTGCCATGTAATTCAGCCAAATTCAAGCTGATGTTACCTCTTGCAGTTTGATCTTGATCACCCCACGCTACTTAAACCTCACAGAATACTCTTGAGCTCGACTGCAAAAAGAAAGCATGCAGGGAGAAGCAGGGACAAGCTGCCCAGGGAGGGCATGAAGGGATGGGAATCAGGAAGATGAATGCTCAAACAGAGTTGAAACTGGTAAGGAATGTGAAAGGCAGCAAGGGCTTCACAGGTACAGCAGCAGCAAAAGGAAGACCAAAACCAGAGTGAGCTTGCTGCAGAACAGGGATGGCAATGAAATGACAGAGAGCACAGAAAAACGAGGTACTCATCGCCTTCTTTGCCTTAGTCTTCACTGACAAGATTCCCCCTTGGGCCTCCCACGTTCCAGAGGCTGAACTCTGGGGGAAAGAAACACTACCAACATCAGAAGAAGACCAAGGTGTAAGCAGGGCAACATATGCATCCGTGATATACAGGAGCTGACCAACATTGCTCATCTTTGGAAGGTACATGGCTGTCCTGCGAGTGGAGAAAACGAAGTGTCACACAGCCTCATCTCAGTCCTTGGGAAAATCATTCCTCCCAAAAGCACTTTCCAAGTACACGAAGGAGAAGGAGGTGACTGGGAAAAGCCAGCATATATTTAGCATGGGCATATACTGCCTGACCAGCTTCACTGCTTCTTGTGATGAGATGACTGGCTCTGTGGACAAGGAGAAGGCAGTGGAGGTGCTCACTTTGACTATGTAGCTTTCTGTGTTGTCTTCCGTAGCATCCTTGAGGCTGTACTGGGGAAATATGAGGGGACTGGATGAGTGGCTTACAATGCCAGCAAAAAACAGGCTGGATCACCAGGCTCAAAGAACAGCAACCAACCATTCAAAGTCCCACTGGTGGCCAATTACAAAGTGATATCCCTCCATGATCAATGTCTTTTAAATGACCCAGATGATGGGACAAAACACAGAGGTGTTCAGCAAATTTTCAGCTACCACCAAGTTCAAAGGAGCAGCGGCTACGCTGGAGGGCAGGACTGCCCTTCAGAGGCATCTTAACAAGCTGCAAGAGTGGTCTGACAAACTTCATTAAGCTCAACAAAGTCAAATGCAAAATCTCACACCTGGGACAGAACAACGCCATGCAGAACTGCAGGCCAACATCCAAATGGCTGGGTATCAGTTCTCCAAACAAGACCTGGGGTACTGATGGAAGGATAACAGGAAGTCAAACTTAAGTCAGTCTTTAGCTCTGGCAATTACAAATGCTAATAGGCTGCAAGAGCAGAGGGAAGTGATTTCTAAGTGGCTGTACTGGAGTATCGTGTCCAGTCTTGACAGTGTAGCATAGGGCCAGTGAGATGGTTGGGGGGGCTAGGGATACTGCACATGATAATCAAGGAAATGGGTGGAAAGCTGGGTTTATATAGCCTTGAGAAAAGAAGGATAAGAGGGAAAGGGGGCCCAATTACTCTCTTTCACTGCTTAAAGCCTGGATACAGAAAATACAGAGTAGCTACATTACTAAAGAGTTTCCAATACTCCTCTTAATCTGACTTACAGTTAAAACAAAGTTCTGTAGGGTACATTGCAAAACACATGGCTACACAAGACTTTAAACAAATATGTACCACAACTGAGATGTTCATTCACAGGGTTACTTCAGGTTGGTAGAGGCAGAAATTATCTCACATAAATCTGTATTCTCAGTTCACATCAATCAAAATAGTCTTTCTGACTATTCCTTAGCACACCGCACTCTCATTCAAGTGTTGCCTGAAAATGGCTAACAAGGATTATGGCTCCTGCCAGCCTGCCCAGTGTTACTGGTTTTGCAATAACAAACAGCCACAGATGCAGATGTGGCTGCATACTTTTACTGACTGCTAAACATTGCACCGGACAGCACTGGAATTTTGCCATGATTGCCACTTAACCACACTGTCATCTTACACCCCTTCTGACGCTACCTAATTAAGGGACAGCTTTTCTGAAGCATCAGAAAACAGAAATAAGGAGTTGTGCATTTTTGAAGCTTCTTGACAGGTTTTCATGAGAGATTTCTAGACATGTTTAGGTGCTGACCCAAGACAAACGTTTCATTATTCACCAGCAATCATTCCAAGTAAACTGTGGATATTCTGTCAGCATTACCAGGAATGAAGTGTCACTGCCGTAATAAACTCAGTATAAAATACTGCTTACTGAGCCACAGAGGATATAAAGCCTGAAAAACCCCATAAAGCTAGTCATGTTCAAAACTTCTGTTTCTCAACATGAATTAACTGTCTATCCTGCTTGCTGTCAATCAGAAAACAAGAGGGAAAAAAGAAACAGTAGGAAGAAAGCCGAATTACTGACTCAGCAGGCTGATGCAAGGTAACTGGAAGAGGTAAGCATCCTGCTTCCATTTGTGCCTCTTCATCTACAGGAGATCTTTCTTTCATGTGCTCAGAACAACTTTTTCTGAACATTCCTATCTACTCCTTCTCCAAAAGAGAAAAGTCAGTTGTCAGTCTGACTGTAACGTGCACAAACCTGCAGGAAGAAGGCTTCTCACAGCCACGCACGGTTACACGGCTGGTTTTTTGTAGGATGATGCCCTTTGGATTGCCTCCTCCCTTCCCCACACTATTTATTCCTTTTCTTAATCTACTATCTTAGAAGACCACTTGAAATTGATAATGAGATTTTTAGGTAACACTGGCTTATGAAAGACTCATAATGCAAGTCTATACAAAGGCTTCTCACTCACAAAAAGAAAATACCACCTTCAAACATGCAGCGAAGCTGTGTATGGTTTACTTTCATCATGAAATTTATTCCTGTGATGAGTGGGCTGGTATTGCTGTGGTAACTCCATCACAGCAAGAGTGGAACCACTCACAGGAAATAGCAAGTTGTACTTACGGAGGCATTTCTTCTTCACTCTCTCCAGCTCATCCTCTCTTCTTGCTGAGATGGCAAGGAAAGCTCCTATCTTTGACAGCTGGTAGGCCAATTCTTCTCCGATTCCACTGGAAGCTCCTGTCACCCACACAACCTTGCCACGCAGTTCATCTTCTATCAAAAGAATCAAGACAGCTTTTCACACATTACCAATGCTTGGATAAACACCTAAGTCACAATCCAACACAGTTTTTAAGAAATATGCTCATTTTGAGGGGCTATTACAAAATCCTGACTTCTTTATTTGTTGGTCACGTGCGGTTGTGAAATTGTTCGTAGCTGTTCTGTTGCCATTTGAACTTTGTTCCAAGGTTAATCTGAATAAACACAGATTATCTGCCTGATGGAGGCAATCTGATTGCGTTCGTGCAAGCTGTCCACAAACAGCATTTCCACTAACCTCAAACAAAGTTTCAGAGGAAAAGGGAGAAGAGAACTCTTGGAAATTATAGGAAACAGTTATTGTATTGCAAATCCAAACAACTAGGAAACGTTTGCTTAGGCTTTTGTATTCTACCTCAAAAATGTTCCAAAGTAATTGCCCACAGAAGAAAATTCTCTGAACAAAGACAGCTGATCATAATAAACCAAACAAATATTCATCCATGCTGTTTTGTATCTCTTGCAGGTTAATGCTTGCATTGGCCAGAGTACAGCACACAGACTTACCAAGGCGAAAGACCATGCGTGCATCTCCCATGTACTCATAGCTCATGCCCAGGAATGCTTTTAAAACCCCTATTTAAAGTAACAGCATCTTGCTCCTTTCACTCCTCTGCTTATGCGCCCGTTGCTCCCGTGTTTGCAGTGATCCCTGCTCCACAATACAGCCCTGTGCTGGGAAAAGGCTTAGCTTTCCAGACATAGATCCAAAAAAATCATCAAATACAACAGAAGGATGAAAATCACCCATTTCATTCCAGAACATGACTTAAGGATGAGTGACCCCTAACATCAGAGCACCTCTCAGAAGGTACCATTGCCTAACACTGGTGTGTGTTCAAGATCAGTCTGAATATCAGTCTCAGTGAAAATCTGACCAAAGGACTCAGAGTGCTCCTAGGAAAAGCTCTTCCTTCGACTTCTCACATTTGTACAGAAAAATATTCCAACTATGCCTAGCAAGCTGAGGAAGATGTCATGGTATAATTGAAACAGCAGAGCCAAATGCAATTCCTGGGACGTAAAGCCTGTTCTTTTCTGAAAAAGGCCAGAACAGCATTTTTTCGCTCCCTGAAACTTACCCCCTGTTTAATTTGGCAAAAGTATTTCTTTTTCACTGCAGCCAGTAGCCAGCATTGCTTTTACTTCCTGCTTGCTTCTGTAATCAGCTCCTGGTTCTCTCTACACTATGCTGTGTTTCAAGTTTCTACTTTCAGAGTCTCAGTGACATAAATCCCACGAGGAGACCAGCACCAAAACCTTCCACCCTTCCGACAAGAGCAAAGAGCACTCAAGACTGACCATCAGAGCTCAACTTGAGTTTCTGGGTCTGGCAGGAAGTATTATTTGTCATTTTTTAAGCTGGCTGTATTTTAACCAAAGAAAAATCCCTCCTAAACCCAAGCTTTGGTGCTTTTGGGTTGTTTGGGGTTTTGGGTTTGCTTTCAAAAACAGTAACAGCAGCAGCAACAACAGTCACTAGAGATGAATTCTACAGTTATGAACTTGGGAGGTGGAAAGAGGTGTTGCTGAAGTTGCACGAATAACCTCTGTATTAATAATTACACCAAACAGCTGCTGACTGTGAAGCTTATTCACTCTTTTCCTACAGATTTTTCCCATACTTTACCAATTCGTTGATTTATCCACAAGAAACATGGGGGTTCATCTCTCCTACTGCTCTTTCTTTTGCACAAAACCTCTGCAGACAAACACTACATGAACAAAAGAACACACGGACATACATTCAACCCTGCTTACCACACTCATCTTCCCTTCCTTCCGAAAACCTATCTGCATCCTCCTCCCACTTAGTTTCTCTGTTCCCAACCAGTTCTGGGCAGCTTCACTGCAGCTACTCAGGATCTTGTTCTGTAGACAGAATAATTAAGGTAAGGAAATGATTCCTCAGTGCTGATACTTACCAAGCACTGAGCTACTGGGAGTTAACATAATGGGAAATCCTAGCTCAAATGACGTTCTAGAACAAGTATCAGCTCACTCCAAAATAAACGTCCTGTTGTGACTGGAAATAAGCTTAAAAATTAACCATGCCAAGTTAAAAAATAAAAGTAGATTATGCAATTACGAACCAGTAACTACTGTGTTACAAGGCATAACAAATGAGAGGTTGAGCAGAGTGGTACTACAAGTAACACAAGAAGTGCTTTTCTAGCTCTCTTTACTCTTTGTCCCAACATTTCGTAGCTCCTTTTGTACAAGGTTACCATGTCATTTCACTCATGGAAATATATCTGGGGTGGGGAGGACTGAAATAGAATATCCTTCCCACAGCCCTACAAAATCGCACCTTTATTCCCAGTTTTAAGAGTGGACTTGCAGTTTTGTAGACTTCCATAGTAAAAGAATCCTCCTCAGCTGGGTAACATGACACTGCCTGTGAAAAACCCACCATTTAGAGCAGCTGCTGCTCCATGAATTAACAACACAAGGAAGGTCATCCAGCAGTCAATAACCCTTGTCTCTCAACAACACAAATACTTAGAATATGGGCAACAAACCAGCACCTGCCAATGACAAAATCCACAACTGACACCTCCCTATAGAACTGATTCATTGAAACAGAACCCACCATACCTACAGGAAGGCCTTTCTTCATAATCATAGTTTACAGCACAACAGGAAGAAATCCTCTGACATCCACACTAATGTTGTAGAAACGATAGTACCATATAATGACTGCAAAAGCGACAGCTCTAATAACAGCTTTCAATCAAAATCAAGGGGTTTCTCCTATGGGAATCACACATCACTTGCCGAGACACACTACACTATGTGGAGAGTATGGTGAAAAGGAAGAGAAAAAGGGGAAGATATTTAACGAAACATCTTTTCTAGTGTTTGTACCTTCTGTTTTCCTGCCTGAACCATTAGGATTAGGACTGTGGCAGCCCCATCCCTCACGTAGATTGCTGAAGGATCAGCAAAATGCCACTTTAGTTCTACCATTTCAACTACATATTTTACTTAATTACAAGCACTGACACGGGGATGGGGGGAGAAGAGCAAAACAGACCTCACCTCTTTGCAGAGCGAAGGAGTTTATTTTGACAAAATTCTGCCCAATTCTTCTCACATTACATGTTGAACAACTACATCAGAAAATTACTACATTGCTCTTTATATGGAATCTTTGAGAGACTGTTTAAAAAGTTTCCAGGCTCCCTGTAGAATGGGAGGCCACACTCAAATAAGAATACATCTACCCGAGAGCTCCGACATCTTGATGCGCTCTGCACACAGATCCCTCCGGACAAAGCTTCAATTCTGCTTGTATTAGTCAAGATTTATCTTGTGCCTCTGCCCTGAGTCTCTCTGTGATCTTTGCAAAGTCCACAAACAAAGCCATTTTTGTAGTTTTCTTATAGTGAGAGAATTACCTGAGGGTGATACCGTAAAACTTCATGCTGCTTATCAGAAGAGTTACATAAGACTGCTCACACAAATCTGAATTTAGTATTTCTTAGAGCTTTATTACTTGTTCCTGCTTTTCCATTCTCCATTACATGGACTAGTACTTTTGCAGTAAGCTTTTACTGAAAGCAGAAGACAGATGTCTCAACAAGTTCGTCCTACTCTTCCCTAAAGCTGTTTCTAACACTGACTTTCACTTGCACCATCACAGAATCATAAAATGGTTTGGGTTGGAAGGGACAAATGCCCTGCCATGGGCAGGGACACCTTCCACTGCATCAGGTTGCTCAAAGTCTCACCCAGTCTGGCCTTGAACAATAACAGGGATGGGCCCTCCATGACTTCTCTGGGCAACCTATGCCGGTGCCTCCCCACCCTCACAGGAAAATAATCATTCCCACCCGAATCACAGTCTCAATCACAAACCTCTACTCCACCACATCCCCAAGGCACAACTTCCTGATTCGATGCAGTCCCACCTCAACCCAACATCTGCTTCCATTTCACACATGGGGCAGCTTACAGAGTCCTCTGTCCCATCTTCTTTGTACCCCGACAGGTAGAAGAGGCTGTTGTGAGGTCACTGATGGCACCAGCTCCCAGCTCAACCCCTTGCACCCAGCCCAGCTCACAGCAGTCCCAAATCCCCACTGCTTGCTGAGGGGAGACATTCAGAAATGTGTGGCTTTGCTGATCAGAAGTCTCTATTAAAGATGTTTGCCCAGAAGTGGGCAGAATTCATAGACTCACAGAATCATTAAGGTTGGAAAAGATCTCTCATATTATCTAGTACAACCAGGTTTTGAACAATTACAGTCAGATTGGAGAGATCAACATGAACAGTAGTGTAAATCCCTGTCATTTTATTGAACTTCTGTCCCCACAGGTGTTAAAAGCAGCACCTTACAGAGAAGCGGTGTAAAGCCATGGACGGCAGTTGGGTAGTGCTATGCCCTGGAAGGCAAAAGGGGACAATTCTCAGAAGAAGAAACCCATTTAATGTAAACAATAATATTCACATTCACTTCACTGCAAGTACTTTCGGCACTACTGTGAAACTGGGATCTCACTGCAGAGGTCAGAAACCGAAACAGATGCCAAAGAAACTACAAAACAAAGCATCCTGGCTGCTTGTGCCAAGCATTCCCTCTTCTCACCATCCCCTCCCAACATCCCCAAACCCATGCTCCCCAGGCTACTGCCAGAACAATGCATCTGCCCAGAAATGATGCAAACCCCACTCATTTTGGGCCAAAACAGGCCAGCACTCGCAAAGCTGCTTCTGATATCAAAAATGTCAGCAAATAAAATATCTAGGACTCATTTTGGAGTTTTAGAAAGCAGCATCCTTTATTTCCGCACTGGATATGAGGGAATGATTTCCATCAACTGCGGGTAATGGGACAAGAGCTGGGACAGAATATATTTCCCACTTACAAGCACACATATAAATATTCCAAGAAATCTTACGCATATTCTATTACTTTCCAAGGACTAATTTTAATGTTTTTATGAACTTCAAAACAGCCAAAACTCTGCTAATTGGAGCTTTGGACCCAGCTCTCTGTCTGACCTTATATTTTAGCTACAGAAAGACCGCAAACAGAGGTGATTATAGAAGACACATCTGCTCAGCACACACCATACTTAATACGAGACGTTATCGTTCCTCTCTGAACAGCGTCTAGAAAAACTATTTTAAAACATTCTATAAAGAAAGCACGCTATCAGAGGAACATTCTGTTTAACTTTCAAAAAATACAGTTACTTAGACAAAACAACTCTACATCTACAGCAACAAGGCTGGTGAAGAAGCTGGACAACAAGCCTTATGAGGAGTGGCTGAGGGAATTGGGGTTTTTCAGCCTAAAAAAGAGAATGCTGAGGGGACACCTTAGCACTCTCTACAACTGCCTGAAAGGGGGTGCTGGTCTGTTCTCCCAAGACAAGCAATAGAACGAGAGGAAATGGCTTCAAGTTGTGCCGGGGAGGTTCAAATTAGCTATCAGGAAAAACTCCTTCACCGAAAGGGTTGTCAAGCCCTGGAACAGCTGTCCAGGGAGGTAGTTTAGCCCCCATCCCTGGAGGTGTTTACAAGATGGGATATGGTTTAGCAGCGGACAGGTATGGTTGGACTCAATGGTCTCAAATGTCCAACCAAGCAATTTTCAGATTTCTTCAGGTGTTACAAACCTCTATGTAGCAGAGACACCCACCTGGCAGCAGTCTAATAGCCCCATGGGAGAATGAGTGCCCATCTCAGGTGCTGTAGAACTCAGGATTTGGGGAAATACAGCTTTAGACAAAAATAAGCACCTCAGATTGACCTGTCCTCACAGTAAGCATGAAACTTGTTCACATAGGAACTTGCACTGCGTTTGAACCACCACCAAGGTGGCAGAGCCAGTCGTCTATGGGGACCAGTCCCTGGAGTGACTTGTGGTTTTGTGATTCAACCCTGTCCCTGGGAACATCCCTATCCTCCTCCCACTTTATAAAATCACAGAATCATAGACTGATTTGGGTGGGAAGGGACCGTAAGACCATGTAGTTTCAGCCTCCTACCAGACCACGCTGCTTAAGACCCCATTCAACCTGGCCTTTGAACTCTTCCTAGGAAGGAAAATCCTCAGCTTCTCTGGGCAACCTGTTCCAGTGTCTCACCACCCTTATTGTGAAAAAATTCTTCCTAATGTCTAATTTAAGTCTTCCCCCTTCGAGCTTAAAGCCATTCCCCCTCATCCTATCACTACATGCCCTTGTAAAAAAATGCCCCCTGCTGTTGCCCCCCCCCCCCCCCCCCCGGCTTTCTTTTAGGCCCCCTTCAGGTTCTGGAAGGTTGCTATAAGGTCTCCCCGGAGCCTTCTCTTCTCCACGCTGAACAAGCCCAACTCTTTTGGCCTGTCTTCATAGCAGAGGTGCTCCAGCCCTCAGATCATCTTTGGACTCGCTCCAACAGTTCCATATCCTTCTTATGTTGGGGATTCCAGGACTGGACACAATACTCCAGTGGGATCTCATGAGAGCAGAGCAGAGGGGGAGAATCACCTCCCTCACCCTGCTGGCAATGTTTGTTTGGATGCAGCCCAGGACCCGGCCCATCGCCGGTTCGTGTTGAGCTTCTCATCAATCAGCCCCAAATTCTTCCCCGCAGGGCTGCTCTCAGTCACATCATCCCCCATCTTGTATTGAAACCTAAACCTTCTCCCTTCCAAATTAGCGCCGTTCCCCCTCGTCCTATCACCTCCTTCCAGTACGGGGACGCCGCTCTAAGGTCCTCCCGGAGCCTTCCTTTCGCCAGGCTGAACCAGCCCAACTCTCTCAGCCTGTCCTTGTACGGGAGGTGCTCCAGCCCTGTGATCACTTTCGCAGTCCCCTCTGGACCCGCTCCCCCAGCGCCCCCTTCCTCGCCCCGCGGCCCCCGCCCGCTCCCCCCCGCGCTGGGCGGGGCAGCGTTACCCGGCCTCTTGCCCCGCCGCTCCGCCCACAGCAGCGTCAGGTCCCCGTCCGCCCGCGCCCAGCGCAGCAGCAGCGCCGCCAGGGCGGCGGCCGCCAACGCCAGGTAGAGCGCGCAACCCCAGGCCATGGCTGCCGCCCGGCCGGCCCTGCGCCGCGCTTTATCGGCGCCGCGGGGGCCGCCCCTTCCCCGCCTCCTGCTGCTCTTCCGGCCCCGCTGCCGCTTCCGACGCCGTTCTTGTCCCGCGGGGCTCGGCAGCCGCCGCCGCCGAGGGAGAGAGAGGGGGAGTGGCACGGGGGGACGCGAAATGGAGGGGAAAGGAGGGAGAGCAGAGATCGTGGGGGGTGAAGGCTCCTCAGGGACCGTGGGTGAGAAGAGGGGTCCTCCAGGACCAAGGGGAAGAACAGAGAACCCCAGGGGCCATGGGGTGGAAGGGGAGGAGGGGACCGGGAGGGCTGAAAGGGTCCCCGGGGACTATGGCGAAGAAGAGTGGTCCCCAGGGACAATGGGGTGGAAGGGGAGGAGGGGACCAGGCTGGATGTGTGGGTTTTGAGCTGGGAGCTGATGCCATCAGTGACCTCGTTAACAGCCTCTTCTTGCATCTGACGCTATACGGGGACAAAACTGATCTGAAAGAAGATGGGATGAGCGACGCCATAAGCTGTCCCATGTGGGAAATGGAACTGGATGTTGGGTTGAGATGGGGAGATAGGACTGCATCGAATCAGGAAGTTGTGCCTGCGGGTTATGGTGGAGTGTGGGAGACTGAACTATGGTATTGTTTATTGAGATTTATCATTGCCTAATGTAATCACTTGGTGTAGAACGAAAGTTAAGTTTTATGTAAACGTTAAACCACAAACTGCTTCTGCAAACTCAGGAACTGATAAAGACACGACAAACAACCCCAGATAAGGGCATAAGAATGAATGGTCAATCACAGGACAGGGGAGGAAGACGTCTTACTTCAGCCCCGACGACTATCAGGAGGCAGAAAAAGACCCCTTGATAACAACCGAAGCATGCGCAGAGTGCTTCCACTATACCACGATTGCGAAAGAAAAAGCGTATAAAAGGAACTGTATGAAGTGCCTATTTATGGCAAATGGCGGAGCGCAGACTCCCCTGCCATCCAACGCTGCTTTTGCTCATATTCTACTCGCTGTAATTAATAAATTTTAATTGGATTTTGATCCGTTGAGGTCTCAATTTATAACAGGAGTGAGGGTTTGCAACTGAGAGCGTGATTCGGAAAGGGATGATTATTTTCACTGGAAGTGTTCAAGGCCAGGTTCGATGTTGCTTTGAGCAACCTGATGCAGTGGAAGGTATCCCTGTCCGTGGCAGGTGGTTTGGAACTGGATGATCTTTAACGTCCCTTCCAACATAAACCATTCTGTGATTCTATGATAAAAGAAATCCAGGGAGGGAGTTTTTACAAGGGCAAGTAGTGATAGGATGAGGGGAATGGCTTTAAATTGGAAGGGGAAAGATTCAGGTTTGAGTACAGGATGGGGGATGATGCGGCTGAGAGCAGCCCTATGGAGAAGGACTTGGGGTTGCTGATTGATTGTGGCTCACCTGCCTTGAGCTCTTTCTTAATTGGTAGCGCATTTCTGTTTTTCGTTACTTAATCCCTCCTGATAAACTGGACTTTCCGCTACTTCAAGGTTAGCCAATTCTCAGCTCATTATCAAACTCTGTCGAGGCCTCTGTGTTATTCTCTGTGTTACTTCCCAGGCTTTAACCCTAAAATTGATGGGAAGCTCGACATGAGCCAGCGATGTGCACTCATAGCCCAGAAGGCCAACCATGTCCCGGGCTGCATCCAAAAGCATGGTGGCCTGCAGGTTGAGGGAGGTGATTCTCCCCCACTGCTCTGCTCTCCCGGTGGGGTGAGACCCCATCTGGAGCACTGTGTCCAGTTCTGGAAGAATGATGTGGAACTGTTCGTATGAATCCAGAAGTCACAAAGATGGTCAGACGACTGGAGCACTTCTGCTATGAGGATAAGCTAAGAGAGTTTGGCTTGCTCAGCCTGGAAGAGAGAAGGCTCCGGGGGGACCTTATAGCCATTTTCAAGTACATGAGTGGGGCTACAGTAAAGCTGGGGAGGGGCTTCTTACAGTAAAGGGCAAGTAGTGATAGGACGAGGGGGAATGAATTTAAATTGGAAGGGAGAAGATTTAGATTAGGTATTACAAAGAACTTTTTCACAATGAGGGTGGTGATGCCCTGACTCGGTACTTTCTTAAGTTTAAGAGGTATGATTAAATCACCTGTTATATAAATAACAGAAATACAGACCATATTCAGGTGAATTGAACAAAAGTTCATGCAATGACAAAGCACCTTTACTTCTATAACATCAGAGCTATGCAATTCTTCATAACGGTTCAAAGGAAATATTAGAAGTGCTCACGATACATTTAGATGATGGACTTCTCAGAGCAACAATCATGAAATAGTAGAATCATAAACTCATTCAAGTTGGAAAAAACCTCTAAGATAGACGGAGTCTGACTATTAGCCCTACACCATCATCTACTAAACCATGTCCCAAAGTGACACATCTACACACTTCTTGAACACCTCCGGTGAATCCACCACTTCCCCGGGCAGCCTCTTCCAGTGCTTCACAACTTCCCAATTACCACAACACAGGAGCTCAGACAGCTGGGGGGATCAGTGAAACCAGAGCCCACTGCACCAGCTCTTCTGCAAAATGTTCCCAGCTCTGCGGCCGCTGAGCAGGCAGCACCCTGTGCCCGTGTTCCCTGAGAAAGTGATGCTGAGACACGCACGGACACAGCATTTGTTCAAACACGCTATTTATTGGCAACTGTGTACATGGTTAATATTGCAGAGGGAATGGACTGTCTCGAAGAGACGGGGATGGTCAGCATCCAGAGGGAATAGGGAGCCTCAGGCACAAGCATCTTGCAATGGCCTCTTCAGCTGCATCAGACCCCACTTTTCCCCTGCAGTGTGAGGATGTCATCTGCCATCCGCTGTGAGACCCACAAACACAGCTGTGTGCGTGCAGACCTCTGTCAGTGTCTGTAGATCAGCACGCTTCTGAGCCGATCTCGCAGCACCAGGAACTCTCGCTTTGCTTCAGCATGAGCATGTGGGCCCTGTGCAAGGTGCTGGAAGAGGTTGAGCGGTTCAGCCATTTGGAAATGTGGGAGCAAGATGATCTCCTTGGGCACGTTCCCATTGCCAAAGAAAATGTGGTTCCGGTCCTTCTTCTAGGTGAGCATCACATTGGCAAGGCTCTAGTGGTCTGTGACCTCCCCTGTTTACCAGGACTGCTGATAAGTCATAGAATCATAGAATCTTAGAATTGCTTAGTTGGAAAAGACCTTTGAGATCATCAAGTCCAACCGTACCTGTCCACTACTAAACCATATCCCTGATCACCTCATCTACCCATCTTGTAAATCCTTCGGGGGACGGTGATTCAACCCCTTCCCTGGGAAGCTGTGCCATTGCCTGAGAAACCTTTAGGTGAAGAAATTCTTCCTAATGTCTAATGTAAACCTCCCCTGGCACAACATGAGGCCATTACCTCTCATCCTATCACATGTCACTTGGGTGAAGAGACCAACACTCACCTTGCTACAACCTCCTTTCAGGTAGTTGTAGACAGTGATGAGATCTCCCTTCAGCCTCCTTTTCTCCAGGCTAAATAAGCACAGCACCTCAGTGTTCTCCTTGTAGTGAGAGACCCAAAACTGAACGCATTATTTGAGGTTCAATTTTATTTTTATTTATTTATTTTTAAATGCATTGATTCTTTTTCCATCTATTAGGGCAGACAGTGTCAGCTTCACACCTGGCCTCGGGGTCTGGTGGATCCCACTCCAACTAGACTAGAATCGATCATTTCTGCAGAGACAGAAGTGGGATCCAACTTGTATGCAGCCACAATGCACCGTGCCCTGCCCAAGGCACTCAAAGGGTCACAGCAAATGGGGTTACATTGGGCTGGCAACCAGTCCCTAGTGGAGTTCCAAAGGCATCCATTCTGGGGCCAGTACTCTTTAACATCTTCATAAATGACCTGGATGCAGGACTCGAAGGTTTACCAACCAAGTTTGAGGACAAAGAGGCGCTGCAGAGGCATCTGGGCTAATTAGAGTGCTGGGCCATTGCGAACCACATGAAGTTTAACAAGGGCAAGTGCCGGGTTCTGCACCTGGGACACAGCAACCCTGGATGCAAGGACAGACTGGGGAGCCAGAGGCTGGAGAGCAGCCCTGTGGAGAGGGCTCTGGGGGTTGTGGTTGAGGGCAAGTTGAATGTGAGCCCACAGTGTGCCCTGGTATTGAACAGGGCCAACCGCGTTCTGGGGTGCATCAAGCACAGCATCACCAGCTGATTGAGGGAGGTGATTGTCCTGTTCTCAACCTCCCTGCTGCGGCTCCACCTCTTGTACTGGGTGCAGTTTGCGCAGTGTAGTATAAAAAGGACATCAAACTACTGGAGAGTGTCCAGAGGAGGCCACAAATCTGGTGAAGGGTCTAGAGGGGAAGTGGTATGAGGAGCAGCTGAAGTCACTTGGTCTGTTCAGCCTGGAGGAGACTGAGGGGAGGCTTCCTAGCACTTTACTGCTTCCTCACAATGGAAGGAGGAGGATCAGGCACTGATCTCTTCTCTCTGGTGACCAATGAAAGGACTCTAGGGAATGGCAGGAAGGTGTGCCGGGGAGGGTTAGGTTAGACATTAGGAAAAGGTTCTTCTCTCAGAGGGTGGTGAAGCACTGGAACAGCTCCCCAGGGAAGCAGTCACAGTGCCAAGCCTGGCAATATTTAAGAAGCATTTGGACCACACACTCAGACACACAGTGTGAATCTTGGGATTGTCCTATGCAGGGACAGGAGTTGGACTTCATTGTCTCTGTGGGTCCCTTCCAACTCAGGTCATTCTGTGATTCTGTGAACCAAAGACAGCTGAACTGTCGATGGCAGGCCCAGCAAAATCAAAGTCAACACCACTGCCTAGGTTTAGGCATTCACATTTATAAGCTGACTTGGTTCTACCGCTTTTCTTTCCTGCATTTGGTAAGGAAGTTGTATCAAATGTCAATGTGCAGCCTTTGGCAATCTGACCTTCAATTGCAATTTCTGTTCCTGTAGTGTTATCTGTGTTCCATTTCTCTGTGAAAGTCAGCCCCTACTCAGCCCACTTGCATTTGGTCTCCACGCTCCCATTCACTTTTCCAGTGTCTGTGTTCGATGAACCAGGTGATGGAGAGACTTGGCAAGCTCCTTGGTGCTCTCGGGTGGATCCCTTCTGACCCCACGATGAGGGTGGTGATGCCCTGGCTCAGCATGACCAGAGAAGTTGTGGATACCGCCTCCCTGGAAGTATTCAGGGACAGGTTGGATGGGGTTTTGAGCAGCTTGTACAGTTACCTTTGGTGGGGATCTTACGACCTATCCACAAGGTTACAAATAAAGGCATGAAGTGCCTGCTCAGCGCACGAAGGTGTGCTCAGTGTCAGATTGAGCACAGAAAGGAGAGCATGGGAAGGAATTACAAGATCCTTCACATGGGAATATCCGTTCTTGCTGGTTTCGAACTTATAGAAAGTAAATAGGCTTATCTCATTGGTATTATCTTAATGACAGATAAATACACTTTAGGAATCTCCTCAGTTATACACACTCAAGTTTATTAAAAAGATTTTCTTTGAGGCCGTCACCAGCTAAAAAGAAGTAAATCCTCAACAAACTGTATATTTTACGTACAGCTGCTGTGAACCACGCCACACCAGACTGTGAGATTTCTTCTCAACCCCAAAGCAACTGGCAAAAGACTGATGTGAGTTCAGGGTCAGGCTGGATTAGGCGGGGATGGTCAGCATCCGGATGGAAAGAGGAGTCTCTGGCACAAGTAGGCACCGGCCTCCCTGCAATGGCAAGAGACCCACAAACACAGCTGTGTGCATGCGACCTCCTTCAAGATGTGTCGAAGGGCAGATTTTTGAGTCGAGTTTTCATCTCTTGAAAATCCCACAGTGCTTCAGCATGTGCTACTGGATCCTCTGTGTAGCGTTGGAAGAGGTTTAGTTGGTGACCCATTTTGAAGAATTGGGGCAAGTTTATCTCCTTGGGGACATTCTCATTGTGATAGAAAAAGTGGTTGAGGCGTTTCTTCTCCAGACAGAAGAACAGGTATCGCATGATATCCTGCAGCCGTGGCACAAAATTCTTCCTGCTCCAGTTTGACAGGGATGTGTCGGTCAAGAGGTGCATCACAATTGTCTTGAAGGTGTAGGTGGAAAAACTTGTGCCCTTCAGGATGCGGGTGCAGGCCTGAAGGCACTTGAGGTGGACGCTGTTTGGTGGGGCCTGCGTGGCGATATGCCTGAAGAACTTCACCTCTGCCACAGCACTGCTCTCTGGCCATATCATTTTCGTGGCGGGGTTGTCCTCTGTAGACTGGCTGCTCAGGAAGATGTCTGAGTCGCGTACCTGTACCCCAAAGATTATCTCAATTGAGAGGATTTTGTGGCTGATGTTTGTCACCTGGAATTTGCAGGAGCGTTTGGAGGGTAGCACTCTTAGACAGCATTGAGACGATTAAGGCAAGGCCTTCCAGACTTCTTCCACATTTTGACTGAACCAGTGGGCAGTTTTCTGTGCATCGAGGAAGGAGACAGTGCAGAGGGTGTCTAGGAGGCTCTGGGCCTCATTTCGCTTCAGCTTCTCTTTAGACTGGTGAAGGAGGCACTGAAACTTCCCCACTTGCTGCTGTACCATGCAGGTGCACTCCACCTCCACGTCAATGCAGAAATTCCTTTTTCCCCTTGTAGAGCACAGTACCATCTTGAATGCATACCCCCAAGGGGCCTTCAGAGGCACAAGGAAACGGTAGACTGAATCATCCTCAAGGAGACTCCAGCCTTCAAAGGTGCTGCCCACCCCGATGGGTGGTTGCAGCACTGGGAAGAAACTATTTAATGGGAGTTGTCTGATGTTATGGATAAAACTGAGCACAAGATTCTCTGCCTCCTTGCGCTGTCTGGCCATGTCCTGAACTGGCCAATGTGGGTATTCTTTAGAAAACCTTCCCTATCCATTTGTATCATTGTTTTCTTTTTTCTCCTCCTCCTTAACCTGCTTTCTGTTGTAGCTCCTTTTCCTGAACCACCACCAGAGCCCAAAGGGCAGTACCAGGACTTCAACAACGACCCAGAACTGCCACTGCTGCAAGGCAGCAAAGACCAGAGCATTCCAGCCGAATTGGTGCTGCTCCTGTATCTTCTGCAACAGGCCCCTCTGCTTCATGCCCCGCAGCACCAGACCCCTCTGCCCTATCTCACGCAGCAGGCGAGTCATCTCACAGCTCAGCATCTTCTCTGGCTCCTGGATGTGGTCGTGCGTGGCCTTATCCAGGTCATCACCTACCATTGGCAGTCCCTGGAAGAGGGACAGCAAAATGGGGACGACGAGTTGTGCGACAGCCATGGCCTGCAGGAGCAGGGAGAGAAGGGGTTCAGAGGGGCTGGGAGAGACAGAGCTGGCGGCAGGGGCAGTGGAAATGGGAGCAGTAGGGACCTGGGGGCAGGTAGGAAAGGGTTTGAGGCAGCTGGGAGGAAGCAAGGCCTTTGCACCGTGCCCTGCCCGAGGCGCTCCTGTGAGCGGCTGGGGCCTCGATGTCAGGGGAGAACCCAGCCAACCAGGAGGCCACGTTTCACCCCGGCCCTCGTCCAGCACAGCCTCCCCCAGGGGTGCACTCACCAACCTCCCAAGTCATACTGGGGCAGGGCTCCATTGTGACTTGTCCTTTGTGACATTCACAGGCGCCGCAGCCAATCACGCGCTTGCTCACCAACCAGCCCCACCCTTCGGCACCCCATGGCTCAGGGACTCTCAGCTGTGCTGGGCCGCCTGCACCCCAACACCCACAAAGTACTGAGTCCGCAGCAGGACAGGGCTGCCAGGGCTCCCTTCACAAAGCACACGGAAACCTCCCAAGCCCTTGCGACTCACAGGTACTGTGAGCCGTGGAAGCTTTGCTCCTTGAGAGCCCGTCAGATGGGCTCCCTTGGTGCTGACTTCGGTGCTTGCGGACAGCAGCCGTGCTCTTGGTGCCTTCATGGTGCAGCAGCAATTCCTGGTGCGGATTGAGCAGCCTGCTTTCCTTGTCCAGTGCGCTCAGTTTTGTGGCACCAGCTTCCCAAGGAGTGCCTTGGATAGGTGCATGATGATCAGGAAGTGCATCACTACTGTCTGGAAGGTATAGGTGGAAAACCTTCTGTCTACCAGGATGCAGATGCAGGCCTGCTGTCATTTGAGGTGGAAGGTAACGTACAGGGCCTGAAGAACTACAACGCTGCAATAGCATAGCTCTCTGGCCACAGTGTGCTTGGGGTGAAGTCGGCCTCTGCAGTCTGGCTACTCAGAAAGACGTCTGAGTCGCCCAGCTGCACCCCAAATTCCACCTCAATTCTGAAGCTTTTCTGGCTGCCTTCTGTCACTTGTAGTTGGCAGGAACGACTGGAGGGCAGCACAGTTACAAAGTGTTGGGAAGACTGAGACAAAGTCTTCCAGATCTCTTCCACATTTTGACTGAACCAGCAGGCAGTTTTCTCCACATCCAGGTAGGAGTTGGTGCAGAGAGTGTGTAGGAGGCTGAGGCCCTGATTCCACCTCAGGACTTCCTCAGACTGATGGAGGAGGCACCACATCTTCTGCACCGGCTGCTCCATCATGCAGGTGCATACCAGCTCGACACGGATGCAGAATTCCCTTGTGAACTTCTCCTTTGCAATGTTCATCTTCATGTGGAATGCGTGCCCACGAGGGGGCTTCATGGGTACAAGGAAGTGGTAGATTGAATCATCCTCACAGCCTTCAAAGGCAATGCACACCCCGATGGGTCGTTGCAGCACTGGGAAGAAACTGTTTGACGACAGGTGCCTGATGATAAGGACAAAAGTGAACACCAGGTTCTCTGCCTGCTTGAACTCTCTGCCCATGTCCTGAAATTGCCACTGTATGTGCTCTTCAGAAATTCTTTCCAGACCCTTCTTCTTCTCCACCTGCTCCATATTTCGACTGGAATTCTCCACATGGCTGGTGTCTGTCTCATGGCTCCTTTTCTTGAACCACCACCAGAGCCCAAAGAGCAGGACCAGGACTCCAGCAACGACCCAGAACTGCCACTGCTGCAAGGCAGCAAAGACCAGGGCATTCCAGCCAAATTGGTGCTGCTCCTGTATCTTCTGCATCAGGCTCCTCTGCTCCATGCCCCACAGCACCAGACCCCTCTGCTCTATCTCACGCAGCAGGCGAGTCATCTCCTTGCTCAGCATCTCCTCACGCTCCTGCATGCGGTTGCACATGGCCCCGTCCAGGTTATCACCCACTATCAGCACGTTCTGGGTGAGGGACAGGATAACATGGATGAGGAGTTGTGCGACAGCCATGGCCTGCAGGAGGAGGGAGAGAGGTGTTCAGAGGGGCTGGGAGGGACAGAGCTGGCGGCAGGGGCAGTGGAGATGGGAGCAGTAGGGACCTGGGGGCAGGTAGGAAAGGGTTCGAGGAAGCTGGGAAGAAGCAAGGCCTTTGCCCAAGGCGCTCCTATGAGCGTCTGGGGCCTCGATGCCAGGGGAGAACCCAGCCCACCAGGAGGCCACGTTTCACCCCGGTTCTCGTCCAACACAGGCTCCCCCCAGGTGTGCACTCACCAACCTCCCAAGTCGTACTGGGGCAGGGCTGCCTGCTGGTGCCCTTAGAACTGTCCCCATTGTGACCTGTCCTTTGTGACATCACAGGCGCCGCAGCCAAACACGCGCTTGCCCACCCACCAGCCCCACCCTTCGGCACCCCCCAGCTCAGGGACTCTCAGCTGTGCTGGGTCGCCTGTGCCCCAACACCCACAAAGTACCGAGTCCACAGCAGGACAGGGCTGCCAGGGCTCCCTTCACAAAGCACACGGAAGCCTCCCAAGCCCTTGCGACTCACAGGTACTGTGAGCCGTGGAAGCTTTGCTCCTTAAGAGCCC
Organism: Dromococcyx pavoninus; assembly: GCA_033558185.1. Classification (NCBI taxonomy): domain Eukaryota; kingdom Metazoa; phylum Chordata; class Aves; order Cuculiformes; family Neomorphidae; genus Dromococcyx; species Dromococcyx pavoninus. The sequence continues at coordinate 358,345 of JAUMJL010000707.1, read as the reverse complement.
ATCAGATGGGCTCCCTTGGTGCTGACTTTGGTGCTTGCGGACAGCAGCCGTGCTCTTGGTGCCTTCGTGACACCGATAGGCAGGTGGTGGTGTATATCCTGGTGGTGGGAAGGGGCCTGTCTATAGCAGGGTCTCTGTTCCTGTGACAGGTCATTGCTTCCAAAGAGAATTTTCCCGGGAGCGATAAGAGAGTGCAGGTGGAGATTTCCCTGTGGGCATCACCCACTGCTGATAGAGCACCATCTTCTCCATGTCCAGCATAGAGTCATAGAATAACCTTGGAGAAACTGTTATGATCTTTGTGTTTGGATGGGTGACCATAGGTATAGGAGAGTACTCGTTAATCATAAATACAAGCGACCGAAACAGCTACTTTCCAAGCACTGGGTACTTATGAAATCACTGCTCTGATGAGACCTTTCTACATTTTTGTCTTTATTGCAGTCAATCTTGCACTCAGGGAAACATAAAAAAGCATTCATCTGGTTAAAATAATGGCTTTTCTATATGTTTTTATTGCCAAAGATGAAACGATTCTTCTGAGGAAAATTTACTTTGAGATTCTAATCAACTGTAGGGAATCCAAAGCAAGAAGCTAGAAGAGCATATGGTAAAAACTGAGGGTCTAAACTGTGCATAAAAGGTAGTTCTTAAATTTTTATAGCATTCCATGTAAATTAGGAGGAGCAGTTAGAGCAGTTTCTAAGTAAGACAGCTAAAATCGCCTCCTATTGTGTCAATGGCAGTATTTTTGTAGAAAAGTACTTGCATCAACATCCTTTTAAAAGATGTGTTTTCAAAAAACGTGTTCCTGACTTAACATCAATCTAAACACTGCACGCTTCAGGAGCACTGGGTTTAGATCCAGATTTCATCCTGGAAGATTTTCTTATTTAAACTCTACAAAGTGATTTCCTGGGGTTTTGAATTACAGTTTAAAAAGGACCATGAATTTGGTTTTAGTGAATAGATCAGCAAGTGTGAATGTCACTATATCTTTGTTATATGGATTTTGAACTTGGACTTTAAAGTGCTTTTATAGTGAAAAAGAAGTGAGTCATTATACAAACATGAGATCTTTGTGTTTCCTCTTTTGAGATGAGCGTCTTATCTAAAGTATTTGTAGAATGTCTTAAGACCCCATCCAACCTGGCCTTGAACTCTTCCTAGGAAGGGAAATCTTCAGCTTCTCTGGGCAACCTGTTCCAGTGTCTCACCACCCTTATTGTGAAAAAGTTCTTCCTAATGTCTAATTTAAGTCTTCCCCCTTCGAGCTTAAAGCCATTCGCCCTCATCCTATAACTACATGCACTTGTAAAAAAATGCCCCCTCCCCCCCCCCCCCGGCTTTCTTTTAGGCCCCCTTCAGGTTCTGGAAGGTTGCTATAAGGTCTCCCCGGAGCCTTCTCCACGCTGAACAAGCTCAACTCTTTCGGCCCGTCTTCATAGCAGAGGTGCTCCAGCCCTCAGATCATCTTTGGACTCGCTCCAACAGTTCCATATCCTTCTTATGTTGGGGATTCCAGGACTGGACACAATACTCCAGTGGGATCTCATGAGAGCAGAGCAGAGGGGGAGAATCACCTCCCTCACCCTGCTGGCAATGTTTGTTTGGATGCAGCCCAGGACCCGGCCCATCGCCGGTTCGTGTTGAGCTTCTCATCAATCAGCCCCAAATTCTTCCCCGCAGGGCTGCTCTCAGTCACATCATCCCCCATCTTGTATTGAAACCTAAACCTTCTCCCTTCCAAATTAGCGCCGTTCCCCCTCGTCCTATCACCTCCTTCCAGTACGGGGACGCCGCTCTAAGGTCCTCCCGGAGCCTTCCTTTCGCCAGGCTGAACCAGCCCAACTCTCTCAGCCTGTCCTTGTACGGGAGGTGCTCCAGCCCTGTGATCACTTTCGCAGTCCCCTCTGGACCCGCTCCCCCAGCGCCCCCTTCCTCGCCCCGCGGCCCCCGCCCGCTCCCCCCCGCGCTGGGCGGGGCAGCGTTACCCGGCCTCTTGCCCCGCCGCTCCGCCCACAGCAGCGTCAGGTCCCCGTCCGCCCGCGCCCAGCGCAGCAGCAGCGCCGCCAGGGCGGCGGCCGCCAACGCCAGGTAGAGCGCGCAACCCCAGGCCATGGCTGCCGCCCGGCCGGCCCTGCGCCGCGCTTTATCGGCGCCGCGGGGGCCGCCCCTTCCCCGCCTCCTGCTGCTCTTCCGGCCCCGCTGCCGCTTCCGACGCCGTTCTTGTCCCGCGGGGCTCGGCAGCCGCCGCCGCCGAGGGAGAGAGAGGGGGAGTGGCACGGGGGGACGCGAAATGGAGGGGAAAGGAGGGAGAGCAGAGATCGTGGGGGGTGAAGGCTCCTCAGGGACCGTGGGTGAGAAGAGGGGTCCTCCAGGACCAAGGGGAAGAACAGAGAACCCCAGGGGCCATGGGGTGGAAGGGGAGGAGGGGACCGGGAGGGCTGAAAGGGTCCCCGGGGACTATGGCGAAGAAGAGTGGTCCCCAGGGACAATGGGGTGGAAGGGGAGGAGGGGACCAGGCTGGATGTGTGGGTTTTGAGCTGGGAGCTGATGCCATCAGTGACCTCGTTAACAGCCTCTTCTTGCATCTGACGCTATACGGGGACAAAACTGATCTGAAAGAAGATGGGATGAGCGACGCCATAAGCTGTCCCATGTGGGAAATGGAACTGGATGTTGGGTTGAGATGGGGAGATAGGACTGCATCGAATCAGGAAGTTGTGCCTGCGGGTTATGGTGGAGTGTGGGAGACTGAACTATGGTATTGTTTATTGAGATTTATCATTGCCTAATGTAATCACTTGGTGTAGAACGAAAGTTAAGTTTTATGTAAACGTTAAACCACAAACTGCTTCTGCAAACTCAGGAACTGATAAAGACACGACAAACAACCCCAGATAAGGGCATAAGAATGAATGGTCAATCACAGGACAGGGGAGGAAGACGTCTTACTTCAGCCCCGACGACTATCAGGAGGCAGAAAAAGACCCCTTGATAACAACCGAAGCATGCGCAGAGTGCTTCCACTATACCACGATTGCGAAAGAAAAAGCGTATAAAAGGAACTGTATGAAGTGCCTATTTATGGCAGTTGGCGGAGCGCAGACTCCCCTGCCATCCAACGCTGCTTTTGCTCATATTCTACTCGCTGTAATTAATAAATTTTAATTGGATTTTGATCCGTTGAGGTCTCAATTTATAACAGGAGTGAGGGTTTGCAACTGAGAGCGTGATTCGGAAAGGGATGATTATTTTCACTGGAAGTGTTCAAGGCCAGGTTCGATGTTGCTTTGAGCAACCTGATGCAGTGGAAGGTATCCCTGTCCGTGGCAGGTGGTTTGGAACTGGATGATCTTTAACGTCCTTCCAACATAAACCATTCTGTGATTCTATGATAAAAGAAAGCCAGGGAGGGAGTTTTTACAAGGGCAAGTAGTGATAGGATGAGGGGAATGGCTTTAAATTGGAAGGGGAAAGATTCAGGTTTGAGTACAGGATGGGGGATGATGCGGCTGAGAGCAGCCCTATGGAGAAGGACTTGGGGTTGCTGATTGATTGTGGCTCACCTGCCTTGAGCTCTTTCTTAATTGGTAGCGCATTTCTGTTTTTCTTTACTTAATCCCTCCTGATAAACTGGACTTTCCGCTACTTCAAGGTTAGCCAATTCTCAGCTCATTATCAAACTCTGTCGAGGCCTCTGTGTTATTCTCTGTGTTACTTCCCAGGCTTTAACCCTAAAATTGATGGGAAGCTCGACATGAGCCAGCGATGTGCACTCATAGCCCAGAAGGCCAACCATGTCCCGGGCTGCATCCAAAAGCATGGTGGCCTGCAGGTTGAGGGAGGTGATTCTCCCCCACTGCTCTGCTCTCCCGGTGGGGTGAGACCCCATCTGGAGCACTGTGTCCAGTTCTGGAAGAATGATGTGGAACTGTTCGTATGAATCCAGAAGTCACAAAGATGGTCAGACGACTGGAGCACTTCTGCTATGAGGATAAGCTAAGAGAGTTTGGCTTGCTCAGCCTGGAAGAGAGAAGGCTCCGGGGGGACCTTATAGCCATTTTCAAGTACCTGAGTGGGGCTACAGTAAAGCTGGGGAGGGGCTTCTTACAGTAAAGGGCAAGTAGTGGTAGGACGAGGGGGAATGAATTTAAATTGGAAGGGAGAAGATTTAGATTAGGTATTACAAAGAAATTTTTCACAATGAGGGTGGTGATGCCCTGACTCGGTACTTTCTTAAGTTTAAGAGGTATGATTAAATCACCTGTGTTTATATAAATAACAGAAATACAGACCATATTCAGGTGAATTGAACAAAACTCCATGCAATGACAAAGCACCTTTACTTCTGTAACATCGAAGCTATGCAATTCTTCATAACGGTTCAAAGGAAATATTAGAAGTGCTCACGATACATTTAGATGATGGACTTCTCAGAGCAACAATCATGAAATAGTAGAATCATAAACTCATTCAAGTTGGAAAAGACCTCTAAGATAGACGGAGTCTGACTATCAGCCCTACACCATCATCTACTAAACCATGTCCCAAAGTGACACATCTACACACTTCTTGAACACCTCCGGTGAATCCACCACTTCCCCGGGCAGCCTCTTCCAGTGCTTCACAACTTCCCAATTACCACAACACAGGAGCTCAGACAGCTGGGGGGATCAGTGAAACCATAGCCCACTGCACCAGCTCTTCTGCAAAATGTTCCCAGGTCTGTGGCTGCTGAGCAGGCAGCACCCTGTGCCCGTGTTCCCTGAGAAAGTGATGCTGAGACACGCACGGACACAGCATTTGTTCAAACACGCTATTTATTGGCAACTGTGTACATGGTTAATATTGCAGAGGGAATGGACTGTCTCGAAGAGACGGGGATGGTCAGCATCCAGAGGGAATAGGGAGCCTCAGGCACAAGCATCTTGCAATGGCCTCTTCAGCTGCATCAGACCCCACTTTTCCCCTGCAGTGTGAGGATGTCATCTGCCATCCGCTGTGAGACCCACAAACACAGCTGTGTGCGTGCAGACCTCTGTCAGTGTCTGTAATCAGCACGCTTCTGAGCCGATCTCGCAGCACCAGGAACTCTCGCTATGGGCCCTGTGCGAGGTGCTGGAAGAGGTTGAGCGGTTCAGCCATTTGGAAATGTGGGAGCAAGATGATATCCTTGGGCACTTTCCCATTGCCAAAGAAAAAGTGGTTCCGGTCCTTCTTCGAGGTGAGCATCACATTGGCAAGGCTCTAGTGGTCTGTGACCTCCCCTGTTTACCAGGACTGCTGATAAGTCATAGAATCATAGAATCTTAGAATTGCTTAGTTGGAAAAGACCTTTGAGATCATCAAGTCCAACCGTACCTGTCCACTACTAAACCATATCCCTGATCACCTCATCTACCCATCTTGTAAATCCCTCTGGGGACGGTGACTCAACCCCTTCCCTGGGCAGCTGTGCCAGTGTCCGAGAACCCTTTCGGTGAAGAAATTCTTCCTAATGTCTAATGTAAACCTCCCCTGGCACAACATGAGGCCATTACCTCTCATCCTATCACATGTCACTTGGGTGAAGAGACCAACACTCACCTTGCTACAACCTCCTTTCAGGTAGTTGTAGACAGTGATGAGATCTCCCTTCAGCCTCCTTTTCTCCAGGCTAAATAAGCACAGCACCTCAGTGTTCTCCTTGTAGTGAGAGACCCAAAACTGAACACATTATTTGAGGTTCAATTTTATTTTTATTTATTTATTTTTAAATGCATTGATTCTTTTTCCATCTATTAGGGCAGACAGTGTCAGCTTCACACCTGGCCTCGGGGTCTGGTGGATCCCACTCCAACTAGACTAGAATCGATCATTTCTGCAGAGACAGAAGTGGGATCCAACTTGTATGCAGCCACAATGCACCGTGCCCTGCCCAAGGCACTCAAAGGGTCACAGCAAATGGGGTTACATTGGGCTGGCAACCAGTCCCTAGTGGAGTTCCAAAGGCATCCATCCTGGGGCCAGTACTCTTTAACATCTTCATAAATGACCTGGATGCAGGACTCGAAGGTTTACCAACCAAGTTTGAGGACAAAGAGGCGCTGCAGAGGCATCTGGGCTAATTAGAGTGCTGGGCCATTGCGAACCACATGAAGTTTAACAAGGGCAAGTGCCGGGTTCTGCACCTGGGACACAGCAACCCTGGATGCAAGGACAGACTGGGGAGCCAGAGGCTGGAGAGCAGCCCTGTGGAGAGGGCTCTGGGGGTTGTGGTTGAGGGCAAGTTGAATGTGAGCCCACAGTGTGCCCTGGTATTGAACAGGGCCAACCGCGTTCTGGGGTGCATCAAGCACAGCATCACCAGCTGATTGAGGGAGGTGATTGTCCTGTTCTCAACCTCCCTGCTGCGGCTCCACCTCTTGTACTGGGTGCAGTTTGCGCAGTGTAGTATAAAAAGGACATCAAACTACTGGAGAGTGTCCAGAGGAGGCCACAAATCTGGTGAAGGGTCTAGAGGGGAAGTGGTATGAGGAGCAGCTGAAGTCACTTGGTCTGTTCAGCCTGGAGGAGACTGAGGGGAGGCTTCCTAGCACTTTACTGCTTCCTCACAATGGAAGGAGGAGGATCAGGCACTGATCTCTTCTCTCTGGTGACCAATGAAAGGACTCTAGGGAATGGCAGGAAGGTGTGCCGGGGAGGGTTAGGTTAGACATTAGGAAAAGGTTCTTCTCTCAGAGGGTGGTGAAGCACTGGAACAGCTCCCCAGGGAAGCAGTCACAGTGCCAAGCCTGGCAATATTTAAGAAGCATTTGGACCACACACTCAGACACACAGTGTGAATCTTGGGATTGTCCTATGCAGGGACAGGAGTTGGACTTCATTGTCTCTGTGGGTCCCTTCCAACTCAGGTCATTCTGTGATTCTGTGAACCAAAGACAGCTGAACTGTCGATGGCAGGCCCAGCAAAATCAAAGTCAACACCACTGCCTAGGTTTAGGCATTCACATTTATAAGCTGACTTGGTTCTACCGCTTTTCTTTCCTGCATTTGGTAAGGAAGTTGTATCAAATGTCAATGTGCAGCCTTTGGCAATCTGACCTTCAATTGCAATTTCTGTTCCTGTAGTGTTATCTGTGTTCCATTTCTCTGTGAAAGTCAGCCCCTACTCAGCCCACTTGCATTTGGTCTCCACGCTCCCATTCACTTTTCCAGTGTCTGTGTTCGATGAACCAGGTGATGGAGAGACTTGGCAAGCTCCTTGGTGCTCTCGGGTGGATCCCTTCTGACCCCACGATGAGGGTGGTGATGCCCTGGCTCAGCATGACCAGAGAAGTTGTGGATACCGCCTCCCTGGAAGTATTCAGGGACAGGTTGGATGGGGTTTTGAGCAGCTTGTACAGTTACTTTTGGTGGGGATCTTACGACCTATCCACAAGGTTACAAATAAAGGCATGAAGTGCCTGCTCAGCGCACGAAGGTGTGCTCAGTGTCAGATTGAGCACAGAAAGGAGAGCATGGGAAGGAATTACAAGATCCTTCACATGGGAATATCCGTTCTTGCTGGTTTCGAACTTATAGAAAGTAAATAGGCTTATCTCATTGGTATTATCTTAATGACAGATAATTACACTTTAGGAATCTCCTCAGTTATACACACTCAAGTTTATTAAAAAGATTTTCTTTGAGGCCGTCACCAGCTAAAAAGAAGTAAATCCTCAACAAACTGTATATTTTACGTACAACTGCTGTGAACCACGCCACACCAGACTGTGAGATTTCTTCTCAACCCCAAAGCAACTGGCAAAAGACTGATGTGAGTTCAGGGTCAGGCTGGATTAGGCGGGGATGGTCAGCATCCGGATGGAAAGAGGAGTCTCTGGCACAAGTAGGCACCGGCCTCCCTGCAATGGCAAGAGACCCACAAACACAGCTGTGTGCATGCGACCTCCTTCAAGATGTGTCGAAGGGCAGATTTTTGAGTCGAGTTTTCATCTCTTGAAAATCCCACAGTGCTTCAGCATGTGCTACTGGATCCTCTGTGTAGCGTTGGAAGAGGTTTAGTTGGTGACCCATTTTGAAGAATTGGGGCAAGTTTATCTCCTTGGGGACATTCTCATTGTGATAGAAAAAGTGGTTGAGGCGTTTCTTCTCCAGACAGAAGAACAGGTATCGCATGATATCCTGCAGCCGTGGCACAAAATTCTTCCTGCTCCAGTTTGACAGGGATGTGTCGGTCAAGAGGTGCATCACAATTGTCTTGAAGGTGTAGGTGGAAAAACTTGTGCCCTTCAGGATGCGGGTGCAGGCCTGAAGGCACTTGAGGTGGACGCTGTTTGGTGGGGCCTGCGTGGCGATATGCCTGAAGAACTTCACCTCTGCCACAGCACTGCTCTCTGGCCATATCATTTTCGTGGCGGGGTTGTCCTCTGTAGACTGGCTGCTCAGGAAGATGTCTGAGTCGCGTACCTGTACCCCAAAGATTATCTCAATTGAGAGGATTTTGTGGCTGATGTTTGTCACCTGGAATTTGCAGGAGCGTTTGGAGGGTAGCACTCTTAGACAGCATTGAGACGATTAAGGCAAGGCCTTCCAGACTTCTTCCACATTTTGACTGAACCAGTGGGCAGTTTTCTGTGCATCGAGGAAGGAGACAGTGCAGAGGGTGTCTAGGAGGCTCTGGGCCTCATTTCGCTTCAGCTTCTCTTTAGACTGGTGAAGGAGGCACTGAAACTTCCCCACTTGCTGCTGTACCATGCAGGTGCACTCCACCTCCACGTCAATGCAGAAATTCCTTTTTCCCCTTGTAGAGCACAGTACCATCTTGAATGCATATCCCCAAGGGGCCTTCAGAGGCACAAGGAAACGGTAGACTGAATCATCCTCAAGGAGACTCCAGCCTTCAAAGGTGCTGCCCACCCCGATGGGTGGTTGCAGCACTGGGAAGAAACTATTTAATGGGAGTTGTCTGATGTTATGGATAAAACTGAGCACAAGATTCTCTGCCTCCTTGCGCTGTCTGGCCATGTCCTGAACTGGCCAATGTGGGTATTCTTTAGAAAACCTTCCCTATCCATTTGTATCATTGTTTTCTTTTTTCTCCTCCTCCTTAACCTGCTTTCTGTTGTAGCTCCTTTTCCTGAACCACCACCAGAGCCCAAAGGGCAGTACCAGGACTTCAACAACGACCCAGAACTGCCACTGCTGCAAGGCAGCAAAGACCAGAGCATTCCAGCCGAATTGGTGCTGCTCCTGTATCTTCTGCAACAGGCCCCTCTGCTTCATGCCCCGCAGCACCAGACCCCTCTGCCCTATCTCACGCAGCAGGCGAGTCATCTCACAGCTCAGCATCTTCTCTGGCTCCTGGATGTGGTCGTGCGTGGCCTTATCCAGGTCATCACCTACCATTGGCAGTCCCTGGAAGAGGGACAGCAAAATGGGGACGACGAGTTGTGCGACAGCCATGGCCTGCAGGAGCAGGGAGAGAAGGGGTTCAGAGGGGCTGGGAGAGACAGAGCTGGCGGCAGGGGCAGTGGAAATGGGAGCAGTAGGGACCTGGGGGCAGGTAGGAAAGGGTTTGAGGCAGCTGGGAGGAAGCAAGGCCTTTGCACCGTGCCCTGCCCGAGGCGCTCCTGTGAGCGGCTGGGGCCTCGATGCCAGGGGAGAACCCAGCCAACCAGGAGGCCACGTTTCACCCCGACCCTCGTCCAGCACAGCCTCCCCCAGGGGTGCACTCACCAACCTCCCAAGTCATACTGGGGCAGGGCTCCATTGTGACTTGTCCTTTGTGACATCACAGGCGCCGCAGCCAATCACGCGCTTGCTCACCAACCAGCCCCACCCTTCGGCACCCCATGGCTCAGGGACTCTCAGCTGTGCTGGGCCGCCTGCACCCCAACACCCACAAAGTACTGAGTCCGCAGCAGGACAGGGCTGCCAGGGCTCCCTTCACAAAGCACACGGAAACCTCCCAAGCCCTTGCGACTCACAGGTACTGTGAGCCGTGGAAGCTTTGCTCCTTGAGAGCCCGTCAGATGGGCTCCCTTGGTGCTGACTTCGGTGCTTGCGGACAGCAGCCGTGCTCTTGGTGCCTTCATGGTGCAGCAGCAATTCCTGGTGCGGATTGAGCAGCCTGCTTTCCTTGTCCAGTGCGCTCAGTTTTGTGGCACCAGCTTCCCAAGGAGTGCCTTGGATAGGTGCATGATGATCAGGAAGTGCATCACTACTGTCTGGAAGGTATAGGTGGAAAACCTTCTGTCTACCAGGATGCAGATGCAGGCCTGCTGTCATTTGAGGTGGAAGGTAACGTACAGGGCCTGAAGAACTACAACGCTGCAATAGCATAGCTCTCTGGCCACAGTGTGCTTGGGGTGAAGTTGGCCTCTGCAGTCTGGCTACTCAGAAAGACGTCTGAGTCGCCCAGCTGCACCCCAAATTCCACCTCAATTCTGAAGCTTTTCTGGCTGCCTTCTGTCACTTGTAGTTGGCAGGAACGACTGGAGGGCAGCACAGTTACAAAGTGTTGGGAAGACTGAGACAAAGTCTTCCAGATCTCTTCCACATTTTGACTGAACCAGCAGGCAGTTTTCTCCACATCCAGGTAGGAGTTGGTGCAGAGAGTGTGTAGGAGGCTGAGGCCCTGATTCCACCTCAGGACTTCCTCAGACTGATGGAGGAGGCACCACATCTTCTGCACCGGCTGCTCCATCATGCAGGTGCATACCAGCTCGACACGGATGCAGAATTCCCTTGTGAACTTCTCCTTTGCAATGTTCATCTTCATGTGGAATGCGTGCCCACGAGGGGGCTTCATGGGTACAAGGAAGTGGTAGATTGAATCATCCTCACAGCCTTCAAAGGCAATGCACACCCCGATGGGTCGTTGCAGCACTGGGAAGAAACTGTTTGACGACAGGTGCCTGATAAGGACAAAAGTGAACACCAGGTTCTCTGCCTGCTTGAACTCTCTGCCCATGTCCTGAAATTGCCACTGTATGTGCTCTTCAGAAATTCTTTCCAGACCCTTCTTCTTCTCCACCTGCTCCATATTTCGACTGGAATTCTCCACATGGCTGGTGTCTGTCTCATGGCTCCTTTTCTTGAACCACCACCAGAGCCCAAAGAGCAGGACCAGGACTCCAGCAACGACCCAGAACTGCCACTGCTGCAAGGCAGCAAAGACCAGGGCATTCCAGCCAAATTGGTGCTGCTCCTGTATCTTCTGCATCAGGCTCCTCTGCTCCATGCCCCACAGCACCAGACCCCTCTGCTCTATCTCACGCAGCAGGCGAGTCATCTCCTTGCTCAGCATCTCCTCACGCTCCTGCATGCGGTTGCACATGGCCCCGTCCAGGTTATCACCCACTATCAGCACGTTCTGGGTGAGGGACAGGATAACATGGATGAGGAGTTGTGCGACAGCCATGGCCTGCAGGAGGAGGGAGAGAGGTGTTCAGAGGGGCTGGGAGGGACAGAGCTGGCGGCAGGGGCAGTGGAGATGGGAGCAGTAGGGACCTGGGGGCAGGTAGGAAAGGGTTCGAGGAAGCTGGGAAGAAGCAAGGCCTTTGCCCAAGGCGCTCCTATGAGCGTCTGGGGCCTCGATGCCAGGGGAGAACCCAGCCCACCAGGAGGCCACGTTTCACCCCGGTTCTCGTCCAACACAGGCTCCCCCCAGGTGTGCACTCACCAACCTCCCAAGTCGTACTGGGGCAGGGCTGCCTGCTGGTGCCCTTAGAACTGTCCCCATTGTGACCTGTCCTTTGTGACATCACAGGCGCCGCAGCCAAACACGCGCTTGCCCACCCACCAGCCCCACCCTTCGGCACCCCCCAGCTCAGGGACTCTCAGCTGTGCTGGGTCGCCTGTGCCCCAACACCCACAAAGTACCGAGTCCACAGCAGGACAGGGCTGCCAGGGCTCCCTTCACAAAGCACACGGAAACCTCTAAAGCCCTTGCGACTCACAGGTACTGTGAGCCGTGGAAGCTTTGCTCCTTAAGAGCCCATCAGATGGGCTCCCTTGGTGCTGACTTTGGTGCTTGTGGACAGCAGCCGTGCTCTTGGTGCCTTCGTGACACCGATAGGCAGGTGGTGGTGTATATCCTGGTGGTGGGAAGGGGCCTGTCTATAGCAGGGTCTCTGTTCCTGTGACAGGTCATTGCTTCCAAAGAGAATTTTCCCGGGAGCGATAAGAGAGTGCAGGTGGAGATTTCCCTGTGGGCATCACCCACTGCTGATAGAGCACCATCTTCTCCATGTCCAGCATAGAGTCATAGAATAACCTTGGAGAAACTGTTATGATCTTTGTGTTTGGATGGGTGACCATAGGTATAGGAGAGTACTCGTTAATCATAAATACAGCGACCGAAACAGCTACTTTCCAAGCACTGGGTACTTATGAAATCACTGCTCTGATGAGACCTTTCTACATTTTTGTCTTTATTGCAGTCAATCTTGCACTCAGGGAAACATAAAAAAGCATTCATCTGGTTAAAATAATGGCTTTTCTATATGTTTTTATTGCCAAAGATGAAACGATTCTTCTGAGGAAAATTTACTTTGAGATTCTAATCAACTGTAGGGAATCCAAAGCAAGAAGCTAGAAGAGCATATGGTAAAAACTGAGGGTCTAAACTGTGCATAAAAGGTAGTTCTTAAATTTTTATAGCATTCCATGTAAATTAGGAGGAGCAGTTAGAGCAGTTTCTAAGTAAGACAGCTAAAATCGCCTCCTATTGTGTCAATGGCAGTATTTTTGTAGAAAAGTACTTGCATCAACATCCTTTTAAAAGATGTGTTTTCAAAAAACGTGTTCCTGACTTAACATCAATCTAAACACTGCACGCTTCAGGAGCACTGGGTTTAGATCCAGATTTCATCCTGGAAGATTTTCTTATTTAAACTCTACAAAGTGATTTCCTGGGGTTTTGAATTACAGTTTAAAAAGGACCATGAATTTGGTTTTAGTGAATAGATCAGCAAGTGTGAATGTCACTATATCTTTGTTATATGGATTTTGAACTTGGACTTTAAAGTGCTTTTATAGTGAAAAAGAAGTGAGTCATTATACAAACATGAGATCTTTGTGTTTCCTCTTTTGAGATGAGCGTCTTATCTAAAGTATTTGTAGAATGTCTTAAGACCCCATCCAACCTGGCCTTGAACTCTTCCTAGGAAGGGAAATCTTCAGCTTCTCTGGGCAACCTGTTCCAGTGTCTCACCACCCTTATTGTGAAAAAGTTCTTCCTAATGTCTAATTTAAGTCTTCCCCCTTCGAGCTTAAAGCCATTCGCCCTCATCCTATAACTACATGCACTTGTAAAAAAATGCCCCCTCCCCCCCCCCCCCGGCTTTCTTTTAGGCCCCCTTCAGGTTCTGGAAGGTTACTATAAGGTCTCCCCGGAGCCTTCTCCACGCTGAACAAGCTCAACTCTTTCGGCCCGTCTTCATAGCAGAGGTGCTCCAGCCCTCAGATCATCTTTGGACTCGCTCCAACAGTTCCATATCCTTCTTATGTTGGGGATTCCAGGACTGGACACAATACTCCAGTGGGATCTCATGAGAGCAGAGCAGAGGGGGAGAATCACCTCCCTCACCCTGCTGGCAATGTTTGTTTGGATGCAGCCCAGGACCCGGCCCATCGCCGGTTCGTGTTGAGCTTCTCATCAATCAGCCCCAAATCCTTCCCCGCAGGGCTGCTCTCAGTCACATCATCCCCCATCTTGTATTGAAACCTAAACCTTCTCCCTTCCAAATTAGCGCCGTTCCCCCTCGTCCTATCACCTCCTTCCAGTACGGGGACGCCGCTCTAAGGTCCTCCCGGAGCCTTCCTTTCGCCAGGCTGAACCAGCCCAACTCTCTCAGCCTGTCCTTGTACGGGAGGTGCTCCAGCCCTGTGATCACTTTCGCAGTCCCCTCTGGACCCGCTCCCCCAGCGCCCCCTTCCTCGCCCCGCGGCCCCCGCCCGCTCCCCCCCGCGCTGGGCGGGGCAGCGTTACCCGGCCTCTTGCCCCGCCGCTCCGCCCACAGCAGCGTCAGGTCCCCGTCCGCCCGCGCCCAGCGCAGCAGCAGCGCCGCCAGGGCGGCGGCCGCCAACGCCAGGTAGAGCGCGCAACCCCAGGCCATGGCTGCCGCCCGGCCGGCCCTGCGCCGCGCTTTATCGGCGCCGCGGGGGCCGCCCCTTCCCCGCCTCCTGCTGCTCTTCCGGCCCCGCTGCCGCTTCCGACGCCGTTCTTGTCCCGCGGGGCTCGGCAGCCGCCGCCGCCGAGGGAGAGAGAGGGGGAGTGGCACGGGGGGACGCGAAATGGAGGGGAAAGGAGGGAGAGCAGAGATCGTGGGGGGTGAAGGCTCCTCAGGGACCGTGGGTGAGAAGAGGGGTCCTCCAGGACCAAGGGGAAGAACAGAGAACCCCAGGGGCCATGGGGTGGAAGGGGAGGAGGGGACCGGGAGGGCTGAAAGGGTCCCCGGGGACTATGGCGAAGAAGAGTGGTCCCCAGGGACAATGGGGTGGAAGGGGAGGAGGGGACCAGGCTGGATGTGTGGGTTTTGAGCTGGGAGCTGATGCCATCAGTGACCTCGTTAACAGCCTCTTCTTGCATCTGACGCTATACGGGGACAAAACTGATCTGAAAGAAGATGGGATGAGCGACGCCATAAGCTGTCCCATGTGGGAAATGGAACTGGATGTTGGGTTGAGATGGGGAGATAGGACTGCATCGAATCAGGAAGTTGTGCCTGCGGGTTATGGTGGAGTGTGGGAGACTGAACTATGGTATTGTTTATTGAGATTTATCATTGCCTAATGTAATCACTTGGTGTAGAACGAAAGTTAAGTTTTATGTAAACGTTAAACCACAAACTGCTTCTGCAAACTCAGGAACTGATAAAGACACGACAAACAACCCCAGATAAGGGCATAAGAATGAATGGTCAATCACAGGACAGGGGAGGAAGACGTCTTACTTCAGCCCCGACGACTATCAGGAGGCAGAAAAAGACCCCTTGATAACAACCGAAGCATGCGCAGAGTGCTTCCACTATACCACGATTGCGAAAGAAAAAGCGTATAAAAGGAACTGTATGAAGTGCCTATTTATGGCAGTTGGCGGAGCGCAGACTCCCCTGCCATCCAACGCTGCTTTTGCTCATATTCTACTCGCTGTAATTAATAAATTTTAATTGGATTTTGATCCGTTGAGGTCTCAATTTATAACAGGAGTGAGGGTTTGCAACTGAGAGCGTGATTCGGAAAGGGATGATTATTTTCACTGGAAGTGTTCAAGGCCAGGTTCGATGTTGCTTTGAGCAACCTGATGCAGTGGAAGGTATCCCTGTCCGTGGCAGGTGGTTTGGAACTGGATGATCTTTAACGTCCTTCCAACATAAACCATTCTGTGATTCTATGATAAAAGAAAGCCAGGGAGGGAGTTTTTACAAGGGCAAGTAGTGATAGGATGAGGGGAATGGCTTTAAATTGGAAGGGGAAAGATTCAGGTTTGAGTACAGGATGGGGGATGATGCGGCTGAGAGCAGCCCTATGGAGAAGGACTTGGGGTTGCTGATTGATTGTGGCTCACCTGCCTTGAGCTCTTTCTTAATTGGTAGCGCATTTCTGTTTTTCTTTACTTAATCCCTCCTGATAAACTGGACTTTCCGCTACTTCAAGGTTAGCCAATTCTCAGCTCATTATCAAACTCTGTCGAGGCCTCTGTGTTATTCTCTGTGTTACTTCCCAGGCTTTAACCCTAAAATTGATGGGAAGCTCGACATGAGCCAGCGATGTGCACTCATAGCCCAGAAGGCCAACCATGTCCCGGGCTGCATCCAAAAGCATGGTGGCCTGCAGGTTGAGGGAGGTGATTCTCCCCCACTGCTCTGCTCTCCCGGTGGGGTGAGACCCCATCTGGAGCACTGTGTCCAGTTCTGGAAGAATGATGTGGAACTGTTCGTATGAATCCAGAAGTCACAAAGATGGTCAGACGACTGGAGCACTTCTGCTATGAGGATAAGCTAAGAGAGTTTGGCTTGCTCAGCCTGGAAGAGAGAAGGCTCCGGGGGGACCTTATAGCCATTTTCAAGTACCTGAGTGGGGCTACAGTAAAGCTGGGGAGGGGCTTCTTACAGTAAAGGGCAAGTAGTGGTAGGACGAGGGGGAATGAATTTAAATTGGAAGGGAGAAGATTTAGATTAGGTATTACAAAGAAATTTTTCACAATGAGGGTGGTGATGCCCTGACTCGGTACTTTCTTAAGTTTAAGAGGTATGATTAAATCACCTGTGTTTATATAAATAACAGAAATACAGACCATATTCAGGTGAATTGAACAAAACTCCATGCAATGACAAAGCACCTTTACTTCTGTAACATCGAAGCTATGCAATTCTTCATAACGGTTCAAAGGAAATATTAGAAGTGCTCACGATACATTTAGATGATGGACTTCTCAGAGCAACAATCATGAAATAGTAGAATCATAAACTCATTCAAGTTGGAAAAGACCTCTAAGATAGACGGAGTCTGACTATCAGCCCTACACCATCATCTACTAAACCATGTCCCAAAGTGACACATCTACACACTTCTTGAACACCTCCGGTGAATCCACCACTTCCCCGGGCAGCCTCTTCCAGTGCTTCACAACTTCCCAATTACCACAACACAGGAGCTCAGACAGCTGGGGGGATCAGTGAAACCATAGCCCACTGCACCAGCTCTTCTGCAAAATGTTCCCAGGTCTGTGGCTGCTGAGCAGGCAGCACCCTGTGCCCGTGTTCCCTGAGAAAGTGATGCTGAGACACGCACGGACACAGCATTTGTTCAAACACGCTATTTATTGGCAACTGTGTACATGGTTAATATTGCAGAGGGAATGGACTGTCTCGAAGAGACGGGGATGGTCAGCATCCAGAGGGAATAGGGAGCCTCAGGCACAAGCATCTTGCAATGGCCTCTTCAGCTGCATCAGACCCCACTTTTCCCCTGCAGTGTGAGGAAGTCATCTGCCATCCGCTGTGAGACCCACAAACACAGCTGTGTGCGTGCAGACCTCTGTCAGTGTCTGTAATCAGCACGCTTCTGAGCCGATCTCGCAGCACCAGGAACTCTCGCTATGGGCCCTGTGCGAGGTGCTGGAAGAGGTTGAGCGGTTCAGCCATTTGGAAATGTGGGAGCAAGATGATATCCTTGGGCACTTTCCCATTGCCAAAGAAAAAGTGGTTCCGGTCCTTCTTCGAGGTGAGCATCACATTGGCAAGGCTCTAGTGGTCTGTGACCTCCCCTGTTTACCAGGACTGCTGATAAGTCATAGAATCATAGAATCTTAGAATTGCTTAGTTGGAAAAGACCTTTGAGATCATCAAGTCCAACCGTACCTGTCCACTACTAAACCATATCCCTGATCACCTCATCTACCCATCTTGTAAATCCCTCTGGGGACGGTGACTCAACCCCTTCCCTGGGCAGCTGTGCCAGTGTCCGAGAACCCTTTCGGTGAAGAAATTCTTCCTAATGTCTAATGTAAACCTCCCCTGGCACAACATGAGGCCATTACCTCTCATCCTATCACATGTCACTTGGGTGAAGAGACCAACACTCACCTTGCTACAACCTCCTTTCAGGTAGTTGTAGACAGTGATGAGATCTCCCTTCAGCCTCCTTTTCTCCAGGCTAAATAAGCACAGCACCTCAGTGTTCTCCTTGTAGTGAGAGACCCAAAACTGAACGCATTATTTGAGGTTCAATTTTATTTTTATTTATTTATTTTTAAATGCATTGATTCTTTTTCCATCTATTAGGGCAGACAGTGTCAGCTTCACACCTGGCCTCGGGGTCTGGTGGATCCCACTCCAACTAGACTAGAATCGATCATTTCTGCAGAGACAGAAGTGGGATCCAACTTGTATGCAGCCACAATGCACCGTGCCCTGCCCAAGGCACTCAAAGGGTCACAGCAAATGGGGTTACATTGGGCTGGCAACCAGTCCCTAGTGGAGTTCCAAAGGCATCCATCCTGGGGCCAGTACTCTTTAACATCTTCATAAATGACCTGGATGCAGGACTCGAAGGTTTACCAACCAAGTTTGAGGACAAAGAGGCGCTGCAGAGGCATCTGGGCTAATTAGAGTGCTGGGCCATTGCGAACCACATGAAGTTTAACAAGGGCAAGTGCCGGGTTCTGCACCTGGGACACAGCAACCCTGGATGCAAGGACAGACTGGGGAGCCAGAGGCTGGAGAGCAGCCCTGTGGAGAGGGCTCTGGGGGTTGTGGTTGAGGGCAAGTTGAATGTGAGCCCACAGTGTGCCCTGGTATTGAACAGGGCCAACCGCGTTCTGGGGTGCATCAAGCACAGCATCACCAGCTGATTGAGGGAGGTGATTGTCCTGTTCTCAACCTCCCTGCTGCGGCTCCACCTCTTGTACTGGGTGCAGTTTGCGCAGTGTAGTATAAAAAGGACATCAAACTACTGGAGAGTGTCCAGAGGAGGCCACAAATCTGGTGAAGGGTCTAGAGGGGAAGTGGTATGAGGAGCAACTGAAGTCACTTGGTCTGTTCAGCCTGGAGGAGACTGAGGGGAGGCTTCCTAGCACTTTACTGCTTCCTCACAATGGAAGGAGGAGGATCAGGCACTGATCTCTTCTCTCTGGTGACCAATGAAAGGACTCTAGGGAATGGCAGGAAGGTGTGCCGGGGAGGGTTAGGTTAGACATTAGGAAAAGGTTCTTCTCTCAGAGGGTGGTGAAGCACTGGAACAGCTCCCCAGGGAAGCAGTCACAGTGCCAAGCCTGGCAATATTTAAGAAGCATTTGGACCACACACTCAGACACACAGTGTGAATCTTGGGATTGTCCTATGCAGGGACAGGAGTTGGACTTCATTGTCTCTGTGGGTCCCTTCCAACTCAGGTCATTCTGTGATTCTGTGAACCAAAGACAGCTGAACTGTCGATGGCAGGCCCAGCAAAATCAAAGTCAACACCACTGCCTAGGTTTAGGCATTCACATTTATAAGCTGACTTGGTTCTACCGCTTTTCTTTCCTGCATTTGGTAAGGAAGTTGTATCAAATGTCAATGTGCAGCCTTTGGCAATCTGACCTTCAATTGCAATTTCTGTTCCTGTAGTGTTATCTGTGTTCCATTTCTCTGTGAAAGTCAGCCCCTACTCAGCCCACTTGCATTTGGTCTCCACGCTCCCATTCACTTTTCCAGTGTCTGTGTTCGATGAACCAGGTGATGGAGAGACTTGGCAAGCTCCTTGGTGCTCTCGGGTGGATCCCTTCTGACCCCACGATGAGGGTGGTGATGCCCTGGCTCAGCATGACCAGAGAAGTTGTGGATACCGCCTCCCTGGAAGTATTCAGGGACAGGTTGGATGGGGTTTTGAGCAGCTTGTACAGTTACCTTTGGTGGGGATCTTACGACCTATCCACAAGGTTACAAATAAAGGCATGAAGTGCCTGCTCAGCGCACGAAGGTGTGCTCAGTGTCAGATTGAGCACAGAAAGGAGAGCATGGGAAGGAATTACAAGATCCTTCACATGGGAATATCCGTTCTTGCTGGTTTCGAACTTATAGAAAGTAAATAGGCTTATCTCATTGGTATTATCTTAATGACAGATAAATACACTTTAGGAATCTCCTCAGTTATACACACTCAAGTTTATTAAAAAGATTTTCTTTGAGGCCGTCACCAGCTAAAAAGAAGTAAATCCTCAACAAACTGTATATTTTACGTACAACTGCTGTGAACCACGCCACACCAGACTGTGAGATTTCTTCTCAACCCCAAAGCAACTGGCAAAAGACTGATGTGAGTTCAGGGTCAGGCTGGATTAGGCGGGGATGGTCAGCATCCGGATGGAAAGAGGAGTCTCTGGCACAAGTAGGCACCGGCCTCCCTGCAATGGCAAGAGACCCACAAACACAGCTGTGTGCATGCGACCTCCTTCAAGATGTGTCGAAGGGCAGATTTTTGAGTCGAGTTTTCATCTCTTGAAAATCCCACAGTGCTTCAGCATGTGCTACTGGATCCTCTGTGTAGCGTTGGAAGAGGTTTAGTTGGTGACCCATTTTGAAGAATTGGGGCAAGTTTATCTCCTTGGGGACATTCTCATTGTGATAGAAAAAGTGGTTGAGGCGTTTCTTCTCCAGACAGAAGAACAGGTATCGCATGATATCCTGCAGCCGTGGCACAAAATTCTTCCTGCTCCAGTTTGACAGGGATGTGTCGGTCAAGAGGTGCATCACAATTGTCTTGAAGGTGTAGGTGGAAAAACTTGTGCCCTTCAGGATGCGGGTGCAGGCCTGAAGGCACTTGAGGTGGACGCTGTTTGGTGGGGCCTGCGTGGCGATATGCCTGAAGAACTTCACCTCTGCCACAGCACTGCTCTCTGGCCATATCATTTTCGTGGCGGGGTTGTCCTCTGTAGACTGGCTGCTCAGGAAGATGTCTGAGTCGCGTACCTGTACCCCAAAGATTATCTCAATTGAGAGGATTTTGTGGCTGATGTTTGTCACCTGGAATTTGCAGGAGCGTTTGGAGGGTAGCACTCTTAGACAGCATTGAGACGATTGAGGCAAGGCCTTCCAGATTTCTTCCACATTTTGACTGAACCAGTGGGCAATTTTCTGTGCATCGAGGAAGGAGGCAGTGCAGACGGTGTCTAGGAGGGTCTGGACCTGATTTCGCTTCAGCTCCTCTTTAGACTGGTGAAGGAGGCACTGAATCTTCCCCACTCGCTGCTGTACCATGCAGGTGCACTCCGTCTCCACGTCAATGCAGAAATTCCTTTTTCCCCTTGTAGAGCACAGTACCATCTTGAATGCATATCCCCAAGGGGCCTTCAGAGGCACAAGGAAACGGTAGACTGAATCATCCTCAAGGAGACTCCAGCCTTCAAAGGTGCTGCCCACCCCGATGGGTGGTTGCAGCACTGGGAAGAAACTATTTAATGGGAGTTGTCTGATCTTATGGATAAAACTGAGCACAAGATACTCTGCCTTCTTGCGCTGTCTGGCCATGTCCTGAACTGGCCAATGTGGGTATTCTTTAGAAAACCTTCCGTGCCCATTTGTATCATTGTTTTCTTTTTTCTCCTCCTCCTTAACCTGCTTTCTGTTGTAGCTCCTTTTCCTGAACCACCACCAGAGCCCAAAGAGCAGGACCAGGACTTCAACAACGACCCAGAACTGCCACTGCTGCAAGGCAGCAAAGACCAGAGCATTCCAGCCGAATTGGTGCTGCTCCTGTATCTTCTGCAACAGGCCCCTCTGCTTCATGCCCCGCAGCACCAGACCCCTCTGCTCTATCTCACGCAGCAGGCGAGTCATCTCACAGCTCAGCATCTTCTCACGCTCCTGCATGTGGTCGTGCGTGGCCTTATCCAGGTCATCACCTACCATTGGCAGTCCCTGGAAGAGGGACAGCAAAATGTGGATGACGAGTTGTGCGACAGCCATGGCCTGCAGGAGGAGGGAGAGAAGGGGTTCAGAGGGGCTGGGAGAGACGGAGCTGGCGGCAGGGGCAGTGGAGATGGGAGCAGTAGGGACCTGGGGGCAGGTAGGAAAGGGTTCGAGGAAGCTGGGAAGAAGCAAGGCCTTTGCCCAAGGCGCTCCTATGAGCGTCTGGGGCCTCGATGCCAGGGGAGAACCCAGCCCACCAGGAGGCCACGTTTCACCCCGGTTCTCGTCCAACACAGGCTCCCCTCAGGTGTGCACTCACCAACCTCCCAAGTCGTACTGGGGCAGGGCTGCCTGCTGGTGCCCTTAGAACTGTCCCCATTGTGACCTGTCCTTTGTGACATCACAGGCGCCGCAGCCAAACACGCGCTTGCCCACCCACCAGCCCCACCCTTCGGCACCCCCCAGCTCAGGGACTCTCAGCTGTACTGGGCCGCCTGTGCCCCAACACCCACAAAGTACCGAGTCCGCAGCAGGACAGGGCTGCCAGGGCTCCCTTCACAAAGCACACGGAAGCCTCCCAAGCCCTTGCGACTCACAGGTACTGTGAGCCGTGGAAGCTTTGCTCCTTGAGAGCCCGTCAGATGGGCTCCCTTGGTGCTGACTTTGGTGCTTGCGGACAGCAGCCGTGCTCTTGGTGCCTTCGTGACACCGATAGGCAGGTGGTGGTGTATATCCTGGTGGTGGGAAGGGGCCTGTCTATAGCAGGGTCTCTGTTCCTGTGACAGGTCATTGCTTCCAAAGAAATTTTTCCTGGGAGCAATGAGAGAGTGCAGGTGGAGATTTCCCTGTGGGCATCACCCACTGCTGATAGAGCACCATCTTCTCCATGTCCAGCATAGAGTCATAGAATAACCTTGGAGGAACTGTTATGATCTTTGTGTTTGGATGGGTGATCATAGGTATAGGAGAGCACTCGTTAATCATAAATACAGCGACCGAAACAGCTGCTTTCCAAGCACTGGGTACTTATGAAATCACTGCTCTGATGAGACCTTTCTACATTTTTGTCTTTATTGCAGTCGATCTTGCACTCAGGGAAACATAAAAGAGCATTCATCTGGTTAAAATAATGGCTTTTCTGTATGTTTTTAATGCCAAAGATGAAATGATTCTTCTGAGGAAAATTTACTTTGAGATTCTAATCAACTGTAGGGAATCCAAAGCAAGAAGCTAGAAGAGCATATGGTAAAAACTGAGGGTCTAAACTGTGCATAAAAGGTAGTTCTTAAATTTTTATAGCATTCCATGTAAATTAGGAGAAGCAGTTAGAGCAGTTTCTAAGTAAGACAGCTAAAATCGCCTCCTATTGTGTCAATGGCAGTATTTTTGTAGAAAAGTACTTGCATCAACATCCTTTTGAAAGATGTGTTTCAAAAAACATGTTCCTGACTTATCATCAATCTAAACACTGCACGCTTCAGGAGCACTGGGTTTAGATCCAGATTTCATCCTGGAAGATGTTCTTATTTAAACTCTACAAAGTGATTTCCTGGGGTTTTGAATTACAGTTTAAAAAGGACCATGATTTGGTTTTAGTGAATAGATCAGCAAGTGTGAATGTCACTATATCTTTGTTATATGGATTTTGAACTTGGACTTTAAAGTGCTTTTATAGTGAAAAAAGAGTGAGTCAGTATACAAACATGAGATTTTTATGTTTCCACTTTTGAGATGAGCGTCTTATCTAAAGTATTTGTAGAATGTCTTAAAGCAAGGTGCTTTTACATTTACTTTCTGCATTCTTTCTCCCTGTCGGGTGATGTTTATATCACTTTGTCTCATCAATGTTTTATGGTTGGGGTAGTTCAAATACATTTTAAAAAGTATGTTTGATTTTCCCAGTTTTGCACTTGGAGATGTCTTTGTTAATGATAATAATTATTTTTTTTTAATAATAATTTCTACTAGTTACCTCTTCAGGTATGCTATGAGAATTTTACCCGTGGTCTTGGATACCAAACTCTTCTAATTTCCTGAGGAGAAAATTCAGGTGTTCTTTAAATTCCTGACAAAATTCTTTTAGTAGGATGTAGAGAGAAACCCAATATCTTAGCAGTCCACCTGTCAGTTCCTTAGCTAGCTGGTGAGTTATGTATGGCTTCGATTTTATGCAAATTTCTAATACTGATCCTTGAGTTTTTACAGGAAAGTTTTAATACTTCTATGTAGAAAATAACATTTTGTATTCCTAAAAAGAGTTTATGTCTCGGTGAATGCACAACATGCCAGTCCCTTCAGCGTTTAACGCTTATGTCTTGGATCTTGGACTTCCATAAAGTTTTGCTTTTGTAATTTTGAAAACATTCTTAGGATTTTTGTGTTACAGAGTTGAGGTCTGGACCCTGATTTTTGCACAAGTATTTATTGATTTGATTATCACAATTGTATCAAAATGATTAGCATACTTGCATCACTTGACACATCTGTGTAATCATAAGTCTTCAAGTCTCTTGAATGAAAAATTATCCTGTGTATTACTGTGCCAAGCATAAATTTATGTCCTTATTTTCCCTTTTAAAAGATACCATTTGAGATTTTGTGGATACAATATGCAATGTTTATACTTCTAGATTTGCAGTAGTGTTTAAACAAAAAGTCTTCCCACACCTTGGTTATCTTTTCCTTCAGGGAAGTCAAATACATTTCTTCTTTTATCCAGGTTTGTCCTCAGCACACCCACTCTAGAATAGACAAACCAGATTTAGCACATCCTATTTCTTTTTCTGCCATTCTGATGGGCAATGGGAATCCTGCCTCCGCTTGACGCACTTTTTCTATGGGCAATGGAACAACTGTTAGAGTTTGGACTAGGAGGTTCACCTATGTCAAGTATCACAAAGTAAATGTTGTTTATGTAATTTTAATATATCAATGTTGTTCATTACCTTTTTCTTTTCAAGCAAATCTTTTTTATTTTCTCCTTCACAGGTTGTTAGTAATGTTTCTCATTTCTGCTGGAACAGCAATAGCATCGTATTTCATTCCCAGCACTCTCGGTGTGCTCCTCTTCATGACTGGATTTGGGTTCATACTGAGTTTTAACCTAAGCGAGATTGGTTTTGCCTTCAAACACACCATAATCAGCCATTTAGCCTCCAGCAATGAGGTCTTAGAATGCAATTTGGGTGGAGGGAATTTATGTTTTATCTGACTGTATTGACATTTGCTCTCCTAGAAGCGAGCCTGCTGCACCGATTTGCAGGCTTTTCATCGTTTTCCAAAGCCAGTCCTCAGGCCATAGCGAGTTACGTTCTGCTCCTCTTACTTATAGTGGTGTGGATTCTTGGAGAGATTCAGAGAATGTACTTGTTTGGAGTCTTCCAAAACGCCTTTTATCCAAAGGATGTGAGGACTGTGCCTGTGTTCATGGAGAAGCAAAGAAGGCTGATGAAAGTTGGTGTTGTCAGGAGGATTTTACTAACGCTAGGTAGGAATACGCGCTGTCTGTTGGGTGTTAGATGATGATTGTAGGAAGACTGAAACAACGCTAGATGTGCTCCGTGTGCAAGACCCTATGGATGTACTAAAGAAAAACCAAGCAGCTGGGAATATTTGTTGATATTTTTCTGAATTGTGTATTAAGATCAAAATTACTGGTTCAGAGCATTTGAAAGCAATTAGTGATTTTAGTTGTTTTTTGTTTAAGGGTAAATTTAAAAAGCTGAGCTTTTAGAAGTCCAGCTCAGAAAGCAAGGCCTTTTAAAGGATTTTAGGTAGAACATCAGTGTTGACTTTTGGAAAAAAAAGGCTTCTGTAGATTTTTTTCCAAAGGTTCTGTGCCACAAAAATGAATTGAGAGTCTTCAAGCTGACTAAATATTTGGTTCTTACAACTTGCTGGTAAAGGGAACAGTCTCCTTTCTGGTAGGTTAATTACAAGCAAATCTGTTTGGGGGAACCAAAATTTGATCTGAATTATTTAATTTTATAAAATAACATCAATTGAGGGAACTGATGCTCACCCTCCCAAAGAGGGCGGTGAGGCACTGGCCCAATTTGCCCAGAGAAGGTGTGGATGCCCTGTGCCTGGAGGTGTTCAAGGCCAGGTTGGAGGGGGTCTTGAGCAACTTGAGGTGTCCGTGGGGGGTTAAAACTGGATGGGCTTTAAGGTCCCTTCCAACCCAACCCGTTCTATGATTCAATGAGATTGTTTACCTCTGTAGACGTGAATTGTGTTTCCTAAAGGAATTCAATATTTCTTTTATTTCAATTACAGTGTCTCCATTTGCTATGATTGCATTCCTGCCACTAGACCGTGCGCTACAAAATCTTTGTTCTGTGTGTGTTTGCATTGGATTCACAAGGATATTTAGGATGGTAATTTGAATTTTAAATATGTTAGCTTAATAAATCATCCTCTGTGTGATTTAAGTATGAAGGTGACTTGGAAGAAATATCCCAGGTCATGAAAGTAGAGATCAATAAATGCATTTGTAAATGGATGTCTGACAGATCTCTGTTTTAGATCTGGCAGCATCCCAAAAATGCCCTGGTGGACATAGTGGTTGTGTCTATAGCACAAATGCTGGTGTTGAATCCAGACCTCTGGTGGAACAGGAGCCTTGATACAGGAATCAGACTCTTGCTGGTAATTGTCATAATGCATATTTAAGTAGATAGCTCTTAACGTCTTTGTTTCCTTGCCTTCCCGTCGTAGGGAATGACAGAGTCCAGAACCTTGCAAATAGAGGCTAAAAGCCTGTGTGCCAAGGTGTACGCTGTAGCACCAGTCAAGGATAATCACTCTTCATTTTCTTAATGTTATTGTCAATCAGGCAGCTTTGGCAGTGCTGAGTATGATACAGAATACAAATCAACATGTGCTTGTTGTATGTATCTCGCAGGTTGGTATCCTACGGGATCGACTGCTTCAGTTTGTCTCAAAGTTGCAGTTTGCCATGGCTATTCTTTTGATGTCGTGGACAGAGAAAAAGCAACGTTGGAAATCTGCCGCCACCTTAATCACACTCAATCTGGTTTTCTTCCCAATCCTGCTGACCTTCGTTGCCATCTCTGCGCTCCTTTCTTCTCCTTTGCTGCTGCTCTTCACGTTACCAGTGTTTTCGATTGGCTTTCTCAGGCCTGTCTGAAGCTGGCCAGGACCTGTGGGCACTGCGGCGTGCGTTTGCTCCGATACCGTGTACTACCAGCAGGTGGTTCCGAGTTTGGCGGTGGCGGTGCAGTCTGCACTAGCAGCCGGTAGCCTAGGTAGGTGGGCTAGCAGTGCTGTGGAGGAGTGCAGGTAAACACTTTGGGAAGCGTGGCTTTTCTGGAGGAGAAACGTAGGACGTGCTTTAAGCTACATTTCACAGCACAGGTTAAAACTTATGTTTCGAGATTGTTCAGCTGAGGAAAAAGTGATTACTTCTGTCCTTCTCATAGATCTCTACTTGTTACAGTCTTGTAAGGAAATAATTCTGCCTTGTTATCTTTAAAATAAGGAGAGACTCAGGAACAGTATCAACCCAAATCTTTTTGTACTGAACAAAAAAGGATGCTGTGCATTCATCCCACCTAGTTGGAGACAGTAAATTGGGGGTTTCTCTGTAGAGTCAGTGAAGATAAGGAGGTGTGTCAGACTGCACCTTGCCACTGCGTGAGCATGTCTTTCTCTGCCTCGATCCTATAACTCAGGATCCAGAAGATGACTTTGCTAATTTGGCCGTGTTAAGTAGGAATGATGAATATGGAATGGGTTTGTAAAATATATAATGTAGCCTGAAAAGCAGTAGGCAGTTGAGAACAGAACCAGTCGATAAGAGCTAATGTCCTACCTTGTGCAGTTAGGGTAGGGTTGTAACAGCACTTGTGGTTTTAAAACCTATGAGAGACATCATGATGGGTATTTCACAGAGTTATATAAACATAGGTAAAGACATGCTGAGTCTTTTTCCCAGCTGGAGAGGGAATAACTGTTGAAATTGTAAGCTCATTTTCTTGAGAAACAGTCTTTTTTAACAACCAAAAGATCATTGTGCTTAGACAAGAGGCAAAGGTTTACATAAGCCTCTCTGAAAATGGCTTATGACTAGAAAAAATGGACTAATATTTACAGACAGTGGCAGTTAACCTTAATCATACTTTTCTGAAGACTGTGTGCAAGTGCTTTATTGTGCTTTATTTTGCTGCACTTTAGTACTGGTGTAGAGAGAGCTGTTAAAAAAATTAGACTAGGAAGCTTTTTTCCCTAAAGAAGTTTGTCAACTGCATCAGCCTATGTGTGTTCTAGATACATAATAGATATATTTATCTTGTATAATATATATTTATATCTATCTGTTGTATCTATTTTATATCTATACATACTATATTTTTTATATGTATGTATTTCCCTATTGCCATCATAGCTGTGGTGGCACGTATGGCTCAGATTAAATAATTAAAACTGCCGGCCTTGAGGGAGAAATAAGTCTCCTCTTTAATGGGAAAATCTGAATGAGTGTCTTCAAGCACGAAAAAATGTGATGTTCTCAGATGAGCTCAAAATGAAGAGGCACCACTTTGCGTGCCTCTGTTTTAATTTAGAACCATATTTTTGATGTGAAGGAGTTTTAGTAGCTTTAGCAAGGGAAGAATTAAAATCTTTGCAAACTATTAGCAAGAAAATGCACTTCATGAGCTCAGTGGGATAGAAAAGGTTACTTAAAATTTCACTACAGCTTGATGGTTGGTTTCACTGCTTTCATCTTACAACCTTCTGAAACTAAAATTCTCTGTGCCAGTGAGTGATCACTTAGACTTGAGTGAGAGCGAAAGCAGGTTATAAACTGGCAGCAAATGTCATGCTTGTGGACAGCACCATTGGAGAACTTGGCAGTTGGTTCTAACTTCAAAGAAATAAGGTATAACCATCAGATGCTATGGACTTTTCATTGGAACAGGTCGTCTACTTTTTAAGATGTGAGCCAGTTTCTGGGATTTTTGAGCGCTAATTAATTTGATGTGTGACCTGAAGTTGTTCGGGACTTGGTTTTCATATTTTATTTTGTGTGGCTGTATTTTGGGTGATGTCAAACTTAAGAGAGTGGGATCAGATTTATTACACACTCACACGGCCCAGAGGTGCTTCAGAAAGACTACAGGTGATTTCCACTGTATCTACTGTCAGTGTTCAGTGTGGACGATACTGAGCCACAGGTCTGTAAAGACGAGCAGGTGCCCTTCAAAGTGTAGCTCTGTCTCTCCGCCTCTACTTATGTACCTGTGAAATGAGTGTGTATTATGTCAGTGGTAAGCTGACACCTGAGCAAAATAGTTTACACTCTAGATTTTGTATCCTAAGGGACATTTTCTGATCATTCGGGAATACAGACAAGTCAATTTAGGAACTGGTCATGGCTATTGAGTTAGATTTCCATTTCTCCCATAACAAAACTTCTTACTCTGCAGCAAATAGGGCTGTGAAGATACTCATGCACTCGACGATGATTCTTTAGTGTATTCAGTACTCGTAAGAATTTTAGATCTCCAGGTGAGATCTTTGTGAGCTGTGCCTTTGGAAATGCAGCCAAAGATCACCTTTAATCATCAAATTGTGTCTACAAAGGGAATTGAGGCTTAACCCTGGGCCAGTATGGATATTGTAGTCCTCCAGTTCTGGGGATTTCCCAGTTTTCCGTGGCTTTTATAGAGGCAGCACTACAACTTCAACATCAGGCATTGCAACTCATTCCTAGAAGGTTCTGGGGTACAAGTTAGCCAGTTTTAACTGGTTCTGATGCAGAAATATTTTGTGTTTGCAGCTGAATTCCTCTGCTGGCAGTAGGAAAGGTTTTCATCAATATAATACAGTGTAGAACCATAGTTTTTACTTTGTTTTTCTCTTGTCTAGGTCTGTCCCTGGATCGCATTACTTGTGCCGTTTTCAGGACAGACTGATGTGGATATTGGTGCTAGAGAAAGGCTTCACTTACTGTGGCTGCGTACTGAGGATTGGCATTAATGTTTAAAAATCATGCTGGCATTTTGCTGTATAACCTTCCAACACTGTAACTAATTTACCTGGTGTTACAGTCAGTTTTAAGATGTTATTGCTGTGTTAGCCAGTCTTGCAGCTGACATGCTTAGCAGATGTGAAATGTTTTATCATCTAGCCTGTGACACAGCATCTTCAATAAGCTGGCTAAAAAAAGATCTGTGTGAGGCAAAGCTTTGTGGTTTTTAAGACATTGGCTTGTGTCTAATATCGCAGTGGGTGCTTTGCTGTTCTTGTTATCTCTGGTTGGATTTGCAGGTCCAGTTGTGGAAATACTGACAATCAAACATATCTTTATTTTCTCAGAGAAAAATTATTGCAAGAAAAGAGCTTCCTGCCGTAGACAGAGGGAAACAGCAAGAAGTTTTGCCTCAGGTTGAATTCAGCTGCTGTTACTCAGAGCTATTGAGCATCCCTGGAGAATGGCAAACACCCCGGTTCCTGCTTCCAAAGCCCTTGAAATGAGGCAGAGTTTTCCAGAAGGATGGTACCATTTCATTTTGACTCAGCTGGACTTTTTTCATCTGGAAGAAAAGCCTTTCAATTTACTTGAAGATCCTATGAAAGATAAAGCTTTGAAAGACTTGTACGTGCATGGAGCATTGTCATGTTATTTTGGTCTGTTTGGACTGGATAACGCTGTGCCTGCCCAGAGCCACGTGTTCAGAGCGTACACTGGTGGAATTCCGTGGTCTGTGGGTTTGGACTGGCTGACCAGCAAACTCGAGATATTCCAGCTTGCATTAAAAGCATTCAGGTAAAAGAAAAACACTCTCTCAGTGACAAAAATGGTATAGGGAGTGCTGTACTTTGAAAGTATCACTTCACTAAGAGTAGTTTATGTCAAAACCGAATCGTGTAATTGTATTTGTAGCTACAGAAACGTTGCCTGTAACTCCAAGCAGTGAAGACTTCGATATGGAGATTCCTTTCTTCTTCCATATCCCAGAGCAGCTGCCTCCAGAGCTGGAAATCTGCTGTGTTAAGTGGAGAAAAACCGACCCATTCTCATTGTCCCCATAATCTAAGGGAATTGTGGTGGAGTTGGATGTTTGGCACTTTCCATTATCAGGCAATGGTAGCGGTGTTTAAGGTGAATGAAAGATGTTCAAGCTGATGTGTTTCCCATCTGGGTGAGCTAAAAGCCCACCCATGCTAACTTCTAGTGACGCAGCTGATGAGCAATAACTTAGAAAGCTGCTGGTGCTTGATAACGTTTGATGGTGCCAGTCTGTCATTTGCAGCCTGAAGAGGCTTTCTTCCTCTCGTCTTTTGCTGCGGTACTCACTGCGTGGCTCTTTGTGGCTTCCAGATACACTTTTAAACTTAGGGTTGATAGAGCAAGCCTGGGTCCAGTTGAGAACTTCAGAGAGCTGGTGAACTACCTGGAAGGGTACGACAGCGATTGGTACATTGGCCTGGTGTCGGCTCTCGAGTGGCAGCAGGCCGTTCTTCAGGAAAAGCCATACCTCTTTTCACTGGGGCACGACCCAAACATGGTAAGGATAAAAATCACCAGTAAGCAAGGTGGGTTTCTTTTCCACTGCTGGTTTCCACATCAGGGCTGTGCATCCAGAGTTTTATTTTACTAGACAGGAGCTGACATCAATGTTGTTGGAAATCACACTGTGGTGTTCTTCAGATGCAGCAGTATTTCCAGACTGTCTTTCCAGGTGGAAGAATTGAACTGAGGAGGCTGGTTTAGTCACTTTGCCATTTTTAAAGGGATGATATTGATAGTGTGTAGCCCCCAAGCTTCGTTTAGTGCTTTGTAACCAAAATCATAGAATCATAGAATGGTTTGGGTTGGAGAGGACCTTGAAGGTCATCCAGTCCAACCCCCCTGCCATGGGCAGGGGCTCCTGCCACCAGACCAGGCTGATCAAGACCCCGTCCAACCTGACCTTGAGCACCTCCAGGGAGGGGCCGTCCACAACTTCCCTTGGCAACCTGTCATCAGTCCAGTGTCTCACCACCCTCATTGTGAAGAATTTCTTCCTAGTGTCTAATCTAAACCTTCCCCCTTCCAATCGGAAACCATTAAATTCTCAGAATGTCTGAACATCTTGATCTGTTTGTTCTTAAAGGGCATTTACACCGGGCGAGTCCTCGCTCTTCAGGAATTGTTAGTACAAGTGGGAAAACTTAACGACGAAGCTGTCCGAGGTCAGTGGGCAAATCTGTCCTGGGAGCTGCTGTACCGCTACCAATGACGATGAAGAGCGCTACAGCATCCAGGCACATCCTGTTCTGCTGGGGAACCTCACCGTGCAAGCTGCAGACCCACCCCTTGGCTACCCTGTTTATTCATCTGAACTTCTCCATCTGCCTCTGTTCTAGAATGTCGGTAGCACGTTTTGTTTTGGTTTATTATTGCTTTGTATTTTCCATCCACGTGTTGGGACTCAAATGCTACCTTTATACCCTACAGATAAGATTTCAGTCTCAAAATGGCGTCGGCCGGCAGTGCCAAGCCACTGTACAGAGCTAGGAGAGAAATGGTGCCAGCTAGAACCTTCAGCAGCCGGGAAGGTTTATCTTCTTGCTGCTCGAACACGTGAGACACCATTGCCTGTGTGGCTGTCGAGCCAGGAGATGCCAAAATTCTCTTCTCCAGTTTCAAGAAGAGCAGCATAATTCTGATTGTTACTTTTGATGTGTTTTTTTATATATATTTCCCTTTCCTTCTCACTAGTCGGACAGGTGACCTGCACTGACAGCCAGGTTACAGCTCTCTGCAGTACTGCCAGCCCCAGGGTCGGCAACCAAACTGTACATATGACTATCTGTATGGTTTGGGTTTTATTCTGGCCATTTTATGTTGGACTGAGTTCAATTTTAGCACTTGTTACAATATCTGACGGTAGCTGATCTTCCTTAGTCACAGCAACTTATCAGCTGTGCTCTCTCAAAATAATAAGGGACGAAGTCTAACAAAGTACTGGTCTTGTACTAAAAAAACCTGTAAAACAGTGCATTCCAGCATATCAATAACCCCTGTGACACACGGAGGAAAGTGAATGCGTGATGAGGGGAGAGAAGGAATCTAAATCCAAACGGATGCATTTGATTTCCTTCTTCCCATATCCATGTATTTAATATATATATAAAATATGCTGGTTTTTGCAACCGATGTCCATGTTACTAACCAGTCTTCAACAACTACAGCAAGAACTTTGTGATGGGATGGGAGGGAATCCAGCTGTCTGTGCAAGAAGTTTTTTGGTCTTACCAGAGGTTAGAACAGAACGTGGCGGTTGGTTGGTAATATTGCAAAACTCTCTGAGAACAGGCCTGGGTTACCTCTCCAGGGGCTGGCTTATCTTCTTTGTTACCACCCCTGGATCAACAGTTACCTGTGCTGGATTAAGGGACAGACTCCAGTACAGTGAATACTGAAGGCCTTTATTACAATCTAAGCAAGATTTATATACCCCTTTACAGAGCCTCTGGATCTTTCCACACCGCGCATATCTTTCTCTTGTGACCTTCTCTTACACAAAGATTTACAAGGCTAAGCACAATATTATTTTGGTGTTTCTACACTGCCACCGTGTACTCAAAGCTTGGTCACCGTTCCCACGGCTTCTTCTTCATCAGCAGAAGGATGTCTCCATCTGCTGCAGTTGGTAATTCACTTACTGGCCCCAGTTACCCTGCCCTTACTGCTGGCATCTGCCAAGCGCAGGCAATTGTCCTTAACCTTTAGAATCGATTTAAATTGGATCTGCTCTGGAACTGAATCTGTACAGGTTCAGAACACACAGAGCTGTATAATTTGGAGTGGTTTATTACTTTTACTCCTCACCTCTAAGACCTTTTTGTGTCAGAGAAAAGTGTGTCACAGCCCTTATACAGTGTCCCTGGCTATGAGCCCTTTCTTTTGATCAGTGACCATAAATGCAGGCCTTGTAGTGGAATTTAGAAGTGGTGAGGAAACACCCATCAAACTGCAGGATGTAACAGTAACGTAGGGGATGAAATTCACACACTACATGAATGGAAGCAGCTCTTAGCAGGTGACTGATGGGTGGAAGCATAAATAACAGAGTGCTGAGAACCAGAAATCACCTTTCTTGCCGAAGAACTGTATCTGGAAGTACAGAATAAGTTAGTAAGATCTGGAAGGCCTTTCAGAGAACACCTATTTGGGCTCCCTCTCAAAAGGAACCGCTTCTGGCAAATGTTTCATCTGATCTTAAAGCTTTCAAGACCAGGAGTATCATGAGCTCATCAAGAAGCTCTCTCTAGTTCTCCGCTGTTCTTACAGCAGCTGGAAAGTTTGTTTTTTTCCTAAACCTAATTAAACCTCCCTGTCTCCTTGTAAGCCTCTTGCTGCTTGCCTTCGTTGTGGTCACAGAAAATTGAATTACGTTTTCTTTGCATCAGCAATCTTTCACTTGGAGATGGCTGGGATTTCTGCCCCCGTTCATCGTCTTCTGCAAAATGAATAAACAAGTGGAGAAAAAACTGGAGAGCACTGTGATCCTTTTCTCCTGCTTTCCTCTGGTTTGCTCTGTCTGGTACCCAGCTGGCAGCTGGCCCTGGTGCTCCAGCAGAGACATCAATTGGTACCAGATGGAGGAACAGCATTCGGTAGGTGCAGAATTCCTGTCTGTGCACAGGAACGTGGAGCTGAGCTCCGAGTGCTGTAACATCCTGTCCTCTGCTGTCGCAGACAGCGTGTCCTAACGCCCCTCGCTCGTTAATACCCCCAGCCAGTTCACACAGTCCAGTGTGTTTTGTAACAGCCTGACCCCCATTCACATTATGATTTCCTGTGACCCTCCTCAGATTCTCTTTTTGGCAGAAACACGAGTTACAGCTTTGCGTCCTGTTTTACGGATCCGTGCAGCCGTGTGTCCCTGTTAAGTGTGTGCTGTTTCCATGCTTTTGAGCTGTGTCCTGGTCCTTTTGGAGCTTTTCTCTGATCTATCAGGAATTTAGAGCACCTGGTTCCATTGCCAATGGAATACTGCTACTGAACAGAGTAGCTAGGACTGAGCTTATGAGAGGCTGCCCAGCCCTCTCCTGTGTCACCACTGAGAACTGTGTTTTCTAACCAGGTGCGTGCATCAGCTTCACTGAATTCCTATCAACAGCAACAGCTTGCTGTGTTCATCATTGAAAGGTAAGCATAAGGCACCTTCTTCATGGCTTTGGAGAATGGTTATTTAACCAGATCAGTGTTGAAGTATGTTTGTAACAACCGTTTTGTTCTTACTACAGGATTTTCACCTTCTTTTACTTTTTTGAGCCTTTACGGAGAACGTGCAGTCTCAGAGACTGTCTCTGTCCCTTTCAGGTACCATAAAACAATTTAATGAAACAAAGTATTAGGGAAGTTAAGTTTCCCAACCACAAATGCTTTGTCCTGTTTGGAAACTTCCTGCATTTTCCTTGAACCCCAGCTTCTCCTCTGAAAGAGGTAACAATGTCCTTGCCCTCTGGTCTCTGTCTGCTCTGCTGCTGTTCTTCCATCCTGTCCTTTCCCTTGCTGGTGGTGGCCGTAGCCTGGCCCATGAAGGTTGGCCTGCGCTCACACATCTGGCAGCCACTGTACATAGCACGTGCAAGAGCAGGGACCTCCTCTTTGGGCACAAGGCTTGCACCTCTTTTGCTAGAGAACAAGCAGAGAAACCTGTGTGGACACGGAGAGCAAGCCTCCTGCTCTGTACAGAGCTGCCCCATCTCCTCTGGATTAGACGATGGAAGCTAAGGCACCCTGAGAACATCATCTGCACTTGTGCTGTACTAAGAGTTGCTGCATTTTGTCAGGCAGCCTGACTGCTGCTTCTTGAACACTTTTCACAAACCACAGTAGGGGAACTGGTGTGTCAGCGAGTTAAACAACCCTTCCATTCTTCCAGAAGAGTGGAAGACGAGACACTCTTCATGTGAGCAGTCTTTTTTCTTTCTATCCTTGTTAAATGTCACATTTAAAACATCCCCCTTGGCTTGTCCTTTGCTATGGTTGGGAAGTTTCAATCACTTCAAGCACATTGTTATTGTCTCTCAGCAACATAAGTATTTTTCTTACCTGGATAATATGTGGCCTCAGGTACATCCAAACATTACTGAGGACTTCGTCAACAGCAAGAAGGTCGCCAAGCTTGTAAGTGACGATGTGTTACCACTGCAGAGGTCCTTCTTACTAATGGCTGAATTGGGTGTCAGTGAGATGATGGTAACATTTTCAGAAATATAATCATAGTTGCTCCCCAGCACCAAGAACACCAGAACCGTTGAGACTGGTTCTGTAGGGAAGGGCCTCCTTCCTTCCGACCTGGGAACTCAGCATCTGGTTTATGCTTAAAGTGCCTATAAGGCACTGTCTGCCCTCAGCACAAACAGGAGCACTGGTGTCTGGGCTGTATACAGTCCACGGAGAAAGGGATTTCTCATTCATACCATGCCCTCTCTTGTAGCTTGAGGCTGTTCTGCTGCAGAACCTTCCCCTGTTCCTCTCTCCATGATTTGAGGGTTTATTTTGCTCAAGGTCCATTAGGAATGAAATAGAGGGAAATGGGATCCTGTGGATATGTAATTTTTAGCCTGCTCACCAAGTGTTTGCCAATGTCAGGGCAGCAGAAAAGCAAAATAATCCTGCCTGGCCGATTCAGTCTCAGCACTTGTAAGCCTAAAAATTCCGCCTCAGGGAGTCTGACACAAAGCAGGCACGTTTAGAAAGAGATTTTTATTCTTTACTCAGCTTGACAGACTTGTCAAGCTACATGATGGCAAAGGCACAACAGATAAAAAAGCCTCTGTTTGCAATCATGCAGTACAAAAAGTGTTTCTCAGCCTTAGCACAAGCAGGATTTTGTACACGTGTCCTAACTTCTTCTTTCTTGAGTAAGAGGCATCAGCGTCCTGGAGCGAGAGGACATTAAATCACTATTTTCCCCACCCCAATTTCGGTCCTTTGTGCACAGTGTTACGTTGTTTGACCCAGCTTGTGACAGTGGGCAGTCACAGTGTGGAAGCAGGAAGCTTTAAGTTGCACATGCCAGCCTGATTTTTGCAGTTCCTGCTTTTTGAGTACCTTGACCTGTGGGTTTTTTCTACCAAGTTCAACAATTAAAACAGTCAGAAAAATACCCCTCAGTAGTGCAAGAACTGAATGCTGCGCATCTTCAGGGATGCGAAGTCGAGTGAAGAGCCCCGACAGACAGTAGCATTGCTTGACACACCTGTGAGGGGGCTCAGTATGTGCCAGATACAAACACTAGACACAACCAAGGGAGAGATCTTCAGCAGTCCTTACTGCATTCAATAATTTACACTTGTGCCTCCCAGCTCAGCGCTGCGTTAACGCCGAGGGCTGAACCCACAGCCACGAGATGAAGAGTGGAGCAAGGCCTTTGGCACCACCAGACGTACTGACTGCCAGGCACACAGTGATGGAGTCTGGCCTGGCATCGGCTGCCAGGGAAGTGGGAGGGAAAAAGGAAAGGGATCCAAAATGCAATCCCAACAATCCCATGGCTAAAGAGTCTGTCAGCAGAGGAAAAAACAAGAGGAAGCAAGCAGAGGAGAGAGGAATATACCTACCACTCCGCTTTTAAAGTTCTGTATCCTCCTCTTGCCCATTCTGTTCATCAGCCACCAGGCCCAGGTGGGCGCGTACTGCCAGAGGTAGCACACGGCCAGGTGGGGGTGGTCGCTGATCCAAGCCTCCTTCAGGTCGTTGGCTGTGCTCACCAGCGTGAGCCGGACACAGCGGTCGGTTGGCATCTTGTGGGACTGATCACCACTGGTCTCTATGGGCTGGAGGGGAGAGCGGGAGGGAGAGCACGGAGGGATTAGAACTGGACTTGTGTTTGTGGGCGAGAAAGGGTCAGGCTTTGTGTGACAGACACATCCTCCCAGTTTCTCCACCGTGCCCACGCTTAAATAAAGCATCCTTTCAAGTAAGGCCTTGCCTGATGGGTCAAAGGTTAAAAAAATGGATGTCCAAACTGTGTCCTTCTTCAGCTTTATTGGGAGAACGATGCATCAGGACAAGTTCCCCATTCTGCAGCCGAGGGCTCAGAAATGGAAACTTTCCTGTTCCCAGCCGCCCACCCCATTCTACGCTACAAGTCACTCACTACCCAAGTGAGTAAGTAGGGCCACATTCCCCATTAAGTTAAACGCTGCTGCTCTGTGGGCACCCATCTCAAACACGACAAAAACAGCAGGCTGCTTCTGTGGCAGAGATGTCTCACTTGAAATCTCACCCACGTGTATCGCCACGTGCCCACATGCCACAGCCCGGTGAATTTATACACGTTTCGTGCCAGCAATAACAGACTGCTGTGTCGATCTGTTCTTATCTCTCCCAGACAAAGAGCAATTAATTCTGTCTTCCTCCTAGGTCTCTCGCCATGCTGAAATCTGAGGAATTTGGTTTGCAAGCTTTCTGGATTGCTCAAAGAGAGCATCTTTGCTCTCTCAGAAGCGTGAAGTTTTTAAAGCCAAAAATCCTTGCAGAACTTGATTCAACAATGGGAGATTTTATTTCCCCCCTCCCTGGTGGGTTATCCTGGGTTATAGATTGAATTTAGGGCACATTACCAAAATGTATCCGAGGAACAGTTTTTCCCAGCTGCTTTGTTAGTCAGCCTTTACTAAAAGAAATTGTGCAATTGGAAAGTTTCGCTGCTTCTCCTCAAACAATCACTAACGGGAAAGGAATGCGAGCCTCACGTCAGCTGGCTCCGGTGGCTTTGCCAACAGCAGCGTCAACCCAACAGGGATATTGTGACTGGGGCAAAGAAACAGCTACCTGTGCAGAACTGGCAGTGTTCTGCATGCAGAACGTGGCCAGAAAATCCTGGCCTTTCCCCCAGAAGTGCAGCAGGATGGATGGACAGTAAATTCTACTGGATGTGGATTGTACATATTGGAAGAGAGAAGGCATAAAACCCCTCAGAGTTTGTTTTGATTTGATATGGAGTTGATACCACCAAGAATTACAAGACTATACATAGTTCTGCACCAATGGAAGCATTTCTTGGTAAGAAGATGAGGTTATAGTGTTTGCTAGGAGGAAACAGAGAAAAGAAAACCATGGTAGAATCACCAGGCCTGTAGCAGGAGTTGAATTTATCACAGCAGAATTGAGTTCTTACCTTTCCAAGATTGTCCGTAAAGACATTTTGGATAATCTTGGACTGCACTGGCCCTGGGCATATGTTGATAATGCTGATCTCAGAGTAGTCAGTCAGCTCAGTCCGAAGAGAATTAAAAAAAAACCCTGGAGGAAGAGACAATGCTGAAATGCTCCTCTGCCTTATTTCTACACGTAGCAAGGCTTAACTGCCTACATCTTTTTGTTCTAATTCTGTGCTGCAAAGCCAGCAGTATTCCACTAAAAGCCATTCCAGCTACTTTGACTTTTCACATTCAATGGCTAATTCAAAATTTTATCTGCCTTATAGATATAGACATCAATACATAAATCACTGAGGAACCTCCCTGACTTCTCACACACAGAGTAATTTCTCTAAATCACAGGCAGGTTCTGCTGTCCCTGCACCAAGGCCAAGCCTCACTGGTTTGGCAGTGGAAGTGCCACCAACTGTAAGAACTGCAATACCATGGAAGTGAACTTTTGCAGGTGAATTGCTCTTTGTGATGAGATTACAGATTTCAAATTGTTTTGAGTGAGTAAGTGGCACAGCTTTTATATGAGAGAAAGAGAAAACCTTTTCAGCAGAGACTCTACCTACAGTATATACAGGTTTTCCTATTCAGCACTTATCATTGGTATCCAAAGGTAGCTGGTATGAAATGCCTCCATTTCCCCCCAGAGGAGGGGCTTAGATTTCCTAAGGAAGAAAAGAAAGTGCTCTCTCCTTTAAATTTAGGCAGGAGCAGACCCAGGTTTGCGAGCAGTAAAGGAATTCAAGTGCCAGGAGGAGAACCCGAGTGTTTCTGCTGAGCCCAGGCCCTGATACAGACACAGCGTCTGTGGAACAGGAACTGCTTTAATCAGTTTCTGGGCCTTTCCAACTCCGTGACCAAACCCCAGAGGATGCTGAAGAAGGCAAGGCTGACCTGACTCCTGCTATGACAGAAGCATACAGACATTGCCCTAATGACCAGAGACTGAACAAGAAGAGCAGCAGCTGCTGCTCAGTGCAGTACATGCGCTCATTAGGCAAGTTCCTCCTGAAGGAGGATTTTCATAGAATCATGGAATGCATTGATCTGGAAGGGACCTTATATCCCATCCAGTTCCAAGACCCCTACCATGGGCAGGGACACCTCCCACTGCATCAAGTTGCTCAAAGCCTCCTCCAACCCAGCCTTGAACACCTCCAGAGATGGGCAGCCATGACTTCTCTGGGCAATCTGTGCCAGGGCCTTACCACCCACACAGGAAAAAATTTCTTCCTAATGTCTTAATCTAAATCTCTCCTCTTTCAGCTTAAAACCGTTCCCCCTCATCTTGCACTCCCTGATAAAGACCCTCTCCCCAGATTTCCTGCAGCCCCCTTTAGGCACCGAAAGGATGCTCTAAGGTCTCCCTGGAGCCTTCTCTTCTCTGGGCTGAACAAGCCCTACTCTCTCTGCCTGTCCTTGTAAGGGAGGTGCTCCAGCCCTCTGGTCATCTTTGTAGCCCCCTCTGGACTCACTCTAACAGGTCCATAGCCTTCCTGTGCTGAGGATTCCAGAACTGAACACAGGACTCCAAGTGAGGTCTCACAAGACAGGAGTACAAGGGAAAAAAAAAATCAACTTGACCTGCGTTTTTGAAGGCCACCATTTCTGACCCACTCCACATGCCACCAGCTACATGAATTACGACTAGAGGATGGCACGTGATCTCCATGAGCATCATCACACTGGTGGAGAAACTGCATCAGTCAGATGCAGTCTCCCATGGCCTTGACTCATGCTCTTACAGCACTCCCAGAACAGAAATAAAGAATAACTTAATCAGTAGAATGTTATGAAGAATTCCAATTGGCATGGACCAAAGTGAAATTGTTTCAAGAAATTAATTCTTAACAGTACTCCCTCCCTCCTTCCTCCTCCAACTGCCATTTAAGAGAAATTTATAAAAAAAACCCACCAAACTGAACAGAAGGAGGGACTTTTTCAGAAAAGGCAAAATGAAGATTGCAGACTCCAAGGCAGGAATTAAAAAAGTCCCAAAGCTATAAAAGAGATGAATTCAAGGCAGACAAGCACATACACTCAATAACTAACTGGTGGCCAAAATGCAATCTTCATGTCAATAACATCTTAGAATAAAGGTTGCTGTGTGCTGGAAAACACAAGAGAAAAAGCATCGCTTTGTGCTTGGTCTTATTTTCCCTCTGCCCTCTCTCGAGCCGTTTCATCTTGGCAATTGTTAGCGCTGGGTTACTGGGCTGCCTGCAGAGGATAGACCTTCCCACACATCTCCTTCACCTCAACTGTACTGGCCATGTCTGGTGCTTCAGAAATGCTTTTCTGGGTTTTGGGGTTTCACATCCACATCTAGCCACAACTCCAGGCTGAGCAGACACTCTTGGACAGGAGTCTTTTCAAAATCTCTATTGCAAATCACGTGTTTTAACACCTGCCATTGGTATTTGCAGAATTACTGTGAAAGGAACAAGAAAGGAGGTTTGGAGTTTGGCCTGGTTATTGAGCAGAGGTAGAAGCTAACACAGATACAAGTAGTTCAGTTAGTTTATTTGTAATTAATCCAGACATTTTAGTAAACTATCTCTTGAAAGCCTCCTCCGTGTTCTTGATCTTAACAAGAGATTCAGAGTCCTGGGAATTTTTAAAGCAATACTTGAATTTCTTTTGCTCTGCAACTGACGAGCCACGCTCAGACCAGCTACACCACAGCCAAAAGAGAATTCATCTGAAAGAACACTTCATAAAAGAGCATAAAGGGAACTCATGCTTCTGCTCATTGCATTCTTCTAATTTAAGCCTACTAGACTTAAATCTGAGCTGGCTTCTCATGAGCAATTTCATCGCTGCCACTCAAATGAAGGGCAGTCACTAAGATGATCAGAGGACTGGGAAACCTTTCGTACAAAGTAGGGCCGAGAGAGAATTGGGTTCATTCAGCCTTGAGAAAAGAAGGCTTAGGGAAGACATTATTATCATATGCCAGCACATAAGGGGTGTCTGCCAAAAGGATGGAGACACCCTTTTATTGAGGAGTCACATGGAAAAGACAAGGGGCAATGGGTATAAGTTGCTCCTGGGGAGATTCCAATTGGATTCCAGAAGAAGATTTTTCAGTATGAGGAAAGTTAAACCTTGGAATAATCTCCTCAGGGAAGTAGTAGATTCCTCTATACTGGACACCTTTAAGGCTCAGCTTGACACAGTTTAAATGAGATGGCCCAGAACCAACCTGGCATTCTGTGACTGATCTGTCCCTGTGTAGCGGATTGACTTTTGGATTTTTCAGATCTTCCTTAAAAAAAACATGGCCTTTACAAGGCTGTTGACAAGAACCCGCAATTGCTGAAAGCAAGAAGATACAGAAGACAAAAAAGCCTCCAAGAACCCAAAGTCGAAGTCCAATGATGATTGTTCTGATCAAGACCAATAGAGGGGCCCTGCCTTCTGTCAGGAGAAGGAGAGGGACCAAGAAGACAACTGGGTTTACTGGGCTGTGTGGGTTCGATGGCCTGGCACATCGGATCCTCAGAGATACCGAGCTTTGATAGATACTGGTGCGCAGTGTACTTTAACGCCATCAGAGCATAAGAGTACAGAGACTGATTCTATTTCTGGAGTGACAGGAGGGTCTCAGGAGTTGTCAGTGGTAGAGGCCGACATAAGCTTGACAGGAGACGAATGGAAAAAGCATTCCATTCTGATGGGGCCAGAAGCCACTTGCATTCTAGGTATGGGTTATCTAAGAAAAGGATACTTCAAGGACCTGAAGGGGTACCGGTGGGCTTTTGGTGTAGCCACGGTGATTAAAGAGGAGTCCAAACGATTGTCTGCCCTTCCTGGCCTCTCAGAAGACCCTTCCGCAGTGGGATTGCTGCAAGTTAAAGATCAAAAAGTGCCAATAGCCACGACAACCGTACACCGGTGACAGTTTTGGACGAATCGAGTTGATGTGATCCCCATCCATAAGATGATTCGGAAGCTGGAAAGTAAAGGGGTGGTCAGCAGAACCCATTCACCCTTCAATAGCCCCATCTGGCCTGTACACAAGTCTGATGGAGAATGGAGACTGACTGTGGACTATCATGGCTTAAATGAAGTCAACACCGCCATTGAGTGATGCAGTACCAGATATGTTGGAGCTCCAGTACAAGCTGGAGTCCAAGACAGCGAAGTGGTAACGCCACCATTGACATTGCCAACGCGTTTTTCTCCATTCCCTTAGTGGCAGAGTGCACGCCACGGTTTGCTTTCACCTGGAGGGGCGTTCAATACACCTGGAATCGACTGCCCCAGGGGTGGAAGCATAGTCCAACCATCTGTCATGGACTGATTCAGGCTACATTAGAGAAGGGTAAGGCCCAGAACATATCCAGTATGTCGATGACATCATTGTATGGGGGAACACAGCAGAAGAGGTCTTCGACTAAGGACAGAAGATTATCCAGATTCTCCTCAAGGCCGGTTTTTCCATAAAGAAGAGCAAAGTCAAGGGACCTGCCAGAGAGATCCAATTCCTAGGGTGAAATGGCAAGATGGAAGGTGCCAGATTCCAACTGACATCATCAATAAGATCGTGGCAATTTCTCCACCGACAAATAAGAAAGAGACTCAAGCTTTTCTGGGAGCCATAGGCTTCTGGAGGATGCACATCCCAGAGTACAGCCAGATTGTGAGCCCTCTTTATTTTGTGACCCGTAAAAAGAATGATTTCCAATGGGGTCCTGAACAACAGCAAGCTTTCAGGCAGATCAAGCAACAAATTGCACATGCCGTGGCTCTAGGACCAGTCAGGATGGGACCAGATGTAAAGAATGTACTCTACTCTGCAGCTGGAGATAAAGGTCCCTCCTGGAGTCTCTGGCAAAAGGTGCCTGGCGAGACACGAGGGCGACCACTGGGTTTCTGGAGCCGAAGCTACAGAGGTTCTGAGGTCAATTACACCCCTATGGAAAAAGAAATCTTAGCAGCGTACGAACAGCTTCAGAGGTAATTGGTACTGAAGCACAGCTCTTCCTGGCACCCCGATTACCAGTGCTGAGCTGGATGTTCAAAGGAAAGGTGCCCTCTACGCCTCATGCCACCCATGCCACGGAGCAAGTGGATTGCTTTGATTACACAACGTGTCTGAATCGGGAACTCGAATCGCCCTGGAATTTTGGAAATTATAACTAATTGGCCTGCAGGTGGAAACTTTAATCTGGCAGATGAAGAAGAGCCAGTGAGTCGAGCTGAAGAAGCTCCGCCGTATAATGAGCTGCCACATGAAGAGACACACTATGCCCTTTTCACTGATGGTTCCTGCCGTATTGTAGGGAAAAGCCGGAAGTGGAAAGCATCTGCTTGGAGTCCCACACGACAAGCGGTGGAAGCCACTGAAGGTGAAGGCAAATTGAGCCAGTTTGCCCATTTTCCCTTCCCCTCTTCCCTTTCTTGCAAGTTTTGCATAATATCCTTGCTATATGTAGTTATTTTTATTTAGAAAATACAGAAATACGTATATTTAGTGTGATTTCAGTTTTTCTATAGTTTTTTTCCTTTGAAAGGGGGGAAGGTTTAGGAGAGAGGCAGACTGAGCAGTTGGAGAGCTTGGGAAAGCTAACTCAAACCAGCTCACCCTGTCACTAACTGAAAACGTTTTATTAGCAGAGATCTGTCACCACCTTCTACACCTTCACCCTATGAACGGTCTTGTGGCTTTGCAGCGTCAGCCACTTGTTATGTTTTTGTTGTTGTTAGTCTAATTGTCAAAAAGATACTGATCCCACAGCTTAAGCAAAGTTTTTTACTCGGTTTACGAGCTTCACCAGGGAGGAACAAGGTGCCAGTTTTTTAAACCCTTACTGAGCACAGCTGAAGTTTAGTTTCCTGGGATCAAAGAGTACCTTAGCAGGAAGGAAAAGAGTGATAAGACAAATATGTCTAAACAAATTTACTAGTTAAACAAATGATTCCTCAATGATCCAGGCAGCCTTTTTTCCCCAGATACTTTTCTGAGCTCTTCTTTTTCGTT
Organism: Dromococcyx pavoninus; assembly: GCA_033558185.1. NCBI lineage: Eukaryota > Metazoa > Chordata > Aves > Cuculiformes > Neomorphidae > Dromococcyx > Dromococcyx pavoninus. The sequence continues at coordinate 313,789 of JAUMJL010000707.1, read as the reverse complement.
TTTTTCTCCTACACAAATGAGACCCTGTGAGCTGCAAGGGAGCTTCACACCACAGCAAGACTCAGAACGGTTGGGAAGATCCATTCTGATGTTCCCAGCTAGATCAGGAACTCTCATTTCTTCAAGCAGTTTGCCTCACCACTCATTGTTCTAACTTCACTGTCCTTAAGACTTCCTGTAGCTTTAAATCTCTCACGCATGACATTTCCTCCCTAGCAGAATTAAGGTGAGAACATTAGGGCTTCTGTAAGCAACAGAACATTCCTCCCATTTAGGGCTTTCTTCATCTGAAGGCCAGAGGCTCAAGTCTTGTGTTTCACACTGGAATGTAACTACACAGTGGTTAGGCCCAACTGAGACGGCCTCTGAATTCAGTCAGGAGACTAATTCTACACTGGGATCTGAGATACTTTGCACTCCAGAGCAAACCAATTCTAAAAGTCTTTCAAAACCAGAAAGTTACGTATGCTGTGTGCAATTTCAAGAGAGACTTGTGTGTTCTGCACAGCACTCATTGGTGCTGGTCTATTCCAAAAGAAGCCTTTGTTAATCTCAGAAAATGAACTTACCTGCAGAGCATGCTTGCTGGCGCAGTACCCAGAAGCCAGGGGAGCTCCCATGATACCCATCACACTGCTCACTGTCACAATCTTTCCCTTTTTCCTTTGGATCATGTGATTCAGGACATGCTTTGTTAAAGAGATTGTACCTAGGTAGTTGAGTTCTATTATGGCACTGTAGACATCCAGGTTTGTATCCACAAAGAGAGAGCGTTGGGAACATCCACCATTGTTGACCAAAACATCAATCTTGGGAAAGACACAAGGGTAAATTTATGTAATACACATGTTGGCACTTCCTCAGGCAATCGCTAAGCGACCCTTAGTGAACCCCTCTAGTGTCACCTCTGCCACACACAAGTCAGAGGTATGAGCTGTTGACAAAGCTTCAGCAGTTGCTCCTCTCCTTTGAGCCGAGGGCTGGTCAAATTTGAGCAGAGTCAACAAAACAGGCACACAGTCTTTGATGCCAAACCAGGTCAACTCCTAGTACAGGATCACCAGCAGCTGGAATGTTGGTTTTTTTTTACTGCACTACTGCAATAACACTTTGGACTCAGGTCCCACAAGGTGACCTCTGAAAATAAGTTTTGTGCAATACCGGACACCAACTAGAGTGAAGAACAGAAGAATTAATTCTGTCACCAATAATTTCACTGTGAAACCAAAGTGTCATGGATTAAAGGCCCAGATTGAAGTTTTGCACATTGTACTTAGCTACACCTGACTGCTATTTTCTTAACTCCATACTCTGGTCAAGCAATCTAGAAAACTACGTGCAGAACAAGGGAAAGAATTGTGCCTGGTTTCCAGTTTTGTCCCATGTGGCTCTGAACCCAGCTTACACACATTACTGGAATACAAAAAAAAGGTTCTGACTTTCAGACACAATTTTAAGCCCTAATTACACACTTGATGGCTGTTCCAATTGGCCCGGAAATTCAGTGACATCAAGCAAGCGGAGTTTTATTTCTTGGTAATGACCAGTGATGATCTGTCCATTGCTGCCTCTCTGCAAAGCCTGCTGAAAGGCAGAAGCGAGCGACAGAAGGGATGAAAACTCAGGCACTTTTTGGCAGATTTAATACCGAAACCTGACAGGTGCAGACAGTGGTGAACTTATCATGTGGCAGAATAAAAGCGAAATATGAACATAGATGCAGGTATAGGAGAAAGATAACAAGTTTAACCCCAGAAGAACACCTTACCTTGTCAAAATGCTTAAGGATGCCTTTGGTTGCAGCTTTGTGAGAGCTTCTGTCAGTCAGGTCAAGACGCAGAACAAGGATATCTTTTTCACTCAAGTTGCTGATCTCTGGAAAAAAACCATAAAGTGAATGGGAAGCAATACAATTGCTGACATAACAACTGTGGGAAATGTAATGTGCTTTTAAACCCCATATTTTCACTAAGAAGACACCAAGAAACCATAACATGAAGTTGGAAGTAAAATGCCTGCTTTGTTTTCATTTAATCTCCACACAGAATGCACTTTTGGTCTGTTTCTACCACGTCTCTCTTTTTGCATCACTATCTTTTTCCTTGTGAAAAGCCCCAATTTATTAAATAGGTTTGTGCAGCACAATATAGAGAATTCGGTTCTCCCAGTAAATTGCAACAGCTGGGAGTAACACACAACAGGATTTGCTCCTGAGAAGTTTTCACTGAGGCATTCAGAAGCTTGTTTTCAAGCTACTGGTTATAATAAACCCATCTGTCTGGTTTAAAGGTACCAGTATTTCCCTCTATTGCTCCCTCTAACCACTCCACGTGCATTCTCCCTTCCATCTCTTCCAGAAAGACGGCAGTAAAATCCATGTAGCTTAAACTACCCTCGCAGAGTCACACTGTCCTCATGCTCCATCAAGCAGATTTGCACAGCTGAAGCCTATTGGGTCATGGAATGTTTCTGCTGTGGATTAACGAGACCACACAGTCACCCCATTCAATCATTTGGCCTATCTATACTTAAACCATATGTAAGCCTCAAGAAACCAAGAAACACATCCCCCATCTACTTCCTTTTTTTTCTTTTCGGACTTTTTCAGAGAAAACAGCCTCCAAAATCACTGCTAAAATTCAATTCATGTTGCAGAGTGGCTGAGGGAAGTACATATGCCACTTGCAGGAACCATGGAAGTTACACAAGTGCTTTCCCCTACCTCCTGCAGAGATGTGTTCAGCTGGCATATGCGTGACTCAACAGGTATTACCAGAGCTTTTATGGGACTTCCCTTCTCTCTCCCCCTCAGCTTTCGAGCAGTGTAAATTGCATAATCACGTATCATAGGGTGGGGTTGCTGAATTTTGAACAAGATAGAAGTGCTTGTTTCTGACATCAACAGGAAAATTTCCCAGGTAAGTGTCTGCTGTGTGTAGCACCCACAGCTGCCACGTTAAAGCCTGTTCACTCCAACTGTGCCATGTAATTCAGCCAAATTCAAGCTGATGTTACCTCTTGCATTTTGATCTTGATCACCCCACGCTACTCAAACCTCACAGAATACTCTTGAGCTCGACTGCAAAAAGAAAGCATGCAGGGAGAAGCAGGGACAAGCTGCCCAGGGAGGGCATGAAGGGATGGGAATCAGGAAGATGAATGCTCAAACAGAGTTGAAACTGGTAAGGAACGTGAAAGGCAGCAAGGGCTTCACAGGTACAGCAGCAGCAAAAGGAAGACCAAAACCAGAGTGAGCTCGCTGCAGAACAGGGATGGCAATGAAATGACAGATAGCACAGAAAAACGAGGTACTCATTGCCTTCTTTGCCTTAGTCTTCACTGACAAGATTCCCCCTTGGGCCTCCCACATTCCAGAGGCTGAACTCTGGGGGAAAGAAACACTACCAACATCAGAAGAAGACCTAGGTGTAAGCAGGGCAACATATGCATCCGTGATATACAGGAGCTGACCAACATTGCTCATCTTTGGAAGGTACATGGCTGTCCCGCGAGTGGAGAAAACGAAGTGTCACACAGCCTCATCTCAGTCCTTGGGAAAATCATTCCTCCCAAAAGCACTTTCCAAGTATACGAAGGAGAAGGAGGTGACTGGGAAAAGCCAGCATATATTTAGCATGGGCATATACTGCCTGACCAGCTTCACTGCTTCTTGTGATGAGATGACTGGCTCTGTGGACAAGGAGAAGGCAGTGGAGGTGCTCACCTTGACTATGTAGCTTTCTGTGTTGTCTTCCGTAGCATCCTTGAGGCTGTACTGGGGAAATATGACGGGACTGGACGAGTGGCTTACAATGCCAGCGAAAAACAGGCTGGATCACCAGGCTCAAAGAACAGCAACCAACCATTCAAAGTCCCACTGGTGGCCAATTACAAAGTGATATCCCTCCATGATCAATGTCTTTTAAATGACCCAGATGATGGGACAAAACACAGAGGTGTTCAGCAAATTTTCAGCTACCACCAAGTTCAAAGGAGCAGTGGCTACGCTGGAGGGCAGGACTGCCCTTCAGAGGCATCTTAACAAGCTGCAAGAGTGGTCTGACAAACTTCATTAAGCTCAACAAAGTCAAATGCAAAATCTCACACCTGGGACAGAACAACGCCATGCAGAACTGCAGGCCAACATCCAAATGGCTGGGTATCAGTTCTCCAAACAAGACCTGAGGTACTGATGGAAGGATAACAGGAAGTCAAACTTAAGTCAGTCTTTAGCTCTGGCAATTACAAATGCTAATAGGCTGCAAGAGCAGAGGGAAGTGATTTCTAAGTGGCTGTACTGGAGTATCGTGTCCAGTCTTGACAGTGTAGCATAGGGCCAGTGAGATGGTTGGGGGGGCTAGGGATACTGCACATGATAATCAAGGAAATGGGTGGAAAGCTGGGTTTATATAGCCTTGAGAAAAGAAGGATAAGAGGGAAAGGGGGCCCAATTACTCTCTTTCACTGCTTAAAGCCTGGATACAACAAATACAGAGTAGCTACATTACTAAAGAGTTTCCAATACTCCTCTTAATCTGACTTACAGTTAAAACAAAGTTCTGTAGGGTACATTGCAAAACACATGGCTACACAAGACTTTAAACAAATATGTACCACAACTGAGATGTTCATTCACAGGGTTACTTCAGGTTGGTAGAGGCAGAAATTATCTCACATAAATCTGTATTCTCAGTTCACATCAATCAAAATAGTCTTTCTGACTATTCCTTAGCACACCGCACTCTCATTCAAGTGTTGCCTGAAAATGGCTAACAAGGATTATGGCTCCTGCCAGCCTGCCCAGTGTTACTGGTTTTGCAATAACAAACAGCCACAGATGCAGATGTGGCTGCATACTTTTACTGACTGCTAAACATTGCACCGGACAGCACTGGAATTTTGCCATGATTGCCACTTAACCACACTGTCATCTTACACCCCTTCTGACGCTACCTAATTAAGGGACGGCTTTTCTGAAGCATCAGAAAACAGAAATAAGGAGTTGTGCATTTTTGAAGCTTCTTGACAGGTTTTCATGAGAGATTTCTAGACATGTTTAGGTCCTGACCCAAGACAAACGTTTCATTATTCACCAGCACTCATTCCAAGTAAACTGTGGATATTCTGTCAGCATTAACAGGAATGAAGTGTCACTGTCGTAATAAACTCAGTATAAAATACTGCTTACTGAGCCACAGAGGATATAAAGCCTGAAAAACCCCATAAAGCTAGTCATGTTCAAAACTTCTGTTTCTCAACATGAATTAACTGTCTATCCTGCTTGCTGTCAATCAGAAAACAAGAGGGAAAAAAGAAACAGTAGGAAGAAAGCCGAATTACTGACTCAGCAGGCTGATGCAAGGTAACTGGAAGAGGTAAGCATCCTGCTTCCATTTGTGCCTCTTCATCTACAGGAGATCTTTCTTTCATGTGCTCAGAACAACTTTTTCTGAACATTCCTATCTACTCCTTCTCCAAAAGAGAAAAGTCAGTTGTCAGTCTGACTGTAACGTGCACAAACCTGCAAGAAGAAGGCTTCTCACAGCCACGCTTGGTTCTTTGTAGAATGATGCCCTTTGGATTGCCTCCTCCCTTCCCCACACTATTTATTCCTTTTCTTAATCTACTATCTTAGAAGACCACTTGAAATTGATAATGAGATTTTTAGGTAACACTGGCTTATGAAAGACTCATAATGCAAGTCTATACAAAGGCTTCTCACTCACAAAAAGAAAATACCACCTTCAAACATGCAGCGAAGCTGTGTATGGTTTACTTTCACCATGAAATTTATTCCTGTGATGAGTGGGCTGGTATTGCTGTGGTAACTCCATCACAGCAAGAGTGGAACCACTCACAGGAAGTAGCAAGTTGTACTTACGGAGGTATTTCTTCTTCACTCTCTCCAGCTCATCCTCTCTTCTTGCTGAGATGGCAAGGAAAGCTCCTATCTTTGACAGCTGGTAGGCCAATTCTTCTCCGATTCCACTGGAAGCTCCTGTCACCCACACAACCTTGCCACGCAGTTCATCTTCTATCAAAAGAATCAAGACAGCTTTTCACACATTACCAATGCTTGGATAAACACCTAAGTCACAATCCAACACAGTTTTTAAGAAATATGCTCATTTTGAGGGGCTATTACAAAATCCTGACTTCTTTATTTGTTTGTCACGTGCGGTTGTGAAATTGTTCGTAGCTGTTCTGTTGCCATTTGAACTTTGTTCCAAGGTTAATCTGAATAAACACAGATTATCTGCCTGATGGAGGCAATCTGATTGCGTTCGTGCAAGCTGTCCGCAAACAGCATTTCCACTAACCTCAAACAAAGTTTCAGAGGAAAAGGGAGAAGAGAACTCTTGTAAATTATAGGAAACAGTTATTGTATTGCAAATCCAAACAACTAGGAAAAGTTTGCTTAGGCTTTTGTATTCTACCTCAAAAATGTTCCAAAGTAATTGCCCACAGAAGAAAATTCTCTGAACAAAGACAGCTGATCATAATAAACCAAACAAATATTCATCCATGCTGTTTTGTATCTCTTGCAGGTTAATGCTTGCATTGGCCAGAGTACAGCACACAGACTTACCAAGGCGAAAGACCATGCGTGCATCTCCCATGTACTCATAGCTCATGCCCAGGCATGCTTTTAAAACCCCTATTAAAAGTAACAGCATCTTGCTCCTTTCACTCCTCTGTTTATGCACCCGTTGCTCCCGTGTTTGCAGTGATCCCTGCTCCACAATACAGCCCTGTGCTGGGAAAAGGCTTAGCTTTCCAGACATAGATCCAAAAAAATCATCAAATACAACAGAAGGATGAAAATCATCCATTTAATTCCAGAACATGACTTAAGGATGAGTGACCCCTAACATCAGAGCACCTCTCAGAAGGTACAATTGCCTAACACTGGTGTGTGTTCAAGATCAGTCTGAATATGTCTCAGTGAAAATCTGACCAAAGGACTCAGAGTGCTCCTAGGAAAAGCTCTTTCTTCGACTTCTCACATTTGTACAGAAAAATATTCCAACTATGCCTAGCAAGCTGAGGAAGATGTCATGGTATAATTGAAACAGCAGAGCCAAATGCAATTCCTGGGACGTAAAGCCTGTTCTTTTCTGAAAAAGGCCAGAACAGCATTTTTTCGCTCCCTGAAACTTACCCCCTGTTTAATTTGGTAAAAGTATTTCTTTTTCACTGCAGCCAGTAGCCAGAATTGCTTTTACTTCCTGCTTGCTTCTGTAATCAGCTCCTGGTTCTCTCTACACTACGCTGTGTTTCAAGTTTCTACTTTCAGAGTCTCAGTGACATAAATCCCACGAGGAGACCAGCACCAAAACCTTCCACCCTTCCGACAAGAGCAAAGAGCACTCAAGACTGACCATCAGAGCTCAACTTGAGTTTCTGGGTCTGGCAGGAAGTATTATTTGTCATTTTTTAAGCTGGCTGTATTTTAACCAAAGAAAAATCCCTCCTAAACCCAAGCTTTGGTGCTTTTGGGTTGTTTGGGGTTTTGGGTTTGCTTTCAAAAACAGTAACAGCAGCAGCAACAACAGTCACTAGAGATGAATTCTACGGTTATCAACTTGGGAGGTGGAAATAGGTGTTGCTGAAGTTGCACGAATAACCTCTGTATTAATAATTACACCAAACAGCTGCTGACTGTGAAGCTTATTCACTCTTTTCCTACAGATTTTTCCCATATTTTACCAATTCGTTGATTTATCCACAAGAAACATGGGGGTTCATCTCTCCTACTGCTCTTTCTTTTGCACAAAACCTCTGCAGACAAACACTACATGAACAAAAGAACACACGGACATACATTCAACCCTGCTTACCATACTCATCTTCCCTTCCTACCGAAAACCTATCTGCATCCTCCGCCCACTTAGTTTCTCTGTTCCCAACCAGTTCTGGGCAGCTTCACTGCAGCTACTCAGGATCTTGTTCTGCAGATAGAATAATTAAGGTAAGGAAATGATTCCTCAGTGCTGATACTTACCAAGCACTGAGCTACTGGGAGTTAACATAATGGGAAATCCTAGCTCAAATGACGTTCTAGAACAAGTATCAAGCTACCAGCTCACTCCAAAATAAACGTCCTGTTGTGACTGGAAATAAGCTTAAAAATTAACCATGCCAAGTTAAAAAATAAAAGTAGATTATGCTATTACAAACCAGTAACTACTGTGTTACAAGGCATAACAAATGAGAGGTTGAACAGAGTGGTACTACAAGTAACCCAAGAAGTGCTTTTCTAGCTCTCTTTACTCTTTGTCCCAACATTTCCAGGCTCCCTGTAGAATGGAAGGCCACACTCAAATAACAATACATCTACCCGAGAGCTCCGACATCTTGATGCGCTCTGCACACAGATCCCTCCGGACAAAGCTTCAATTCTGGTTGTATTAGTCAAGATTTATCTTGTGCCTCTGCCCTGAGTCTCTCTGTGATCTTTGCAAAGTCCACAAACAAAGCCATTTTTGTAGTTTTCTTATAGTGAGAGAATTACCTGAGGGTGATACCGTAAAACTTCATGCTGCTTATCAGAAGAGTTACATAAGACTGCTCACACAAATCTGAATTTAGTATTTCTTAGAGCTTTATTACTTGTTCCTGCTTTTCCATTCTCCATTACATGGACTAGTACTTTTGCAGTAAGCTTTTACTGAAAGCAGAAGACAGATGTCTCAACAAGTTCGTCCTACTCTTCCCTAAAGCTGTTTCTAACACTGACTTTCACTTGTACCATCACAGAATCATAAAATGGTTTGGGTTGGAAGGGACCAACGCCCTGCCATGGGCAGGGACACCTTCCACTGCATCAGGTTGCTCAAAGTCTCATCCAGCCTGGCCTTGAACAGTAACAGGAATGGGCCCTCCATGACTTCTCTGGGCAACCTATGCCAGTACCTCCCCACCCTCACAGGAAAATAATCATTCCCATCTGAATCACAGTCTCAATCACAAACCCCTACTCCACCACATCCCCCAGGTACAACTTCCTGATTCGATGCAGTCCTACTTCAACCCAACATCCGCTTCCATTTCACACATGGGGCAGCTTACAGAGTCCTCGGTCTCATCTTCTTTGTACCCCGACAGGGTCACATGCAAGAAGAGGCTTTTGTGAGGTCACTGATGGCACCAGCTCCCAGCTCAACCCCTTGCACCCAGCCCAGCTCACAGCAGTCCCAAATCCCCACTGCTGGCTGAGGGGAGACATTCAGAAATGTGTGGCTTTGCTGATCAGAAGTCTCTATTAAAGATGTTTGCCCAGAAGTAGGCAGAATTCATAGACTCACAGAATCATTAAGGTTGGAAAAGATCTCTCATATCTTCTAGTACAATCAGGTTTTGAACAATTACAGTCAGATTGGAGAGATCAACATGAACAGTAGTGTAAATCCCTGTCATTTTATTGAACTTCTGTCCCCACAGGTGTTAAAAGCAGCACCTTACAGAGAAGCGGTGTAAAGCCATGGACGGCAGTTGGGTAGTGCTATGCCCTGGAAGGCAAAAGGGGACAATTCTCAGAAGAAGAAACCCATTTAATGTAAACAATAATATTCACATTCACTTCACTGCAAGTACTTTCGGCACTACTGTGAAACTGGGATCTCACTGCAGATGTCAGAAACCGAAACAGATGCCAAAGAAACTACAAAGCAAAGCATCCTGGCTGCTTGTGCCAAGCATTCCCTCTTCTCACCATCCCCTCCCAACATCCCCGAACCCATGCTCCCCAGGCTACTGCCAGAACAATGCATCTGCCCAGAAATGATGCAAACCCCACTCATTTTGGGCCAAAACAGGCCAGCGCTCACAGACTTGCTGGGGCTTACTCACTGCAAAGTTGCTTCTGATACCAAAAATGTCAGCAAATAAAATCTCTAGGACTCATTTTGGAGTTTTAGAAAGCAGCATCCTTTATTTCTGCACTGTATACGAGGGAATGATTTCCATCAATCGCGCGTAATGGGACAAGAGCTGGGACAGAATATATTTCCCGCTTACAAGCACACATATAAATTTTCCAAGAAATCTTACGCATATTCTATTACTTTCCAAGGACTAATTTTAATGTTTTTATGTTTTGAGCTGGGAGCTGATACCATCAGTGACCTCGTTAACAGCTTCTTCTTGCATCTGACGCTATACGGGGACAAAACTAATTTGAAAGAAGATGGGACGAGCAACACCATAAGCTGTCCCATGTGGGAAATGGAACTGGATGTTGGGTTGAGATGGGGAGATAGGACTGCATCGAATCAGGAAGTTGTGCCTGGGGGTTATGGTGGAGTGAGGATATGCGACTGAGAGCGTGATTTTGAAAGGGATGATTATTTTCACTGGAAGTGTTCAAGGCCAGGTTCGATGTTGCTTTAAGCAACCTGATGCAGTGGAAGGTATCGCTGTCCATGGCAGGTGGTTTGGAACTGGATGATCTTTAACGTCCCTTCCAACATAAACCATTCTGTGATTCTATGATAAAAGAAAGCCAGGGAGGGAGTTTTTACAAGGGCAAGTAGTGATAAGATGAGGGGAATGGCTTTAAATTGGAAGGGGAAAGATTCAGGTTTGAGTACAGGATGGGGGATGATGCGACTGAGAGCAGCCCTGTGGAGAAGGACTTGGGCTTGCTGATTGATTGTGGCAGATAAGGCACAGACCCTGATGCACGTTCAAAATGAAGTCAAAATTGGAATCCTTTATTTGTAACACAAATTGTTCTTTTATAACGATCGGTGATTGGGTTAAAACATTTGTCCACCTGCCTTGAGCTGTTTCTTAATTGGTAGCGCATTTCTGTTTTTCTTTACTTAATCCCTCCTGATAAACTGGACTTTCCACTACTTCAAGGTTAGCCAATTCTCAGCTCATTATCAAACTCTGTCGAGGCCTTTGTGTTATTCTCTGTGTTACTTCCCAGGCCTAAAATTGATGGGAAGCTCGACATGAGCCAGCGATGTGCACTCATAACCCAGAAGGCCAACCATGTCCCGGGCTGCATCCAAAAGCATGGTGGCCTGCAGGTTGAGGGAGGTGATTCTCCCCCACTGCTCTGCTCTCCCGGTGGGGTGAGACCCCATCTGGAGCACTGTGTCCAGTTCTGGAAGAATGATGTGGAACTGTTCGTATGAATCCAGAAGTCACAAAGATGGTCAGACGACTGGAGAACTTCTGCTATGAGGACAGGCTAAGAGAGTTTGGCTTGCTCAGCCTGGAAGAGAGGAGGCTCCGGGGGGACCTTATAGCCATTTTCAAGTACATGAGTGGGGCTACAGTAAAGCTGGGGAGGGGCTTCTTACAGTAAAGGGCAAGTAGAGATAGGACAAGGGGGAATGAATTTAAATTGGAAGGGAGAAGATTTAGATTAGGTATTAAAAAGAAATTTTTCAGGATGAGGGTGGTGATGCCCTGACTCGGTACTTTCTTAAGTTTAAGAGGTATGATTAAATCACCTGTGTTTATATAAATAACAGAAATACAGACCATATTCAGGTGAATTGAACAAAACTCCGCGATGAGGTCTCCCCTCAGTCTCCTCTTCCCCAGGCTAAATAACCCCAGTTTCCTCAACCTTTCCTCATAGGACTTATTTTCCAGCCCCTTCACCAGCCTCATTGCACTTCTCTGGATGCTCTCCAACACCTCCATGTCCTTCTTATACTGGGGACCCAGAAGTAAACACATTGCTCCAGGTGTGGCCTCACCAGTGCCGAGTACAGGGGCACAGTCACCTCCCTGTTCCTGCTGGCCATACTGTTTTTGATACAGGCCAAGATGTCATTGGCCTTCTTGGCCACCTGGGCACACTGCTGGCTCATATTCTTCCGGCTGTCAACCAACACACCCAGGTCCTTCTCCTCCAGGAAACTTTCCAGCCATTCTTCCCCAAGCCTGTAACGCTGCATGGGGTTGTTGTGCCCAAGTGCAGGACTCGGTATTTGGTCCTGTTAAACCTCATCCCATTGGTCTCATCCCATCGATCCAACCTTTTCAGATCTCTTTGCAGGGCCTCCCTTCCTTCAAGCAGATCAACACTGCCACCCATTTTGGTGTCATCCGCAAACTTGCGAAGGGTGCACTCCATCCCTTCGTCCAGGTCATTAATAAAGATATTGAACAGGACTGGACCCAGCACTGAACCCTGGGGAACACCACTCGTGACCGGCCTCCAACTGGATTTGACTCCATTTACCACCACCGTCTGGACCCAGCCATCCAGCCAGTTTTTTACGCAGCAGAGGGTGTGCCCATCCAGACCAATGGCAGCCAGTTTCTCCATCAGAATGCTGTGAGAAATGGTGTCAAAGGCTTTACAAAAGTCCAGGTAGAACACATCCACAGCCTTTCACTTGTCCATTAACCGGGTAACCTTGTCATAGAAGGAGATCAGGTTGGCCTGGCAGGCCCTGCCTTTCATAAACCCATGTTGACTGGGTCTGATCACCTGGCTGTCCTGCATGTGCTGTGTGATAGCATTCGGTATGATCTGCTCCATGACCTTCCCCGGTACTGAGGTCAAGCTCACAGGCCTGTAAATGCCGGGATTCTTCTTCCGACCCTTCTTGTAAATGGGAGTCATGTTTGCCAGTCTCCAGTCGAGCGGCACTTTCCCAGTCAGCCAGGACTGTTAATAAATGAGGGAAAGGGGTTTGGCAAGGACTTCCGCCAGCTCCCTCAATACCCTTGAGTTTATCTCATCCGGCCCCAAAGACTTGTGGATATTTAATTGGCCAAACAGGTCTCTAACCAAGTCTTCTTCTGGCTCACCTTCCTATTAAAGACCGAAACAAAGAAGGTGTTAAGTGTCTCAGCCTTGTCCTCGTCCTTTGTTACTACCATTGCCCTTGCAACCAGTAGAGGAGGGAGATTCTCCTTGGTCCTCCTGTTGCTGTTAATATACTTGAAGAACCATTTCTTATTGTCTTTCACCAAACTGGGCAGTTGAAGTTCCAGTTCAGCTTTAGCACTTCTAATTTTTTGCCTACATGATCTCACCTGCTCCCTATAGTCCTCCTGGGAAGCCTGTTCCCTCTTACAAAGCTCATATGTTTTCCTCTTTTACCTTAGACTAACACAGAGCTCTCTGTTAAGCCAAGCTGGCCTTTTTCCCCAACGACTCATTTTATGGCACACGGGGATGGCCTGCTCTTGCGCCTCCACAACTTCCTTCTTGAGGAGCATCCAGCCCTCATGGGCTCCTTTGTCATTTAGAACCGTCTCCCACTGGACTTTATCAAACAGTCTTCTAAACAGTTTGAAGTCTGCCCTCCGGAAGTCCAAGGTGGCAGTTCTGATGACTCCTCTTCTTAGTCCTCCAAGAACTGAGAATTCTATCATCTCGTGATCGCTGAGCCCCAGGCGTCCTCCAACAGTCACCTCCCCCACAAGGCCCTCTCTGTCCACAAACAGCAGATCCAGTGAGGCACCTTCTCTAGTCGGTTCACTCACCAGTTGTGTCAGGAAGTTATCTTCCATACACTTGATGAACCTCCTAGACTGTTTCCTTTCTGCTGTATTATACTTCCAGCAGACATCTGGAAAGTTGAAGACTCCCACAAGAACGAGGGCCAGCGATGGCGAGGCTTCTCCCAGTTGCTTGTAGAAGAGCTCATCGGTTTCCTCATCCTGGCTGGGTGGCCGATAACAGACTCCCACTGCTATGTCTGACTTACTGTGGGTTCCACTGATTTTAACCCACAAGCACTCAACCCTATCGTTAGCATATTTTAGTTCTACACAATCAAAACTTTCTCTACTATAGAAGGCAATGCCACCGCCTCTCTTTCACAGCCTATCCCACCTGAAGAGTTTATGGCCACCCATGGCAGCACTCCAGTTGTGCAAATCACCCCACGATGTTTCCGTGGTGGCAATTATATCATAGTTTTCCAGCCTCACAGTGGCTTCCAGCTCCTCTTGTTTGTTGCCCGTACTGCGTGCATAAGTGTAAATGCACTTCAGTTGGGCTTTTTTTTCCACCCCTTTCCTAAGCGGAATAGGCTCAGGTCCTGACTGTCCACTATCGATCGTTTGTAACCCACCGATAGCCTTTGGATTCTGGCTGCCACCTGGAGTGCTCTTCTCCTCTTCGACTGATTTGGCAGACCAGGTGCTCTCACCACCAGACCATCCCTCAGAGCCTGAGGTGCCATTGCCATGATTTAATCTGTTGAGCCAAGTGATGTCCCCCTCCCCCTTCCAATGTAGTTTAAAGCCCTCTTGATTAGCCCAACCAACATTTTAGAGAGTAACCTTGTGCCTGTATGGGACAAATGTACCCCGTCGTTTGCCAGCAGGCCTGGCGTGTTGGCCAACCCATTGTCGAAGAACCCAAAGTTTTGTTCTTTGCGCCATGTTTGGCACCAGTCATTCCATTCCTGGCTCCTCCCTCTCCTTCCCTCACCATTCCCTATGACAGAAGAGAATATGACCTGTGCTCCTGATCCCTTTACCATTTGACCTAAGGTCCTAAAGTCCTTTTTGATTGCTTTGAGGTTTCTTGTCGGTTTCCCATTGTTAGCAACCTGGAAAACGAGTAGTAGGTAATAATCTGTGGATTGACAAGTTTGGGAAGTTGTCTTGCCACTGCACCAGCTGAGACCCCAGGTACGCAACAGACTTCCCTATGCAATGGGTCCGGTCTGCAAATTGGACCCTCTGTACCTTTCAGGAGGGAGTCACCAATGGCAACAATCTGAGCACAGTCCCAACACATGACATCGCCACTGGCATCCGATACTAGTGCAGGAGAGGGGCATGTCCTGCATCTTGATACCTGGGTGGCAGCGAAGTTCCTGCCCATGTCACTATGTCGGTGACATTTTTCCTGTTGCTTACAAAGAGGACAAGCTGTCTGGTCTCTGCACCAGAACGACCTTCTCGAGCAAAGTCTCTGAGTTTTCTGCACTTAAGCCTCTGCATTCCTAGCTGCCCTAATCTCCTCTCATTTCAGCTTTTAGCCCCTTCTGCCTGTCTTCTTACCTGGGCCGCTTAAAGACAGGCCTGAAGAGGAAGCTTCAGTATATTCTTCCTTCAAATCTCTCCTTAATTTTGCTTACTTAAGTGTTCCAGATATGTCCTGCACTTTTGTTCAAGACTGAGCGCCTAAATTCCTCTCATTCCTCCAGACCACACTACTTTGACTTCTCTTCCTGTTTATTGAATTTAAATCCCTTTTTCTCAGAGCAATAATAGAAAGATAAATCCAGAAAAGCTCCAAACAATTCTGCAGGTGATGCAGCATTTATATGAAGCTGAGATTTGTTTAGCATAGCGAGACAGTGATGGAACCCAGGGACCTTAAGTCATATTATCCATTTCCTTTACATCACGCACTTTTACTTTAAGAGGTATGATTAAATCACCTGTGTTTGTTTAAATAACAGAAATACAGATCATATTCAGGTGAATTGAACAAAACTCCATGCGATGGAAAAGCACTTTTACTTCTATGACACCAGAACTATGTAATTCTTCATAATGATTCAAAAAAAGTATTAGAAGTGCTCACGATACATTTAGATGATGGACTTCTCTTCAGAGCAACAATCACAAAATAATAGAATCATGATCTCATTAAAGTTGGAGAAGATCTCTAAGATAGACGGAGTCCATCCATCAGCCCTACAGCATCGTGCCTACTAAACCATGTCCCAAAGTGACACATCTACACACTTCTTGAACAACTCCAGTGAATCTACCACTTCCCTGGGCAGCCTCTTCCAGTACTTCACAACTTCCCAATTACAACACAGGAGCTCAGACAGCTGGGGGGATCAGTGAAACCAGAGTCCACTGTGTCAGTTCTTCTGCAAAATGCTCCCTGGCTCTGCGGCCGCTGAGCAGGCAGCACCCTGTGCCCATGTTCCCGGACAAAGTGATGCTGAGACACACACGGACGCAGCATTTGTTCAAACACGCTATTTATTGGCAACTGTGTACATGGTTAATATTGCAGAGGGAATGGACTCTCTCGAAGAGACGGGGATGGTCACCATCCAGATGGAAAGAGGCGTCTCTGGTGCAAGCCTCTTGCAATGGCCTCTTCAGCTGCATCAGACCCCACTTCTCCCCTGCAGTGTGAGGGTGTCATCTGCCATCCGCTGTGAGACCCACAAACACAGCTGTGTGTGTGCAGACCTCTGTCAGTGTCTGTAGATCAGCACGCTTCTGAGCTGATCTCGCAGCACCAGGAACTCTCGCTTTGCTTCAGCATGAGCATGTGGGCCCTGTGTGGCTCCTTTTCCTGAACCACCACCAGAGCCCAAATAGCAGGACCAGGACAACAACCCAGAACTGCCACTGCTGCAAGGCAGCAAAGACCAGGGCATTCCAGCCGAATTGGTGCTGCTCCTGTGTCTTCTGCATCAGGCCCCTCTGCTCCATGCCCCACAGCACCAGACCCCTCTGCTCTATCTCACGCAGCAGGCGAGTCATCTCCCAGCCCAGCATCTTCTCACGCTCCTGCATGCGGTCGTGCATGGCCTTATCCAGGTCATCACCTACCATTGGCAGTCCCTGGAAGAGGGACAGCAAAATGGAGAGGAGTTGTGCGACAGCCATGGCCTGGAGGAAGAGGGAGAGAAGGGATTCAGAGGTGCTGGGAGGGAATGGAGCTGGCGGCAGGGGCAGTGGAGATGGGAGCAGTAGGAACCTGGGGGCAGGTAGGAAAGGGTTTGAGGCAGCTGGGAGGAAGCAAGGACTTTGCACCGTGCCCTGCCCGAGGCGCTCCTGTGAGCGGCTGAGGCCTCGATGCCAGGGGAGAACCCAACACCCCAGGAGGCCACGTTTTACCCCAGCCCTCGTCCAGCACAGCCTCCCCGCAGGTGTGCACTCACCAACCTCCCAGGTTGTACTGGCGCAGGGCTGCCTGCTGGTGCCCTTATAACTGTCCCCATTGTGACTTGTCCTTTGTGACATCACAGGCACCACAGCCAATCACGCGCTTGTCCACCCACCAACCCCGCCCTTTGGCACCCCCCGGCTCAGCGACTCTCAGCTGTGTTGGGCAGCTTGCGCCCCAACCCCCACAAAGTACAGACTCTGTGGAAGGACAGGGCTCCCCAGGCTCCCTTCGCAAAGCACAGGGAAGCCTCCCGAGCCCCTAGCACTCAGTGGTGCTACTTGAGGCCATTTCCTCTCATTCTATCACCAGCTGATAGAAGAGATGAGCACTCACCTCGCTACCTCCTCCTTTCAGGTAGCTGTAGATATGGTGTCTGGGCCGGATTCCCTTTTTGACCTGCTCTTTTGTGGTGAGCACAGTCAAGATGTACTGCTCCATTACTTTTCCCGGTACCAAGGTCAAGCTGACCGGGTAGTGGTTCCCCAGATCCTTCTTCCGGTCCTACTTATAAGTGAGCATCACATTGGCAAGGCTCTAGTGGTCTGCGACCTCCCCTGTTAACCGGGAGTGCTGATAAGTCATAGAATCTTAGAATTGCTTAGTTGGAAAAGACCTTTGAGATCATCAAGTCCAACCGTACCTGTCCACTACTAAACCATATCCCTGATCACCTCAATTACCCATCTTGTAAATCCCTCTGGGGACGGTGACTCAACCCCTTCCCTGGGCAGCTGTGCCAGTGTCTGAGAACCCTTTCGGTGAAGAAATTCTTCCTAATGTCTAATGTAAACCTCTCCTGGCACAACATGAGGCCATTACCTCTCATCCTATCACGTGTCACTTGGGTGAAGAGACCAACACTCACCTTGCTACAACCTCCTTTCAGGTAGTTGTAGACAGTGATGAGATCTCCCTTCAGCCTCCTTTTCTCCAGGCTAAATAAGCACAGCACCTCAGTGTTCTCCTTGTAGTGAGAGACCCAAAACTGAACGCGTTATTTGAGGTTCAATTTTATTTTTATTTATTTGTTTTTAAATGCATTGATTCTTTTTCCATCTATTAGGGCAGACAGTGTCAGCTTCACACCTGGCCTCGGGGTCTGGTGGATCCCACTCCAACTAGACTAGAATCGATCATTTCTGCAGAGACAGAAGTGGGATCCAACTTGTATGTAGCCACAATGCACCGTGCCCTGCCCAAGGCACTCAAAGGGTCACAGCAAATGAGCTGGCAACCAGTCCCTAGTGGAGTTCCAAAGGCATCCATCCTGGGGCCAGTACTCTTTAATATCTTCATAAATGACCTGAATGCAGGACTCGAAGGTTTACCAACCAAGTTTGAGGACAAAGAGGCGCTGCAGAGGCATCTGGGCTAATTAGAGTGCTGGGCCATTGCGAACCACATGAAGTTTAACAAGGGCAAGTGCCGGGTTCTGCACCTGGGACACAGCAACCCTGGATGCAAGGACAGACTGGGGAGCCAGAGGCTGAAGAGCAGCCCTGTGGAGAGGGCTCTGGGGGTTGTGGTTGAGGGCAAGTTGAATGTGAGCCCACAGTGTGCCCTGGTAGTGAACAGGGCCAACCGCGTTCTGGGGTGCATCAAGCACAGCATCACCAGCTGATTGAGGGAGGTGATTGTCCTGTTCTCAGCCTCCCTGCTGCGGCTCCACCTCTTGTACTGGGTGCAGTTTGCGCAGTGTAGTATAAAAAGGACATCAAACTACTGGAGAGTGTCCAGAGGAGGCCACAAATCTGGTGAAGGGTCTAGAGGGGAAGTGGTATGAGGAGCAGCTGAAGTCACTTGGTCTGTTCAGCCTGGAGGAGACTGAGGGGAGTCTTCCTAGCACTTTACTGTTTCCTCACAATGGAAGGAGGAGGATCAGGCACTGATCTCTTCTCTCTGGTGACCAATGAAAGGACTCTAGGGAATGGCAGGAAGGTGTGCCGGGGAGGGTTAGGTTAGACATTAGGAAAAGGTTCTTCTCTCAGAGGGTGGTGAAGCACTGGAACAGCTCCCCAGGGAAGCAGTCACAGTGCCAAGCCTGACAATATTCAAGAAGCATTTGGACCACACACTCAGACACAGAGTGTGAATCTTGGGATTGTCCTATGCAGGGACAGGAGTTGGACTTCATTGTCTCTGTGGGTCCCTTCCAACTCAGGTCATTCTGTGATTCTGTGAACCAAAGACAGCTGAACTGTCGATGGCAGGCCCAGCAAAATCAAAGTCAACATCATCGCCTAGGTTTAGCCATTCACATTTATAAACTGACTTGGTTCTACCGCTTTTCTTTCCTGCATTTGGTAAGAAAGTTGTATCAAATGTCAATGTGCAGCCTTTGGCAATCTGACATTCAATTGCAATTTCTGCTCCCTCGATGCACAGTCACTTCCCTGTTGCTGCTGGCCACACTGTTTTTGATACAGTCCAAGATGAGACCTCACCTGAAGTGCTGCCTTCCGTTCTGGAGTCCTCAGTACAGGGGAGACATGGACCTGCTGGAGAAGGTCCTGAGGAGGCCACAAAGATGATCAGAGGGATGAAGCACCTCTCGTGTGAGGGAAGACTGGGGTTGTTCTGCCTGAAGACATTACGGCGGCCTTTCGATATTTAAAGGAGGCCTTTAAGAATGCTGAGGACAGACATTTTACCAAGGCCTGTCCTGACAAGATAAGGAACAACAGTTTTGAACTGGAAGTGTGTAGGTTGAAGTTGGATGTAAGAAGTGGTGGTGCACTTGTGCGCTGTCACGGGTTACCCGGAGAAATCATGGGTGCCCCATCATTGGAAGTGTTCGAGGTCAGGCTGGATGAGGCTTTTAGCACACCAGTCTGGTGAAAGATCATAGATACATAAAACCATAGAATCTTCCAGTTGGAAAAGACCTCTGAGATCATCGAGTCCAACTGCATCCATCATCCGCTAAACCATATCCCTTAAAGACTCATCTATCCTTTTTTTAAATGCCTCCAGGGATGGTGGCTCAACCACCTCCCTGGGTGGCTGTTCCAGTGTCTGACCACCCTTTCGGCAAGGAAATTCTTCCTAATACAAAGCCTGAATCTCCCCTGGCACAACTTATGGCCATTTCCCCTTGTCCTATCACCTGTCACTTGAGAGAAGAGATCAACACTCGCTCTCCCACATGCTCCTTTCAAGCATCTGTAGACCGCGATGAGGTCTCCCCTCAGTCTCCTCTTCCCCAGGCTAAATAACCCCAGTTTTCTCAGCCTTTCCTCATAGGACTTATTTTCCAGCCCCTTCACCAGCCTCATAGCACTTCTCTGGATGCTCTCCAACACCTCCATGTCCTTCATATACTGGGGACCCAGAAGTAAACACAGTGCTCCAGGTGTGGCCTCACCAGTGCCGAGTACAGGGGCACAGTCACCTCCCTGTTCCTGCTGGGCATACAATTGCAACTCTTTAGTTAAGCACACACTAAGTTAGAGTGGTGCAAGTGTGAGTGAATCCTTCTTTCCTGCTCTCTCCCAACCACCTTACTGGTTTCTCCCTCAGAAAAAAAATGTGCAGGAAAAGATCTGACGACAACAGAGCATCCCAGAAAAACACAAAATAGCAATATAAAAATGCAGAGTGATGAGACAATTCTTATTCAAACAATCATGACAAATATAGGCAGCACCTCCAGATGCAGAAGTACGTGACTCCTGGTTGTTGGTCGCTGACTTTTTGTAGTGTCCTCTGGGAAGGAATGGTCAGAACCATTTTCTACCCTCCATCAAGCATGGCACTTGTGTTTGAAGCTACAGAACTCTGCAGTAAACCCAGCCACCTGCAGCTGCACTTGGCCCTATTCTTCTTCAGAATTTCCCTTCTATGACTTTTCAGTTAGATTCTAAACTCCTTGGCTTTGCTCGTCTGCTCAGCATGGTTTTACTGACACCTGCATTAACTGAATCTTTTTAAAAGGGGTGTGCTACTTTTAAAAGGACACCCTTTGCCTCCAGACAAAGACCTCCAGACCATCAAGTCTCCCTCACTGACCTAACTGGGTATTTGAATGTGATTTAAGTGTTCCAGATGCGTCCTTCACAAAAGGGTGAATTTTCTTCAGGGCTGAGCGCCTAAGCTCTCCTCATTCCTCCAGACCACACTACTTTGACTTCTCTTCCTGTTTATTGAATTTAAAAGCACTTATTCTGAGAGCGATAACAGAAAGAGAAATCCAGAAAAGCTCCTAACAATTCTGCAGGAGACGGGCCATTTATATGAAGATGAGCTTTGTTTAGTATAGCGAGACAGTGATGGAACCCCGGGACCTTAAGTCATATTATCCATTTCCTTTACATCATGCACTTTCTTTAGTTTGAGGTATGATTAAATCACCCGTGTTTGTATAAATAACAAACATTCAGGTGAACTGAACAAAACTCCATGCGATGACAAAGCACTTTTATTTCTATACCTCTGTCAGTGTCTGTAGATCAGCACGCTTCTGAGCCGATCTCGCAGCACCAGGAACTCTCGCTTTGCTTCAGCATGAGCACGTGGGCCCTGTGCGAGGTGCTGGAAGAGGTTGAGCGGTTCAGCTATTTGGAAATGTGGGAGCAAGGTGATCTCCTTGGGCACGTTCCCAGTGCCAAAGAAAAAGTGGTTGAGGCGTTTCTCTGCCAGGCAGCAGCACAGGAAGAAGATGGCATGCAGCAACGGCAGCAGGCAGTACCTCCTACGCTGGCCTGATGGGTGCGTGATGGTCAGGAGGTGCATGCCAACAGTCTGGAAGGTGTCGGTGGAAAACCTTCTGACCACCAGGATGCAGGCGCAGGCCTGCTGTCATTTGAGGTAGAAGGTGTCATATAGGGCCTGATGAACTACAACACTGCCATAGCATAGCTCTCTGCCCACATTGTGCTTGGGATGAGGGTGCCCTCTGTTGTCTCGCTGCTCAAGTAGGTGTCTGAGTAGCCCAGCTGCACCCCAAATTCCACCTGAATTCTGAAGATTTTCTGGTTGCCTTTTGTCACCTGTATTTTTCAGGAGCGGCTGGAGGGCAGCACCATTACACAGCGTTGGGAAGACTGAGACAAAGTCTTCCGGACCTTTTGATTGAACCAGCAGGCAACTTTCTCCACATCCAGGTAGGAGCCAGTGCAGAGGGTGTGCAGGAGGCTGAAGCCCTGATTCCACCTCAGCTCCTCCTCAGTCTGGTGGAGCAAGCAGCACATCCTCTGCACCTGCTGCTTCACCGTGCAGGTGCACACCAACTCCACACGGATGTGAAAGATCCTTGCTGACATCTTTTCTGAAAAGATCATCTCCATTTGGAATGCGTGCCCGTGAGGGGGCATCAGGGGCACAACAAAATGTTAGATTGAAACATCCTCACAGGTACTCCAGCTTTCACTGCCCACCATGATGGTACGTTGCAGCACTGGGAAGAAACTGTTTGATGACTGGTGTGTGATGATAAGGACAAAAGTGAACACCAGGTTCTCTGCCTGCTTGAATTCTCTGGCCGTGACCAGAACAGGCCACTGTATGTGCTCTTCAGATATCCTTTTCTGGACATTCTCCTCCTCTACCTGCTCCATATTTAAACTGGAATTCTCCTCATTGCTGGTGTCTGTCTCATGGCTCCTTTCCCTGAACCACCACCAGAGCCTTAAGAGCAGGACCAGGACATCAGCAACGCCCCAGAACTGCCACTGCTGCAAGGCAGCAAAGACCAGGGCATTCCAGCGAAATCCACACTGTTCCTCGCACAGCAGGAGAGTCATCTCCCGGTTCAGCATCTTCTCACACTCTTGCATATGGTCGCGCGTGGCCTCATCCAGGTCATCACCTACCACTGGCAGTTTCTGGATGCGGGACAGCAAAACGTGGACGAGGAATTGTGCGACAGCCATGGCCTGCAGGAGGAGGGAGAGAAGGGTTCAGAGGGGCTTGGAGGGAAGGAGGTGGTGGCAGGTGCAGTGGGGACAGGAGCAGTAGGGACCTGGGGGCAGGTAGGAGGGGGTTCGAGGCAGCTGGGAAGAAGCAAGGCCTTTGCCCAAGGTGCTCCTGTGAGCGGCTGCGTCCTTGATACCAGGGGAGAACCCACCCCCCCAGGAGGTCACGTTTCACCCTGACCCTTGTTGATCACAGCCTCCCCCCAGGCCATACTGGGGCAGGGCTGCCTGTTGGTGCCCTTAGAACTGTCCCCATTGTGACCTGTCCTTTGTGACATCACGGGCCTCACAGCCAATCACATGCATTCCTGCCTATCGGCCCCACCCTTCGGCATCCCCCGGCTCAGCGACTCTCACCTGTGCTGGGCTGCCTGCACCCCAACACCCACAAAGTACCGAGTCCGCAGCAGGACAGGGCTGCCAGGGCTCCCTTCACAAAGCACACAGAAGCCTCCCAAGCCCTTGCGACTCACAGGTACAGGTACTGTGAGCCGTGGAAGCTTTGCTCCTTGAGAGCCTATGCTGTGAGGGGGGATGAGCTTCCTTGGTGTGACCTCTCTGCTTCTGGGAGACACCCACTGCTGATGGAGCACTGTCTTTTCCATGTTCAGCATAGAATTAGAATCATAACCTTGTTAACGTTGCAAAAGACCAATGATGTCCAACCATCAGCCCAACACCACTGTGCTTAAGGTGCTGTTCCAAAGTGCCACATGTACACATTTTGTGAACACCTCCAGGGATTGTGACTCCACCACTGGCCAGGGCAGCCTTTTCCAGTGCTTCACCACTTTTTTCAGGGAAGAGATTTTTCCCAGTACCCCATCCAAACATCCCCTGGCACAACTGGAGGCCACTCTTGTCCTATCACTTGGTGCTCCAGAGACGAGACCAACACTCACCTCACTACAATCTCCTTTCAGGCAGATGCAGGGAGTCGTAAGGTCCCTCAGGGGACCATACTGGGACCAGTGCTGTTTAATGTTTTCATTGATGATATAGACAGTGTGATCGAGTGCACCCCCTAAGAGTCTGCAGATGATAACAAGCTGAGTAGGGCAGTGGCCACGCCATAAGGACATGATGTCATCCAGAGGGACCTGGACAAACTGGAGAAGGGGGCCTGTGTGAACCTCATGAGGTTCAACAAGGCCAAGTGCAAGGTCCTACACCTGGGTCGGGGCATCCCCTGATATCAATGCACGAAGGGACACAATGTGATTGAGAGCAACCCTGTGGAGAAAGATTTGGGGGTGCAGATTGATGAGAAGCTCAGCGTGAATTGGCAGTGGGTGCTCGCAGCCCAGAAGGCCAGTCATGTCCTGGGCTTCATCAAAAGCAGCATAGCCAGCAGGCCAAGGAAGGTGATTCTCCCCTTCTATTCCACTCTTGTGAGACCCCACCTGGAGTATTGTGTCCAGTTCTGGAATCTCCAAGGTAAGAAGGATACGGAAGTTTTGGAGCGGGTCCAGAGGAAGGCTGTGAA
Organism: Dromococcyx pavoninus; assembly: GCA_033558185.1. Classification (NCBI taxonomy): domain Eukaryota; kingdom Metazoa; phylum Chordata; class Aves; order Cuculiformes; family Neomorphidae; genus Dromococcyx; species Dromococcyx pavoninus. The sequence goes on along the minus strand of JAUMJL010000707.1, from coordinate 289,530 downwards.
GATGATCAGAGGGCTGGAGCACCTCTGCTGTGAGAACAGGCTGAGAGAGTTGGGCTTGTTCAGCCTGAAGAAGAGAAGGCTCCAGGGAGACCTTATAATGGCTTCCATTACCTGAAGGAGGCCTACAGGAAAGCTGGGGAGGGACCTTGTACAAGGGCAAGTAGTGATAGAATGAGGAAGAATGGCTTTATATTGGAAGGGGGAAGATTTAGATTAGACATTAAGAAGAAATTCTTCACAATTAGTGTGGTGAGACACTGACACAGGTTGCCCAGGGAAGCTGTGGATGCCACATCCCTGGATTCAAAGCCAGGCTGGATGGGGTCTTGAGCAGTCTGGTCTAGTGGGAGGTGTCCCTGCCCATGGCAGGAAGGTTAGAACAACATGGTGCTTAAGGTCCCTTCCAATCCAAAACATTCTTTGATTGTAAAATTCTGTGTTTCTGCCAATTGCTCCCCGGCTCTGTGGCCGCAGAGCAGGCAGCACCCTGTGCCTGTGTTCCCTGACAAAGTGATGCTGACGCACAGACACAGCATTTGTGCAGACACAGGATTTATTGGCAACTAGGTACAGTGTAAATGTTCCAGAGGGAATGGACTCTCACTCAATGCTTACAGAAGCCCTAATGTTCTCTCCTTAATTCTGCTAGGGAGGAAATGTCATGCGTGAGAGATTTAAAGCTACAGGAAGTCTTAAGGACAGTGAAGCTAGAACAATGAGTGGTGAAGCAAACTGCTTGAAGAAATGAGAGTTCCTGATCTAGTTGGGAACATCAGAATGGATCTTCCCAACCGTTCTGAGTCTTGCTGTGGTGTGAAACTCCCTTGCAGCTCACAGGATCTTATTTGTGTAGGGAAAAAAAAAAGAAAAAGAAGAGCTCAGAAAAGTATCTGGGGAAAAAAGGCTGCCTGGATCATTGAGGAATCATTTGTTTAACTAGTAAATTTGTTTAGACATATTTGTCTTATCACTCTTTTCCTTCCTGCTAAGGTACTCTTTGATCCCAGGAAACTAAACTTCAGCTGTGCTCAGTAAGGGTTTAAAAAACTGGCACCTTGTTCCTCCCTGGTGAAGCTCGTAAACCGAGTAAAAAACTTTGCTTAAGCTGTGGGATCAGTATCTTTTTGACAATTAGACTAACAACAACAAAAACATAACAAGTGGCTGACGCTGCAAAGCCACAAGACAGTTCATAGGGTGAAGGTGTAGAAGGTGGTGACAGATCTCTGCTAATAAAACATTTTCAGTTAGTGACAGGGTGAGCTGGTTTGAGTTGGCTTTCCCAAGCTCTCCAACTGCTCAGTCTGCCTCTCTCCTAAACCTTCCCCCCTTTCAAAGGAAAAAAACTATAGAAAAACTGAAATCACGCTAAATATATGTATTTCTGTATTTTCTAAATAAAAATAACTACATATAGCAAGGATATTATGCAAAACTTGCAAGAAAGGGAAGAGGGGAAGGGAAAATGGGCAAAAGGACAAAAAGGAACTAAAACCAAACAGATATGCACACTTGTAAGACCCGGTAACTAACAAAGTAAAGAACTAGCAAAATCTCACCACTTCCCTAGAGGAAAGCAGAACAGCTAAATCTGACCCAGGGCTCTCCCTTAACACGTGGGCAGACAACAGCAGCCGCTGCAGGCCTCAGCTCCAGACAGGAACAGCAGCAACGTAGCTCCTGCTCTCCAGCTTGCTGGAAGAAGAAGAGCACCTATTCTCTTATCTACACTTTATTTATATGTTGTGTTACGTTAAAGGAAGATATGGAATATTTTCGTGGATCCTGACCTCTGCTGTTAAGGAAGACCTGTAAAGGCCATCGTTTTTCAAGGAAGATGTGAAAAATCCAAAAGTCAATCCACTACATTCTCCACCCCTTATTCCATATCATTTCTTTAACGCAACACCTCTACATTGTGTTTGTCTATATCCCGCGCACAGACATATATATATATATATATATATATATATATAGTCTTTGTTTTATTCTGAGGTTGTCATCTGTCGTTGAAGATCAACACCAACAGCAACTCAGTTTGGATCCTTAGCCCCTTTAGTCACAGTCACAGTTCTGGTTTTGGGCTTAAGAGTTCAAACTCGGAAGATCTGTTGGTGGCTGTTTCTCAGGTAGTCGTGAGAGTCTTGTGTGATGCAGCGCTGGACCGGCTCGACTGGGCTTGGCTCATCACTGGAGATGTATCCGCTCTGTTCGGGTCTTTCTCATCTGGTGTCATCTCCTGTAAAACTCAACTCAAGACACGGAATTAGTTTTTCCTCAATGATAGATTTCCTTGAGGCACACACTGTATCTCTCCATCCTTCCTCATTACCCACCAGGCATTTCCAGGCCCTTGAGTGAAAACAATCCCATGAATGGGTTTGTCTTGGCCTGAGGGAAGAGTAACCCAGACAGCCTTACCCAACATACCTCTCAGATGGATCACTAGAACTTTGTCTCCATCTACAGTGCGGAGGGATTCTGCCTGGGCAGGCCCAGCTCGGTTGACAGAGCCCCTGGTGTAAACTAGCCAGGTGGCCTTGGCTAAGTGCTTATCCCAGTTTTTAAAAGGTCCTCCACCTAGTGCCTTTAGAGTTGTCTTTAACAGTCCATTACACCTTTCGACCTTTCCAGCAGCGGGTGCATGATATGGAATGTGATATACCCATTCAATACCATGCTCACGTGCCCAAGTAGCCACTAAATTGTTTTTAAAATGAGTCCCATTGTCTGACTCAATACGTTCTGGAGTACCATGTCTCCACAGGATTTCCTTCTCAAGACCCAGAATAGTATTTCGGGCCGTTGCATGTGATACCGGATATGTCTCTAACCAACTTGTGGTTGCTTCCACCATGGTAAGGACATAGCGTTTACCTTGGCGGGTCTGTGCCAATGTAATGTAATCAACCTGCCAGGCCTTCCCATATTTATACTTATCTCAACGTCCACCATACCACAGGGGCTTCAACCTTTTTGCCTGTTTGATAGCAGCACAGATTTCACAGTCATGGATAACCTGAGAAATAGTGTCCATGGTTAAATCCACTCCTCGGTCTCGTGCCCATCTATAGGTGCCATCTCGGCCTTGATGATCTGAAGCACCATGGGCCCATCGAGCTAGGAACAATTCTCTCTTCTGCTGCCAGTCCAGGTCTACTTGTGACACCTTGACCTGTGCAGCTCGGTCTGCCTCTCTGTTATTAGCATGCTCCTCATTAGCTCGACCCTTGGGCACAAGGGCATCTATATGGCGGACTCTCACATTCAGGTTCTTCACTCTGGCAGCGATGTTTTGCCGCAGATCAGCAGCCCAGATGGGTTTCCCTCTGTGACTCCAATTCATCTTTTTCCACCGGTCTATCCATCCCCTAGGGCATTGGCTATCATCCACGAATCGGTGTATAGGTAGAGCCTTGGCCATCCTTCTCTTTCTGCGATGTCTAGGGCCAATTGGACAGCTTTGAGTTCCACAAACTGACTCGATTTGCCTTCACCTTCAGTGGCTTCCGCCACTCGTCGTGTGGGACGTAGAGGGCACCTTTCCTTTGAACATCCAGCTCAGCACTGGTAATCGGGGTGCCAGGAAGAGCTGTGCTTCGGTACCAATTACCTCTGAAGCTGTTTGTATGCCTTCATACGCTGCTAAGATTTCTTTTTCCATAGGGGTGTAATTGGCCTCAGAACCTCTGTAGCTCTGGCTCCAGAAACCCAGTGGTTGCCCTCGTGTCTCGCCAGGCACTTTTTGCCAGAGGTTCCAGGAGGGACCTTTATCTCCAGCTGCAGAGTAGAGTACATTCTTTACATCTGGTCCCATCCTGACTGGTCCAAGAGCCACGGCATGTGCAATTTGTTGCTTGATCTGCCTGAAAGCTTGTTGTTGTTTTTCAGGACCCCATTGGAAATCATTCTTTTCACAAAATAAAGAGGGCTCACAATCTGGCTGTACTCTGGGATGTGCATCCTCCAGAAGCCTATGGCTCCCAGAAAAGCTTGAGTCTCTTTCTTATTTGTCGGTGGAGAATATGCCACGATCTTATTGATGATGTCAGTTGGAATCTGGCGCCTTCCATCTTGCCATTTCACCCTAGGAATTGGATCTCTCTGGCAGGTCCCTTGACTTTGCTCTTCTTTATGGCAAAATCAGCCTTGAGGAGAAACTGGATAATCTTCTGTCTTTAGTCAAAGACCTCTTCTGCTGTGTTCCCCCATACAATGATGTCATCGATATACTGGATATGTTCTGGGCCTTACCCTTCTCTAATGTAGCCTGAATCAGTCCATGACAGATGATTGGCAGTCGATTCCAGGTGTATTGAACGCCCCTCCAGGTGAAAGCAAACCGTGGCGTGCACTCTGCCACTACGGGAATGGAGAAAAATGCATTGGCAATGTCAATGGTGGCGTTACCACTTCGCTGTCTTGGACTCCAGCTTGTACTGGAGCTCCAACATATTTGGTACTGCAGCACTCAATGGCGGTGTTGACTTCATTTAAGCCATGATAGTCCAAAGTCAGTCTCCATTCTCCATCAGACTTGCGTACAGGCCAATTGGGGCTATTGAAGGGTGAATGGGTTCTGCTGACCACCCCTTTACTTTCCAGCTTCCGAATCATCTTATGGATGGGAATCACATCATCTCGATTCGTCCGAAACTGTCACCGGTGTACGGTTGTTGTAGCTATTGGCACTTTTTGATCTTTAACTTGCAGCAATCCCACTGCGGAAGGGTCTTCTGAGAGGCCAGGAAGGGCAGACAATCGCTTGGACTTCTCTTTAATTACCGTGGCTACACCAAAAGCCCACCGGTACCCCTTCAGGTCCTTGAAGTATCCTTTTCTTAGGTAACCCATACCTAGAATGCAAGGGGTTTCTGGCCCCATCAGAATGGAATGCTTTTCCCATTCATCTCCTGTCAAACTTATGTCGGCCTCTACCACTGACAACTCCTGAGACCCTCCTGTCACTCCAGAAATAGAAGCGGTCTCTGTACTCTTATGCTCTGATGGCGTTAAAGTACACTGGGCACCAGTATCTATCAAAGCTCGGTATCTCTGAGGATCCGATGTGCCAGGCCATCGAACCCACACAGCCCAGTAAACCCGATTGTCTTCTTGGTCCCTCTCCTTCTCCTGGCAGAAGACAGGGCCCCTCTATTGGTCATGATCAGAACAATCGTCATTGGACTTCGACTTTGGGTTCTTGGAGGCTTTTTTGTCTTCAGGGAGGTGGATCTCCAACTTCTTGCCTTTCAGCAATTGCGGGTTCTTGTCAACAGCCTTGTAAAGGCCATGTTTTTTTTAAGGAAGATCTGAAAAATCCAAAAGTCAATCCGCTACACAGGGAGAGATCAGTCACAGAATGCCAGGTTGGTTCTGGGCCATCTCATTTAAACTGTGTCAAGCTGAGCCTTAAAGGTGTCCAGTATAGAGGAAATCTACTACTTCCCTGAGGAGATTATTCCAAGGTTTAACTTTCCTCATACTGAAAAATTTTCTTCTGGAATCCAATTGGAATCTCCCCAGGAGCAACTTATACCCATTGCCCCTTGTCTTTTCCATGTGACTCCTCAATAAAAGGTTGTCTCCATCCTTTTGGCATACGCCCCTTATGTAATGGCATATGATAATAAGGTCTTCCCTAAGCCTTCTGTTCTCAAGGCTGAATGAACCCAATTCTCTCTCGGCCCTACTTTGTACGAAAGGTTTCCCAGTCCTCTGATCATCTTAGTGACTGCCTTTCATTTGAGTGGCAGTGATGAAATTGCTCATGAGAGGCCAGCTCAGATTTAAGTCTAGTCGGCTTAAATTAGAAGAATGCAATGAGCAGAAGCATGAGTTCCCTTTATGCTCTTTTATGAAGTGTTCTTTCAGTTGAATTCTCTTTTGGCTGTGGTGTAGCTGGTCTGAGCGTGGCTCGTCAGTTGCAGAGCACAAGGAATTCAAGTATTGCTTTAAAAATTCCCAGGACTCTGAATCTCTTGTTAAGATCAAGAACACGGAGGAGGCTTTCAAGAGATAGTTTACTAAAATGTCTGGATTAATTACAAATAAACTAACTGAACTACTTGTATCTGTGTTAGCTTCTACCTCTGCTCAATAACCAGGCCAAACTCCAAACCTCCTTTCTTGTTCCTTTCACAGTAATTCTGCAAATACCAATGGCAGGTGTTAAAACACGTGATTTGCAATAGAGATTTTGAAAAGACTCCTGTCCAAGAGTGTCTGCTCAGCCTGGAGTTGTGGCTAGATGTGGATGTGAAACCCCAAAACCCAGAAAAGCATTTCTGAAGCACCAGACATGGCCAGTACAGTTGAGGTGAAGGAGATGTGTGGGAAGGTCTATCCTCTGTAGGCAGCCCAGTAACCCAGCGCTAACAATTGCCAAGATGAAACGGCTCGAGAGAGGGCAGAGGGAAAATAAGACCAAGCACAAAGCGATGCTTTTTCTCTTGTGTTTTCCAGCACACAGCAACCTTTATTCTAAGATGTTATTGACATGAAGATTGCATTTTGGTCACCAGTTAGTTATTGAGTGTATGTGCTTGTCTGCCATGAATTCACCTCTTCTATAGCTTTGGGACTTTTTTAATTCCTGCCTTGGAGTCTGCAATCTTCATTTTGCCTTTTCTGAAAAAGTCCCTCCTTTTGTTCAGTTTGGTGGGATTTTTTAATAAATTTCTCTTAAATGGCAATTGGAGGAGGAAGGAGGGAAGGAGTACTGTTAAGAATTAATTTCTTGAAACAATTTCACTTTGGTCCATGCCAACTGGAATTCTTCATAACATTCTATTGATGAAGTTATTCTTTATTTCTGTTCTGGGAGTGCTGTAAGAGCATGAGTCAAGGCCATGGGAGACTGCATCTGACTGATGCAGTTTCTCCACCAGTGTGATGATGCTCATGGAGATCACGTGCCATCCTCTAGTTGTAATTCATGTAGCTGGTGGCATGTGGAGTGGGTCAGAAATGGTGGCCTTCAAAAACGCAGGTCAAGTTGATTCTTTTTTTCCCTTGTACTCCTGTCTTGTGAGACCTCACTTGGAGTCCTGTGTTCAGTTCTGGAATCCTCAGCACAGGAAGGCTATGGACCTGTTAGAGTGAGTCCAGAGGGGGCTACGAAGATGACCAGAGGGCTGGAGCACCTCCCTTACAAGGACAGGCAGAGAGAGTAGGGCTTGTTCAGCCCAGAGAAGAAAAGGCTCCAGGGAGACCTTAGAGCATCCTTCCAGTGCCTAAAGGGGGCTGCAGGAAATCTGGGGAGAGGGTCTTTATCAGGGAGTGCAGGGAGGAGGATGAGGGGGAATGGTTTTCAGCTGAAAGAGGAGAGATTTAGATTAAGACATTAGGAAGAAATTTTTTCCTGTGTGGGTGGTGAGGCCCTGGCACAGATTGCCCAGAGAAGTCATGGCTGCCCATCTCTGGAGGTGTTCAAGGCTAGGTTGGAGGAGGCTTTGAGCAATTTGATGCAGTGGGAGGTGTCCCTGCCCATGGTAGGGGTCTTGGAACTGGATGGGATATAAGGTCCCTTCCAGTCCAATGCATTCCATGATTCTGTGAAAATCCTCCTTCAGGAGGAACTTGTCGAATGAGCACATGGACTGCACTGAGCAGCAGCTGCTGCTCTCCTTGTTCAGTCTCTGGTCATTAGGGGAAAGTCTGTGTGCTTCTGTCATAGCAGGAGTCAGGTCAGCCTTGCCTTCTTCAGCATCCTCTGGGGTTTGGTCACGGAGTTGGAAAGGCCCAGAAACTGATTAAAACAGTTCCTGTTCCACAGATGCTGTGTCTGTATCAGGGCCTGGGCTCAGCAGAAACACTCGGGTTCTCCTCCTGGCACTTGAACTCCGTTACTGCTCGCAAACCTGGGTCTGCTCCTGCCTAAATTTAAAGGAGAGAACACTTTCTTTTCTTCCTTAGGAAATCTAAGCCCCTCCTCTGGGGGGAAATGGAGGCATTTCATACCAGCTACCTTTGGATACCAATGATAAGTGCTGAATTGGAAAACCTGTATATACTGTAGGTAGAGTCTCTGCTGAAAAGGTTTTCTCTTTCTCTCATATAAAAGCTGTGCCACTTACTCACTCAAAACAATTTGAAATCTGTAATCTCACCACAAAGAGCAATTCACCTGCAAAAGTTCACTTCCATGGTATTGCAGTTCTTACAGTTGGTGGCACTTCCACTGCCAAACCAGTGAGGCTTGGCCTTGGTGCAGGGACAGCAGAACCTGCCTGTGATTTAGAGAAATTACTCTGTGTGTGAGAAGTCAGGGAGGTTCCTCAGTGATTTATGTATTGATGTCTATGTCTATAAGGCAGATAAAATTTTGAATTAGCCATTGAATGTGAAAAGTCAAAGTAGCTGGAATGGCTTTTAGTGGAATACTGCTGGCTTTGCAGCACAGAATTAGAACAAAAAGACGTAGGCAGTTAAGCCTTGCTACGTGTAGAAATAAGGCAGAGGAGCATTTCAGCATTGTCTCTTCCTCCAGGGTTTTTTTTTAATTCTCTTCGGACTGAGCTGACTGACTACCCTGAGATCAGCATTATCAACATATGCCCAGGGCCAGTGCAGTCCAAGATTATCCAAAATGTCTTTACGGACAATCTTGGAAAGGTAAGAACTCAATTCTGCTGTGATAAATTCAACTCCTGCTACAGGCCTGGTGATTCTACCATGGTTTTCTTTTCTCTGTTTCCTCCTAGCAAACACTATAACCTCATCTTCTTACCAAGAAATGCTTCCATTGGTGCAGAACTATGTATAGTCTTGTAATTCTTGGTGGTATCAACTCCATATCAAATCAAAACAAACTCTGAGGGGTTTTATGCCTTCTCTCTTCCAATATGTACAATCCACATCCAGTAGAATTTACTGTCCATCCATCCTGCTGCACTTCTGGGGGAAAGGCCAGGATTTTCTGGCCACGTTCTGCATGCAGAACACTGCCAGTTCTGCACAGGTAGCTGTTTCTTTGCCCCAGTCACAATATCCCTGTTGGGTTGATGCTGCTGTTGGCAAAGCCACCGGAGCCAGCTGACGCGAGGCTCGCATTCCTTTCCCGTTAGTGATTGTTTGAGGAGAAGCAGCGAAACTTTCCAACTGCACAATTTCTTTTAGTAAAGGCTGATTAACAAAGCAGCTGGGAAAAACTGTTCCTCGGATACATTTTGGTAATGTGCCCTAAATTCAATCTATAACCCAGGATAACCCACCAGGGAGGGGGGAAATAAAATCTCCCATTGTTGAATCAAGTTCTGCAAGGATTTTTGGCTTTAAAAACTTCACGCTTCTGAGAGAGCAAAGATGCTCTCTTTGAGCAATCCAGAAAGCTTGCAAACCAAATTCCTCAGATTTCAGCATGGTGAGAGACCTAGGAGGAAGAAAGAATTAATTGCTCTTTGTCTGGGAGAGATAAGAACAGATCGACAGAGCAGCTGTTATTGCTGGCACGAAACGTGTATAAATTCACTGGGCTGTGGCATCTGGGCACGTGGCGATACACGTGGGTGAGATTTCAAGTGGGACATCTCTGCCACAGAAGCAGCCTGCTGCTTTTGTCCCGTTTGAGATGGGTGCCCACAGAGCAGCAGCGTTTAAGTTGATGGGGAATGTGGCCCTACTTACTCACTTGGGTAGTGAGTGACTTGTAGCGTAGAATGGGGTGGGCGGCTGGGAACAGGAAAGTTTCCATTTCTGAGCCCTCGGCTGCAGAATGGGGAACTTGTCCTGATGCATCGTTCTCCCAATAAAGCTGAAGCAGGACACAGTTTAGACATCCATTTTTTTAACTTTTGACCCATCAGGCAAGGCCTTACTTGAAAGGATGCTTTATTTAAGCGTGGGCACGATGCAGAAACTGGGAGGATGTGTCTGTCACACAAAGCCTGACCCTTTCTCGCCCACAAACACAAGTCCAGTTCTAATCCCTCCATGCTCTCCCTCCCGCTCTCCCCTCCAGCCCATAGAGAGCAGTGGTGATCAGTCCCACAAGATGCCAACCGACCGCTGTGTCCGGCTCACGCTGGTGAGCACAGCCAACGACCTGAAGGAGGCTTGGATCAGCGACCACCCCTACCTGGCCGTGTGCTACCTCTGGCAGTACGCGCCCACCTGGGCCTGGTGGCTGATGACCAGAATAGGCAAGAGGAGGATACAGAACTTTAAAAGCGGAGTGGTAGGTGTATTCCTCTCTCCTCTGCTTGCTTCCTCTTGTTTTTTCCTCTGCTGACAGACTCTTTAGCCATGGGATTGTTGGGATTGCATTTTGGATCCCTTTCCTTTTTCCCTCCCACTTCCCTGGCAGCCGATGCCAGGCCAGACTCCATCACTGTGTGCCTGGCAGTCAGTACGTCTGGTGGTGCCAAAGGCCTTGCTCCACTCTTTATCTCGTGGCTGCGGGTTCAGCCCTCGGCATTAACGCAGCGCTGAGCTGGGAGGCACAAGTGTAAATTATTGAATGCAGTAAGGACTGCTGAAGATCTCTCCCTTGGTTGTGTCTAGTGTTTATATCTGGCACATACTGAGCCCCCTCACAGGTGTGTCAAGCAATGCTACTGTCTGTCGGGGCTCTTCACTCGACTTCGCATCCCTGAAGATGCGCAGCATTCAGTTCTTGCACTACTGAGGGGTATTTTTCTGACTGTTTTAATTGTTGAACTTGGTAGAAAAAACCCACGGGTCAAGGTACTCAAAAAGCAGGAACTGCAAAAATCAGGCTGGCATGTGCAACTGAAAGCTTCCTGCTTCCACACTGCGACTGCCCACTGTCACAAGCTGGGTCAAGCAACGTAACACTGTGCACAAAGGACCGAAATTGGGGTGGGGAAAATAGTGATTTAATGTCCTCTCGCTCCAGGACGCTGATACCTCTTACTCAAGAAAGAAGAAGTAAGGACACATGTGTACAAAATCCTGCTTGTGCTAAGGTTGAGAAACACTTTTTGTACTGCATGATTGCAAACAGAGGCTTTTTTATCTGTTGTGCCTTTGCCATCATGTAGCTCGACAAGTCTGTCAAGCTGAGTAAAGAATAAAAATCTCTTTCTAAACGTGCCTGCTTTGTGTCAGACTCCCTGAGGCTGAATTTTTAGGCTTACAAGTGCTGAGACTGAATCGGCCAGGCAGGATTATTTTGCTTTTCTGCTGCCCTGACATTGGCAAACACTTGGTGAGCAGGCTAAAAATTACATATCCACAGGATCCCATTTCCCTCTATTTCATTCCTAATGGACCTTGAGCAAAATAAACCCTCAAATCATGGAGAGAGGAACAGGGGAAGGTTCTGCAGCAGAACAGCCTCAAGCTACAAGAGAGGGCATGGTATGAATGAGAAATCCCTTTCTCCGTGGACTGTATACAGCCCAGACACCAGTGCTCCTGTTTGTGCTGAGGGCAGACAGTGCCTTATAGGCACTTTAAGCATAAACCAGATGCTGAGTTCCCAGCTCGGTTGGAAGGAGGCCCTTCCCTACAGAACCAGTCTCAACGGTTCTGGTGTTCTTGGTGCTGGGGAGCAACTATGATTATATTTCTGAAAATGTTACCATCATCTCACTGACACCCAATTCAGCCATTAGTAAGAAGGACCTCTGCAGTGGTAACACATCGTCACTTACAAGCTTGGCGACCTTCTTGCTGTTGACGAAGTCCTCAGTAATGTTTGGATGTACCTGAGGCCACATATTATCCAGGTAAGAAAAATACTTATGTTGCTGAGAGACAATAACAATGTGCTTGAAGTGATTGAAACTTCCCAACCATAGCAAAGGACAAGCCAAGGGGGATGTTTTAAATGTGACATTTAACAAGGATAGAAAGAAAAAAGACTGCTCACATGAAGAGTGTCTCGTCTTCCACTCTTCTGGAAGAATGGAAGGGTTGTTTAACTCGCTGACACACCATTTCCCCTACTGTGGTTTGTGAAAAGTGTTCAAGAAGCAGCAGTCAGGCTGCCTGACAAAATGCAGCAACTCTTAGTACAGCACAAGTGCAGATGATGTTCTCAGGGTGCCTTAGCTTCCATCGTCTAATCCAGAGGAGATGGGGCAGCTCTGTACAGAGCAGGAGGCTTGCTCTTCGTGTCCACACAGGTTTCTCTGCTTGTTCTCTAGCAAAAGAGGTGCAAGCCTTGTGCCCAAAGAGGAGGTCCCTTCTTTTGCACGTGCTATGGACAGTGGCTGCCAGATGTGTGAGCGCAGGCCCACCTTCATGGGCCAGGCTACGGCCACCACCAGCAGGGGAAAGGACAGGATGGAAGAACAGCAGCAGAGCAGAGACCAGAGGGCAAGGACATTGTTACCTCTTTCAGAGGGGAAGCTGGGGTTCAAGGAAAATGCAGGAAGTTTCCAAAAAGGACAAAGCATTTGTGGTTGGGAAACTTAACTTCCCTAATACTTTGTTTCATTAAATTGCTTTATGGTACCTGAAAGGGACAGAGACAGTCTCTGAGACTGCACGTTCTCCGTAAAGGCTCAAAAAAGTAAAAGAAGGTGAAAATCCTGTAGTAAGAACAAAACGGTTGTTACAAACATACTTCAACACTGATCTGGTTAAATAACCATTCTCCAAATCCATGAAGAAGGTGCCTTATGCTTACCTTTTAATGATGAACACAGCAAGCTGTTGCTGTTGATAGGAATTCAGTGAAGCTGATGCACGCACCTGGTTAGAAAACACAGTTCTCAGTGGTGACACAGGAGAGGGCTGGGCAGCCTCTCATAAGCTCAGTCCTAGCTACTCTGTTCAGTAGCAGTATTCCATTGGCAATGGAACCAGGTGCTCTAAATTCCTGATAGATCAGAGAAAAGCTCCAAAAGGACCAGGACACAGCTCAAAAGCATGGAAACAGCACACACTTAACAGGGACACACGGCTGCACAGATCCGTAAAACAGGACGCAAGGCTGTAACTCGTGTTTCTGCCAAAAAGAGAATCTGAGGAGGGTCACAGGAAATCATAATGTGAATGGGGGTCAGGCTGTTACAAAACACACCGGACTGTGTGAACTGGCTGGGGGTATTAACGAGTGAGGGGCGTTAGGACACGCTGCCTGCGACAGCAGAGGACAGGATGTTACAGCACTCGGAGCTCAGCTCCACGTTCCTGTGCACAGACAGGAATTCTGCACCTACCGAATGCTGTTCCTCCATCTGGTACCAATTGATGTCTCTGCTGGAGCACCAGGGCCAGCTGCCAGCTGGGTACCAGACAGAGCAAACCAGAGGAAAGCAGGAGAAAAGGATCACAGTGCTCTCCAGTTTTTTCTCCACTTGTTTATTCATTTTGCAGAAGACGATAAAAGATTGCTGATGCAAAGAAAACGTAATTCAATTTTCTGTGACCATAACGAAGGCAAGCAGCAAGAGGCTTACAAGGAGACAGGGAGGTTTAATTAGGTTTAGGAAAAAAACAAACTTTCCAGCTGCTGTAAGAACAGCGGAGAACTAGAGAGAGCTTCTTGATGAGCTCATGATACTCCTGGTCTTGAAAGCTTTAAGATCAGATGAAACATTTGCCAGAAGCGGTTCCTTTTGAGAGGGAGCCCAAATAGGTGTTCTCTGAAAGGCCTTCCAGATCTTACTAACTTATTCTGTACTTCCAGATACAGTTCTTCGGCAAGAAAGGTGATTTCTGGTTCTCAGCACTCTGTTATTTATGCTTCCACCCATCAGTCACCTGCTAAGAGCTGCTTCCATTCATGTAGTGTGTGAATTTCATCCCCTACGTTACTGTTACATCCTGCAGTTTGATGGGTGTTTCCTCACCACTTCTAAATTCCACTACAAGGCCTGCATTTATGGTCACTGATCAAAAGAAAGGGCTCATAGCCAGGGACACTGTATAAGGGCTGTGACACACTTTTCTCTGACACAAAAAGGTCTTAGAGGTGAGGAGTAAAAGTAATAAACCACTCCAAATTATACAGCTCTGTGTGTTCTGAACCTGTACAGATTCAGTTCCAGAGCAGATCCAATTTAAATCGATTCTAAAGGTTAAGGACAATTGCCTGCGCTTGGCAGATGCCAGCAGTAAGGGCAGGGTAACTGGGGCCAGTAAGTGAATTACCAACTGCAGCAGATGGAGACATCCTTCTGCTGATGAAGAAGAAGCCGTGGGAACGGTGACCAAGCTTTGAGTACACGGTGGCAGTGTAGAAACACCAAAATAATATTGTGCTTAGCCTTGTAAATCTTTGTGTAAGAGAAGGTCACAAGAGAAAGATATGCGCGGTGTGGAAAGATCCAGAGGCTCTGTAAAGGGGTATATAAATCTTGCTTAGATTGTAATAAAGGCCTTCAGTATTCACTGTACTGGAGTCTGTCCCTTAATCCAGCACAGGTAACTGTTGATCCAGGGGTGGTAACAAAGAAGATAAGCCAGCCCCTGGAGAGGTAACCCAGGCCTGTTCTCAGAGAGTTTTGCAATATTACCAACCAACCGCCACGTTCTGTTCTAACCTCTGGTAAGACCAAAAAACTTCTTGCACAGACAGCTGGATTCCCTCCCATCCCATCACAAAGTTCTTGCTGTAGTTGTTGAAGACTGGTTAGTAACGTGGACATCGGTTGCAAAAACCAGCATATTTTATATATATATTAAATACATGGATATGGGAAGAAGGAAATCAAATGCATCCGTTTGGATTTAGATTCCTTCTCTCCCCTCATCACGCATTCACTTCCCTCCGTGTGTCACAGGGGTTATTGATATGCTGGAATGCACTGTTTTACAGGTTTTTTTAGTACAAGACCAGTACTTTGTTAGACTTCGTCCCTTATTATTTTGAGAGAGCACAGCTGATAAGTTGCTGTGACTAAGGAAGATCAGCTACCGTCAGATATTGTAACAAGTGCTAAAATTGAACTCAGTCCAACATAAAATGGCCAGAATAAAACCCAAACCATACAGATAGTCATATGTACGGTTTGGTTGCCGACCCTGGGGCTGGCAGTACTGCAGAGAGCTGTAACCTGGCTGTCAGTGCAGGTCACCTGTCCGACTAGTGAGAAGGAAATGGAAATATATATAAAAAACACACCAAAAGTAACAATCAGAATTATGCTGCTCTTCTTGAAACTGGAGAAGAGAATTTTGGCATCTCCTGGCTCGACAGCCACACAGGCAATGGTGTCTCACGTGTTCGAGCAGCAAGAAGATAAACCTTCCCGGCTGCTGAAGGTTCTAGCTGGCACCATTTCTCTCCTAGCTCTGTACAGTGGCTTGGCACTGCCGGCCGACGCCATTTTGAGACTGAAATCTTATCTGTAGGGTATAAAGGTAGCATTTGAGTCCCAACACGTGGATGGAAAATACAAAGCAATAATAAACCAAAACAAAACGTGCTACCGACATTCTAGAACAGAGGCAGATGGAGAAGTTCAGATGAATAAACAGGGTAGCCAAGGGGTGGGTCTGCAGCTTGCACGGTGAGGTTCCCCAGCAGAACAGGGTGTGCCTGGATGCTGTAGCGCTCTTCATCGTCATTGGTAGCGGTACAGCAGCTCCCAGGACAGATTTGCCCACTGACCTCGGACAGCTTCGTCGTTAAGTTTTCCCACTTGTACTAACAATTCCTGAAGAGCGAGGACTCGCCCGGTGTAAATGCCCTTTAAGAACAAACAGATCAAGATGTTCAGACATTCTGAGAATGTAATGGTTTCCGATTGGAAGGGGGAAGGTTTAGATTAGACACTAGGAAGAAATTCTTCACAATGAGGGTGGTGAGACACTGGACTGATGACAGGTTGCCAAGGGAAGTTGTGGACGGCCCCTCCCTGGAGGTGTTCAAGGTCAGGTTGGACGGGGTCTTGATCAGCCTGGTCTGGTGGCAGGAGCCCCTGCCCATGGCAGGGGGGTTGGACTGGATGACCTTCAAGGTCCTCTCCAACCCAAACCATTCTATGATTCTATGATTTTGGTTACAAAGCACTAAACGAAGCTTGGGGGCTACACACTATCAATATCATCCCTTTAAAAATGGCAAAGTGACTAAACCAGCCTCCTCAGTTCAATTCTTCCACCTGGAAAGACAGTCTGGAAATACTGCTGCATCTGAAGAACACCACAGTGTGATTTCCAACAACATTGATGTCAGCTCCTGTCTAGTAAAATAAAACTCTGGATGCACAGCCCTGATGTGGAAACCAGCAGTGGAAAAGAAACCCACCTTGCTTACTGGTGATTTTTATCCTTACCATGTTTGGGTCGTGCCCCAGTGAAAAGAGGTATGGCTTTTCCTGAAGAACGGCCTGCTGCCACTCGAGAGCCGACACCAGGCCAATGTACCAATCGCTGTCGTACCCTTCCAGGTAGTTCACCAGCTCTCTGAAGTTCTCAACTGGACCCAGGCTTGCTCTATCAACCCTAAGTTTAAAAGTGTATCTGGAAGCCACAAAGAGCCACGCAGTGAGTACCGCAGCAAAAGACGAGAGGAAGAAAGCCTCTTCAGGCTGCAAATGACAGGCTGGCACCATCAAACGTTATCAAGCACCAGCAGCTTTCTAAGTTATTGCTCATCAGCTGCGTCACTAGAAGTTAGCACGGGTGGGCTTTTAGCTCACCCAGATGGGAAACACATCAGCTTGAACATCTTTCATTCACCTTAAACACCGCTACCACTGCCTGATAATGGAAAGTGCCAAACATCCAACTCCACCACAATTCCCTTAGATTATGGGGACAATGAGAATGGGTCGGTTTTTCTCCACTTAACACAGCAGATTTCCAGCTCTGGAGGCAGCTGCTCTGGGGAATGGAAGAAGAAAGGAATCTCCATATCGAAGTCTTCACTGCTTGGAGTTACAGGCAACGTTTCTGTAGCTACAAATACAATTACACGATTCGGTTTTGACATAAACTACTCTTAGTGAAGTGATACTTTCAAAGTACAGAACTCCCTATACCATTTTTGTCACTGAGAGAGTGTTTTTCTTTTACCTGAATGCTTTTAATGCAAGCTGAAATATCTCGAGTTTGCTGGTCAGCCAGTCCAAACCCACAGACCACGGAATTCCACCAGTGTACGCTCTGAACACGTGGCTCTGGGCAGGCACAGCGTTATCCAGTCCAAACAGACCAAAACAACATGACAATGCTCCATGCACGTACAAGTCTTTCAAAGCTTTATCTTTCATAGGATCTTCAAGTAAATTGAAAGGCTTTTCTTCCAGATGAAAAAAGTCCAGCTGAGTCAAAATGAAATGGTACCATCCTTCTGGAAACCTCTGCCTCATTTCATGGGCTTTGGAAGCAGGAACCGGGGTGTTTGCCATTCTCCAGGGATGCTCAATAGCTCTGAGTAACAGCAGCTGAATTCAACCTGTACATAGCAAGCTCTTTTCTTGCAATAATTTTTCTCTGAGAAAATAAAGATATGTTTGATTGTCAGTATTTCCACAACTGGACCTGCAAATCCAACCAGAGATAACAAGAACAGCAAAGCACCCGCTGCAATATTAGACACAAGCCAATGTCTTAAAAACCACAAAGCTTTGCCTCACACAGATCTTTTTTTAGCCAGCTTATTGAAGATGCTGTGTCACAGGCTAGATGATAAAACATTTCACATCTGCTAAGCATGTCAGCTGCAAGACTGGCTAACACAGCAATAACATCTTAAAACTGACTGTAACACCAGGTAAATTAGTTACAGTGTTGGAAGGTTATACAGCAAAATGCCTGCATGATTTCAAAACATTAATGCCAATCCTCAGTACGCAGCCACAGTAAGTGAAGCCTTTCTCTAGCACCAATATCCACATCAGTCTGTCCTGAAAACAGCACAAGTAATGCGATCCAGGGAGAGACAGACCTAGACAAGAGAAAAACAAAGTAAAAACTATGGTTCTACGCTGTATTATATTGATGAAAACCTTTCCTACTGCCAGCAGAGGAATTCAGCTGCAAACACAAAATATTTCTGCATCAGAACCAGTTAAAACTGGCTAACTCATACCCCAGAACCTTCTAGGAATGAGTTGCAATGCCTGATGTTGAAGTTGTAGTGCTGCCTCTATAAAAGCCGTGGAAATCTGGGAAATCCCCAGAACTGGAGGACTACAATATTCATACTGGCCCAGGGTTAAGCAACCCCACCCTCAGTTCCCTTTGTAGACACAATTTGATGATTAAAGGTGATCTTTGGCTGCATTTCCAAAGGCAGAGCTCACAAAGATCTCACCTGGAGATCTAAAATTCTTACGAGTACTGAATACACTAAAGAATCATCGTCGAGTGCGTGAGTATCTTCACAGCCCTATTTGCTGCAGAGTGAGAAGTTTTGTTATGGGAGAAATGGAAATCTAACTCAATAGCCATGACCAGTTCCTAAATTGACTTGTCTATTCCTGAATGATCAGAAAATGTCCCTTAGGATACAAAATCTAGAGTGTAAACTATTTTGCTCAGGTGTCAGCTTACCACTGACATAATACACACTCATTTCACAGGTACATAAGTAGAGGCAGAGAGACAGAGCTACACTTTGAAGGGCACCTGCTCGTCTTTACAGACCTGTGGCTCAGTATCGTCCACACTGAACACTGACAGTAGATACAGTGAAAATCACCTGTAGTCTTTCTGAAGCACCTCTGGGCCGTGTGTGTGTGTAATAAATCTGATCCCACTTTCTTAAGTTTGACATCACCCAAAATACAGCCACACAAAATAAAATATGAAAACCAAGTCCCGAACAACTTCAGGTCACACATCAAATTAATTAGCGCTCAAAAATCCCAGAAACTGGCTCACATCTTAAAAAGTAGACGACCTGTTCCAATGAAAAGTCCATAGCATCTGATGGTTATACCTTATTTCTTTGAAGTTAGAACCAACTGCCAAGTTCTCCAATGGTGCTGTCCACAAGCATGACATTTGCTGCCAGTTTATAACCTGCTTTCGCTCTCACTCAAGTCTAAGTGATCACTCACTGGCACAGAGAATTTTAGTTTCAGAAGGTTGTAAGATGAAAGCAGTGAAACCAACCATCAAGCTGTAGTGAAATTTTAAGTAACCTTTTCTATCCCACTGAGCTCATGAAGTGCATTTTCTTGCTAATAGTTTGCAAAGATTTTAATTCTTCCCTTGCTAAAGCTACTAAAACTCCTTCACATCAAAAATACGGTTCTAAATTAAAACAGAGGCACGCAAAGTGGTGCCTCTTCATTTTGAGCTCATCTGAGAACATCACATTTTTTCGTGCTTGAAGACACTCATTCAGATTTTCCCATTAAAGAGGAGACTTATTTCTCCCTCAAGGCCGGCAGTTTTAATTATTTAATCTGAGCCATACGTGCCACCACAGCTATGATGGCAATAGGGAAATACATACATATAAAAAATATAGTATGTGTAGATATAAAATAGATACAACAGATAGATATAAATATATATTATACAAGATAAATATATCTATTACTTATCTAGAACACACATATGCTGATGCAGTTTACAAATTTCTTTAGGGAGAAAAGCTTCCTAGTCTAATTTTTTTTAACAGCTCTCTCTACACCAGTACTAAAGTGCAGCAAAATGAAGCACAATAAAGCACTTGCACACAGTCTTCAGAAAAGTATGATTAAGGTTAACTACAAAAAGATTTGGGTAGATACTGTTCCTGAGTCTCTCCTTATTTTAAAGATAACAAGCCAGAATTATTTCCTTACAAGACTGTAACAAGTAGAGATCTATGAGAAGGACAGAAGTAATCACTTTTTCCTCAGCTGAACAATCTCGAAACATAAGTTTTAACCTGTGCTGTGAAATGTAGCTTAAAGCACGTCCTATGATTCTCCTCCAGCAAAGCCACGCTTCCCAAAGTGTTTACCTGCACTCCTCCACAGCACTGCTAGCCCACCTACCTAGGCTACCGGCTGCTAGTGCAGACTGCACCGCCACCGCCAAACTCGGAACTACCTGCTGGTAGTACACGGTATCGGAGCAAACGCACGCCGCAGTGTCCACAGGTCCTGGCCAGCTTCAGACAGGCCTGGGAAAGCTAATCGAAAACACCGGTAACGTGAAGAGCGGCAGCAAAGGAGAAGAAAGGAGCGCAGAGGTGGCAACGAAGGTCAGCAGGATTGGGAAGAAAACCAGATTGAGTGTGATTAAGGTGGCGGCAGATTTCCAACGTTGCTTTTTCTCTGTCCACGACATCAAAAGAATAGCCATAGTAAACTGCAACTTTGAGACAAACTGAAGCAGTCGATCCCGTAGGATACCAACCTGCGAGATACATATAACAAGCACATGTTGATTTGTATTCTGTATCATACTCAGCACTGCCAAAGCTGCCTGATTGACAATAACATTAAGAAAATGAAGAGTGATTATCCTTGACTGGTGCTACAGCGTACACCTTGGCACACAGGCTTTTAGCCTCTATTTGCAAGGTTCTGCACTCTGTCATTCCCTAAGACAGGAAGACAAGGAAACAAAGACGTTAAGAGCTATCTACTTAAATATGTATTATGACAATTACCAGCAAGAGTCTGATTCCTGTATCAAGGCTCCTGTTCACAGTATCACAGTATGACAAAGTTGGAAAGGACCTCTGAGATCATCAAGTCCAACCTATAACCCAACACTAACACCAACCATCATCTAGACCATGGCACTCAGTGCCACATCCAATCTCCCCTTAAACACCTCCAGGGTCGGCGACTCCACCACCTCCCTGGGCAACGCATTCCAATGGCCAATCACCCTTTCAGTAAAGAACTTCTTCCTCACATCAAGCCTAAACTTTCCCTGACGAAGCTTGAGTCCATGCCCTCTAGTTCTGTCACTGGTCACCTGAGAGAAGAGACCAACCCCTGCCCGACTACAACCTCCTTTCAGGTAGCTGTAGAGAGCAATGAGGTCTCCCCTGAGCCTCCTCTTCTTTAGACTAAACAGCCCCAACTCGCTCAGTCGCTCCTCATAGGGCTTATGCTCCAGCCACTTTACCATCTCCGTTGCCCTCCTCTGAACACATTCCAGTATCCTGACATCTTTCCCAAACTGGGGGGCCCAGAACTGTACACAATATTCCAGATGAGGTCTGACTAGTGCCGAGTACAGGGGGACGATAACTTCTCTGGTTCTGCTCACCACACTATTCCTGATGCAGGCCAGAATGCCATTGGCCTTCTTGGCCACCTGGGCACACTGCTGGCTCATGTTGAGCTTCCTGTCAACCAGCACTCCCAGGTCCTTTTCTGCCTCACTACTCTCCAGCCACTCTGTCCCCAGCCTGTAGCTCTGCATGGGATTGTTGTGTCCAAAATGAAGTACCCGACATTTGGACTTATTAAACATCATCCCATTGGAATCGGCCCATCTCTCCAATCTGTCCAGGTCCCTCTCCAGGGCCATCCTACCTTCTAGCAGATCAACCCTTCTTCCCAGTTTGGTATCATCTGCAAACTTGCTGATGATGGACTCAATCCCCTCATCCAGATATTCTATAAAGATATTAAACAGGACCGGACCCAACACCGATCCCTGGGGGACACCACTGGTGACCGGCCGCCAACTGGATGAGACACCATTCACCACCACTCTCTGGGCTCGGCCATCCAGCCAATTCCTAACCCAGCACAGAGTGCTCCCATCTAAGCCACGGGCTGACAGCTTCTTTAGGAGTCTACTGTGGGGGACAGTGTCAAAGGCCTTGCTAAAGTCCAGGTATAACACATCCACAGCCTTCCTCTCATCCACCAGGCGAGTCACATGGTCATAAAAGGAGATCAGGTTGGTCAGGCAGGACCTGCCCCTCCTAAACCCATGCTGGCTGGGCCTGATCTCTTGACCGTTCTGCAGGTGCCGCATGATTTCACCCAGGATTATCTGCTCCATGATTTTACCTGGGACCGAGGTCAGGCTGACAGGTCTGTAATTACCTGGATCATCCTTACGGCCCTTCTTGTGGATGGGCGTCACATTGGCCAACTTCCAGTCTTCCGGGACCTCTCCGGTGAGCCAGGACTGTTGAAAGATGATGGAGAGCGGCTTAGCAAGCTCATCCGCCAGCTCTCTCAACACCCTAGGATGGATCCCATCCGGCCCCATAGACTTATGAGGGTCCAAGTGGCTCAGCAGGTCTCTAACTTCCTCCTCATGGATTGCAGGAGGGCCAACCCTGCCCCCATCAACCACTTCAGAGGGCCAACTGTCAAGCGAGCTGACATCCTTGCTGTTGAAAACTGAGGCAAAGAAGGCATTAAGTACCTCGGCCTTCTCTGCATCAGTGGTTACTATATTTCCCTCCACATCCAACAAGGAGTGGAGGTCGCTGCCGCCCTTCTTTCTACCATTGATATATTTATAAAAACTCTTCTTATTATCCTTAACAGAAGTGGCCAATTTGAGCTCCAACTGGGCTTTTGCTTCCCTGATTTTCCTCCTACACGACTTAACAACATCTTTGAACATGACGTGGCTTACGTCCCCTTCTTTCCAACGATGATACATCCTCTTTTTCTTACTTAGTTCCTTCAGAAGCTCCCTACTCATCCAGGCCGGACGTCTGCCCCTACGACTCTTCTTACAACACATGAGGACAGCCCGCTCCTGCGCCTTCAAGATTTCATTCTTGAAGTGTATCCAGCCTTCCTGGACCCCCTTGCTACTAAGAGATATTTCCCAGGGTACTTTCCTGACCAGTTCCTTAAATAATCCAAAATCTGCCCGCCGAAAGTCCAGCATCAATGTTCTTTTCCTGTCTTTTCTTTTTACATTGTTTAGAGAGAACCTGATTATCTCATGATCACTACACCCCAGACAGCCTCCGACAACAACATCACCCACCAGCCCTTCTTTGTTTGTAAACAGCAGGTCAAGAAAAGCCTCACCCCTGGTGGGCTCACTCACCAGCTGCGACAGAAAGCAGTCCTCAATACACTCTAAGAACCTCCTGGACTGCCTCCTCTCGGCAGTGTTAAGTTCCCAGCAGATATCCGGGAGGTTAAAGTCTCCTAAAAGAACAAGGGCAGCCGATCTAGATGCAGCCTCCAGCTGCTTAAAAAATAGAAGATCCACCTCCTCATCCTGGTCGGGCGGTCTGTAACATACTCCAACCAGGAGGTCAGACCTGACCGCCCCTCTGACCCTTACCCATAGGCATTCAACCTGGTCATCACAGATCTCGACTTCGACAGCATCCAGGGTTTCCCTAGTGTAGAGGGCCACCCCTCCACCCCTCCTCTCACGCCTGTATCTCCTGAAGAGCCTGTAGCCTTCCATGGCAGCACTCCAGTTATGAGAGTCGTTCCACCACGTTTCCGTGATAGCAACTATGTCATAGCTCTCCCGCTGGACCAGGACTTCAAGCTCCTCCTGTTTGTTTCCCATACTGCGTGCGTTTGGGTACATGCATTTCAGCTGGGTTACTGATGACACCCTTTGAGATGGCTCATCCTCCACAGGAACATCTTTGGTGAGCCTAGTTACTCCCCCCTCCTCCCTCATGCCTAGTTTAAAGCCCTCTCAACAAGTCCTGCCAGCTCCTGAGCTAGGATCCTCCTACCCTTTGGAGTTAGACGAGACCCATCTGAGTCAAGCAGGCCAGGTGCCGTAAAGGTTTCCCCATGATCAAAGAACCCAAAATTCCTCTGCCGGCACCAGCCCCTAAGCCATTTATTAACAGCATATATTCTCTTGTTCCTATCTGTATACATCCCTGCCACTGAAGGAACCGAGCAGAACACCACCTGTGCTCCTGCCCTATCCAGTGACCGTCCCAGCTCCTGGAATCCCTTTTTGACTACCCTTGACCCTCTTTTCGCTAGCTCATCACCACCAGCTTGTACCACCGCAAGCAGGTAATAATCTGATGGTTTAACTAGGTCTGGGAGTCTCTTGGCAATGTCGTGTACCCGGGCTTGGGCAAGGCAGCAGACTTCCCTATGAGTTGGGTCCATCCTACAAATAGGGCCCTCCGTCCCTTTCAGAAGGGAGTCTCCCACTACAATGACCCTCCTTTTCTTTTTCTTACTTGAAGTCCTGACCTGTCTGACGGGCAATGTGTGGTTAAGAGTCTCCTCGGGTGAGTTCTCTGTCACACTATCCTCCACCTGAGCATCAAACTCCAACAACCCAAACCTGTTTTGTAGGGGTAGTTGGAAAGGTGGCATTTGAAAGGGAGGTCTATAACCCCCACGAGAGCAGACCTGCTCCCAGTCCTCCTCACCAACCAGGTCACTCCCCTTATCCTGTTGATGAGGAATATGGCATTCCTCAGCCTCCTGGGGAGGATTACTGGGAGGAGAGAGGGTTCTACTCCACCAGTCTATCTCCCTTTCACTTTCTCGAATACTCCTCAACCTCTCCACCTGGTCCTTAAGATCTGCAACCATAAGGAGCAGATCTTGAATCTGTTCGCACCTCAAACAAACATTTTTGGTATCGTCCTCAGGAACCACAAGTAGGCTTAGACACTCCCTGCAGTCCCGAGTCTGGGCAGCGGCGTCCCGTAATAGCGATTCTGTTTGGACGCCTACACTCCTGGTGGCAGAGGCTTTACCACGCCTGATCACCATTGCTGCAGGGGAGTGGGAAGCCAACTACCTGCCAGAGAGTGCCTGCTTGCCCTGCGCTCCGGTCGCTGGCGCTCCCAGGGAGATGTTTAAATTCCCTGTGGCTTCTTCCGGGACCGCCCCCCTACCACGCGGTCGGTCCACGTGACAGTTGCCGCTTCTGGGGTTCAGAGAGAGTCACCCTGCCGGGGTCCTCTCCTGAGCTTTTGCCTTCCCCTAGGAACTCTCCACCCGCCCAGATTGAGCACCCAGCTGCAGTACTCACCGTTCCTGCCGCCGGTCACGCCGAATCAAATCTGTTCCACCAGAGGTCTGGATTCAACACCAGCATTTGTGCTAAAGACACAACTACTATGTCCACCAGGGCATTTTCGGGATGCTGCCAGACCTAAAACAGAGATCTGTCAGACATCCATTTACAAATGTATTTATTGAGCTCTGCTTTCATGATCTGGGATATTTCTTCCAAGTCACCTTCATACTTAAATCACACAGAGGATGATTTATTAAGCTAACATATTTAAAACTCAAATTGCCATCCTAAATATCCTTGTGAATCCAATGCAAACACACACAGAAGGAAGATTTTGTAGCGCACGGTCTAGTGGCAGGAATGCAATCATAGCAAATGGAGACACTGTAATTGAAATAAAAGAAATATTGAATTCCTTTAGGAAACACAATTCACGTCTACAGAGGTAAACAATCTCATTGAATCATAGAACGGGTTGGGTTGGAAGGGACCTTAAAGCCCATCCAGTTTTAACCCCCCACGGGCACCTCAAGTTGCTCAAGGCCCCCTACAACCCGGCCTTGAACACCTCCAGGCACAGGGCATCCACAGCTTCTCTGGGCAAATTGGGCCAGTGCCTCACCACCCTCTTTGGGAGGGTGAGCATCAGTTCCCTCAATTGATGTTATTTTATAAAATTAAATAATTCAGATCAAATTTTGGTTCCCCCAAACAGATTTGCTTGTAATTAACCTACCAGAAAGGAGACGGTTCCCTTTACCAGCAAGTTGTAAGAACCAAATATTTAGTCAGCTTGAAGACTCTCAATTCATTTTTGTGGCACAGAACCTTTGAAAAAAACTCTACCGGAGCCATTTTTTTCCAAAAGTCAACACTGATGTTCTAACTAAAATCCTTTAAAAGGCCTTTCTTTCTGAGCTGGACTTCTAAAAGCTCAGCTTTTTAAATTTACCCTTAAACAAAAAACAACTAAAATCACTAATTGCTTTCAAATGCTCTGAACCAGTAATTTTGATCTCAATACACAATTCAGAAAAATATCAACAAATATTCCCAGCTGCTTGTTTTTTCTTTAGTACATCCATAGGGTCTTGCACACGGAGCACATCTAGCGTTGTTTCAGTCTTCCTACAATCATCATCTAACACCCAACAGACAGCGCGTATTCCTACCTAGCGTTAGTAAAATCCTCCTGACAACACCAACTTTCATCAGCCTTCTTTGCTTCTCCATGAACACAGGCACAGTCCTCACATCCTTTGGATAAAAGGCGTTTTGGAAGACTCCAAACAAGTACACTCTCTGAATCTCTCCAAGAATCCACACCACTATAAGTAAGAGGAGCAGAACGTAACTCGCTATGGCCTGAGGACTGGCTTTGGAAAACGATGAAAAGCCTGCAAATCGGTGCAGCAGGCTCGCTTCTAGGAGAGCAAATGTCAATACAGTCAGATAAAACATAAATTCCCTCCACCCAAATTGCATTCTAAGACCTCATTGCTGGAGGCTAAATGGCTGATTTTGGTGTGTTTGAAGGCAAAACCAATCTCGCTTAGGTTAAAACTCAGTATGAACCCAAATCCAGTCATGAAGAGGAGCCCACTGAGAGTGCTGGGAATGAAATACGATGCTATTGCTGTTCCAGCAGAAATGAGAAACATTACTAACAACCTGTGAAGGAGAAAATAAAAAAGATTTGCTTGAAAAGAAAAAGGTAATGAACAACATTGATATATTAAAATTACATAAACAACATTTACTTTGTGATACTTGACATAGGTGAACCTCCTAGTCCAAACTCTAACAGTTGTTCCATTGCCCATAGAAAAAGTGCGTCAAGCGGAGGCAGGATTCCCATTGCCCATCAGAATGGCAGAAAAAGAAATAGGACGTGCAAAATCTGGTTTGTCTGTTCTAGAGTGGGTGTGCTGAGGGCAAACCTGGATAAAAGAAGAAATGTATTTGACTTCCCTGAAGGAAAAGATAACCAAGGTGTGGGAAGACTTTTTGTTTAAACACTACTGCAAATCCAGAAGCATAAACATTGCATATTGTATCCACAAAATCTCAAATGGTATCTTCTAAAAGGAAAAATAAGGACATAAATTTATGCTTGGCACAGTAATACAGTAATTAATAACATCAGAACACAGGATAATTGTTCATTCAAAAGACTTGAAGACTTATCATTACACAGATGTGTCAAGTGATGCAAGTATGCTAATCATTTTGATACCATTGTGATAATCAAATCAATAAATACTTGTGCAAAAATCAGGGTCCAGACCTCAACCTTGTAACACAAAAATCCTAGGAATGTTTTCAAAATTACAAAAGCAAAACTTTATGCAAGTCCAAGATCCAAGACATAAGCGTTAACGCTGAAGGGTCCGGCACGTTGTGCGTTCATCGAGAGATAAACTCTTTTTAGGAATACAAAATGTTATTTTCTACATAGAAGTATTAAAATTTTCCTGTAAAAACTCAAGGATCAGTATTAGAAATTTGCATAAAATCGAAGCCATACATAACTCACCAGCTAGCTAATAAACTGACAGGTGGACTGCTAAGATATTGGGTTTCTCTCTATATCCTACTAAAAGAATTTTGTCAGGAATTTAAAGAACACCTGAATTTTCTCCTCAGGAAATTAGAAGAGTTTGGTATCCAAGACCACGGGTAAAATTCTCATAGCATAACTGAAGAGGTAACAAAAAAAAATAAAAAAAATAATTATTATCATTAACAGAGACATCTCCAAGTGCAAAACTAGAAAAATCAAAAATACCTTTTAAAATGCATTTCATGTACCACAACCATAATACATTGATGAGACAAAGTGATATAAACATCACCCGACAGGTGCAGAAAGTAAATGTAAAAGCACCTTACTTTAAAACATTCTACAAATACTTTAGCTAAGACGCTCATCTCAAAAGTGGAAACATAAAAATCTCATGTTTGTATACTGACTCGGTTCTTTTTCACTATAAAAGCACTTTAAAGTCCAAGTTCAAAATCCATATAACAAAGATATAATGACATTCACACTTGCTGATCTATTCACTAAAACCAAATTCACGGTTCTTTTTAAACTGTAATTCAAAACCCCAGAAAATCACTTTGTAGAGTTTAAATAAGAAAATCTTCCAGGATGAAATCTGGATCTAAACCCAGTGCTCCTGAAGCGTGCAGTGTTTAGATTGATGTTAAGTCAGGAACACGTTTTTTGAAAACACATCTTTTAAAAGGATGTTGATGCAAGTACTTTTGTACAAAAATACTGCCATTGACACAATAGGAGGCGATTTTAGCTGTCTTACCTAGAAACTGCTCTAACTGCTCCTCCTAATTTACATGGAATGCTATAAAAATTTTAGAACTACCTTTTATGCACAGTTTAGACCCTCAATTTTTACCATATGCTCTTCTAGCTTCTTGCTTTGGATTCCCTACAGTTGATTAGAATCTCAAAGTAAATTTTCCTCAGAAGAATCATTTCATCTTTGGCATTAAAAACATATAGAAAAGCCATTATTTTAACCAGATAAATGCTCTTTTATGTTTCCCTGAGTGCAAGATCGACTGCAATAAAGACAAAAATGTAGAAAGGTCTCATCAGAGCAGTGATTTCATAAGTACCCAGTGCTTGGAAAGCAGCTGTTTCGGTCGCTGTATTTATGATTAACGAGTACTCTCCTATACCTATGGTCACCCATCCAAACACAAAGATCATAACAGTTCCTCCAAGTTTATTCTATGACTCTATGCTGGACATGGAGAAGATGGTGCTCTAACAGCAGTGGGTGATGCCCACAGGGAAATCTCCACTCACGCTCTCTAATCACTCCCGGGAAAAATCTCTTTGGAAGCAATGACCTGTCACAGGAACAGAGATCCTGCCATAGACAGGCCCCTTCCCACCACCAGGATATACACCACCACCTGCCTATCGGTGTCACGAAGGCACCAAGAGCATGGCTGCTGTCCGCAAGCACCAAAGTCAGCACCAAGGGAGCCCATCTGACGGGCTCTCAAGGAGCAAAGCTTCCACGGCTCACAGTACCTGTGAGTCTCAAGGGCTTGGGAGGCTTCCGTGTGCTTTGTGAAGGGAGCCCTGGCAGCCCTGTCCTGCTGCGGACTCGGTACTTTGTGGGTGTTGGGGCGCAGGCGGCCCAGCACAGCTGAGAGTCCCTGAGCCGTGGGGTGCCAAAGGGTGGGGCTGGTGGGTGGGCAAGAGCGTGATTGGCTGCAGCGCCTGTGATGTCACAAAGGACAGGTCACAATGGTGACTGTTATAAGGCAGCCCTGCCCCAGTACGACTTGGGAGGTCAGTGAGTGCACCCCTGGGGGAGGCTGTGTTGGACAAGAGCTGGGGTGAAACGAGGCCTCCTGGTGGGCTGGGTTCTCCCCTGGCATCGAGGCCCCAGCCGCTCACAGGAGTGCCTTGAGCAGGGCACGGTGCAAAGGCCTTGCTTCCTCGCAGCTGCCTCAAACCCTTTCCTACCTGCCCCCAGGTCCCTACTGCTCCCATCTCCACTGCCCCTGCCGCCAGCTCTGTCTCTCCCAGCCCCTCTGAACCTCTTCTCTCCCTCTTCCTGCAGGCCATGGCTGTCGCACAACTCCTCCTCTCCATTTTGCTGTTCTTCTTCCAGAAACTGCCAATGGTAGGTGATGACCTGGATAAGGCCACGCATGACCGCATGCAGGAGCGTGAGGAGAAGCTGAGCTGGGAGATGACTCGTCTGCTGCATGAGATAGAGCAGAGGGGTCTGGTGCTGTGGGGCATGGAGCAGAGGGGCCTGTTGCAGATGATACAGAAGCAGCACCAATTCGGCTGGAATGCCCTGGTTTTTGCTGCCTTGCAGCAGTGGCAGTTCTGGGTTGTTGTTGAAGTCCTCGTCCTGCTCTTTGGGCTCTGGTGGTGGTTCAGGAAAAGGAGCCATGTGACAAACACCAACGACGAGGAAAATTGCAGTCTATATATGGAGCAGGTCGAGGATGAGAATGACCTGGAATGGATTTCTGAAGAGCATGTACAGTGGAGAGTTCTGGACAGGGTCAGAGAGTGCAAGCAGGCAGAAAACCTGGTGTTCACTTTTGTCTATATCATCGGAAAACTGTCATCAAGCAATTTCTTCCCAGTGCTGCAAAAACCCATCATGGTGGGCAGTGAAAGCTGGAGTACCTGTGAGGGTGTTTCAATCTACTATTTTGTTGTGCCCCTGACGCCCCCTCACGGGCACACTTTTGACACAAAGATGATCTTTTCAGAAAAAATGTCAGCAAGGAACTTCCACATCCGTGTGGAGTTGGTGTGCACCTGCACAATGGAGCAGGGGGTGCAGAGGATGTGCTGCTTGCTCCACCAGTCTGAGGAGGACCGGAGGTGCAATCAGGACCTCAGCCTCCTACACACACTCTGCACAGGCTCCTACCTGGATGCGGAGAAAGTTGCCTGCTGGTTCAAGCAAAAGCTAGAAGAAGTCCAGAAGACTTTGCCTCAGTTTTACCAGCACTGTCTAAAGGTGCTCCCCTCCAAACGCTCCTGCAAAATACAGGTGACTAGACGCAACCAGAAAATCTTCAGAATTCAGGTGGAATTTGGGGTGCAGCTGGGCGACTCAGACACCTTCTTGAGCAGCGAGACAACAGAGGGTCCCTTCCTGCCAAGCACAATGTGGCCAGAGACCTATGTTATGGAAGAGTAGGAAACCACCTACTTCAAATGACTGCTGCACCTGCATCCTGGTGGATACAAGCTTTTCCACCTACACCTTCCAGACTGTTGTGATACACCTCCTGACCATCACGCACCCATCACACCAGAGTAGGAGGGACTGCCTGCTGCCGTTGCTGCATGCCATCTTCTACTGTGCTGCTCCCTGGCAGAGAAACGCCTCAACCACTTTTTCTTTGGCAATGGGAACGTGCCCAAGGAGGTCATCTTGCTCCCACATTTCCAAATGGCTGAACCGCTCAACCTCTACCAGCACCTCGCACAGGGCCCACGTGCTCATGCTGAAGCAAAGCGAGAGTTCCTGGTGCTGCGAGATCGGCTCAGAAGCGTGCTGATTACAGACACTGAAAGAGGTCTGCACGCACACAGCTGTGTTTGTGGGTCTCACAGCGGATGGCAGATGACATCCTCACACTGCAGGGGAGAAGTGGGGTCTGATGCAGCTGAAGAGGCCATTGCAAGAGGCTTGCGCCAGAGACGCCTCTTTCCATCTGGATGGCGATCATCCCCGTCTCTTCGAGAGAGTCCATTCCCTCTGCAATATGTACACAGTTGCCAATAAATAGCATGTTTGAACAAATGCTGCGTCCGTGCGTGTCTCAGCTTCACTTTGTCCGGGAACACGGGCACAGGGTGCTGCCTGCTCAGCGGCCACAGAGCCGGGGAGCATTTTGCAGAAGAGCTGACGCAGTGGACTCTGGTTTCACTGATCCCCCAAACTGTCTGAGCTCCTGTGTTGTGGTAATTGGGAAGCTGTGAAGCACTGGAAGAGGCTGCCCAGGGAAGTGGTGGATTCACTGCAGGTGTTCAAGAAGTGTGTAGATGTGTCACTTTGGGACATGGTTTAGTAGGCACGATGGTGTAGGGCTGATGGTTGGACTTGATGATCTTAGAGGTCTTTTCCAACCTCAATGAGGTCATGAGAATTCTATTTTGTGATCCGTTCCTCTGAGGAAAAGTCCACCATCCAAACGTATCTTGAGTACTTTTAATATTTCCTTTGAATAATTATGAAGAATTGCATAGTTCTCACGTTATAGAAATAGAAGTGCTTTGTCATCGCATGGAGTTTTGTTCAGTTCGCCTGAATATGGTCTGTATTTCTGTTATTTATACAAACACAGGTGATTTAATCATACCTCTTAAACTAAAGAAAGTGCGTGATGTAAAGTAAGTGGATAATATGACTTAAGGTCCCTGGGTTCCATCACTGTCTCGCTATACTAAACAAAGCTCATATTCATATAAATGGCCCGTCTCCTGCAGAATTGTTTGGAGCTTTTCTGGATTTCTCTTTCTGTTATCGCTCTGAGAAAAAGTGCTTTTAAATTCAATAAACAGGAAGAGAAGTCAAAGTAGTGTGGTCTGGAGGAATGAGGAGAGCGTAGGCACTCAGCCCTGAAGAAAATTCACCCTTTTGTGGAGGACATATCTGGAACACTCAAGTCCCATTCAAATACCCAGTTAGGTCAGTGAGGGAGACTTGATGGTCTGGAGGTCTTTGTCTGGAGGCAAAGGGTGTCCTTTTAAAAGTAGCACACCCCTTTTAAAAAGATACAGTTAATGCAGGTGTCAGTAAAACCATGCTGAGCAGTTGGGAAAGATGAGCAAAGCCAATGAGTTTAGAATCTAACTGAAAAGTCATAGAAGGGAAATTCTGAAGAAGAATAGGGCCAAGTGCAGCTGCAGGTGGCTGGGTTTACTGCAGAGTTCTGTAGCTTCAAACACAAGTGCCACACTGGATAAAGGGTATAAAATTATTCTGACCATTCCTTCCCAGAGGGCAGTACAAAAAATCAGCGACCAACAACCAGGAGTCACGTACTTCTGCATCTGGAGGTGCTGCCTATATTTGTCATGACTGTTTGAATAAGAATTGTCTCACCACTCTGCATTTCTATATTGCTATTTTGTGTTTTTCTGGGATGCTTTGTTGTCATCAAATGTTTTCCTACACTTTTGTTTCTGAGGGAGGAAACAGTAAGGTGGTTGGGAGAGAGGAGGAAAGAAGGATTCACTCACACTTGCACCACTCTAACTTAGTGTGTGCTTAACTAAAGAGTTGCAAAGGCTTGAGTAATCATCTTTGCCGTCTTTGCTAGTAAGTAAAACAATTTGTCGACTTTCTAGTCCTGAGACCAACTGGCCTGTCCTGGTGTATATCTGTAGCCAATATCCCTTGGGAGAGCGTGTGTGGGCAAAGCCATCCTATCAACCACAACACCAGCTTAAAAGGAGGGATGACCACGTGCATGACCCTGCACCTTGACCCTGTTTGACTTACTGGTATAGATTTGATTACTCTGGGAAAAAAAATAATTTCTCTGGTTTACCTTCTATGGCTTGAGAATAGGTTGTACTAAACTGTAGTGCAGTGGCCAGGACGGATAGGAGCTCACATAGAAAAACCATAACTAAACAGACTGAAAGAAAATGGATGTAAGGAATTAGTAAAATTAAGGAAAGATTTGAATGAAGAATATACTGAAGCTTCCTCTTCAGGCCTGTCTTTAAGCGGCCCGAGTAAGAAGACAGGCAGAAGGGGCTAAAAGCTGAAATGAGAGGAGATTAGGGCACCTAGGAATGCAGAGGCTTAAGTGCACAAAACTCAGAGACTTTTGCTCGAGAAGGTCATTCTGATGCAGAAACCAGATAGCTTGTCCTCTTTGTAAGCAACAGGAAAAATGTCACCGACATAGTGACAGCAGAATTGTACCACAGTTCCTCATCAGATAAAAATGATTCCTGCATTTAAAAGGCTCTTTAATGAGGATAATTTTTTAAGTTTTCAGTAAGCGTTATTACAAAAGACACAACATTTTCCTAAACATCGATTTGCAGTTAAAACAAACATAGAAGAGAAACTCTAGAAAGAATGTACATAACCCTGTCTCATCAAATAGATCTTTGTCAGAAGGATTTTTGGCAGTTGTTACATTTATGTGGGACTGTCTTTGCTTGGATCTGTGTTTGTTTGTCTCCTTTACTGGCAACACTGAACTATATGGCATAGGTAACATCCTGAAGCAGATTGCATGGAGTCCAAACTGTTCTTTCATTTGCATGCATTTCATGATGGATTGTCCTCAAAATTTTGCTTTCCTAATTAAAGCAAAGAGCTTTTCTCCTTAGAAGCTGTTCCATTTTGCTCACAGTGGGAGAGAAAATTGAATATAGGGCTGCCTCTGCTATTAATTTTGATGTTATTGTACCTGCACAAATAATTTAGTGAAGTAAAAGCACTGTGCAAAGCTATGTTTTACACAGACTGAAATAATCTGGGACAATTGCAATGGAGTCTCATTTACTCCAACAGGGATCAAAGGAATTGCACCACAATACTGTGGAAAATAATCACACCCATGCTCTCACTGTATTATTGCCAGAGTTGGCATCAAGTTGTCTGAGGGCTCTTTATGAGCATTGAAAAGAGGAAGGGCTTCACCCATAAATTTGTGAACAACTACTCATTTT
Organism: Dromococcyx pavoninus; assembly: GCA_033558185.1. Taxonomy (NCBI): domain Eukaryota; kingdom Metazoa; phylum Chordata; class Aves; order Cuculiformes; family Neomorphidae; genus Dromococcyx; species Dromococcyx pavoninus. The sequence continues at coordinate 255,548 of JAUMJL010000707.1, read as the reverse complement.
ATAGAATCATGGAATCGCAGAAAGGTTTGGGATAGAAGGGACCTTAAAGAACAGCTAGTCCAACCCTCCTGCCGTGGGCAGGGACTTCGGTGCCACCCAGGTATCAAGATGCAGGACGTGCCCCTCTCCTGCACTAGTATCGGATGCCAGTGGCAATGTCATGTGTTGGGGCTGTGCTCGGGTAGAGGAACTTCTCCGATTGGTCACTGAACTCAGGGAGGAAGTAGCAAGGCTGAGGTCTATTAGGGAATGTGAAAGGGAGACTGACTGCTAGAATAACTTACTGTTCTCCCTGTCACAGCCTCAACAGGCAGACCAGCCTAGTATGAAAGATGACCTACCATCCCACATCCACTCAAGTAAGGTAAGTAAAATGGAAGATGAAGCAGAATGGCAACAGGTTTCTGCTTGTCGCAAGTGGCGTCATAATCGATGCATATTCCCTGTTACTAATGAGGCCCTGCAGTTTACACTGCAAAACAAATATGAAGGACTGCAAGTGGAACCTGCTCCAACGGCCGACAAATCTCACAGTCTGGAAATATCCCCTGCAATAAGCAGACCAAAGCCACCAATTAAGACGGCTTCTGTAAAGAAGAAGAGTAGGATTGTTGCCATTGGTGACTCCCTCCTGAAAGGTACAGAGGGTCCAATTTGCAGACCGGACCCATTGCACAGGGAAATCTGTTGCGTACCTGGGGTCTCAGCTGGTGCAGTGGCAAGACAACTTCCCAAACTTGTCAAGTCCACTGATTATTACCCACTACTCGTTTTCCAGGTGGCTAATAATGAGAAACCAACTAGAAACCTCAAAGCAATCAAAAAGGACTTTAGGACCTTAGGTCAAATGGTAAAGGGATCAGGAGCACAGGTCATATTCTCTTCTGTCATAGGGAATGGTGAGGGAAGGAGAGGGAGGAGCCAGGAATGGAATGACTGGCGCCAAACATGGTGCAAAGAACAAAACTTTGGGTTCTTTGACAATGGGTTGGCCAACACGCCAGGCCTGCTGGCAAACGACGGGGTATATTTGTCCCATACAGGCACAAGGTTACTCTCTAAAATGTTGGTTGGGCTAATCAAGAGGGCTTTAAACTACATTGGAGGGGGAGGGGGACATCACTTGGCTCAACAGATTAAATCATGGCAATGGCACCTCAGGCTCTGAGGGACGGTCTGGTGGTGAGAGCACCTAGTCTGCCAAATCAGTCGAAGAGGAGAAGAGCACTCCAGGTGGCAGCCAGACTCCAAAGGCTATCGGTGGGTTACAAACGATCAATAGTGGGCAGTCAGGACCTGAGCCTATTCCGCTTAGGAAAGGGGTGGAAATAACAGCCCAACTGAAGTGCATTTACACTAATGCACGCAGTACGGGCAACAAACAAGAGGAGCTGGAAGCCACTGTGAGGCTGGAAAACTATGATATAATTGCCACCACGGAAACATGGTGGGGTGATTCGCACAACTGGAGTGCTGCCATGGGTGGCCATAAACCCTTCAGGCGGGATAGGCTGGGAAAGAGAGGCGGTGGTATTGCCTTCTATATTAGAGAAAGTTTTGATTGTGTAGAACTAAAATATGCTAACGATAGGGTTGAGTGCTTGTGGGTTAAAATCAGTGGAACCCACAGTAAGTCAGACATAGCGGTGGAAGCCTGTTATCGGCCACTCAGCCAGGATGAGGAAACCGATGAGCTCTTCTACAAGCAGCTGGGAGAAGCCTCGCCATCGCTGGCCCTCGTTCTTGTGGGAGTCTTCAACCTTCCAGATGTCTGCTGGAAGTATAATACAGCAGAAAGGAAACAGTCTAGGAGGTTCATCAAGTGTGTGGAAGATAACTTCCTGACACAACTGGTGAGTGAACCGACTAGAGAAGGTGCCTCACTGGATCTGCTGTTTGTGGACAGAGAGGGCCTTGTGGGGGAGGTGACTGTTGGAGGACGCCTGGGGCTCAGCGATCACGAGATGATAGAATTCTCAGTTCTTGGAGGACTAAGAAGAGGAGTCATCAGAACTGCCACCTTGGACTTCCGGAGGGCAGACTTCAAACTGTTTAGAAGACTGTTTGATAAAGTCCAGTGGGAGACGGTTCTAAATGACAAAGGAGCCCATGAGGGCTGGATGCTCCTCAAGAAGGAAGTTGTGGAGGCGCAAGAGCAGGCCATCCCCGTGTGCCGTAAAATGAGTCGGTGGGGAAAAAGGCCAGCTTGGCTTAACAGAGAGCTCTGTGTTAGTCTAAGGTAAAAGAGGAAAACATATGAGCTTTGTAAGAGGGAACAGGCTTCCCAGGAGGACTATAGGGAGCAGGTGAGATCATGTAGGCAAAAAATTAGAAGTGCTAAAGCCGAACTGGAATTTCAACTGCCCAGTTTGGTGAAAGACAATAAGAAATGGTTCTTCAAGTATATTAACAGCAACAGGAGGACCAAGGAGAATCTCCCTCCTCTACTGGTTGCAAGGGCAATGGTAGTAACAAAGGACGAGGACAAGGCTGAGACACTTAACACCTTCTTTGTTTCGGTCTTTAATAGGAAGGTGAGCCAGAAGAAGACTTGGTTAGAGACCTGTTTGGCCAATTAAATATCCACAAGTCTTTGGGGCCGGATGAGATAAACTCAAGGATATTGAGGGAGCTGGCGGAAGTCCTTGCCAAACCCCTTTCCCTCATTTATTAACAGTCCTTGCTGACTGGGAAAGTGCCGCTCGACTGGAGACTGGCAAACATGACTCCCATTTACAAGAAGGGTCGGAAGAAGAATCCCGGCATTTACAGGCCTGTGAGCTTGACCTCAGTACCCGGGAAGGTCATGGAGCAGATCATACCGAATGCTATCACACAGCACATGCAGGACAGCCAGGTGATCAGACCCAGTCAACATGGGTTTATGAAAGGCAGGGCCTGCCAGGCCAACCTGATCTCCTTCTATGACAAGGTTACCCGGTTAATGGACAAGTGAAAGGCTGTGGATGTGTTCTACCTGGACTTTTGTAAAGCCTTTGACACCATTTCTCACAGCATTCTGATGGAGAAACTGGCTGCCATTGGTCTGGATGGGCACACCCTCTGCTGGGTAAAAAACTGGCTGGATGGCTGGGTCCAGACGGTGGTGGTAAATGGAGTCAAATCCAGTTGGAGGCCGGTCACGAGTGGTGTTCCCCAGGGTTCAGTGCTGGGTCCAGTCCTGTTCAATATCTTTATTAATGACCTGGACGAAGGGATGGAGTGCACCCTTCGCAAGTTTGCGGATGACACCAAAATGGGTGGCAGTGTTGATCTGCTTGAAGGAAGGGAGGCCCTGCAAAGAGATCTGAAAAGGTTGGATCGATGGGATGAGACCAACGGGATGAGGTTTAACAGGACCAAATGCCGAGTCCTGCACTTGGGCACAACAACCCCATGCAGCGTTACAGGCTTGGGGAAGAATGGCTGGAAAACTGCCTGGAGGGGAAGGACCTGGGTGTGTTGGTTGACAGCCGGAAGAATATGAGCCAGCAGAGTGCCCAGGTAGCCCAAGAAGGCCAATGACATCTTGGCCTGTATCAAAAACAGTATGGCCAGCAGGAACAGGGAGGTGACTGTGCCCCTGTACTCGGCACTGGTGAGGCCACACCTGGAGCACTGTGTTTACTTCTGGGCCCTCAGTATAAGAAGGACATGGAGGTGTTGGAGCGTGTCCAGAGAAGTGCCATGAGGCTGGTGAAGGGGCTGGAAAATAAGTCCTACGAGGAAAGGCTGAGGAAACTGGGGTTATTTAGCCTGGGGAAGAGGAGACTGAGGGGAGACCTCATCGCGGTCTACAGATGCTTGAAAGGGGCCTGTGGGAGAGCGAATGTTGATCTCTTCTCTCAAGTGACAGGTGACCGGACAAGGGGAAATGGCCATAAGTTGTGCCAGGGGAGATTCAGGCTTTGTATTAGGAAGAATTTCTTTGCCGAAAGGGTGGTCAGACACTGGAACAGCCACCCAGGGAGGTGGTTGAGCCACCCTCCCTGGAGGCATTTAAAAAAAGGATAGATGAGTCTTTAAGGGATATGGTTTAGCGGATGATGGATGCAGTTGGACTCGATGATCTCAGAGGTCTTTTCCAACCGGAAGATTCTATGGTTCTATGTATCTATGATCTTTCACCAGACTGGCGTGCTAAAAGCCTCATCCAGCCTGACCTCGAACACTTCCAATGATGGGGCACCCATGATTTCTCCGGGTAACCCGTGACAGCGCACAAGTGCATCACCACTTCTTACATCCAAATTCAACCTACACACTTCCAGTTCAAAACTGTTGTTCCTTATCTTGTCAGGACAGGCCTTGGTAAAATGTCTGTCCTCAGCATTCATAAAGGCCTCCTTTAAATATCGAAAGGCCGCAGTAATGTCTTCAGGCTGAACAACCCCAGTCTTCCCTCACACGAGAGGTGCTTCTTCCCTCTGATCATCTTTGTGGCCTCCTCAGGACCTTCTCCAGCAGGCCCATGTCTCCCCTGTGCTGAGGACTCCAGAACGGAAGGCAGCACTTCAGGTGAGGTCTCACCGGAGAGGAGGAGAGGGGCGGCAACACCTCCCTTGCCCTGCTGGCCACGCTGCTTTTGATGCAGCCCCGGATGGGGCTGGCCTTCTGGGCTGTGAGTGAATGTTGCTGCCTAATGTCCAGCTTTTCACCCACCAGTATCCTAAAATCTTTCTCTGCAGGATAGCTCTCTGTCCCACAGCGATGGGCAGGCCCACCCAACATTGTCCACCTCAAGTGCCTTCAGAACTGCACCCTCATCCTGGTGGACACAAGCTTTTTCTCTTATACCTTCAAGGCGGTTGTGATGCACCTCCTGAACACCACATCCCTGTCAGACTGGAGCAGGAAGGATATCGTGCCACGGTTTCAGGATATCAGGCGATACCTGCGCTGCTGTCTGGAGTAGAAACTCCTCAACCACTTTGTCTTTGGCAATGAGAATGTTCCTGAGGAGATAATCTTGCCCCCGTCCTTCAAAATGACTGAGTCTCTAAACCTCTTCCAATGCTACAAAGAGGATCCAGTGGCACATGACGACACATGTGTGATTTCGAAGAGATGGAAAATTGACTTGTAAGTCTGCTCTTCTTCGGATCTTGAAAGAGGTTGCATGCACAGAGCTGTGTTTGTGGGTCTCTTGCCATTGCAGGGAGGCTGGTGCCTCCTTGTGCCCGAGACTCCTGTTTCCATCTGGTTGGTGACCATCCCCGTCTCTTCACAGAATCACAGAATGTCCTGAGTTGGAAGGTGTGCACAAGATCAGGAACTCTCATTTCTTCAAGCAGTTTGCTTCACCACTCATTGTTCTAACTTCGCTGTCCTTAAGACTTCCTGTAGCTTTAAATCTCTCACGCATGACATTTCCTCCCTAGCAGAATTAAGGTGAGAACATGAGGGCTTCTGTAAGCAACAGAACATTCCTCCCATTTAGGGGTTTCTTCATCTGAAGGCCAGAGGCTCAAGTCTTGTGTTTCACACTGGAATGTAACTACACAGTGGTTAGGCCCAACTAAGACGGCCTCTGAATTCAGTCAGGAGACTAATTCTACACTGGGAGCTGAGATACTTTGCATTCCAGAGAAACAAATTCTAAAAGTCTTTCAAAACCATAAAGTTACGTATGCTGTGTGCAATTTCAAGAGAGACTTGTGTGTTCTGCACAGCACTCATTGGTGCTGGTCTATTCCAAAAGAAGCCTTTGTTAATCTCAGAAAATGAACTTACCTGCAGAGCATGCTTGCTGGCGCAGTACCCAGAAGCCAGGGGAGCTCCCATGATACCCATCACACTGCTCACTGTCACAATCTTTCCCTTTTTCCTTTGGATCATGTGATTCAGGACATGCTTTGTTAAAGAGATTGTACCTAGGTAGTTGAGTTCTATTATGGCACTGTAGACATCCAGGTTTGTATCCACAAAGAGAGAGCGTTGGGAACGTCCACCATTGTTGACCAAAACATCAATCTTGGGAAAGACACAAGGGTAAATTTATGTAACACACATGTTGGCACTTCCTCAGGCAATCGCTAAGTGACCCTTAGTGAACCCCTCTAGTGTCACCTCTGCCACACACAAGTCAGAGGTATGAGCTGTTGACAAAGCTTCAGCAGTTGCTCCTCTCCTTTGAGCCGAGGGCTGGTCAAATTTGAGCAGAGTCAACAAAACAGGCACACAGTCTTTGATGCCAAACCAGGTCAACTCCTAGTACAGGATCACCAGCAGCTGGAATGTTGGTTTTCTACACCACATTTTTTTTTAACCGCACTACAGCAAATAACACTTTGGGCTCAGGTCCCGCAAGGTGACCTCTGAAAATAGGTTTTGTGCAAAACCGGACACCAACTAGAGTAAAGAACAGAAGAAACAATTCTGTCACCAATAATTTCACTGTGAAACCAAAGTGTCATGGATTAAAGGCCCAGATTGAAGGTTTGCACATTGTACTTAGCTACACCTGACTGCTATTTTCTTAACTCCATACTCTGGTCAAGCAATCTAGAAAACTACGTGCAGAACAAGGGAAAGAATTGTGCCTGGTTTCCAGTTTTGTCCCATGTGGCTCTGAACCCAGCTTACACACATTACTGGAATACAAAACAAAGGTTCTGACTTTCAGACACAATCTTAAGCCCTAAATACACACTTGATGGCTGTTCAACTTGGCCCAGAAATTCAGTGACATCAAGCAAGCGGAGTTTTATTTCTTGGTAATGACCAGTGATGATCTGTCCATTGCTGCCTCTCTGCAAAGCCTGCTGAAAGGCAGAAGCGAGCGACAGAAGGGATGAAAACTCAGGCACTTTTTGGCAGATTTAATACTGAAACCTAAGAGAGGTGTAGACAGTGGTGAACTTATCAAACAGAGTTGAAACTGGTAAGGAACGTGAAAGGCAGCAAGGGCTTCACAGGTACAGCATCAACAAAAGGAAAACCAAAACCAGAGTGAGCTCGCTGCAGAACAGGGATGGCAATGAAATGACAGAGAGCACAGAAAAACGAGGTACTCGTCGGCCTTCTTTGCCTTAGTCTTCACTGACAAGATTCCCCCTTGGGCCTCCCATGTTCCAGAGGCTGAACTCTGGGGGAAAGAAACACTACCAACATCAGAAGAAGACCAAGGTGTAAGCAGGGCAATATATGCATCCGTGATTTACAGGGGCTGACCAACATTGCTCATCTTTGGAAGGTACATGGCTGTCCCGCGAGTGGAGAAAACCAAGTGTCACACAGCCTCATCTCAGTCCTTGGGAAAATCATTCCTCCCAAAAGCACTTTCCAAGTACACGAAGGACAAGGAGGTGACGGGGAAAAGCCAGCATATATTTAGCATGAGCATATACTGCCTGACCAGCTTCACTGCTTCTTGTGATGAGATGACTGGCTCTGTGGACAAGGAGAGGGCAGTGGAGGTGCTCACCTTGACTATGTAGCTTTCTGTGTTGTCTTCCGTAGCATCCTTGAGGCTGTACTGGGGAAATATGATGGGACTGGACGAGTGGCTTACAATGCCAGCAAAAAACAGGCTGGATCACCAGGCTCAAAGAACAGCAACCAACCATTCAAAGTCCTACTGGTGGCCAATTACAAAGTGTATCCCTCCATGACAAATGTCTTTTAAATGACCCAGATGATCGGAAAAAACACAGAGGTGTTCAGCAAATTTTCAGCTACCACCAAGTTCAAAGGAGCAGCGGCTACGCTGGAGGGCAGGACGTAGCTACATTACTAAAGAGTTTCCAATACTCCTCTTAATCTGACTTACAGTTAAAATAAAGTTCTGTAGGGTACATTGCATTAATGCTTGCATTGGCCAGAGTACAGCACACAGACTTACCAAGGCAGAAGACCATGCGTGCATCTCCCATGTACTCATAGCTCCTGCCTAGGCATGCTTTTAAAACCCGTATTAAAAGTAACAGCATCTTGCTCCTTTCACTCCTCTGTTTATGTGCCCGTTGCTCCCGTGTTTGCAGTGACCCCTGCTCCACGATACAGCCCTGTGCTGGGAAAAGGCTTAGCTTTCCAGACATAGATCCAAAAAAATCATCAAATACAACAGAAGGATGAAAATCACCCATTTCATTCCAGAACATGACTTAAGGATGAGTGACCCCTAATGTCAGAGCACCTCTCAGAAGGTACCATTGCCTAACACTGGTGTGTGTTCAAGATCAGTCTGAATATCAGTCTCAGTGAAAATCTGACCAAAGGACTCAGAGTGCTCCTAGGAAAAGCTCTTCCTTCGACTTCTTACATTTGTACAGAAAAATATTCCAACTATGCCTAGCAAGCTGAGGAAGATGTCATGGTATAATTGAAACAGCAGAGCCAAATGCAATTCCTGGGATGTAAAGCCTGTTCTGTTCTGAAAAAGCCACAACAGCATTTTTTCGCTCCCTGAATCTTACCCCCTTGTTTAATTTGGCAAAAGTATTTCTTTTTCACTGCAGCCAGTAGTGAGAATTGCTTTTACTTCCTGCTTGCTTCTGTAATCAGCTCCTCGTTCTCTCTACGCTACGCTGTGTTTCAAGTTTCTACTTTCAGAGTCTCAGTGACATAAATCCCACAAGGAGACCAGCACCAAAACCTTCCACCCTTCTGACAAGAGCAAAGAGCACTCAAGATTGACCATCAGAGTTCAACTTGAGTTTCTGGGTCTGGCAGGAAGTATTATTTGTCATTTTTTAAGCTGGCTGTATTTTTACCAAAGAAAAATCCCTCCTAAACCCAAGCTTTGGTGCTTTTGGGTTGTTTGGGCTTTTGGGTTTGCTTTCAAAAACAGTAACAGCAGCAGCAACAACAGTCACTAGAGATGAATTCTACAGTTATGAACTTGGGAGGTGGAAAGAGGTGTTGCTGAAGTTGCACGAATAACCTCTGTATTAATAATTACACCAAACAGCTGCTGTCTGTGAAGCTTATTCACTCTTTTCCTACAGATTTTTCCCATACTTTACCAATTCGTTGGTTTATCCACAAGAAACATGGGGGTTCATCTCTCCTACTGCTCTTTCTTTTGCACAAAACCTCCGTAGACAAATTCTACATGAACAAAAGAACACACGGACATACATTCAACCCTGCTTAACACACTCCTCTTCCTACCGAAAACCTATCTGCATCCTCCTCCCACTTAGTTTCTCTGTTCCCAACCAGTTCTGGGCAGCTTCACTGCAGCTACTCAGGATCTTGTTCTGCAGACAGAATAATTAAGGTAAGGAAATGATTCCTCAGTGCTGATACTTACCAAGCACTGAGCTACTGGGAGTTAACATAATGGGAAATCCTAGCTCAAATGATGTTCTAGAACAAGTGTCAAGCTACCAGCTCGCTCCAAAATAAACATCCTGTTGTGACTGGAAATAAGCTTAAAAATTAACCATGCCAAGTTAAAAAATAAAAGTAGATTATGCTATTACGAACCAGTAACTACTGTGTTACAAGGCATAACAAATGAGAGGTTGAACAGAGTGGTACTACAAGTAACCCAAGAAGTGCTTTTCTAGCTCTCTTTACTCTTTGTCCCTACATTTCGTAGCTCCTTTTGTACAAGGTTACCATGTCATTTCATTCATGGAAATATATCTGAAATAGAACATCCTTCCCACAGCCCTACAAAATCGCACCTTTATTCTAAGAGCGGACTTGCAGTTTTGTAGACTTCCATAGTAAAAGAATCCTCCTCAGCTGGGTAACATGACACTGCCAGTGAAAAGCCCACCATTTAGAGCAACTGCTGCTCCATGAATTAACACAACACAAGGAAGGTCATCCAGCAGTCAATAACCCTTGTCTCTCAACAACACAAATACTTAGAATATGGGCAACAAACCAGCACCTGCCAATGACAAAATCCACAACTGACACCTCCCTATAGAACTGATTCATTGAAACAGAACCCACCATACCTACAGGAAGGCCTTTCTTCATAATCATAGTTTACAACACAACAGGAAGAAATCCTCTGACATCCACACTAATGTTGTAGAAGCGATAGTACCATATAATGACTGCAAGAGCGACAGCTCTAATAACAGCTTTCAATCAAAATCGAGGGGTTTCTCCTATGGGAATCACACAACACTTGCCGAGACACACTACACTATGTGGAGAGTATGGTGAAAAGGAAGAGAAAAGGGGGAAGATATTTAAAGAAACATATTTTTTAGTGTTTGTACCTTCTGTTTTCCTGCCTGAACCATTAGGATTAGGACTGTGGCAGCCTCATCCCTCACGTAGATGGCTGAAGGATCAGCAAAATGCCACTTTAGTTCTACCATTTCAACTACATATTTTACTTAATTACAAGCACTGACACGGGGATGGGGGAGAAGAGCAAAACAGAGCTCACCTCTTTGCAGAGCGAAGGAGCTTATGTTGACAAAATTCTGCCCAATTCTTCTCACATTACATGTTGAACAACTACATCAGAAAAATACTACAGTGCTCTTTATATGGGAACTTTGAGAGACTGTTTAAAAGGTTTCCAGGCTCCCTGTAGAATGGAAGGCCACACTCAAATAACAATACATCTACCTGAGAGCTCCTACATCTTGATGGGCTCTGCACACAGATCCCTCCGGAAAAAGCTTCAATTCTGCTTGTATTAGTCAAGATTTATCTTGTGCCTCTGTCCTAAGTGTCTCTGCGATCTTTGCAAAGTCCACAAACAAAGCCATTTTTGTAGTTTTCTTATAGTGAGAGAATTACCTGAGGGTGATACCATAAAACTTCATGCTGCTTATCAGAAGAGTTACATAAGACTGCTCACACAAATCTGAATTTAGTATTTCTTTGAGCTTTATTACTTGTGCCTGCTTTTCCATTCTCCATTACATGGACTAGTACTTTTGCAGTAAGCTTTTACTGAAAGCAGAAGACAGATGTCTCAACAAGTTTGTCCTACTTTTCCCTAAAGCCGTTTCTAACACTGACTTTCACTTGCACCATCACAGAATCATAAAATGGTTTGGCTTGGAAGGGACCAACGCCCTGCCATGGGCAGGGACACCTTCCACTGCATCAGGTTGCTCAAAGTCTCGTCCAGCCTAGCCTTGAACACTAACAGGGATGGGGCCTCCGTGACTTCTCTGGGCAACCTATGCCGGTGCCTCACCACCCTCACAGGAAAATAATCACTCCCATCCGAATCATGGTCTCAATCACAAACCCCTACTCCACCACATCCCCCAGGCACAACTTCCTGATTCGATGCAGTCCTACCTCAACCCAACATCCACTTCCATTTCACACATGGGGCAGCTTACAGAGTCCTCTGTCCCATCTTCTTTGTACTCCGACAGGGTCACGTGCAAGAAGAGGATGTCACTGATGGCACCAGCTCCCATCTCAACCCCTTGCACCCAGCCCAGCTCACAGCAGTCCCAAATCCCCACTGCTGGCTGAGGGGAGACATTCAGAAATGTGTGGCTTTGCTGATCAGGAGTCTCTATTGGAGATGTTTTCCCAGAAGTAGGCAGAATTCATAGACTCACAGAATCATTAAGGTTGGAAAAGATCTCTCATATCATCTAGTACAACCAGGTTTTGAACAATTACAGTCAGATTGGAGAGATCAACATGAACAGTAGTGTAAATCCCTGTCATTTTATTGAACTTCTGTCCCCACAGGTGTTAAAAGCAGCACCTTACAGAGAAGCGGTGTAAAGCCATGGACGGCAGTTGGGTGGTGCTATGCCCTGGAAGGCAAAAGGGGACAATTCTCAGAAGAAGAAACCCATTTAATGTAAACAATAATATTCACGTTCACTTCACTACAGATACTTTCGGCACTACTGTGAAACTGGGATCTCACTGCAGATGTCAGAAACCGAAACAGATGCCAAAGAAACTACAAAACAAAGCATCCTGGCTGCTTGTGCCAAGCATTCCCTCTTCTCACCATCCCCTCCCAACATCCCCGAACCCATGCTCCCCAGGCTACTGCCAGAACAATGCATCTGCCCAGAAATGATGCAAACCCCACTCATTTTGGGCCAAAACAGGCCAGCACTCACAGACTTGCTGGGGCTTACTCACTGCAAAGTTGCTTCTGGTACCAAAAATGTCAGCAAATAAAATCTCTAGGATTCATTTTGGAGTTTTAGAAAGCAGCATCCTTTATTTCCGCACTGTATACGAGGGAATGATTTCCATCAATCGCGCGTAATGGGACAAGAGCTGGGACAGAATATATTTCCCACTTACAAACACACATATAAATATTCCAAGAAATCTTACACATAATCTATTACTTTCCAAGGACTAATTTTAATGTTTTTATGAACTTCACAACAGCCAAAACTCTGCTAATTGGAGTTTTGGACCCAGTTCTCTGTCTGACCTTATATTTTAGCTACAGAAAGACTGCAAACAGAGGTGATTATAGAAGACACATCTGCTCAGCACACACCATACGTAATACGAGATGTTATCGTTCCTCTCTGAACAGCGTCTAGAAAAACTATTTTAAAACATTCTATAAAGAAAGCACGCTATCAGAGGAACATTCTGTTTAACTTTCAAAAAATACAGTTACTTAGACAAAACAACTCTACATCTACAGCAACAAGGCTGGTGAAGAAGCTGGAAAACAAGCCTTATGAGGAGTGGCTGAGGGAATTGGAGTTGTTCAGCCTAGAGAAGAGAAGGCTGAGGGGACACCTTAGCACTCTCTACAACTGCCTGAAAGGGGGTGCTGGTCTGTTCTCCCAAGACAAGCAATAGAACGAGAGGAAATGGCTTCAAGTTGTGCCAGGGAGGTTCAAATTAGCTATCAGGAAAAATTCCTTCATCGAAAGGGTTGTCAAGCCCTGGAACAGCTGTCCAGGGAGGTAGTTCAGCCCCTGTCCCTGGAGGTATTTACAAGATGGGATATGGTTTAGCAGTGGACAGGTATGGTTGGACTCAATGGTCTCAAATGTCCAACCAAGCAATTTTCAGATTTCTTCAGGTGTTACAAACATCTATGTAGCAGAGACACCCACCTGGCAGCAGTCTAACAGCTCCCATGGGAGAATGAGTGCCCATATCAGGTGCTGTAGAACTCAGGATTTGGGGAAATACAGCTTTAGACAAAAATCAGCACCTCAAATTGACCTGTCCTCACAGTAAGCATGAGAATTGTTCACATAGGAACTTGCACTGCATTTGAACCATCAACAAGCTGGCAGAGCCAGTCGTCTATGGGGACCAGTCCTTGGAGTGCCCTGTGGTTCTGCGATTCGGCCCTGTCCCTAGGAACACCTCTACCCTCCTCCCACTTCATACCATCACAGAATCATAGACTGATTTGGGTGGGAAGGGACCGTAAGACCATGTAGTTTCAGCCTCCTACCAGACCAGGCTGCTTAAGACCCCATCCAACCTGGCCTTAAACTCTTCCAAGGAAGGGGAATCCTCAGCTTCCCTGGGCAACCTGTTCCAGTGTCTCACCACCCTTATTGTGAAGAAGTTCTTCCTAATGTCTAATTTAAGTCTTCCCCCTTCGAGCTTAAAGCCATTCCCCCTCATCCTATCACTACATGCCCTTGTAAAAAATGCCCCACGCACCACCCCCCCCCCACTGCTTTCTTTTAGGCCCCCAGATCCTTCTTCTGGTCCTTCTTCGAGGTGAGCATCACATTGGTAAGTTTATAGTGGTCTGTGACCTCCCCTGTTAACCAAGACTGCTGATAAGTCATAGAATCATAGAATCTTAGAATTGCTTGGTTGGAAAAGACCCTTGAGATCATCAAGTCCAACCGTACCTGTCCAGTACTAAACCATATCCCTGATCACCTCATCTACCCATCTTGTAAATCCCTCTGGGGACAGTGACTCAACCCCTTCCCTGGGCAGCTGTGCCAGTGTCCGAGAACCCTTTCGGTGAAGAAATTCTTCCTAATGTCTAATGTAAACCTCCCCTGGCACAACATGAGGCCATTACCTCTCATCCTATCACGTGTCACTTGGGTGAAGAGACCAACACTCACCTTGCTACAACCTCCTTTCAGGTAGTTGTAGACAGTGATGAGATTTCCCTTCAGCCTCCTTTTCTCCAGGCTAAATAAGCACAGCACCTCAGTGTTCTCCTTGTAGTGAGAGACCCAAAACTGAACGCATTATTTGAGGTTCAATTTTATTTTTATTTATTTATTTTTAAATGCATTGATTCTTTTTCCATCTATTAGGGCAGACAGTGTCAGCTTCACACCTGGCCTCGGGGTCTGGTGGATCCCACTCCAACTAGACTAGAATCGATCATTTCTGCAGAGACAGAAGTGGGATCCAACTTGTATGCAGCCACAATGCACCGTGCCCTGCCCAAGGCACTCAAAGGGTCACAGCAAATGGGGTTACATTGGGCTGGCAACCAGTCCCTAGTGGAGTTCCAAAGGCATCCATCCTGGGGCCAGTACTCTTTAATATCTTCATAAATAACCTGGATGCAGGACTCGAAGGATTACCAACCAAGTTTGAGGACAAAGAGGCGCTGCAGAGGCATCTGGGCTAATTAGAGTGCTGGGCCATTGCGAACCACATGAAGTTTAACAAGGGCAAGTGCCGGGTTCTGCACCTAGGACACAGCAACCCTGGATGCAAGGACAGACTGGGGAGCCAGAGGCTGGAGAGCAGCCGTGTGGAGAGGGCTCTGGGGGTTGTGGTTGAGGGCAAGTTGAACGTGAGTGCACAGTGTGCCCTGGTAGTGAACAGGGTCAACCACGTTCTGGGGTGCATCAAGCACAGCATCACCAGCTGATTGAGGGAGGTGATTGTCCTGTTCTCAACCTCCCTGCTGCAGCTCCACCTCTTGTACTGGGTGCAGTTTGCGCAGTGTAGTATAAAAAGGACATCAAACTACTGGAGAGTGTCCAGAGGAGGCCACAAATCTGGTGAAGGGTTTAGAGGGGAAGTGGTATGAGGAGCAGCTGAAGTCACTTGGTCTGTTCAGCCTGGAGGAGACTGAGGGGAGGCTTCCTAGCACTTTACTGCTTCCTCACAATGGAAGGAGGAGGATCAGGCACTGATCTCTTCTCTCTGGTGACCAATGAAAGGACTCTAGGGAATGGCAGGAAGGTGTGCCGGGGAGGGTTAGGTTAGACATTAGGAAAAGTTCTTCTCTCAGAGGGTGGTGAAGCACTGGAACAGCTCCCCAGGGAAGCAGTCACAGTGCCAAGCCTGAATATATTCAAGAAGCATTTGGACCACACACTCAGACACAGAGTGTGAATCTTGGGATTGTCCTATGCAGGGACAGGAGTTGGACTTCATTGTCTCTGTGGGTCCCTCTGGGTCATTCTGTGATTCTGTGAACCAAAGACAGCTGAACTGTCGATGGCAGGCCCAGCAAAATCAAAGTCAACATCGTCGCCTAGGTTTAGCCATTCACATTTATAAGCTGACTTGGTTCTACCGCTTTTCTTTCCTGCATTTGGTAAGAAAGTTGTATCAAATGTCAATGTGCAGCCTTTGGCAATCTGACCTTCAATTGCAATTTCTGCTCCCTCGATGTGTTATCTGTGTTCCATTTCTCTGTGAAAGTCAGCCCCTACTCAGTCCACTTGCATGTGGTCTCCAAGCTCCCATTCACTTTTCCAGTGTCTGTGTTCGATGAACCAGGTGATGGAGAGACTTGGCAAGCTCCTCGGTGCTCTCGGGTGGATCCCTTCTGACCCCACGATGAGGGTGGTGATGCCCTGGCTCAGCATGACCAGAGAAGTTGTGGATACTGCCTCCCTAGAAGTATTCAGGGGCATGTTGGATGGGGCTTTGAGCAGCTTGTACAGCTACCTTTGGTGGAGATCTTACGACCTATCCTCAAGGTTACAATTAAAGGCATGAAGTGCCTGCTCAGCGCACGAAGGTGTGCTCAGTGTCAGATTGAGCACAGAAAGGAGAGCATGGGAAGGAATTACAAGATCCTTCACATGGGAATATCCGTTCTTATAGATAGTAAATAGTAATTCTTATAGAAAGTAAATAGGCTTATCTCATTGGTATTATATTAATGACAGATAAATACACTTTAGGAATCTCGTCAGTTATACACACTCAAGTTTATTAAAAAGATTTTCTTTGAGATCGTCACCAGCTAAAAAGCAGTAAATCCTAAACAAACTGAATATTTTACATACAGCTGTTGTGAACCACGCCACAGTATCACGGTATCACAGTATCACAGTATCACAGTATGACAAGGTTGGAAAGGACCTCTGAGATCATCAAGTCCAACCTATAACCCAACACTAACACCAACCATCATCTAAATCATGGCACTCAGTGCCACATCCAATTTCCCCTTAAACACCTCCAGGGTCGGCGACTCCACCACCTCCCTGGGCAACGCATTCCAATGGACGATCACCCTTTCAGTGAAGAACTTCTTCCTCACATCAAGTCTAAACTTTCCCTGACAAAGCTTGAGTCCATGCCCTCTAGTTCTGTCACTGGTCACCTGAGAGAAGAGACCAACCCCTGCCCGACTACAACCTCCTTTTAGGTAGTCTTAGAGAGCAATGAGGTCTCCCCTGAGCCTCCTCTTCTTTAGACTAAACAGTCCCAACTCGCTCAGTCGCTCCTCATAGGACTTGTGCTCCAGCCCCTTCACCATCTTCGTTGCCCTCCTCTGAACACATTCCAGTATCCTGACATCTTTCCCAAACTGGGGGGCCCAGAACTGTACACAATATTCCAGATGAGGCCTGACTAGTGCCGAGTACAGGGGGACAATAACTTCTCTGGTCCTGCTGGCTACACTATTCCTGATGCAGGCCAGAATGCCATTGGCCTTCTTGGCCACCTGGGCACACTGCTGGCTCATGTTAAGCTTCCTGTCAACCAGTACTCCCAGGTCCTTTTCTGCCTGACTACTCTCCAGCCACTCTGTCCCCAGCCTGTAGCTCTGCATGGGATTGTTGTGTCCAAAATGAAGTACCCGACATTTGGACTTATTAAACATCATCCCATTAGAATCATCCCATCTCTCCAATCTGTCCAGGTCCCTCTGTAGGGCCATCCTACACTCTAACAGATCAACCCTTCTTCCCAGCTTGGTATCATCTGCAAACTTGCTGATGATGGACTCAATCCCCTCATCCAGATCATCAATAAAGATATTAAACAGGACCGGACCCAACACCGATCCCTGGGGGGCACCACTGGTGACTGGCCGCCAACTGGATGAGACACCATTAACCACCACTCTTTGGGCTCAGCCATCCAGCCAATTCCTAACCCAACACAGAGTGCTCCCATTTAAGCCACAGGCTGCCATCTTCCGTAGGAGTCTACTGTGGGGGACAGTGTCAAAGGCCTTGCTAAAGTCCAGGTATACCACACCCACAGCCTTCCTCTCATCCACCAGGCGAGTCACATGGTCATAAAAGGAGATCAGGTTTGTCAGGCAGGACCTATCCCTCCTAAACCCATGCTGGCTGGGCCTGATCTCTTGACCGTTCTGCAGGTGCCGCATGATTTCACCCGGGATTATCTGCTCCATGATTTTACCTGGGACTGAGGTCAGGCTGATAGGTCTGTAATTACCTGGATCACCCTTACAGCCCTTCTTGTGGATGGGCGTCACATTGGCCAACTTCCAGTCTTCCGGGACCTCTCCGGTGAGCCAGGACTGCTGAAAGATGATGGAGAGCGGCTTAGCAAGCTCATCCGCCAGCTCTCTCAACATCCTAGGATGGATCCCATCCGGCCCCATAGACTTATGAGGGTCCAAGTGGCTCAGCAGGTCTCTAACTTTCTCCTCATGGATTGCAGGAGGGCCATATTTCACCCTGCCCCCATCAACCACTTCAGAGGGCCAACTGTCAAGCGAGCTGACATCCTTGCTGTTGAAAACTGAGGCAAAGAAGGCATTAAGTACCTCAGCCTTCTCTGCATCTTTGGTTACTATATTTCCCTCCACATCCAACAAGGAGTGGAGGTCGCTGCCGCCCTTCTTTCTACCATTGATATATTTATAAAAACTCTTCTTATTATCCTTAACAGAAGTGGGCAATTTGAGCTCCAGCTGGGCTTTTGCTTCCCTGAGTTTCCTCCTACACGACTTAACAACATCTTTGAACATGACGTGGCTTACGTCCCCTTCTTTCCAACGGCAATACATCCTCTTTTTCTTACTTAGTTCCTTCAGAAGCTCCCTACTCATCCAGGCCGGACGTCTGCCCCTACGACTCTTCTTACAACACATGGGGACAGCTCGCTCCTGCGCCTTCAAGATTTCATTCTTGAAGTGTATCCAGCCTTCCTGGACCCCCTTGCTACTAAGAGATATTTCCCAGGGTACTTTCCTGACCAGTTCCTTAAATAATCCAAAATCTGCCCGCCGAAAGTCCAGCATCAATGTTCTGTTCCTGGCTTTTCTTTTTACATTGTTTAGAGAGAACTCGATTATCTCATGATCACTACACCCCAGACAGCCTCCGACAACAACATCACCCACCAGCCCTTCTTTGTTTGTAAACAGCAGGTCAAGAAAAGCCTCACCCCTGGTGGGCTCACTCACCAGCTGTGACAGAAAGCAGTCCTCAATATACTCTAAGAACCTCCTGGACTGCCTCCTCTCGGCAGTGTTAAGTTCCCAGCAGATATCCGGAAGGTTAAAGTCTCCTAAAAGAACAAGGGCAGCCGAACTAGAGGCAGCCTCCAGCTGCTTAAACAATAGAAGATCCATCTCCTCCTTCTGGTCGGGCGGCCTGTAACATACTCCAACCAGGAGGTCAGACCTGACTGCCCCTCTGACCCTTACCCATAGGCACTCAACCTGGTCATCACAGATCTCGACTTCAACAGCATCCAGGGTTTCCCTAGTGTAGAGGGCCACCCCTCCACCCCTCCTCTCACGCCTGTCTCTCCTGAAGAGCCTGTAGCCTTCCATGGCAGCACTCCAGTTATGACAGTCATTCCACCACGTTTCTGTGATAGCAACTATATCATAGCTCTCCCGCTGGACCAGGACTTCTAGCTCCTCCTGTTTGTTTCCCATACTGCGTGCGTTTGTGTACATGCACTTCAGTTGGGTTACTGACGACACCCTTTGAGATGGCTCATCCTCCACAGGAACATCTTTGGTGAGCCTAGTAACTCCCTCCTCCCCCCTCATGCCTAGTTTAAAGCCCTCTCAACATGTCCTGCCAGCTCCTGAGCTAGAATCCTCTTACCCTTTGGAGTTAGATGAGACCCATCTGAGTCAAGCAGGCCAGGTGCTGTAAAGGTTTCCCCATGATCAAAGAACACAAAATTCCTCTGCCGGCACCAGCCCCTAAGCCATTTATTAACTGCATATATTCTCTTGTTCCTATCTGTATACATCCCTGCGACTGAAGGAACCGAGCAGAACACCACCTGTGCTCCTGCTCTACCTATTGACTGTCCCAGCTCCTGGAATTCCTTTTTAACTACCCTTGACCCTCTTTTCGCTAGCTCATCACCACCAGCTTGTACCACCGCAAGCGGGTAATAATCTGATGGTTTAACTAGGTCTGGGAGTCTCTTGGCAATGTCGTGTACCCGGGCTTGGGCAAGGCAGCAGACTTCCCTATGAGTTGGGTCCATCCTACAAATAGGGCCCTCCGTCCCTTTCAGAAGGGAGTCTCCCACTACAATGACCCTCCTTTTCTTTTTCTTACTTGAAGTCCTGACCTGTCTGATGGGCAATGTGAGGTTAAGAGCCTCCTCGGGTGAGTTCTCTTTCATACTATCCTCCACCTGAGCATCAAATTCCAACACCCCAAAACCTGTTTTGTAGGGGCAGTTGGAAAGGTGGCATTTGAAAGGGAGGTCTATAACCCCCACGAGAGCAGACCTGCTCCCAGTCCTCCTCACCAACCAGGTCACTCCCCTTATCCTGTTGTTGAGGAATATGGCATTCCTCAGCCTCCTGGGGAGGATTACTGGGAGGAGAGAGGGTTCTACTCCACCAGTCTATCTCCCTTTCACTTTCTCGAATACTCCTCAACCTCTCCACCTGATCCTTAAGATCTGCAACCATAAGGAGCAGATCTTGAATCTGTTCGCACCTCAGACAAGCATTTTTGGTATCGTCCTCAGGAAACACAAGTAGGCTGAGACACTCCCTGCAGTCTCGAGTCTGGGCAGCTGCGTCCCGTAATAGTGGTTCCGTTTGGATGCCTACACTCCTGGTGGCAGAGGCTTTACCACGCCTAATCACCATTGCTGCAGGGGAGTGGGAAGTCAACTACCTGTCAGAGTGCCTGCTTGCCCTGCCTGCGCGAACTGCCTATTCCGTGACCCTGCATACTGTGATCCTGTTTGCCTGCCCCTGTTCGCTGCGCTCCCGTCGCTGGCGCTCCCAGGGAGATGTTTAAATGCCCCGCGGCTTCTTCCGGGACCACCCCCCTACCGCGCGGTCAGCCTACGTGACAGTTGCCGCTTCTGGGGTTCAGAGAGAGTCGCCCTGCCGGGGTCCTCTCCTGAGCTTTTGCCTTTCCCCAGGAACTCTCCACCCTCCCAGGTTGAGCACCCAGCTGCAGTACTTACCGTTCCTGCCGCCGGTCACGTCGAATCTGGCCACACCAGACTGTGAGATTTCTTTTCAACCCCAAAGCAACTGGCAAAAGACTGATGTGAGTTCAGGATTGCCACTTCCAGTCTGACCTTGATGGCCAGCAATGCTCTGACCTTCCTTTTGGAAGTACAACTTTAGTGTGTCGACAGTGTCATACACTCTCTCTGAAGCAATCAAAAGAGTGTAACTGTAATACTTAGAGAAGAGCTGTTTGACAAAGTACCAAAGCAAAGTGAAACATCTCTTGAAGGATGACATCATAATGAAGCCTTTAGATTTGACCAACATCTAAAGTCCCTAGGAAAACCAAGAATATTTCTTCTTCTAATGCCTGGGCCTAGTTTCCACGTGTGCAGTTAATTTTCACTTTCTGACGAGGCCATTACAGCTAACAGCTTTTAAAGTCAACCAAGGTAAACGTGAACATCAATGGAATGTATGACAGTTCTGTTGCACTTTGTGCCATGAGCGATGCACACAGCACTTTGGAATTCAGCAAATGTATTCTGATATCTATACAAAGTACTTAACTGTGATTGTGAAGTGTGAGAGCCAACGTAAAGCTGAAGTGCAAGGCTCTGAAAACAAAATGAGAAATAGTTCCTAACGTGAGAGGTTACAGTCTCTCTCCACACCCTGCTGTGAACCTTGCTGAGGTTTCCCGCGTTGACTCTTCGGCAGCATATGACAGATCAATTAAACTCCACACATAACATGAAAACATCCCTTGATCTTAAGAGCTACACAGATTGTATTGACACACTTAATGTAAATAAAAGCAAGATAAGGTGCCTTCTGTCTCCAAAACAATAGGGGAGAAACAAATGTTTGATTAGGTTGCTGTTTCTACATATATATTTCTATTCTGCAGTGGTGCAGTACTGAGAAGACTACATGCAAAAGTGCAGTGGCACAATGGATCTGGGATTCATTGTGGGACAGAGAGCTATCCAGCAAAGAAAGACTTGGGGATACTGGTGAATGAAAAGCTGGACATGAGCCAGCAATGTTCGCTCACAGCCCAGAAGGCCAGCCCCATCCGGGGCTGCATCAAAAGCAGCGTGGCCAGCAGGGCAAGGGAGGTGTTGCCGCCCCTCTCCTCCTCTCCGGTGAGACCTCACCTGAAGTGCTGCCTTCCGTTCTGGAGTTCTCAGCACAGGGGAGACAAGGACCTGCTGGAGAAGGTCCTGAGGAGGCCACAAAGATGATCAGAGGGATGAAACACCTCTCGTGTGAGGGAAGACTGGGGTTGTTCAGCCTGAAGACATTACTGCGGCCTTTCGATATTTAAAGGAGGCCTTTAAGAATGCTGAGGACAGACATTTTACCAAGGCCTGTCCTGACAAGATAAGGAACAACAGTTTTGAACTGGAAGTGTGTAGGTTGAAGTTGGATGTAAGAAGTGATGATGCACTTGTGCGCTGTCACGGGTTACCCGGAGAAATCATGGGTGCCCCATCATTGGAAGTGTTCGAGGTCAGGCTGGATGAGGCTTTTAGCACGCCAGTCTGGTGAAAGATCATAGATACATAGGACCATAGAATCTTCCAGTTGGAAAAGACCTCTGAGATCATCGAGTCCAACTGCATCCATCATCCGCTAAACCATATCCCTTAAAGACTCATCTATCCTTTTTTTAAATGCCTCCAGGGATGGTGGCAAAACCACCTCCCTGGGTGGCTGTTCCAGTGTCTGACCACCCTTTCGGCAAAGAAATTCTTCCTAATACAAAGCCTGAATCTCCCCTGGCACAACTTATGGCCATTTCCCCTTGTCCTGTCACCTGTCACTTGAGAGAAGAGATCAACATTCACTCTCCCACAGGCCCCTTTCAAGCATCTGTAGACCGCAATGAGGTCTCCCCTCAGTCTCCTCTTCCCCAGGCTAAATAACCCCAGTTTCCTCAGCCTTTCCTCGTATTTTCCAGTCTCTTCACCAGCCTCATGGCACTTCTCTGGACACGCTCCAACACCTCCATGTCCTTCTTATACTGAGGGCCCAGAAGTAAACACAGTGCTCCAGGTGTGGCCTCACCAGTGCCGAGTACAGGGGCACAGTCACCTCCCTGTTCCTGCTGGCCATACTGTTTTTGATACAGGCCAAGATGTCATTGGCCTTCTTGGCCACCTGGGCACACTGCTGGCTCATATTCTTCCGGCTGTCAACCAACACACCCAGGTCCTTCCCCTCCAGGCAGTTTTCCAGCCATTCTTCCCCAAGCCTGTAACGCTGCATGGGGTTGTTGTGCCCAAGTGCAGGACTCGGCATTTGGTCCTGTTAAACCTCATCCTGTTGGTCTCATCCCATCGATCCAACCTTTTCAGATCTCTTTGCAGGGCCTCCCTTCCTTCAAGCAGATCAACACTGCCACCCATTTTGGTGTCATCCGCAAACTTGCGAAGGGTGCACTCCATCCCTTCGTCCAGGTCATTAATAAAGATATTGAACAGGACTGGACCCAGCACTGAACCCTGGGGAACACCACTCGTGACCGGCCTCCAACTGGATTTGACTCCATTTACCACCACCGTCTGGACCCAGCCATCCAGCCAGTTTTTTACGCAGCAGAGGGTGTGCCCATCCAGACCAATGGCAGCCAGTTTCTCCATCAGAATGCTGTGAGAAATCGTGTCAAAGGCTTTACAAAAGTCCAGGTAGAACACATCCACAGCCTTTCACTTATCCATTAACCGGGTAACTTTGTCATAGAAGGAGATCAGGTTGGCCTGGCAGGCCCTGCCTTTCATAAACCCATGTTGACTGGGTCTGATCACCTGGCTGTCCTGCATGTGCTGTGTGATAGCATTCGGTATGATCTGCTCCATGACCTTCCCCG
This sequence comes from Dromococcyx pavoninus, assembly GCA_033558185.1. Taxonomy (NCBI): domain Eukaryota; kingdom Metazoa; phylum Chordata; class Aves; order Cuculiformes; family Neomorphidae; genus Dromococcyx; species Dromococcyx pavoninus. The sequence goes on along the minus strand of JAUMJL010000707.1, from coordinate 232,182 downwards.
GTACTGAGGTCAAGCTCACAGGCCTGTAAATGCCGGGATTCTTCTTCCGACCCTTCTTGTAAATGGGAGTCATGTTTGCCAGTCTCCAGTCGAGCGGCACTTTCCCAGTCAGCCAGGACTGTTAATAAATGAGGGAAAGGGGTTTGGCAAGGACTTCCGCCAGCTCCCTCAATACCCTTGAGTTTATCTCATCCGGCCCCAAAGACTTGTGGATATTTAATTGGCCAAACAGGTCTCTAACCAAGTCTTCTTCTGGCTCACCTTCCTATTAAAGACCGAAACAAAGAAGGTGTTAAGTGTCTCAGCCTTGTCCTCGTCCTTTGTTACTACCATTGCCCTTGCAACCAGTAGAGGAGGGAGATTCTCCTTGGTCCTCCTGTTGCTGTTAATATACTTGAAGAACCATTTCTTATTGTCTTTCACCAAACTGGGCAGTTGAAGTTCCAGTTTGGCTTTAGCACTTCTAATTTTTTGCCTACATGATCTCACCTGCTCCCTATAGTCCTCCTGGGAAGCCTGTCCCCTCTTACAAAGCTCATATGTTTTCCTCTTTTACCTTAGACTAACACAGAGCTCTCTGTTAAGCCAAGCTGGCCTTTTTCCCCACCGACTCATTTTACGGCACACGGGGATGGCCTGCTCTTGTGCCTCCACAACTTCCTTCTTGAGGAGCATCCAGCCCTCATGGGCTCCTTTGTCATTTAGAACTGTCTCCCACTGGACTTTATTAAACAGCCTTCTAAACAATTTGAAGTCTGCCCTCCGGAAGTCCAAGGTGGCAGTTCTGATGACTCCTCTTCTTAGTCCTCCAAGAACTGAGAATTCTATCATCTCGTGATCGCTGAGCCCCAGGCGTCCTCCAACAGTCACCTCCCCCACAAGGCCCTCTCTGTCCACAAACAGCAGATCCAGTGAGGCACCTTCTCTAGTCGGTTCACTCACCAGTTGTGTCAGGAAGTTATCTTCCATACACTTGATGAACCTCCTAGACTGTTTCCTTTCTGCTGTATTATACCTCCAGCAGACATCTGGAAGGTTGAAGACTCCCACAAGAACGAGGGCCAGCGATGGCGAGGCTTCTCCCAGTTGCTTGTAGAAGAGCTCATCGGTTTCCTCATCCTGGCTGGGTGGCCGATAACAGGCTTCCACCGCTATGTCTGACTTACTGTGGGTTCCACTGATTTTAACCCACAAGCACTCAACCCTATCGTTAGCATATTTTAGTTCTACACAATCAAAACTTTCTCTAATATAGAAGGCAATGCCACCGCCTCTCTTTCCCAGCCTATCCCGCCTGAAGGGTTTATGGCCACCCATGGCAGCACTCCAGTTGTGCAAATCACCCCACCATGTTTCCGTGGTGGCAATTATATCATAGTTTTCCAGCCTCACAGTGGCTTCCAGCTCCTCTTGTTTGTTGCCCGTACTGCGTGCATTAGTGTAAATGCACTTCAGTTGGGCTGTTATTTCCACCCCTTTCCTAAGCGGAATAGGCTCAAGTCCTGACTGCCCACTATCGATCGTTTGTAACCCACCGATAGCCTTTGGAGTCTGGCTGCCACCTGGAGTGCTCTTCTCCTCTTCGACAGAGGTGGCAGACCAGGTGCTCTCACCACCAGACCGTCCCTCAGAGCCTGAGGTGCCATTGCCATGATTTAATCTGTTGAGCCAAGTGATGTCCCCCTCCCCCTCCAATGTAGTTTAAAGCCCTCTTGATTAGCCCAACCAACATTTTAGAGAGTAACCTTGTGCCTGTATGGGACAAATGTACCCCGTCGTTTGCCAGCAGGCCTGGCGTGTTGGCCAACCCATTGTCGAAGAACCCAAAGTTTTGTTCTTTGCACCATGTTTGGCGCCAGTCATTCCATTCCTGGCTTCTCCCTCTCCTTCCCTATGACAGAAGAGAATATGACCTGTGCTCCTGATCCCTTTACCATTTGACCTAATGTCCTAAAGTCCTTTTTGATTGCTTTGAGGTTTCTAGTCGGTTTCCCATTATTAGCAACCTGGAAAACGAGTAGTAGGTAATAATCTGTGGACTTGACAAGTTTGGGAAGTTGTCTTGCCACTGCACCAGCTGAGACCCCAGGTACGCAACAGACTTCCCTATGCAATGGGTCCGGTCTGTAAATTGGACCCCCTGTACCTTTCAGGAGGGAGTCACCAATGGCAACAATCTGAGCACAGTCCCAATACATGACATCGCCACTGGCATCCGATACTAGTGCAGGAGAGGGGCATGTCCTGCATCTTGATACCTGGGTGGCAGCGAAGTTCCTGCCCATGTCACTATGTCGGTGACATTTTTCCTGTTGCTTACAAAGAGGACAAGCTGTCTGGTCTCTGCACCAGAACGACCTTCTCGAGCAAAGTCTCTGAGTTTTCTGCACTTAAGCCTCTGCATTCCTAGCTGCCCTAATCTCCTCTCATTTCAGCTTTTAGCCCCTTCTGCCTGTCTTCTTACCTGGGCCGCTTAAAGACAGGCCTGAAGAGGAAGCTTCAGTATATTCTTCCTTCAAATCTCTCCTTAATTTTGCTTACTTAAGTGTTCCAGATATGTCCTGCACTTTTGTTCAAGACTGAGCGCCTAAATTCCTCTCATTCCTCCAGACCACACTACTTTGACTTCTCTTCCTGTTTATTGAATTTAAATCCCTTTTTCTCAGAGCAATAATAGAAAGATAAATCCAGAAAAGCTCCAAACAATTCTGCAGGTGATGCAGCATTTATATGAAGCTGAGATTTGTTTAGCATAGCGAGACAGTGATGGAACCCAGGGACCTTAAGTCATATTATCCATTTCCTTTACATCACGCACTTCCTTTACTTTAAGAGGTATGATTAAATCACCTGTGTTTGTTTAAATAACAGAAATACAGATCATATTCAGGTGAATTGAACAAAACTCCATGCGATGGAAAAGCACTTTTACTTCTATGACACCAGAACTATGTAATTCTTCATAATGATTCAAAAAAAGTATTAGAAGTGCTCACGATACATTTAGATGATGGACTTCTCTTCAGAGCAACAATCACAAAATAATAGAATCATGATCTCATTAAAGTTGGAGAAGATCTCTAAGATAGACGGAGTCCATCCATCAGCCCTACAGCATCGTGCCTACTAAACCATGTCCCAAAGTGACACATCTACACACTTCTTGAACAACTCCAGTGAATCTACCACTTCCCTGGGCAGCCTCTTCCAGTGCTTCACAACTTCCCAATTACAACACAGGAGCTCAGACAGCTGGGGGGATCAGTGAAACCAGAGTCCACTGTGTCAGTTCTTCTGCAAAATGCTCCCTGGCTCTGCGGCCGCTGAGCAGGCAGCACCCTGTGCCCATGTTCCCGGACAAAGTGATGCTGAGACACACACGAACGCAGCATTTGTTCAAACACGCTATTTATTGGCAACTGTGTACATGGTTAATATTGCAGAGGGAATGGACTCTCTCGAAGAGACGGGGATGGTCACCATCCAGATGGAAAGAGGCGTCTCTGGTGCAAGCCTCTTGCAATGGCCTCTTCAGCTGCATCAGACCCCACTTCTCCCCTGCAGTGTGAGGGTGTCATCTGCCATCCGCTGTGAGACCCACAAACACAGCTGTGTGTGTGCAGACCTCTGTCAGTGTCTGTAGATCAGCACGCTTCTGAGCTGATCTCGCAGCACCAGGAACTCTCGCTTTGCTTCAGCATGAGCATGTGGGCCCTGTGTGGCTCCTTTTCCTGAACCACCACCAGAGCCCAAATAGCAGGACCAGGACAACAACCCAGAACTGCCACTGCTGCAAGGCAGCAAAGACCAGGGCATTCCAGCCGAATTGGTGCTGCTCCTGTGTCTTCTGCATCAGGCCCCTCTGCTCCATGCCCCACAGCACCAGACCCCTCTGCTCTATCTCACGCAGCAGGCGAGTCATCTCGCAGCCCAGCATCTTCTCACGCTCCTGCATGCGGTCGTGCATGGCCTTATCCTGGTCATCACCTACCATTGGCAGTCCCTGGAAGAGGGACAGCAAAATGGAGAGGAGTTGTGCAACAGCCATGGCCTGGAGGAAGAGGGAGAGAAGAGATTCAGAGGTGCTGGGAGGGAACGGAGCTGGCGGCAGGGGCAGTGGAGATGGGAGCAGTAGGAACCTGGGGGCAGGTAGGAAAGGGTTTGAGGCAGCTGGGAGGAAGCAAGGACTTTGCACCGTGCCCTGCCCGAGGCGCTCCTGTGAGCGGCTGAGGCCTCGATGCCAGGGGAGAACCCAACACCCCAGGAGGCCACGTTTTACCCCGGCCCTCGTCCAGCACAGCCTCCCCGCAGGTGTGCACTCACCAACCTCCCAGGTTGTACTGGCGCAGGGCTGCCTGCTGGTGCCCTTATAACTGTCCCCATTGTGACTTGTCCTTTGTGACATCACAGGCACCACAGCCAATCACGCGCTTGTCCACCCACCAACCCCACCCTTTGGCACCCCCCGGCTCAGCGACTCTCAGCAGTGTTGGGCAGCTTGCGCCCCAACCCCCACAAAGTACAGACTCTGTGGAAGGACAGGGCTCCCCGGGCTCCCTTCGCAAAGCACAGGGAAGCCTCCCGAGCCCCTAGCACTCAGTGGTGCTACTTGAGGCCATTTCCTCTCATTCTATCACCAGCTGATAGAAGAGATGAGCACTCACCTCGCTACCTCCTCCTTTCAGGTAGCTGTAGATATGGTGTCTGGGCCGGATTCCCTTTTTGACCTGCTCTTTTGTGGTGAGCACAGTCAAGATGTACTGCTCCATTACTTTTCCCGGTACCAAGGTCAAGCTGACCGGGTAGTGGTTCCCCAGATCCTTCTTCCGGTCCTACTTATAAGTGAGCATCACATTGGCAAGGCTCTAGTGGTCTGCGACCTCCCCTGTTAACCAGGAGTGCTGATAAGTCATAGAATCATAGAATCTTAGAATTGCTTAGTTGGAAAAGACCTTTGAGATCATCAAGTCCAACCGTACCTGTCCACTACTAAACCATATCCCTGATCACCTCAATTACCCATCTTGTAAATCCCTCTGGGGACGGTGACTCAACCCCTTCCCTGGGCAGCTGTGCCAGTGTCTGAGAACCCTTTCGGTGAAGAAATTCTTCCTAATGTCTAATGTAAACCTCTCCTGGCACAACATGAGGCCATTACCTCTCATCCTATCACGTGTCACTTGGGTGAAGAGACCAACACTCACCTTGCTACAACCTCCTTTCAGGTAGTTGTAGACAGTGATGAGATCTCCCTTCAGCCTCCTTTTCTCCAGGCTAAATAAGCACAGCACCTCAGTGTTCTCCTTGTAGTGAGAGACCCAAAACTGAACGCGTTATTTGAGGTTCAATTTTATTTTTATTTATTTGTTTTTAAATGCATTGATTCTTTTTCCATCTATTAGGGCAGACAGTGTCAGCTTCACACCTGGCCTCGGGGTCTGGTGGATCCCACTCCAACTAGACTAGAATCGATCATTTCTGCAGAGACAGAAGTGGGATCCAACTTGTATGTAGCCACAATGCACCGTGCCCTGCCCAAGGCACTCAAAGGGTCACAGCAAATGGGCTTACATTGGGCTGGCAACCAGTCCCTAGTGGAGTTCCAAAGGCATCCATCCTGGGGCCAGTACTCTTTAATATCTTCATAAATGACCTGAATGCAGGACTCGAAGGTTTACCAACCAAGTTTGAGGACAAAGAGGCGCTGCAGAGGCATCTGGGCTAATTAGAGTGCTGGGCCATTGCGAACCACATGAAGTTTAACAAGGGCAAGTGCCGGGTTCTGCACCTGGGACACAGCAACCCTGGATGCAAGGACAGACTGGGGAGCCAGAGGCTGGAGAGCAGCCCTGTGGAGAGGGCTCTGGGGGTTGTGGTTGAGGGCAAGTTGAATGTGAGCCCACAGTGTGCCCTGGTAGTGAACAGGGCCAACCGCGTTTGGGGTGCATCAAGCACAGCATCACCAGCTGATTGAGGGAGGTGATTGTCCTGTTCTCAGCCTCCCTGCTGCGGCTCCACCTCTTGTACTGTGTGCAGTTTGCGCAGTGTAGTATAAAAAGGACATCAAACTACTGGAGAGTGTCCAGAGGCCACAAATCTGGTGAAGGGTCTAGAGGGGAAGTGGTATGAGGAGCAGCTGAAGTCACTTGGTCTGTTCAGCCTGGAGGAGACTGAGGGGAGGCTTCCTAGAACTTTACTGTTTCCTCACAATGGAAGGAGGAGGATCAGGCACTGATCTCTTCTCTCTGGTGACCAATGAAAGGACTCTAGGGAATGGGAGGAAGGTGTGCCGGGGAGGGTTAGGTTAGACATTAGGAAAAGGTTCTTCTCTCAGAGGGTGGTGAAGCACTGGAACAGCTCCCCAGGGAAGCAGTCACAGTGCCAAGCCTGACAATATTCAAGAAGCATTTGGACCACACACTCAGACACAGAGTGTGAATCTTGGGATTGTCCTATGCAGGGACAGGAGTTGGACTTCATTGTCTCTGTGGGTCCCTTCCAACTCAGGTCATTCTGTGATTCTGTGAACCAAAGACAGCTGAACTGTCGATGGCAGGCCCAGCAAAATCAAAGTCAACATCATCGCCTAGGTTTAGCCATTCACATTTATAAACTGACTTGGTTCTACCGCTTTTCTTTCCTGCATTTGGTAAGAAAGTTGTATCAAATGTCAATGTGCAGCCTTTGGCAATCTGACCTTCAATTGCAATTTCTGCTCCCTCGATGCACAGTCACTTCCCTGTTCCTGCTGGCCACACTGTTTTTGATACAGTCCAAGATGAGACCTCACCTGAAGTGCTGCCTTCCGTTCTGGAGTTCTCAGCACAGGGGAGACAAGGACCTGCTGGAGAAGGTCCTGAGGAGGCCACAAAAATGATCAGAGGGATGAAACACCTCTCGTGTGAGGGAAGACTGGGGTTGTTCAGCCTGAAGAAATTACTGCGGCCTTTCGATATTTAAAGGAGGCCTTTAAGAATGCTGAGGACAGACATTTTACCAAGGCCTGTCCTGACAAGATAAGGAACAACAGTTTTGAACTGGAAGTGTGTAGGTTGAAGTTGGATGTAAGAAGTGGTGGTGCATTTGTGCGCTGTCACGGGTTACCCGGAGAAATCATGGGTGCCCCATCATTGGAAGTGTTCGAGGTCAGGCTGGATGAGGCTTTTAGCACACCAGTCTGGTGAAAGATCATAGATACATAAAACCATAGAATCTTCCGGTTGGAAAAGACCTCTGAGATCATCGAGTCCAACTGCATCCATCATCCGCTAAACCATATCCCTTAAAGACTCATCTATCCTTTTTTTAAATGCCTCCAGGGATGGTGGCTCAACCACCTCCCTGGGTGACTGTTCCAGTGTCTGACCACCCTTTCGGCAAGGAAATTCTTCCTAATACAAAGCCTGAATCTCCCCTGGCACAACTTATGGCCATTTCCCCTTGTCCTATCACCTGTCACTTGAGAGAAGAGATCAACACTCGCTCTCCCACATGCTCCTTTCAAGCATCTGTAGACCGCGATAAGGTCTCCCCTCAGTCTCCTCTTCCCTAGGCTAAATAACCCCAGTTTTCTCAGCCTTTCCTCATAGGACTTATTTTCCAGCCCCTTCACCAGCCTCATAGCACTTCTCTGGATGCTCTCCAACACCTCCATGTCCTTCATATACTGGGGACCCAGAAGTAAACACAGTGCTCCAGGTGTGGCCTCACCAGTGCCGAGTACAGGGGCACAGTCACCTCCCTGTTCCTGCTGGGCATACAATTGCAACTCTTTAGTTAAGCACACACTAAGTTAGAGTGGTGCAAGTGTGAGTGAATCCTTCTTTCCTGCTCTCTCCCAACCACCTTACTGGTTTCTCCCTCAGAAAAAAAATGTGCAGGAAAAGATCTGACGACAACAGAGCATCCCAGAAAAACACAAAATAGCAATATAAAAATGCAGAGTGATGAGACAATTCTTATTCAAACAATCATGACAAATATAGGCAGCACCTCCAGATGCAGAAGTACGTGACTCCTGGTTGTTGGTCGCTAACATTTTGTAGTGTCCTCTGGGAAGGAATGGTCAGAACCATTTTCTACCCTCCATCAAGCATGGCACTTGTGTTTGAAGCTACAGAACTCTGCAGTAAACCCAGCCACCTGCAGCTGCACTTGGCCCTATTCTTCTTCAGAATTTCCCTTCTATGACTTTTCAGTTAGATTCTAAACTCCTTGGCTTTGCTCGTCTGCTCAGCATGGTTTTACTGACACCTGCATTAACTGAATCTTTTTAAAAGGGGTGTGCTACTTTTAAAAGGACACCCTTTGCCTCCAGACAAAGACCTCCAGACCATCAAGTCTCCCTCACTGACCTAACTGGGTATTTGAATGTGATTTAAGTGTTCCAGATGCGTCCTTCACAAAAGGGTGAATTTTCTTCAGGGCTGAGCGCCTAAGCTCTCCTCATTCCTCCAGACCACACTACTTTGACTTCTCTTCCTGTTTATTGAATTTAAAAGCACTTATTCTGAGAGCGATAACAGAAAGAGAAATCCAGAAAAGCTCCTAACAATTCTGCAGGAGACGGGCCATTTATATGAAGATGAGCTTTGTTTAGTATAGCGAGACAGTGATGGAACCCCGGGACCTTAAGTCATATTATCCATTTCCTTTACATCATGCACTTTCTTTAGTTTGAGGTATGATTAAATCACCCGTGTTTGTATAAATAACAGAAACATTCAGGTGAACTGAACAAAACTCCATGCGATGACAAAGCACTTTTATTTCTATACCTCTGTCAGTGTCTGTAGATCAGCACGCTTGTGAGCCGATTTCGCAGCACCAGGAACTCTCGCTTTGCTTCAGCATGAGCACGTGGGCCCTGTGCGAGGTGCTGGAAGAGGTTGAGCGGTTCAGCTATTTGGAAATGTGGGAGCAAGGTGATCTCCTTGGGCACGTTCCCAGTGCCAAAGAAAAAGTGGTTGAGGCGTTTCTCTGCCAGGCAGCAGCACAGGAAGAAGATGGCATGCAGCAACGGCAGCAGGCAGTACCTCCTACGCTGGCCTGATGGGTGCGTGATGGTCAGGAGGTGCATGCCAACAGTCTGGAAGGTGTCGGTGGAAAACCTTCTGACCACCAGGATGCAGGCGCAGGCCTGCTGTCATTTGAGGTAGAAGGTGTCATATAGGGCCTGATGAACTACAACACTGCCATAGCATAGCTCTCTGCCCACATTGTGCTTGGGATGAAGGTGCCCTCTGTTGTCTCGCTGCTCAAGTAGGTGTCTGAGTAGCCCAGCTGCACCCCAAATTCCACCTGAATTCTGAAGATTTTCTGGTTGCCTTTTGTCACCTGTATTTTTCAGGAGCGGCTGGAGGGCAGCACCATTACACAGCGTTGGGAAGACTGAGACAAAGTCTTCCGGACCTTTTGATTGAACCAGCAGGCAACTTTCTCCACATCCAGGTAGGAGCCAGTGCAGAGGGTGTGCAGGAGGCTGAAGCCCTGATTCCACCTCAGCTCCTCCTCAGTCTGGTGGAGCAAGCAGCACATCCTCTGCACCTGCTGCTTCACCGTGCAGGTGCACACCAACTCCACACGGATGTGAAAGATCCTTGCTGACATCTTTTCTGAAAAGATCATCTCCGTTTGGAATGCGTGCCCATGAGGGGGCATCAGGGGCACAACAAAATGTTAGATTGAAACATCCTCACAGGTACTCCAGCTTTCACTGCCCACCATGATGGTACGTTGCAGCACTGGGAAGAAACTGTTTGATGACTGGTGTGTGATGATAAGGACAAAAGTGAACACCAGGTTCTCTGCCTGCTTGAATTCTCTGGCCGTGACCAGAACAGGCCACTGTATGTGCTCTTCAGATATCCTTTTCTGGACATTCTCCTCCTCTACCTGCTCCATATTTAAACTGGAATTCTCCTCATTGCTGGTGTCTGTCTCATGGCTCCTTTCCCTGAACCACCACCAGAGCCTTAAGAGCAGGACCAGGACATCAGCAACGCCCCAGAACTGCCACTGCTGCAAGGCAGCAAAGACCAGGGCATTCCAGCGAAATCCACACTGTTCCTCGCACAGCAGGAGAGTCATCTCCCGGTTCAGCATCTTCTCACACTCTTGCATATGGTCGCGCGTGGCCTCATCCAGGTCATCACCTACCACTGGCAGTTTCTGGATGCGGGACAGCAAAACGTGGACGAGGAATTGTGCGACAGCCATGGCCTGCAGGAGGAGGGAGAGAAGGGTTCAGAGGGGCTTGGAGGGAAGGAGGTGGTGGCAGGTGCAGTGGGGACAGGAGCAGTAGGGACCTGGGGGCAGGTAGGAGGGGGTTCGAGGCAGCTGGGAAGAAGCAAGGCCTTTGCCCAAGGTGCTCCTGTGAGCGGCTGCGTCCTTGATACCAGGGGAGAACCCACCCCCCCAGGAGGTCACGTTTCACCCTGACCCTTGTTGATCACAGCCTCCCCCCAGGCCATACTGGGGCAGGGCTGCCTGCTGGTGCCCTTAGAACTGTCCCCATTGTGACCTGTCCTTTGTGACATCACGGGCCTCACAGCCAATCACATGCATTCCTGCCTATCGGCCCCACCCTTCGGCATCCCCCGGCTCAGCGACTCTCACCTGTGCTGGGCTGCCTGCACCCCAACACCCACAAAGTACCGAGTCCGCAGCAGGACAGGGCTGCCAGGGCTCCCTTCACAAAGCACACAGAAGCCTCCCAAGCCCTTGCGACTCACAGGTACTGTGAGCCGTGGAAGCTTTGCTCCTTGAGAGCCTATGCTGTGAGGGGGGATGAGCTCCCTTGGTGTGACCTCTCTGCTTCTGGGAGACACCCACTGCTGATGGAGCACTGTCTTTTCCATGTTCAGCATAGAATTAGAATCATAACCTTGTTAACGTTGCAAAAGACCAATGATGTCCAACCATCAGCCCAACACCACTGTGCTTAAGGTGCTGTTCCAAAGTGCCACATGTACACATTTTGTGAACACCTCCAGGGATTGTGACTCCACCACTGGCCAGGGCAGCCTTTTCCAGTGCTTCACCACTTTTTTCAGGGAAGAGATTTTTCCCAGTACCCCATCCAAACATCCCCTGGCACAACTGGAGGCCACTCTTGTCCTATCACTTGGTGCTCCAGAGACGAGACCAACACTCACCTCACTACAATCTCCTTTCAGGCAGATGCAGGGAGTCGTAAGGTCCCTCAGGGGACCATACTGGGACCAGTGCTGTTTAATGTTTTCATTGATGATATAGACAGTGTGATCGAGTGCACCCCCTAAGAGTCTGCAGATGATAACAAGCTGAGTAGGGCAGTGGCCACGCCATAAGGACATGATGTCATCCAGAGGGACCTGGACAAACTGGAGAAGGGGGCCTGTGTGAACCTCATGAGGTTCAACAAGGCCAAGTGCAAGGTCCTACACCTGGGTCGGGGCATCCCCTGATATCAATGCACGAAGGGACACAATGTGATTGAGAGCAACCCTGTGGAGAAAGATTTGGGGGTGCAGATTGATGAGAAGCTCAGCGTGAATTGGCAGTGGGTGCTCGCAGCCCAGAAGGCCAGTCATGTCCTGGGCTTCATCAAAAGCAGCATAGCCAGCAGGCCAAGGAAGGTGATTCTCCCCTTCTATTCCACTCTTGTGAGACCCCACCTGGAGTATTGTGTCCAGTTCTGGAATCTCCAAGGTAAGAAGGATACGGAAGTTTTGGAGCGGGTCCAGAGGAAGGCTGTGAAGATGATCAGAGGGCTGGAGCACCTCTGCTGTGAGAACAGGCTGAGAGAGTTGGGCTTGTTCAGCCTGAAGAAGAGAAGGCTCCAGGGAGACCTTATAATGGCTTCCATTACCTGAAGGAGGCCTACAGGAAAGCTGGGGAGGGACCTTGTACAAGGGCAAGTAGTGATAGAATGAGGAAGAATGGCTTTATATTGGAAGGGGGAAGATTTAGATTAGACATTAAGAAGAAATTCTTCACAATTAGTGTGGTGAGACACTGACACAGGTTGCCCAGGGAAGCTGTGGATGCCACATCCCTGGATTCAAAGCCAGGCTGGATGGGGTCTTGAGCAGTCTGGTCTAGTGGGAGGTGTCCCTGCCCATGGCAGGAAGGTTAGAACAACATGGTGCTTAAGGTCCCTTCCAATCCAAAACATTCTTTGATTGTAAAATTCTGTGTTTCTGCCAATTGCTCCCCGGCTCTGTGGCCGCAGAGCAGGCAGCACCCTGTGCCTGTGTTCCCTGACAAAGTGATGCTGACGCACAGACACAGCATTTGTGCAGACACAGGATTTATTGGCAACTAGGTACAGTGTAAATGTTCCAGAGGGAATGGACTCTCACTCAATGCTTACAGAAGCCCTAATGTTCTCTCCTTAATTCTGCTAGGGAGGAAATGTCATGCGTGAGAGATTTAAAGCTACAGGAAGTCTTAAGGACAGTGAAGCTAGAACAATGAGTGGTGAAGCAAACTGCTTGAAGAAATGAGAGTTCCTGATCTAGTTGGGAACATCAGAATGGATCTTCCCAACCGTTCTGAGTCTTGCTGTGGTGTGAAACTCCCTTGCAGCTCACAGGATCTTATTTGTGTAGGGAAAAAGAAAGAAAAAGAAGAGCTCAGAAAAGTATCTGGGGAAAAAAGGCTGCCTGGATCATTGAGGAATCATTTGTTTAACTAGTAAATTTGTTTAGACATATTTGTCTTATCACTCTTTTCCTTCCTGCTAAGGTACTCTTTGATCCCAGGAAACTAAACTTCAGCTGTGCTCAGTAAGGGTTTAAAAAACTGGCACCTTGTTCCTCCCTGGTGAAGCTCGTAAACCGAGTAAAAAACTTTGCTTAAGCTGTGGGATCAGTATCTTTTTGACAATTAGACTAACAACAACAAAAACATAACAAGTGGCTGACGCTGCAAAGCCACAAGACAGTTCATAGGGTGAAGGTGTAGAAGGTGGTGACAGATCTCTGCTAATAAAACATTTTCAGTTAGTGACAGGGTGAGCTGGTTTGAGTTGGCTTTCCCAAGCTCTCCAACTGCTCAGTCTGCCTCTCTCCTAAACCTTCCCCCCTTTCAAAGGAAAAAAACTATAGAAAAACTGAAATCACGCTAAATATATGTATTTCTGTATTTTCTAAATAAAAATAACTACATATAGCAAGGATATTATGCAAAACTTGCAAGAAAGGGAAGAGGGGAAGGGAAAATGGGCAAAAGGACAAAAAGGAACTAAAACCAAACAGATATGCACACTTGTAAGACCCGGTAACTAACAAAGTAAAGAACTAGCAAAATATCACCACTTCCCTAGAGGAAAGCAGAACAGCTAAATCTGACCCAGGGCTCTCCCTCAACACGTGGGCAGACAACAGCAGCCGCTGCAGGCCTCAGCTCCAGACAGGAACAGCAGCAACGTAGCTCCTGCTCTCCAGCTTGCTGGAAGAAGAAGAGCACCTATTCTCTTATCTACACTTTATTTATATGTTGTGTTACGTTAAAGGAAGATATGGAATATTTTCGTGGATCCTGACCTCTGCTGTTAAGGAAGACCTGTAAAGGCCATCGTTTTTCAAGGAAGATGTGAAAAATCCAAAAGTCAATCCACTACATTCTCCACCCCTTATTCCATATCATTTCTTTAACGCAACACCTCTACATTGTGTTTGTCTATATCCCGCGCACAGACATATATATATATATATATATATATAGAGTCTTTGTTTTATTCCGAGGTTGTCATCTGTCGTTGAAGATCAACACCAACAGCAACTCAGTTTGGATCCTTAGCCCCTTTAGTCACAGTCACAGTTCTGGTTTTGGGCTTAAGAGTTCAAACTCGGAAGATCTGTTGGTGGCTGTTTCTCAGGTAGTCGTGAGAGTCTTGTGTGATGCAGCGCTGGACCGGCTCGACTGGGCTTGGCTCATCACTGGAGATGTATCCGCTCTGTTCGGGTCTTTCTCATCTGGTGTCATCTCCTGTAAAACTCAACTCAAGACACGGAATTAGTTTTTCCTCAATGATAGATTTCCTTGAGGCACACACTGTATCTCTCCATCCTTCCTCATTACCCACCAGGCATTTCCAGGCCCTTGAGTGAAAACAATCCCACGAATGGGTTTGTCTTGGCCTGAGGGAAGAGTAACCCAGACAGCCTTACCCAACATACCTCTCAGATGGATCACTAGAACTTTGTCTCCATCTACAGTGCGGAGGGATTCTGCCTGGGCAGGCCCAGCTCGGTTGACAGAGCCCCTGGTGTAAACTAGCCAGGTGGCCTTGGTTAAGTGCTTATCCCAGTTTTTAAAAGGTCCTCCACCTAGTGCCTTTAGAGTTGTCTTTAACAGTCCATTACACCTTTCGACCTTTCCAGCAGCGGGTGCATGATATGGAATGTGATATACCCATTCAATACCATGCTCACGTGCCCAAGTAGCCACTAAATTGTTTTTAAAATGAGTCCCATTGTCTGACTCAATACGTTCTGGAGTACCATGTCTCCACAGGATTTCCTTCTCAAGACCCAGAATAGTATTTCGGGCCGTTGCATGTGATACCGGATATGTCTCTAACCAACTTGTGGTTGCTTCCACCATGGTAAGGACATAGCGTTTACCTTGGCGGGTCTGTGCCAATGTAATGTAATCAACCTGCCAGGCCTTCCCATATTTATACTTATCTCAACGTCCACCATACCACAGGGGCTTCAACCTTTTTGCCTGTTTGATAGCAGCACAGATTTCACAGTCATGGATAACCTGAGAAATAGTGTCCATGGTTAAATCCACTCCTCGGTCTCGTGCCCATCTATAGGTGCCATCTCGGCCTTGATGACCTGAAGCACCATGGGCCCATCGAGCTAGGAACAATTCTCTCTTCTGCTGCCAGTCCAGGTCTACTTGTGACACCTTGACCTGTGCAGCTCGGTCTGCCTCTCTGTTATTAGCATGCTCCTCATTAGCTCGACCCTTGGGCACAAGGGCATCTATATGGCGGACTCTCACATTCAGGTTCTTCACTCTGGCAGCGATGTTTTGCCGCAGATCAGCAGCCCAGATGGGTTTCCCTCTGTGACTCCAATTCATCTTTTTCCACCGGTCTATCCATCCCCTAGGGCATTGGCTATCATCCACGAATCGGTGTATAGGTAGAGCCTTGGCCATCCTTCTCTTTCTGCGATGTCTAGGGCCAATTGGACAGCTTTGAGTTCCACAAACTGACTCGATTTGCCTTCACCTTCAGTGGCTTCCGCCACTCGTCGTGTGGGACGTAGAGGGCACCTTTCCTTTGAACATCCAGCTCAGCACTGGTAATCGGGGTGCCAGGAAGAGCTGTGCTTCGGTACCAATTACCTCTGAAGCTGTTTGTATGCCTTCATACGCTGCTAAGATTTCTTTTTCCATAGGGGTGTAATTGGCCTCAGAACCTCTGTAGCTCTGGCTCCAGAAACCCAGTGGTTGCCCTCGTGTCTCGCCAGGCACTTTTTGCCAGAGGTTCCAGGAGGGACCTTTATCTCCAGCTGCAGAGTAGAGTACATTCTTTACATCTGGTCCCATCCTGACTGGTCCAAGAGCCACGGCATGTGCAATTTGTTGCTTGATCTGCCTGAAAGCTTGTTGTTGTTTTTCAGGACCCCATTGGAAATCATTCTTTTCACAAAATAAAGAGGGCTCACAATCTGGCTGTACTCTGGGATGTGCATCCTCCAGAAGCCTATGGCTCCCAGAAAAGCTTGAGTCTCTTTCTTATTTGTCGGTGGAGAATATGCCACGATCTTATTGATGATGTCAGTTGGAATCTGGCGCCTTCCATCTTGCCATTTCACCCTAGGAATTGGATCTCTCTGGCAGGTCCCTTGACTTTGCTCTTCTTTATGGCAAAATCAGCCTTGAGGAGAAACTGGATAATCTTCTGTCTTTAGTCAAAGACCTCTTCTGCTGTGTTCCCCCATACAATGATGTCATCGATATACTGGATATGTTCTGGGCCTTACCCTTCTCTAATGTAGCCTGAATCAGTCCATGACAGATGATTGGCAGTCGATTCCAGGTGTATTGAACGCCCCTCCAGGTGAAAGCAAACCGTGGCGTGCACTCTGCCACTACGGGAATGGAGAAAAATGCATTGGCAATGTCAATGGTGGCGTTACCACTTCGCTGTCTTGGACTCCAGCTTGTACTGGAGCTCCAACATATTTGGTACTGCAGCACTCAATGGCGGTGTTGACTTCATTTAAGCCATGATAGTCCAAAGTCAGTCTCCATTCTCCATCAGACTTGCGTACAGGCCAATTGGGGCTATTGAAGGGTGAATGGGTTCTGCTGACCACCCCTTTACTTTCCAGCTTCCGAATCATCTTATGGATGGGAATCACATCATCTCGATTCGTCCGAAACTGTCACCGGTGTACGGTTGTTGTAGCTATTGGCACTTTTTGATCTTTAACTTGCAGCAATCCCACTGCGGAAGGGTCTTCTGAGAGGCCAGGAAGGGCAGACAATCGCTTGGACTTCTCTTTAATTACCGTGGCTACACCAAAAGCCCACCGGTACCCCTTCAGATCCTTGAAGTATCCTTTTCTTAGGTAACCCATACCTAGAATGCAAGGGGTTTCTGGCCCCATCAGAATGGAATGCTTTTCCCATTCATCTCCTGTCAAACTTATGTCGGCCTCTACCACTGACAACTCCTGAGACCCTCCTGTCACTCCAGAAATAGAAGCGGTCTCTGTACTCTTATGCTCTGATGGCGTTAAAGTACACTGGGCACCAGTATCTATCAAAGCTCGGTATCTCTGAGGATCCGATGTGCCAGGCCATCGAACCCACACAGCCCAGTAAACCCGATTGTCTTCTTGGTCCCTCTCCTTCTCCTGGCAGAAGACAGGGCCCCTCTATTGGTCATGATCAGAACAATCGTCATTGGACTTCGACTTTGGGTTCTTGGAGGCTTTTTTGTCTTCAGGGAGGTGGATCTCCAACTTCTTGCCTTTCAGCAATTGCGGGTTCTTGTCAACAGCCTTGTAAAGGCCATGTTTTTTTTAAGGAAGATCTGAAAAATCCAAAAGTCAATCCGCTACACAGGGAGAGATCAGTCACAGAATGCCAGGTTGGTTCTGGGCCATCTCATTTAAACTGTGTCAAGCTGAGCCTTAAAGGTGTCCAGTATAGAGGAAATCTACTACTTCCCTGAGGAGATTATTCCAAGGTTTAACTTTCCTCATACTGAAAAATTTTCTTCTGGAATCCAATTGGAATCTCCCCAGGAGCAACTTATACCCATTGCCCCTTGTCTTTTCCATGTGACTCCTCAATAAAAGGGTGTCTCCATCCTTTTGGCATACGCCCCTTATGTAATGGCATATGATAATAAGGTCTTCCCTAAGCCTTCTGTTCTCAAGGCTGAATGAACCCAATTCTCTCTCGGCCCTACTTTGTACGAAAGGTTTCCCAGTCCTCTGATCATCTTAGTGACTGCCTTTCATTTGAGTGGCAGTGATGAAATTGCTCATGAGAGGCCAGCTCAGATTTAAGTCTAGTCGGCTTAAATTAGAAGAATGCAATGAGCAGAAGCATGAGTTCCCTTTATGCTCTTTTATGAAGTGTTCTTTCAGTTGAATTCTCTTTTGGCTGTGGTGTAGCTGGTCTGAGCGTGGCTCGTCAGTTGCAGAGCACAAGGAATTCAAGTATTGCTTTAAAAATTCCCAGGACTCTGAATCTCTTGTTAAGATCAAGAACACGGAGGAGGCTTTCAAGAGATAGTTTACTAAAATGTCTGGATTAATTACAAATAAACTAACTGAACTACTTGTATCTGTGTTAGCTTCTACCTCTGCTCAATAACCAGGCCAAACTCCAAACGTCCTTTCTTGTTCCTTTCACAGTAATTCTGCAAATACCAATGGCAGGTGTTAAAACACGTGATTTGCAATAGAGATTTTGAAAAGACTCCTGTCCAAGAGTGTCTGCTCAGCCTGGAGTTGTGGCTAGATGTGGATGTGAAACCCCAAAACCCAGAAAAGCATTTCTGAAGCACCAGACATGGCCAGTACAGTTGAGGTGAAGGAGATGTGTGGGAAGGTCTATCCTCTGTAGGCAGCCCAGTAACCCAGCGCTAACAATTGCCAAGATGAAACGGCTCGAGAGAGGGCAGAGGGAAAATAAGACCAAGCACAAAGCGATGCTTTTTCTCTTGTGTTTTCCAGCACACAGCAACCTTTATTCTAAGATGTTATTGACATGAAGATTGCATTTTGGTCACCAGTTAGTTATTGAGTGTATGTGCTTGTCTGCCATGAATTCACCTCTTCTATAGCTTTGGGACTTTTTTAATTCCTGCCTTGGAGTCTGCAATCTTCATTTTGCCTTTTCTGAAAAAGTCCCTCCTTTTGTTCAGTTTGGTGGGATTTTTTAATAAATTTCTCTTAAATGGCAATTGGAGGAGGAAGGAGGGAAGGAGTACTGTTAAGAATTAATTTCTTGAAACAATTGCACTTTGGTCCATGCCAACTGGAATTCTTCATAACATTCTATTGATGAAGTTATTCTTTATTTCTGTTCTGGGAGTGCTGTAAGAGCATGAGTCAAGGCCATGGGAGACTGCATCTGACTGATGCAGTTTCTCCACCAGTGTGATGATGCTCATGGAGATCACGTGCCATCCTCTAGTTGTAATTCATGTAGCTGGTGGCATGTGGAGTGGGTCAGAAATGGTGGCCTTCAAAAACGCAGGTCAAGTTGATTCTTTTTTCCCTTGTACTCCTGTCTTGTGAGACCTCACTTGGAGTCCTGTGTTCAGTTCTGGAATCCTCAGCACAGGAAGGCTATGGACCTGTTAGAGTGAGTCCAGAGGGGGCTACGAAGATGACCAGAGGGCTGGAGCACCTCCCTTACAAGGACAGGCAGAGAGAGTAGGGCTTGTTCAGCCCAGAGAAGAAAAGGCTCCAGGGAGACCTTAGAGCATCCTTCCAGTGCCTAAAGGGGGCTGCAGGAAATCTGGGGAGAGGGTCTTTATCAGGGAGTGCAGGGAGGAGGATGAGGGGGAATGGTTTTCAGCTGAAAGAGGAGAGATTTAGATTAAGACATTAGGAAGAAATTTTTTCCTGTGTGGGTGGTGAGGCCCTGGCACAGATTGCCCAGAGAAGTCATGGCTGCCCATCTCTGGAGGTGTTCAAGGCTAGGTTGGAGGAGGCTTTGAGCAATTTGATGCAGTGGGAGGTGTCCCTGCCCATGGTAGGGGTCTTGGAACTGGATGGGATATAAGGTCCCTTCCAGTCCAATGCATTCCATGATTCTGTGAAAATCCTCCTTCAGGAGGAACTTGTCGAATGAGCACATGGACTGCACTGAGCAGCAGCTGCTGCTCTCCTTGTTCAGTCTCTGGTCATTAGGGGAAAGTCTGTGTGCTTCTGTCATAGCAGGAGTCAGGTCAGCCTTGCCTTCTTCAGCATCCTCTGGGGTTTGGTCACGGAGTTGGAAAGGCCCAGAAACTGATTAAAACAGTTCCTGTTCCACAGATGCTGTGTCTGTATCAGGGCCTGGGCTCAGCAGAAACACTCGGGTTCTCCTCCTGGCACTTGAACTCCGTTACTGCTCGCAAACCTGGGTCTGCTCCTGCCTAAATTTAAAGGAGAGAACACTTTCTTTTCTTCCTTAGGAAATCTAAGCCCCTCCTCTGGGGGGAAATGGAGGCATTTCATACCAGCTACCTTTGGATACCAATGATAAGTGCTGAATTGGAAAACCTGTATATACTGTAGGTAGAGTCTCTGCTGAAAAGGTTTTCTCTTTCTCTCATATAAAAGCTGTGCCACTTACTCACTCAAAACAATTTGAAATCTGTAATCTCACCACAAAGAGCAATTCACCTGCAAAAGTTCACTTCCATGGTATTGCAGTTCTTACAGTTGGTGGCACTTCCACTGCCAAACCAGTGAGGCTTGGCCTTGGTGCAGGGACAGCAGAACCTGCCTGTGATTTAGAGAAATTACTCTGTGTGTGAGAAGTCAGGGAGGTTCCTCAGTGATTTATGTATTGATGTCTATGTCTATAAGGCAGATAAAATTTTGAATTAGCCATTGAATGTGAAAAGTCAAAGTAGCTGGAATGGCTTTTAGTGGAATACTGCTGGCTTTGCAGCACAGAATTAGAACAAAAAGACGTAGGCAGTTAAGCCTTGCTACGTGTAGAAATAAGGCAGAGGAGCATTTCAGCATTGTCTCTTCCTCCAGGGTTTTTTTTTAATTCTCTTCGGACTGAGCTGACTGACTACCCTGAGATCAGCATTATCAACATATGCCCAGGGCCAGTGCAGTCCAAGATTATCCAAAATGTCTTTACGGACAATCTTGGAAAGGTAAGAACTCAATTCTGCTGTGATAAATTCAACTCCTGCTACAGGCCTGGTGATTCTACCATGGTTTTCTTTTCTCTGTTTCCTCCTAGCAAACACTATAACCTCATCTTCTTACCAAGAAATGCTTCCATTGGTGCAGAACTATGTATAGTCTTGTAATTCTTGGTGGTATCAACTCCATATCAAATCAAAACAAACTCTGAGGGGTTTTATGCCTTCTCTCTTCCAATATGTACAATCCACATCCAGTAGAATTTACTGTCCATCCATCCTGCTGCACTTCTGGGGGAAAGGCCAGGATTTTCTGGCCACGTTCTGCATGCAGAACACTGCCAGTTCTGCACAGGTAGCTGTTTCTTTGCCCCAGTCACAATATCCCTGTTGGGTTGACGCTGCTGTTGGCAAAGCCACCGGAGCCAGCTGACGCGAGGCTCGCATTCCTTTCCCGTTAGTGATTGTTTGAGGAGAAGCAGCGAAACTTTCCAACTGCACAATTTCTTTTAGTAAAGGCTGATTAACAAAGCAGCTGGGAAAAACTGTTCCTCGGATACATTTTGGTAATGTGCCCTAAATTCAATCTATAACCCAGGATAACCCACCAGGGAGGGGGGAAATAAAATCTCCCATTGTTGAATCAAGTTCTGCAAGGATTTTTGGCTTTAAAAACTTCACGCTTCTGAGAGAGCAAAGATGCTCTCTTTGAGCAATCCAGAAAGCTTGCAAACCAAATTCCTCAGATTTCAGCATGGTGAGAGACCTAGGAGGAAGAAAGAATTAATTGCTCTTTGTCTGGGAGAGATAAGAACAGATCGACAGAGCAGCTGTTATTGCTGGCACGAAACGTGTATAAATTCACTGGGCTGTGGCATCTGGGCACGTGGCGATACACGTGGGTGAGATTTCAAGTGAGACATCTCTGCCACAGAAGCAGCCTGCTGCTTTTGTCCCGTTTGAGATGGCTGCCCACAGAGCAGCAGCGTTTAAGTTGATGGGGAATGTGGCCCTACTTACTCACTTGGGTAGTGAGTGACTTGTAGCGTAGAATGGGGTGGGCGGCTGGGAACAGGAAAGTTTCCATTTCTGAGCCCTCGGCTGCAGAATGGGGAACTTGTCCTGATGCATCGTTCTCCCAATAAAGCTGAAGCAGGACACAGTTTAGACATCCATTTTTTTAACTTTTGACCCATCAGGCAAGGCCTTACTTGAAAGGATGCTTTATTTAAGCGTGGGCATGGTGGAGAAACTGGGAGGATGTGTCTGTCACACAAAGCCTGACCCTTTCTCGCCCACAAACACAACTCCAGTTCTAATCCCTCCATGCTCTCCCTCCCGCTCTCCCCTCCAGCCCATAGAGAGCAGTGGTGATCAGTCCCACAAGATGCCAACCGACCGCTGTGTCCGGCTCACGCTGGTGAGCACAGCCAACGACCTGAAGGAGGCTTGGATCAGCGACCACCCCTACCTGGCCGTGTGCTACCTCTGGCAGTACGCGCCCACCTGGGCCTGGTGGCTGATGACCAGAATAGGCAAGAGGAGGATACAGAACTTTAAAAGCGGAGTGGTAGGTGTATTCCTCTCTCCTCTGCTTGCTTCCTCTTGTTTTTTCCTCTGCTGACAGACTCTTTAGCCATGGGATTGTTGGGATTGCATTTTGGATCCCTTTCCTTTTTCCCTCCCACTTCCCTGGCAGCCGATGCCAGGCCAGACTCCATCACTGTGTGCCTGGCAGTCAGTACGTCTGGTGGTGCCAAAGGCCTTGCTCCACTCTTTATCTCGTGGCTGCGGGTTCAGCCCTCGGCATTAACGCAGCGCTGAGCTGGGAGGCACAAGTGTAAATTATTGAATGCAGTAAGGACTGCTGAAGATCTCTCCCTTGGTTGTGTCTAGTGTTTATATCTGGCACATACTGAGCCCCCTCACAGGTGTGTCAAGCAATGCTACTGTCTGTCGGGGCTCTTCACTCGACTTCGCATCCCTGAAGATGCGCGGCATTCAGTTCTTGCACTACTGAGGGGTATTTTTCTGACTGTTTTAATTGTTGAACTTGGTAGAAAAAACCCACGGGTCAAGGTACTCAAAAAGCAGGAACTGCAAAAATCAGGCTGGCATGTGCAACTGAAAGCTTCCTGCTTCCACACTGCGACTGCCCACTGTCACAAGCTGGGTCATACAACGTAACACTGTGCACAAAGGACCGAAATTGGGGTGGGGAAAATAGTGATTTAATGTCCTCTCGCTCCAGGACGCTGATACCTCTTACTCAAGAAAGAAGAAGTAAGGACACATGTGTACAAAATCCTGCTTGTGCTAAGGTTGAGAAACACTTTTTGTACTGCATGATTGCAAACAGAGGCTTTTTTATCTGTTGTGCCTTTGCCATCATGTAGCTTGACAAGTCTGTCAAGCTGAGTAAAGAATAAAAATCTCTTTCTAAACGTGCCTGCTTTGTGTCAGACTCCCTGAGGCTGAATTTTTAGGCTTACAAGTGCTGAGACTGAATCGGCCAGGCAGGATTATTTTGCTTTTCTGCTGCCCTGACATTGGCAAACACTTGGTGAGCAGGCTAAAAATTACATATCCACAGGATCCCATTTCCCTCTATTTCATTCCTAATGGACCTTGAGCAAAATAAACCCTCAAATCATGGAGAGAGGAACAGGGGAAGGTTCTGCAGCAGAACAGCCTCAAGCTACAAGAGAGGGCATGGTATGAATGAGAAATCCCTTTCTCCGTGGACTGTATACAGCCCAGACACCAGTGCTCCTGTTTGTGCTGAGGGCAGACAGTGCCTTATAGGCACTTTAAGCATAAACCAGATGCTGAGTTCCCAGGTCGGAAGGAAGGAGGCCCTTCCCTACAGAACCAGTCTCAACGGTTCTGGTGTTCTTGGTGCTGGGGAGCAACTATGATTATATTTCTGAAAATGTTACCATCATCTCACTGACACCCAATTCAGCCATTAGTAAGAAGGACCTCTGCAGTGGTAACACATCGTCACTTACAAGCTTGGCGACCTTCTTGCTGTTGACGAAGTCCTCAGTAATGTTTGGATGTACCTGAGGCCACATATTATCCAGGTAAGAAAAATACTTATGTTGCTGAGAGACAATAACAATGTGCTTGAAGTGATTGAAACTTCCCAACCATAGCAAAGGACAAGCCAAGGGGGATGTTTTAAATGTGACATTTAACAAGGATAGAAAGAAAAAAGACTGCTCACATGAAGAGTGTCTCGTCTTCCACTCTTCTGGAAGAATGGAAGGGTTGTTTAACTCGCTGACACACCATTTCCCCTACTGTGGTTTGTGAAAAGTGTTCAAGAAGCAGCAGTCAGGCTGCCTGACAAAATGCAGCAACTCTTAGTACAGCACAAGTGCAGATGATGTTCTCAGGGTGCCTTAGCTTCCATCGTCTAATCCAGAGGAGATGGGGCAGCTCTGTACAGAGCAGGAGGCTTGCTCTTCGTGTCCACACAGGTTTCTCTGCTTGTTCTCTAGCAAAAGAGGTGCAAGCCTTGTGCCCAAAGAGGAGGTCCCTTCTTTTGCACGTGCTATGGACAGTGGCTGCCAGATGTGTGAGCGCAGGCCCACCTTCATGGGCCAGGCTACGGCCACCACCAGCAGGGGAAAGGACAGGATGGAAGAACAGCAGCAGAGCAGAGACCAGAGGGCAAGGACATTGTTACCTCTTTCAGAGGGGAAGCTGGGGTTCAAGGAAAATGCAGGAAGTTTCCAAAAAGGACAAAGCATTTGTGGTTGGGAAACTTAACTTCCCTAATACTTTGTTTCATTAAATTGCTTTATGGTACCTGAAAGGGACAGAGACAGTCTCTGAGACTGCACGTTCTCCGTAAAGGCTCAAAAAAGTAAAAGAAGGTGAAAATCCTGTAGTAAGAACAAAATGGTTGTTACAAACATACTTCAACACTGATCTGGTTAAATAACCATTCTCCAAAGCCATGAAGAAGGTGCCTTATGCTTACCTTTCAATGATGAACACAGCAAGCTGTTGCTGTTGATAGGAATTCAGTGAAGCTGATGCACGCACCTGGTTAGAAAACACAGTTCTCAGTGGTGACACAGGAGAGGGCTGGGCAGCCTCTCATAAGCTCAGTCCTAGCTACTCTGTTCAGTAGCAGTATTCCATTGGCAATGGAACCAGGTGCTCTAAATTCCTGATAGATCAGAGAAAAGCTCCAAAAGGACCAGGACACAGCTCAAAAGCATGGAAACAGCACACACTTAACAGGGACACACGGCTGCACAGATCCGTAAAACAGGACGCAAGGCTGTAACTCGTGTTTCTGCCAAAAAGAGAATCTGAGGAGGGTCACAGGAAATCATAATGTGAATGGGGGTCAGGCTGTTACAAAACACACCGGACTGTGTGAACTGGCTGGGGGTATTAACGAGTGAGGGGCGTTAGGACACGCTGCCTGCGACAGCAGAGGACAGGATGTTACAGCACTCGGAGCTCAGCTCCACGTTCCTGTGCACAGACAGGAATTCTGCACCTACCGAATGCTGTTCCTCCATCTGGTACCAATTGATGTCTCTGCTGGAGCACCAGGGCCAGCTGCCAGCTGGGTACCAGACAGAGCAAACCAGAGGAAAGCAGGAGAAAAGGATCACAGTGCTCTCCAGTTTTTTCTCCACTTGTTTATTCATTTTGCAGAAGACGATAAAAGATTGCTGATGCAAAGAAAACGTAATTCAATTTTCTGTGACCATAACGAAGGCAAGCAGCAAGAGGCTTACAAGGAGACAGGGAGGTTTAATTAGGTTTAGGAAAAAAACAAACTTTCCAGCTGCTGTAAGAACAGCGGAGAACTAGAGAGAGCTTCTTGATGAGCTCATGATACTCCTGGTCTTGAAAGCTTTAAGATCAGATGAAACATTTGCCAGAAGCGGTTCCTTTTGAGAGGGAGCCCAAATAGGTGTTCTCTGAAAGGCCTTCCAGATCTTACTAACTTATTCTGTACTTCCAGATACAGTTCTTCGGCAAGAAAGGTGATTTCTGGTTCTCAGCACTCTGTTATTTATGCTTCCACCCATCAGTCACCTGCTAAGAGCTGCTTCCATTCATGTAGTGTGTGAATTTCATCCCCTACGTTACTGTTACATCCTGCAGTTTGATGGGTGTTTCCTCACCACTTCTAAATTCCACTACAAGGCCTGCATTTATGGTTACTGATCAAAAGAAAGGGCTCATAGCCAGGGACACTGTATAAGGGCTGTGACACACTTTTCTCTGACACAAAAAGGTCTTAGAGGTGAGGAGTAAAAGTAATAAACCACTCCAAATTATACAGCTCTGTGTGTTCTGAACCTGTACAGATTCAGTTCCAGAGCAGATCCAATTTAAATCGATTCTAAAGGTTAAGGACAATTGCCTGCGCTTGGCAGATGCCAGCAGTAAGGGCAGGGTAACTGGGGCCAGTAAGTGAATTACCAACTGCAGCAGATGGAGACATCCTTCTGCTGATGAAGAAGAAGCCGTGGGAACGGTGACCAAGCTTTGAGTACACGGTGGCAGTGTAGAAACACCAAAATAATATTGTGCTTAGCCTTGTAAATCTTTGTGTAAGAGAAGGTCACAAGAGAAAGATATGCGCGGTGTGGAAAGATCCAGAGGCTCTGTAAAGGGGTATATAAATCTTGCTTAGATTGTAATAAAGGCCTTCAGTATTCACTGTACTGGAGTCTGTCCCTTAATCCAGCACAGGTAACTGTTGATCCAGGGGTGGTAACAAAGAAGATAAGCCAGCCCCTGGAGAGGTAACCCAGGCCTGTTCTCAGAGAGTTTTGCAATATTACCAACCAACCGCCACGTTCTGTTCTAACCTCTGGTAAGACCAAAAAACTTCTTGCACAGACAGCTGGATTCCCTCCCATCCCATCACAAAGTTCTTGCTGTAGTTGTTGAAGACTGGTTAGTAACGTGGACATCGGTTGCAAAAACCAGCATATTTTATATATATATTAAATACATGGATATGGGAAGAAGGAAATCAAATGCATCCGTTTGGATTTAGATTCCTTCTCTCCCCTCATCACGCATTCACTTTCCTCCGTGTGTCACAGGGGTTATTGATATGCTGGAATGCACTGTTTTACAGGTTTTTTTAGTACAAGACCAGTACTTTGTTAGACTTCGTCCCTTATTATTTTGAGAGAGCACAGCTGATAAGTTGCTGTGACTAAGGAAGATCAGCTACCGTCAGATATTGTAACAAGTGCTAAAATTGAACTCAGTCCAACATAAAATGGCCAGAATAAAACCCAAACCATACAGATAGTCATATGTACAGTTTGGTTGCCGACCCTGGGGCTGGCAGTACTGCAGAGAGCTGTAACCTGGCTGTCAGTGCAGGTCACCTGTCCGACTAGTGAGAAGGAAAGGGAAATATATATAAAAAAACACACCAAAAGTAACAATCAGAATTATGCTGCTCTTCTTGAAACTGGAGAAGAGAATTTTGGCATCTCCTGGCTCGACAGCCACACAGGCAATGGTGTCTCACGTGTTCGAGCAGCAAGAAGATAAACCTTCCCGGCTGCTGAAGGTTCTGGCTGGCACCATTTCTCTCCTAGCTCTGTACAGTGGCTTGGCACTGCCAGCCGACGCCATTTTGAGACTGAAATCTTATCTGTAGGGTATAAAGGTAGCATTTGAGTCCCAACACGTGGATGGAAAATACAAAGCAATAATAAACCAAAACAAAACGTGCTACCGACATTCTAGAACAGAGGCAGATGGAGAAGTTCAGATGAATAAACAGGGTAGCCAAGGGGTGGGTCTGCAGCTTGCACGGTGAGGTTCCCCAGCAGAACAGGGTGTGCCTGGATGCTGTAGCGCTCTTCATCGTCATTGGTAGCGGTACAGCAGCTCCCAGGACAGATTTGCCCACTGACCTCGGACAGCTTCGTCGTTAAGTTTTCCCACTTGTACTAACAATTCCTGAAGAGCGAGGACTCGCCCGGTGTAAATGCCCTTTAAGAACAAACAGATCAAGATGTTCAGACATTCTGAGAATTTAAAGGTTTCCGATTGGAAGGGGGAAGGTTTAGATTAGACACTAGGAAGAAATTCTTCACAATGAGGGTGGTGAGACACTGGACTGATGACAGGTTGCCAAGGGAAGTTGTGGACGGCCCCTCCCTGGAGGTGTTCAAGGTCAGGTTGGACGGGGTCTTGATCAGCCTGGTCTGGTGGCAGGAGCCCCTGCCCATGGCAGGGGGGTTGGACTGGATGACCTTCAAGGTCCTCTCCAACCCAAACCATTCTATGATTCTATGATTTTGGTTACAAAGCACTAAACGAAGCTTGGGGGCTACACACTATCAATATCATCCCTTTAAAAATGGCAAAGTGACTAAACCAGCCTCCTCAGTTCAATTCTTCCACCTGGAAAGACAGTCTGGAAATACTGCTGCATCTGAAGAACACCACAGTGTGATTTCCAACAACATTGATGTCAGCTCCTGTCTAGTAAAATAAAACTCTGGATGCACAGCCCTGATGTGGAAACCAGCAGTGGAAAAGAAACCCACCTTGCTTACTGGTGATTTTTATCCTTACCATGTTTGGGTCGTGCCCCAGTGAAAAGAGGTATGGCTTTTCCTGAAGAACGGCCTGCTGCCACTCGAGAGCCGACACCAGGCCAATGTACCAATCGCTGTCGTACCCTTCCAGGTAGTTCACCAGCTCTCTGAAGTTCTCAACTGGACCCAGGCTTGCTCTATCAACCCTAAGTTTAAAAGTGTATCTGGAAGCCACAAAGAGCCACGCAGTGAGTACCGCAGCAAAAGACGAGAGGAAGAAAGCCTCTTCAGGCTGCAAATGACAGGCTGGCACCATCAAACGTTATCAAGCACCAGCAGCTTTCGAAGTTATTGCTCATCAGCTGCGTCACTAGAAGTTAGCATGGGTGGGCTTTTAGCTCACCCAGATGGGAAACACATCAGCTTGAACATCTTTCATTCACCTTAAACACCGCTACCACTGCCTGATAATGGAAAGTGCCAAACATCCAACTCCACCACAATTCCCTTAGATTATGGGGACAATGAGAATGGGTCGGTTTTTCTCCACTTAACACAGCAGATTTCCAGCTCTGGAGGCAGCTGCTCTGGGGAATGGAAGAAGAAAGGAATCTCCATATCGAAGTCTTCACTGCTTGGAGTTACAGGCAACGTTTCTGTAGCTACAAATACAATTACACGATTCGGTTTTGACATAAACTACTCTTAGTGAAGTGATACTTTCAAAGTACAGCACTCCCTATACCATTTTTGTCACTGAGAGAGTGTTTTTCTTTTACCTGAATGCTTTTAATGCAAGCTGAAATATCTCGAGTTTGCTGGTCAGCCAGTCCAAACCCACAGACCACGGAATTCCACCAGTGTACGCTCTGAACACGTGGCTCTGGGCAGGCACAGCGTTATCCAGTCCAAACAGACCAAAACAACATGACAATGCTCCATGCACGTACAAGTCTTTCAAAGCTTTATCTTTCATAGGATCTTCAAGTAAATTGAAAGGCTTTTCTTCCAGATGAAAAAAGTCCAGCTGAGTCAAAATGAAATGGTACCATCCTTCTGGAAACCTCTGCCTCATTTCATGGGCTTTGGAAGCAGGAACCGGGGTGTTTGCCATTCTCCAGGGATGCTCAATAGCTCTGAGTAACAGCAGCTGAATTCAACCTGTACATAGCAAGCTCTTTTCTTGCAATAATTTTTCTCTGAGAAAATAAAGATATGTTTGATTGTCAGTATTTCCACAACTGGACCTGCAAATCCAACCAGAGATAACAAGAACAGCAAAGCACCCGCTGCAATATTAGACACAAGCCAATGTCTTAAAAACCACAAAGCTTTGCCTCACACAGATCTTTTTTTAGCCAGCTTATTGAAGATGCTGTGTCACAGGCTAGATGATAAAACATTTCACATCTGCTAAGCATGTCAGCTGCAAGACTGGCTAACACAGCAATAACATCTTAAAACTGACTGTAACACCAGGTAAATTAGTTACAGTGTTGGAAGGTTATACAGCAAAATGCCTGCATGATTTCAAAACATTAATGCCAATCCTCAGTACGCAGCCACAGTAAGTGAAGCCTTTCTCTAGCACCAATATCCACATCAGTCTGTCCTGAAAACAGCACAAGTAATGCGATCCAGGGAGAGACAGACCTAGACAAGAGAAAAACAAAGTAAAAACTATGGTTCTACGCTGTATTATATTGATGAAAACCTTTCCTACTGCCAGCAGAGGAATTCAGCTGCAAACACAAAATATTTCTGCATCAGAACCAGTTAAAACTGGCTAACTCATACCCCAGAACCTTCTAGGAATGAGTTGCAATGCCTGATGTTGAAGTTGTAGTGCTGCCTCTATAAAAGCCGTGGAAATCTGGGAAATCCCCAGAACTGGAGGACTACAATATTCATACTGGCCCAGGGTTAAGCAACCCCACCCTCAGTTCCCTTTGTAGACACAATTTGATGATTAAAGGTGATCTTTGGCTGCATTTCCAAAGGCAGAGCTCACAAAGATCTCACCTGGAGATCTAAAATTCTTACGAGTACTGAATACACTAAAGAATCATCGTCGAGTGCGTGAGTATCTTCACAGCCCTATTTGCTGCAGAGTGAGAAGTTTTGTTATGGGAGAAATGGAAATCTAACTCAATAGCCATGACCAGTTCCTAAATTGACTTGTCTATTCCTGAATGATCAGAAAATGTCCCTTAGGATACAAAATCTAGAGTGTAAACTATTTTGCTCAGGTGTCAGCTTACCACTGACATAATACACACTCATTTCACAGGTACATAAGTAGATGCAGAGAGACAGAGCTACACTTTGAAGGGCACCTGCTCGTCTTTACAGACCTGTGGCTCAGTATCGTCCACACTGAACACTGACAGTAGATACAGTGAAAATCACCTGTAGTCTTTCTGAAGCACCTCTGGGCCGTGTGTGTGTGTAATAAATCTGATCCCACTTTCTTAAGTTTGACATCACCCAAAATACAGCCACACAAAATAAAATATGAAAACCAAGTCCCGAACAACTTCAGGTCACACATCAAATTAATTAGCGCTCAAAAATCCCAGAAACTGGCTCACATCTTAAAAAGTAGACGACCTGTTCCAATGAAAAGTCCATAGCATCTGATGGTTATACCTTATTTCTTTGAAGTTAGAACCAACTGCCAAGTTCTCCAATGGTGCTGTCCACAAGCATGACATTTGCTGCCAGTTTATAACCTGCTTTCGCTCTCACTCAAGTCTAAGTGATCACTCACTGGCACAGAGAATTTTAGTTTCAGAAGGTTGTAAGATGAAAGCAGTGAAACCAACCATCAAGCTGTAGTGAAATTTTAAGTAACCTTTTCTATCCCACTGAGCTCATGAAGTGCATTTTCTTGCTAATAGTTTGCAAAGATTTTAATTCTTCCCTTGCTAAAGCTACTAAAACTCCTTCACATCAAAAATATGGTTCTAAATTAAAACAGAGGCACGCAAAGTGGTGCCTCTTCATTTTGAGCTCATCTGAGAACATCACATTTTTTCGTGCTTGAAGACACTCATTCAGATTTTCCCATTAAAGAGGAGACTTATTTCTCCCTCAAGGCCGGCAGTTTTAATTATTTAATCTGAGCCATACGTGCCACCACAGCTATGATGGCAATAGGGAAATACATACATATAAAAAATATAGTATGTGTAGATATAAAATAGATACAACAGATAGATATAAATATATATTATACAAGATAAATATATCTATTACTTATCTAGAACACACATATGCTGATGCAGTTTACAAATTTCTTTAGGGAGAAAAGCTTCCTAGTCTAATTTTTTTTAACAGCTCTCTCTACACCAGTACTAAAGTGCAGCAAAATGAAGCACAATAAAGCACTTGCACACAGTCTTCAGAAAAGTATGATTAAGGTTAACTACAAAAAGATTTGGGTAGATACTGTTCCTGAGTCTCTCCTTATTTTAAAGATAACAAGCCAGAATTATTTCCTTACAAGACTGTAACAAGTAGAGATCTATGAGAAGGACAGAAGTAATCACTTTTTCCTCAGCTGAACAATCTCGAAACATAAGTTTTAACCTGTGCTGTGAAATGTAGCTTAAAGCACGTCCTACGATTCTCCTCCAGCAAAGCCACGCTTCCCAAAGTGTTTACCTGCACTCCTCCACAGCACTGCTAGCCCACCTACCTAGGCTACCGGCTGCTAGTGCAGACTGCACCGCCACCGCCAAACTCGGAACCACCTGCTGGTAGTACACGGTATCGGAGCAAACGCACGCCGCAGTGTCCACAGGTCCTGGCCAGCTTCAGACAGGCCTGGGAAAGCCAATCGAAAACACCGGTAACGTGAAGAGCGGCAGCAAAGGAGAAGAAAGGAGCGCAGAGGTGGCAACGAAGGTCAGCAGGATTGGGAAGAAAACCAGATTGAGTGTGATTAAGGTGGCGGCAGATTTCCAACGTTGCTTTTTCTCTGTCCACGACATCAAAAGAATAGCCATAGTAAACTGCAACTTTGAGACAAACTGAAGCAGTCGATCCCGTAGGATACCAACCTGCGAGATACATATAACAAGCACATGTTGATTTGTATTCTGTATCATACTCAGCACTGCCAAAGCTGCCTGATTGACAATAACATTAAGAAAATGAAGAGTGATTATCCTTGACTGGTGCTACAGCGTACACCTTGGCACACAGGCTTTTAGCCTCTATTTGCAAGGTTCTGCACTCTGTCATTCCCTAAGACAGGAAGACAAGGAAACAAAGACGTTAAGAGCTATCTACTTAAATATGTATTATGACAATTACCAGCAAGAGTCTGATTCCTGTATCAAGGCTCCTGTTCACAGTATCACAGTATGACAAAGTTGGAAAGGACCTCTGAGATCATCAAGTCCAACCTATAACCCAACACTAACACCAACCATCATCTAGACCATGGCACTCAGTGCCACATCCAATCTCCCCTTAAACACCTCCAGGGTCGGCGACTCCACCACCTCCCTGGGCAACGCATTCCAATGGCTAATCACCCTTTCAGTAAAGAACTTCTTCCTCACATCAAGCCTAAACTTTCCCTGACGAAGCTTGAGTCCATGCCCTCTAGTTCTGTCACTGGTCACCTGAGAGAAGAGACCAACCCCTGCCCGACTACAACCTCCTTTCAGGTAGCTGTAGAGAGCAATGAGGTCTCCCCTGAGCCTCCTCTTCTTTAGACTAAACAGCCCCAACTCGCTCAGTCGCTCCTCATAGGGCTTATGCTCCAGCCACTTTACCATCTCCGTTGCCCTCCTCTGAACACATTCCAGTATCCTGACATCTTTCCCAAACTGGGGGGCCCAGAACTGTACACAATATTCCAGATGAGGTCTGACTAGTGCCGAGTACAGGGGGACGATAACTTCTCTGGTTCTGCTCACCACACTATTCCTGATGCAGGCCAGAATGCCATTGGCCTTCTTGGCCACCTGGGCACACTGCTGGCTCATGTTGAGCTTCCTGTCAACCAGCACTCCCAGGTCCTTTTCTGCCTGACTACTCTCCAGCCACTCTGTCCCCAGCCTGTAGCTCTGCATGGGATTGTTGTGTCCAAAATGAAGTACCCGACATTTGGACTTATTAAACATCATCCCATTGGAATCGGCCCATCTCTCCAATCTGTCCAGGTCCCTCTCCAGGGCCATCCTACCTTCTAGCAGATCAACCCTTCTTCCCAGTTTGGTATCATCTGCAAACTTGCTGATGATGGACTCAATCCCCTCATCCAGATATTCTATAAAGATATTAAACAGGACCGGACCCAACACCGATCCCTGGGGGACACCACTGGTGACCGGCCGCCAACTGGATGAGACACCATTCACCACCACTCTCTGGGCTCGGCCATCCAGCCAATTCCTAACCCAGCACAGAGTGCTCCCATCTAAGCCACGGGCTGACAGCTTCTTTAGGAGTCTACTGTGGGGGACAGTGTCAAAGGCCTTGCTAAAGTCCAGGTATAACACATCCACAGCCTTCCTCTCATCCACCAGGCGAGTCACATGGTCATAAAAGGAGATCAGGTTGGTCAGGCAGGACCTGCCCCTCCTAAACCCATGCTGGCTGGGCCTGATCTCTTGACCGTTCTGCAGGTGCTGCATGATTTCACCCAGGATTATCTGCTCCATGATTTTACCTGGGACCGAGGTCAGGCTGACAGGTCTGTAATTACCTGGATCATCCTTACGGCCCTTCTTGTGGATGGGCGTCACATTGGCCAACTTCCAGTCTTCCGGGACCTCTCCGGTGAGCCAGGACTGTTGAAAGATGATGGAGAGCGGCTTAGCAAGCTCATCCGCCAGCTCTCTCAACACCCTAGGATGGATCCCATCCGGCCCCATAGACTTATGAGGGTCCAAGTGGCTCAGCAGGTCTCTAACTTCCTCCTCATGGATTGCAGGAGGGCCAACCCTGCCCCCATCAACCACTTCAGAGGGCCAACTGTCAAGCGAGCTGACATCCTAGCTGTTGAAAACTGAGGCAAAGAAGGCATTAAGTACCTCGGCCTTCTCTGCATCAGTGGTTACTATATTTCCCTCCACATCCAACAAGGAGTGGAGGTCGCTGCCGCCCTTCTTTCTACCATTGATATATTTATAAAAACTCTTCTTATTATCCTTAACAGAAGTGGCCAATTTGAGCTCCAACTGGGCTTTTGCTTCCCTGATTTTCCTCCTACACGACTTAACAACATCTTTGAACATGACGTGGCTTACGTCCCCTTCTTTCCAACGATGATACATCCTCTTTTTCTTACTTAGTTCCTTCAGAAGCTCCTTACTCATCCAGGCCGGACGTCTGCCCCTACGACTCTTCTTACAACACATGAGGACAGCCCGCTCCTGCGCCTTCAAGATTTCATTCTTGAAGTGTATCCAGCCTTCCTGGACCCCCTTGCTACTAAGAGATATTTCCCAGGGTACTTTCCTGACCAGTTCCTTAAATAATCCAAAATCTGCCCGCCGAAAGTCCAGCATCAATGTTCTTTTCCTGTCTTTTCTTTTTACATTGTTTAGAGAGAACCTGATTATCTCATGATCACTACACCCCAGACAGCCTCCGACAACAACATCACCCACCAGCCCTTCTTTGTTTGTAAACAGCAGGTCAAGAAAAGCCTCACCCCTGGTGGGCTCACTCACCAGCTGCGACAGAAAGCAGTCCTCAATACACTCTAAGAACCTCCTGGACTGCCTCCTCTCGGCAGTGTTAAGTTCCCAGCAGATATCCGGGAGGTTAAAGTCTCCTAAAAGAACAAGGGCAGCCGATCTAGATGCAGCCTCCAGCTGCTTAAAAAATAGAAGATCCACCTCCTCATCCTGGTCGGGCGGTCTGTAACATACTCCAACCAGGAGGTCAGACCTGACCGCCCCTCTGACCCTTACCCATAGGCATTCAACCTGGTCATCACAGATCTCGACTTCGACAGCATCCAGGGTTTCCCTAGTGTAGAGGGCCACCCCTCCACCCCTCCTCTCACGCCTGTATCTCCTGAAGAGCCTGTAGCCTTCCATGGCAGCACTCCAGTTATGAGAGTCGTTCCACCACGTTTCCGTGATAGCAACTATGTCATAGCTCTCCCGCTGGACCAGGACTTCAAGCTCCTCCTGTTTGTTTCCCATACTGCGTGCGTTTGGGTACATGCATTTCAGCTGGGTTACTGATGACACCCTTTGAGATGGCTCATCCTCCACAGGAACATCTTTGGTGAGCCTAGTTACTCCCCCCTCCTCCCTCATGCCTAGTTTAAAGCCCTCTCAACAAGTCCTGCCAGCTCCTGAGCTAGGATCCTCCTACCCTTTGGAGTTAGACGAGACCCATCTGAGTCAAGCAGGCCAGGTGCCGTAAAGGTTTCCCCATGATCAAAGAACCCAAAATTCCTCTGCCGGCACCAGCCCCTAAGCCATTTATTAACAGCATATATTCTCTTGTTCCTATCTGTATACATCCCTGCCACTGAAGGAACCGAGCAGAACACCACCTGTGCTCCTGCCCTATCCAGTGACCGTCCCAGCTCCTGGAATCCCTTTTTGACTACCCTTGACCCTCTTTTCGCTAGCTCATCACCACCAGCTTGTACCACCGCAAGCGGGTAATAATCTGATGGTTTAACTAGGTCTGGGAGTCTCTTGGCAATGTCGTGTACCCGGGCTTGGGCAAGGCAGCAGACTTCCCTATGAGTTGGGTCCATCCTACAAATAGGGCCCTCCGTCCCTTTCAGAAGGGAGTCTCCCACTACAATGACCCTCCTTTTCTTTTTCTTACTTGAAGTCCTGACCTGTCTGACGGGCAATGTGTGGTTAAGAGTCTCCTCGGGTGAGTTCTCTGTCACACTATCCTCCACCTGAGCATCAAACTCCAACAACCCAAACCTGTTTTGTAGGGGTAGTTGGAAAGGTGGCATTTGAAAGGGAGGTCTATAACCCCCACGAGAGCAGACCTGCTCCCAGTCCTCCTCACCAACCAGGTCACTCCCCTTATCCTGTTGATGAGGAATATGGCATTCCTCAGCCTCCTGGGGAGGATTACTGGGAGGAGAGAGGGTTCTACTCCACCAGTCTATCTCCCTTTCACTTTCTCGAATACTCCTCAACCTCTCCACCTGGTCCTTAAGATCTGCAACCATAAGGAGCAGATCTTGAATCTGTTCGCACCTCAAACAAACATTTTTGGTATCGTCCTCAGGAAACACAAGTAGGCTTAGACACTCCCTGCAGTCCCGAGTCTGGGCAGCGGCGTCCCGTAATAGCGATTCTGTTTGGACACCTACACTCCTGGTGGCAGAGGCTTTACCACGCCTGATCACCATTGCTGCAGGGGAGTGGGAAGCCAACTACCTGCCAGAGAGTGCCTGCTTGCCCTGCGCTCCGGTCGCTGGCGCTCCCAGGGAGATGTTTAAATTCCCCGCGGCTTCTTCCGGGACCGCCCCCCTACCACGCGGTCGGTCCACGTGACAGTTGCCGCTTCTGGGGTTCAGAGAGAGTCACCCTGCCGGGGTCCTCTCCTGAGCTTTTGCCTTCCCCTAGGAACTCTCCACCCGCCCAGATTGAGCACCCAGCTGCAGTACTCACCGTTCCTGCCGCCGGTCACGCCGAATCAAATCTGTTCCACCAGAGGTCTGGATTCAACACCAGCATTTGTGCTAAAGACACAACTACTATGTCCACCAGGGCATTTTCGGGATGCTGCCAGACCTAAAACAGAGATCTGTCAGACATCCATTTACAAATGTATTTATTGAGCTCTGCTTTCATGATCTGGGATATTTCTTCCAAGTCACCTTCATACTTAAATCACACAGAGGATGATTTATTAAGCTAACATATTTAAAACTCAAATTGCCATCCTAAATATCCTTGTGAATCCAATGCAAACACACACAGAAGGAAGATTTTGTAGCGCACGGTCTAGTGGCAGGAATGCAATCATAGCAAATGGAGACACTGTAATTGAAATAAAAGAAATATTGAATTCCTTTAGGAAACACAATTCACGTCTACAGAGGTAAACAATCTCATTGAATCATAAAACGGGTTGGGTTGGAAGGGACCTTAAAGCCCATCCAGTTTTAACCCCCCACGGACACCTCAAGTTGCTCAAGGCCCCCTACAACCCGGCCTTGAACACCTCCAGGCACAGGGCATCCACAGCTTCTCTGGGCAAATTGGGCCAGTGCCTCACCACCCTCTTTGGGAGGGTGAGCATCAGTTCCCTCAATTGATGTTATTTTATAAAATTAAATAATTCAGATCAAATTTTGGTTCCCCCAAACAGATTTGCTTGTAATTAACCTACCAGAAAGGAGACGGTTCCCTTTACCAGCAAGTTGTAAGAACCAAATATTTAGTCAGCTTGAAGACTCTCAATTCATTTTTGTGGCACAGAACCTTTGAAAAAAACTCTACCGGAGCCATTTTTTTCCAAAAGTCAACACTGATGTTCTAACTAAAATCCTTTAAAAGGCCTTTCTTTCTGAGCTGGACTTCTAAAAGCTCAGCTTTTTAAATTTACCCTTAAACAAAAAACAACTAAAATCACTAATTGCTTTCAAATGCTCTGAACCAGTAATTTTGATCTCAATACACAATTCAGAAAAATATCAACAAATATTCCCAGCTGCTTGTTTTTTCTTTAGTACATCCATAGGGTCTTGCACACGGAGCACATCTAGCGTTGTTTCAGTCTTCCTACAATCATCATCTAACACCCAACAGACAGCGCGTATTCCTACCTAGCGTTAGTAAAATCCTCCTGACAACACCAACTTTCATCAGCCTTCTTTGCTTCTCCATGAACACAGGCACAGTCCTCACATCCTTTGGATAAAAGGCGTTTTGGAAGACTCCAAACAAGTACACTCTCTGAATCTCTCCAAGAATCCACACCACTATAAGTAAGAGGAGAAGAACGTAACTCGCTATGGCCTGAGGACTGGCTTTGGAAAACGATGAAAAGCCTGCAAATCGGTGCAGCAGGCTCGCTTCTAGGAGAGCAAATGTCAATACAGTCAGATAAAACATAAATTCCCTCCACCCAAATTGCATTCTAAGACCTCATTGCTGGAGGCTAAATGGCTGATTTTGGTGTGTTTGAAGGTAAAAACCAATCTCGCTTAGGTTAAAACTCAGTATGAACCCAAATCCAGTCATGAAGAGGAGCACACCGAGAGTGCTGGGAATGAAATACGATGCTATTGCTGTTCCAGCAGAAATGAGAAACATTACTAACAACCTGTGAAGGAGAAAATAAAAAAGATTTGCTTGAAAAGAAAAAGGTAATGAACAACATTGATATATTAAAATTACATAAACAACATTTACTTTGTGATACTTGACATAGGTGAACCTCCTAGTCCAAACTCTAACAGTTGTTCCATTGCCCACAGAAAAAGTGCGTCAAGCGGGGGCAGGATTCCCATTGCCCATCAGAATGGCAGAAAAAGAAATAGGACGTGCAAAATCTGGTTTGTCTGTTCTAGAGTGGGTGTGCTGAGGGCAAACCTGGATAAAAGAAGAAATGTATTTGACTTCCCTGAAGGAAAAGATAACCAAGGTGTGGGAAGACTTTTTGTTTAAACACTACTGCAAATCCAGAAGCATAAACATTGCATATTGTATCCACAAAATCTCAAATGGTATCTTCTAAAAGGAAAAATAAGGACATAAATTTATGCTTGGCACAGTAATACAGTAATTAATAACATCAGAACACAGGATAATTGTTCATTCAAAAGACTTGAAGACTTATCATTACACAGATGTGTCAAGTGATGCAAGTATGCTAATCATTTTGATACCATTGTGATAATCAAATCAATAAATACTTGTGCAAAAATCAGGGTCCAGACCTCAACCTTGTAACACAAAAATCCTAGGAATGTTTTCAAAATTACAAAAGCAAAACTTTATGCAAGTCCAAGATCCAAGACATAAGCGTTAACGCTGAAGGGTCCGGCACGTTGTGCGTTCATCGAGAGATAAACTCTTTTTAGGAATACAAAATGTTATTTTCTACATAGAAGTATTAAAATTTTCCTGTAAAAACTCAAGGATCAGTATTAGAAATTTGCATAAAATCGAAGCCATACATAACTCACCAGCTAGCTAATAAACTGACAGGTGGACTGCTAAGATATTGGGTTTCTCTCTATATCCTACTAAAAGAATTTTGTCAGGAATTTAAAGAACACCTGAATTTTCTCCTCAGGAAATTAGAAGAGTTTGGTATCCAAGACCACGGGTAAAATTCTCATAGCATAACTGAAGAGGTAACAAAAAAAAATAAAAAAAATAATTATTATCATTAACAGAGACATCTCCAAGTGCAAAACTAGAAAAATCAAAAATACCTTTTAAAATGCATTTCAAGTACCCCAACCATAAAACATTGATGAGACAAAGTGATATAAACATCACCCGACAGGGAGAAAGAATGCAGAAAGTAAATGTAAAAGCACCTTACTTTAAAACATTCTACAAATACTTTAGCTAAGACGCTCATCTCAAAAGTGGAAACATAAAAATCTCATGTTTGTATACTGACTCGGTTCTTTTTCACTATAAAAGCACTTTAAAGTCCAAGTTCAAAATCCATATAACAAAGATATAATGACATTCACACTTGCTGATCTATTCACTAAAACCAAATTCACGGTTCTTTTTAAACTGTAATTCAAAACCCCAGAAAATCACTTTGTAGAGTTTAAATAAGAAAATCTTCCAGGATGAAATCTGGATCTAAACCCAGTGCTCCTGAAGCGTGCAGTGTTTAGATTGATGTTAAGTCAGGAACACGTTTTTTGAAAACACATCTTTTAAAAGGATGTTGATGCAAGTACTTTTGTACAAAAATACTGCCATTGACACAATAGGAGGCGATTTTAGCTGTCTTACTTAGAAACTGCTCTAACTGCTCCTCCTAATTTACATGGAATGCTATAAAAATTTTAGAACTACCTTTTATGCACAGTTTAGACCCTCAATTTTTACCATATGCTCTTCTAGCTTCTTGCTTTGGATTCCCTACAGTTGATTAGAATCTCAAAGTAAATTTTCCTCAGAAGAATCATTTCATCTTTGGCATTAAAAACATATAGAAAAGCCATTATTTTAACCAGATAAATGCTCTTTTATGTTTCCCTGAGTGCAAGATCGACTGCAATAAAGACAAAAATGTAGAAAGGTCTCATCAGAGCAGTGATTTCATAAGTACCCAGTGCTTGGAAAGCAGCTGTTTCGGTCGCTGTATTTATGATTAACGAGTACTCTCCTATACCTATGGTCACCCATCCAAACACAAAGATCATAACAGTTCCTCCAAGTTTATTCTATGACTCTATGCTGGACATGGAGAAGATGGTGCTCTAACAGCAGTGGGTGATGCCCACAGGGAAATCTCCACTCACGCTCTCTAATCACTCCCGGGAAAAATCTCTTTGGAAGCAATGACCTGTCACAGGAACAGAGATCCTGCCATAGACAGGCCCCTTCCCACCACTGGGATATACACCACCACCTGCCTATCGGTGTCACGAAGGCACCAAGAGCATGGCTGCTGTCCGCAAGCACCAAAGTCAGCACCAAGGGAGCCCATCTGACGGGCTCTCAAGGAGCAAAGCTTCCACGGCTCACAGTACCTGTGAGTCTCAAGGGCTTGGGAGGCTTCCGTGTGCTTTGTGAAGGGAGCCCTGGCAGCCCTGTCCTGCTGCGGACTCGGTA
The DNA here is from genome assembly GCA_033558185.1 of Dromococcyx pavoninus. Classification (NCBI taxonomy): domain Eukaryota; kingdom Metazoa; phylum Chordata; class Aves; order Cuculiformes; family Neomorphidae; genus Dromococcyx; species Dromococcyx pavoninus. Next base: position 191,521 of record JAUMJL010000707.1, on the reverse strand, counting down.
CTTTGTGGGTGTTGGGGCGCAGGCGGCCCAGCACAGCTGAGAGTCCCTGAGCCGTGGGGTGCCAAAGGGTGGGGCTGGTGGGTGGGCAAGCGCGTGATTGGCTGCAGCGCCTGTGATGTCACAAAGGACAGGTCACAATGGTGACTGTTATAAGGCAGCCCTGCCCCAGTACGACTTGGGAGGTCAGTGAGTGCACCCCTGGGGGAGGCTGTGTTGGACAAGAGCTGGGGTGAAACGAGGCCTCCTGGTGGGCTGGGTTCTCCCCTGGCATCGAGGCCCCAGCCGCTCACAGGAGTGCCTTGAGCAGGGCACGGTGCAAAGGCCTTGCTTCCTCGCAGCTGCCTCAAACCCTTTCCTACCTGCCCCCAGGTCCCTACTGCTCCCATCTCCACTGCCCCTGCCGCCAGCTCTGTCTCTCCCAGCCCCTCTGAACCTCTTCTCTCCCTCTTCCTGCAGGCCATGGCTGTCGCACAACTCCTCCTCTCCATTTTGCTGTCCTTCTTCCAGAAACTGCCAATGGTAGGTGATGACCTGGATAAGGCCACGCATGACCGCATGCAGGAGCGTGAGGAGAAGCTGAGCTGGGAGATGACTCGTCTGCTGCATGAGATAGAGCAGAGGGGTCTGGTGCTGTGGGGCATGAAGCAGAGGGGCCTGTTGCAGATGATACAGAAGCAGCACCAATTCGGCTGGAATGCCCTGGTTTTTGCTGCCTTGCAGCAGTGGCAGTTCTGGGTTGTTGTTGAAGTCCTCGTCCTGCTCTTTGGGCTCTGGTGGTGGTTCAGGAAAAGGAGCCATGTGACAAACACCAATGACGAGGAAAATTGCAGTCTATATATGGAGCAGGTCGAGGATGAGAATGACCTGGAATGGATTTCTGAAGAGCATGTACAGTGGAGAGTTCTGGACAGGGTCAGAGAGTGCAAGCAGGCAGAAAACCTGGTGTTCACTTTTGTCTATATCATCGGAAAACTGTCATCAAGCAATTTCTTCCCAGTGCTGCAAAAACCCATCATGGTGGGCAGTGAAAGCTGGAGTACCTGTGAGGGTGTTTCAATCTACTATTTTGTTGTGCCCCTGACGCCCCCTCACGGGCACACTTTTGACACAAAGATGATCTTTTCAGAAAAAATGTCAGCAAGGAACTTCCACATCCGTGTGGAGTTGGTGTGCACCTGCACAATGGAGCAGGGGGTGCAGAGGATGTGCTGCTTGCTCCACCAGTCTGAGGAGGACCGGAGGTGCAATCAGGACCTCAGCCTCCTACACACACTCTGCACAGGCTCCTACCTGGATGCGGAGAAAGTTGCCTGCTGGTTCAAGCAAAAGCTAGAAGAAGTCCAGAAGACTTTGCCTCAGTTTTACCAGCACTGTCTAAAGGTGCTCCCCTCCAAACGCTCCTGCAAAATACAGGTGACTAGACGCAACCAGAAAATCTTCAGAATTCAGGTGGAATTTGGGGTGCAGCTGGGCGACTCAGACACCTTCTTGAGCAGCGAGACAACAGAGGGTCCCTTCCTGCCAAGCACAATGTGGCCAGAGACCTATGTTATGGAAGAGTAGGAAACCACCTACTTCAAATGACTGCTGCACCTGCATCCTGGTGGATACAGGCTTTTCCACCTACACCTTCCAGACTGTTGTGATACACCTTCTGACCATCACGCACCCATCACACCAGAGTAGGAGGGACTGCCTGCTGCCGTTGCTGCATGCCATCTTCTTCCTGTGCTGCTCCCTGGCAGAGAAACGCCTCAACCACTTTTTCTTTGGCAATGGGAACGTGCCCAAGGAGGTCATCTTGCTCCCACATTTCCAAATGGCTGAACCGCTCAACCTCTACCAGCACCTCGCACAGGGCCCACGTGCTCATGCTGAAGCAAAGCGAGAGTTCCTGGTGCTGCGAGATCGGCTCAGAAGCGTGCTGATTACAGACACTGAAAGAGGTCTGCACGCACACAGCTGTGTTTGTGGGTCTCACAGCGGATGGCAGATGACATCCTCACACTGCAGGGGAGAAGTGGGGTCTGATGCAGCTGAAGAGGCCATTGCAAGAGGCTTGCGCCAGAGACGCCTCTTTCCATCTGGATGGCGATCATCCCCGTCTCTTCGAGAGAGTCCATTCCCTCTGCAATATGTACACAGTTGCCAATAAATAGCATGTTTGAACAAATGCTGCGTCCGTGCGTGTCTCAGCTTCACTTTGTCCGGGAACACGGGCACAGGGTGCTGCCTGCTCAGCGGCCACAGAGCCGGGGAGCATTTTGCAGAAGAGCTGACGCAGTGGACTCTGGTTTCACTGATCCCCCAAACTGTCTGAGCTCCTGTGTTGTGGTAATTGGGAAGCTGTGAAGCACTGGAAGAGGCTGCCCAGGGAAGTGGTGGATTCACTGCAGGTGTTCAAGAAGTGTGTAGATGTGTCACTTTGGGACATGGTTTAGTAGGCACGATGGTGTAGGGCTGATGGTTGGACTTGATGATCTTAGAGGTCTTTTCCAACCTCAATGAGGTCATGAGAATTCTATTTTGTGATCCGTTCCTCTGAGGAAAAGTCCACCATCCAAACGTATCTTGAGTACTTTTAATATTTCCTTTGAATAATTATGAAGAATTGCATAGTTCTCACGTTATAGAAATAGAAGTGCTTTGTCATCGCATGGAGTTTTGTTCAGTTCGCCTGAATATGGTCTGTATTTCTGTTATTTATACAAACACAGGTGATTTAATCATACCTCTTAAACTAAAGAAAGTGCGTGATGTAAAGTAAGTGGATAATATGACTTAAGGTCCCTGGGTTCCATCACTGTCTCGCTATACTAAACAAAGCTCATATTCATATAAATGGCCCGTCTCCTGCAGAATTGTTTGGAGCTTTTCTGGATTTCTCTTTCTGTTATCGCTCTGAGAAAAAGTGCTTTTAAATTCAATAAACAGGAAGAGAAGTCAAAGTAGTGTGGTCTGGAGGAATGAGGAGAGCGTAGGCACTCAGCCCTGAAGAAAATTCACCCTTTTGTGGAGGACATATCTGGAACACTCAAGTCCCATTCAAATACCCAGTTAGGTCAGTGAGGGAGACTTGATGGTCTGGAGGTCTTTGTCTGGAGGCAAAGGGTGTCCTTTTAAAAGTAGCACACCCCTTTTAAAAAGATACAGTTAATGCAGGTGTCAGTAAAACCATGCTGAGCAGTTGGGAAAGACGAGCAAAGCCAAGGAGTTTAGAATCTAACTGAAAAGTCACAGAAGGGAAATTCTGAAGAAGAATAGGGCCAAGTGCAGCTGCAGGTGGCTGGGTTTACTGCAGAGTTCTGTAGCTTCAAACACAAGTGCCACACTGGATAAAGGGTATAAAATTATTCTGACCATTCCTTCCCAGAGGGCAGTACAAAAAATCAGCGACCAACAACCAGGAGTCACGTACTTCTGCATCTGGAGGTGCTGCCTATATTTGTCATGGCTGTTTGAATAAGAATTGTCTCACCACTCTGCATTTCTATATTGCTATTTTGTGTTTTTCTGGGATGCTTTGTTGTCATCAAATGTTTTCCTACACTTTTGTTTCTGAGGGAGGAAACAGTAAGGTGGTTGGGAGAGAGGAGGAAAGAAGGATTCACTCACACTTGCACCACTCTAACTTAGTGTGTGCTTAACTAAAGAGTTGCAAAGGCTTGAGTAATCATCTTTGCCGTCTTTGCTAGTAAGTAAAACAATTTGTCGACTTTCTAGTCCTGAGACCAACTGGCCTGTCCTGGTGTATATCTGTAGCCAATATCCCTTGGGAGAGCGTGTGTGGGCAAAGCCATCCTATCAACCACAACACCAACTTAAAAGGAGGGATGACCACGTGCATGACCCTGCACCTTGACCCTGTTTGACTTACTGGTATAGATTTGATTACTCTGGGAAAAAAAATAATTTCTCTGGTTTACCTTCTATGGCTTGAGAATAGGTTGTACTAAACTGTAGTGCAGTGGCCAGGACGGATAGGAGCTCACATAGAAAAACCATAACTAAACAGACTGAAAGAAAATGGATGTAAGGAATTAGTAAAATTAAGGAGAGATTTGAAGGAAGAATATACTGAAGCTTCCTCTTCAGGCCTGTCTTTAAGCGGCCCGAGTAAGAAGACAGGCAGAAGGGGCTAAAAGCTGAAATGAGAGGAGATTAGGGCACCTAGGAATGCAGAGGCTTAAGTGCACAAAACTCAGAGACTTTTGCTCGAGAAGGTCATTCTGATGCAGAAACCAGAGAGCTTGTCCTCTTTGTAAGCAACAGGAAAAATGTCACCGACATAGTGACAGCAGAATTGTACCACAGTTCCTCATCAGATAAAAATGATTCCTGCATTTAAAAGGCTCCTTAATGAGGATAATTTTTTAAGTTTTCAGTAAGCGTTATTACAAAAGACACAACATTTTCCTAAACATCGATTTGCAGTTAAAACAAACATAGAAGAGAAACTCTAGAAAGAATGTACATAACCCTGTCTCATCAAATAGATCTTTGTCAGAAGGATTTTTGGCAGTTGTTACATTTATGTGGGACTGTCTTTGCTTGGATCTGTGTTTGTTTGTCTCCTTTACTGGCAACACTGAACTATATGGCATAGGTAACATCCTGAAGCAGATTGCATGGAGTCCAAACTGTTCTTTCATTTGCATGCATTTCATGATGGATTGTCCTCAAAATTTTGCTTTCCTAATTAAAGCAAAGAGCTTTTCTCCTTAGAAGCTGTTCCATTTTGCTCACAGTGGGAGAGAAAATTGAATATAGGGCTGCCTCTGCTATTAATTTTGATGTTATTGTACCTGCACAAATAATTTAGTGAAGTAAAAGCACTGTGCAAAGCTATGTTTTACACAGACTGAAATAATCTGGGACAATTGCAATGGAGTCTCATTTACTCCAACAGGGATCAAAGGAATTGCACCACAATACTGTGGAAAATAATCACACCCATGCTCTCACTGTATTATTGCCAGAGTTGGCATCAAGTTGTCTGAGGGCTCTTTATGAGCATTGAAAAGAGGAAGGGCTTCACCCATAAATTTGTGAACAACTACTCATTTTATAGAATCATGGAATCGCAGAAAGGTTTGGGATAGAAGGGACCTTAAAGAACAGCTAGTCCAACCCTCCTGCCGTGGGCAGGGACTTCGGTGCCACCCAGGTATCAAGATGCAGGACGTGCCCCTCTCCTGCACTAGTATCGGATGCCAGTGCCAATGTCATGTGTTGGGGCTGTGCTCGGGTAGAGGAACTTCTCCGATTGGTCACTGAACTCAGGGAGGAAGTAGCAAGGCTGAGGTCTATTAGGGAATGTGAAAGGGAGACTGACTGCTAGAATAACTTACTGTTCTCCCTGTCACAGCCTCAACAGGCAGACCAGCCTAGTATGAAAGATGACCTACCATCCCACATCCACTCAAGTAAGGTAAGTAAAATGGAAGATGAAGCAGAATGGCAACAGGTTTCTGCTTGTCGCAAGTGGCGTCATAATCGATGCATATCCCCTGTTACTAATGAGGCCCTGCAGTTTACACTGCAAAACAAATATGAAGGACTGCAAGTGGAACCTGCTCCAACGGCCGACAAATCTCACAGTCTGGAAATATCCCCTGCAATAAGCAGACCAAAGCCACCAATTAAGACGGCTTCTGTAAAGAAGAAGAGTAGGATTGTTGCCATTGGTGACTCCCTCCTGAAAGGTACAGAGGGTCCAATTTGCAGACCGGACCCATTGCACAGGGAAATCTGTTGCGTACCTGGGGTCTCAGCTGGTGCAGTGGCAAGACAACTTCCCAAACTTGTCAAGTCCACTGATTATTACCCACTACTCGTTTTCCAGGTGGCTAATAATGAGAAACCAACTAGAAACCTCAAAGCAATCAAAAAGGACTTTAGGACCTTAGGTCAAATGGTAAAGGGATCAGGAGCACAGGTCATATTCTCTTCTGTCATAGGGAATGGTGAGGGAAGGAGAGGGAGGAGCCAGGAATGGAATGACTGGCGCCAAACATGGTGCAAAGAACAAAACTTTGGGTTCTTTGACAATGGGTTGGCCAACACGCCAGGCCTGCTGGCAAACGACGGGGTACATTTGTCCCATACAGGCACAAGGTTACTCTCTAAAATGTTGGTTGGGCTAATCAAGAGGGCTTTAAACTACATTGGAAGGGGGAGGGGGACATCACTTGGCTCAACAGATTAAATCATGGCAATGGCACCTCAGGCTCTGAGGGACGGTCTGGTGGTGAGAGCACCTGGTCTGCCAAATCAGTCGAAGAGGAGAAGAGCACTCCAGGTGGCAGCCAGACTCCAAAGGCTATCGGTGGGTTACAAACGATCGATAGTGGGCAGTCAGGACCTGAGCCTATTCCGCTTAGGAAAGGGGTGGAAATAACAGCCCAACTGAAGTGCATTTACACTAATGCACGCAGTACGGGCAACAAACAAGAGGAGCTGGAAGCCACTGTGAGGCTGGAAAACTATGATATAATTGCCACCACGGAAACATGGTGGGGTGATTCGCACAACTGGAGTGCTGCCATGGGTGGCCATAAACCCTTCAGGCGGGATAGGCTGGGAAAGAGAGGCGGTGGTATTGCCTTCTATATTAGAGAAAGTTTTGATTGTGTAGAACTAAAATATGCTAACGATAGGGTTGAGTGCTTGTGGGTTAAAATCAGTGGAACCCACAGTAAGTCAGACATAGCGGTGGAAGCCTGTTATCGGCCACTCAGCCAGGATGAGGAAACCGATGAGCTCTTCTACAAGCAGCTGGGAGAAGCCTCGCCATCGCTGGCCCTCGTTCTTGTGGGAGTCTTCAACTTTCCAGATGTCTGCTGGAAGTATAATACAGCAGAAAGGAAACAGTCTAGGAGGTTCATCAAGTGTGTGGAAGATAACTTCCTGACACAACTGGTGAGTGAACCGACTAGAGAAGGTGCCTCACTGGATCTGCTGTTTGTGGACAGAGAGGGCCTTGTGGGGGAGGTGACTGTTGGAGGACGCCTGGGGCTCAGCGATCACGAGATGATAGAATTCTCAGTTCTTGGAGGACTAAGAAGAGGAGTCATCAGAACTGCCACCTTGGACTTCCGGAGGGCAGACTTCAAACTGTTTAGAAGACTGTTTGATAAAGTCCAGTGGGAGACGGTTCTAAATGACAAAGGAGCCCATGAGGGCTGGATGCTCCTCAAGAAGGAAGTTGTGGAGGCGCAAGAGCAGGCCATCCCCGTGTGCCGTAAAATGAGTCGGTAGGGAAAAAGGCCAGCTTGGCTTAACAGAGAGCTCTGTGTTAGTCTAAGGTAAAAGAGGAAAACATATGAGCTTTGTAAGAGGGAACAGGCTTCCCAGGAGGACTATAGGGAGCAGGTGAGATCATGTAGGCAAAAAATTAGAAGTGCTAAAGCCGAACTGGAATTTCAACTGCCCAGTTTGGTGAAAGACAATAAGAAATGGTTCTTCAAGTATATTAACAGCAACAGGAGGACCAAGGAGAATCTCCCTCCTCTACTGGTTGCAAGGGCAATGGTAGTAACAAAGGACGAGGACAAGGCTGAGACACTTAACACCTTCTTTGTTTCGGTCTTTAATAGGAAGGTGAGCCAGAAGAAGACTTGGTTAGAGACCTGTTTGGCCAATTAAATATCCACAAGTCTTTGGGGCCGGATGAGATAAACTCAAGGGTATTGAGGGAGCTGGCGGAAGTCCTTGCCAAACCCCTTTCCCTCATTTATTAACAGTCCTGGCTGACTGGGAAAGTGCCGCTCGACTGGAGACTGGCAAACATGACTCCCATTTACAAGAAGGGTCGGAAGAAGAATCCCGGCATTTACAGGCCTGTGAGCTTGACCTCAGTACCCGGGAAGGTCATGGAGCAGATCATACCGAATGCTATCACACAGCACATGCAGGACAGCCAGGTGATCAGACCCAGTCAACATGGGTTTATGAAAGGCAGGGCCTGCCAGGCCAACCTGATCTCCTTCTATGACAAGGTTACCCGGTTAATGGACAAGTGAAAGGCTGTGGATGTGTTCTACCTGGACTTTTGTAAAGCCTTTGACACGATTTCTCACAGCATTCTGATGGAGAAACTGGCTGCCATTGGTCTGGATGGGCACACCCTCTGCTGCGTAAAAAACTGGCTGGATGGCTGGGTCCAGACGGTGGTGGTAAATGGAGTCAAATCCAGTTGGAGGCCGGTCACGAGTGGTGTTCCCCAGGGTTCAGTGCTGGGTCCAGTCCTGTTCAATATCTTTATTAATGACCTGGACGAAGGGATGGAGTGCACCCTTCGCAAGTTTGCGGATGACACCAAAATGGGTGGCAGTGTTGATCTGCTTGAAGGAAGGGAGGCCCTGCAAAGAGATCTGAAAAGGTTGGATCGATGGAATGAGACCAACGGGATGAAGTTTAACAGGACCAAATGCCGAGTCCTGCACTTGGGCACAACAACCCCATGCAGCGTTACAGGCTTGGGGAAGAATGGCTGGAAAGTTTCCTGGAGGAGAAGGACCTGGGTGTGTTGGTTGACAGCCGGAAGAATATGAGCCAGCAGAGTGCCCAGGTAGCCCAAGAAGGCCAATGACATCTTGGCCTGTATCAAAAACAGTATGGCCAGCAGGAACAGGGAGGTGACTGTGCCCCTGTACTCGGCACTGGTGAGGCCACACCTGGAGCACTGTGTTTACTTCTGGGCCCTCAGTATAAGAAGGACATGGAGGTGTTGGAGCGTGTCCAGAGAAGTGCCATGAGGCTGGTGAAGGGGCTGGAAAATAAGTCCTACGAGGAAAGGCTGAGGAAACTGGGGTTATTTAGCCTGGGGAAGAGGAGACTGAGGGGAGACCTCATCGCGGTCTACAGATGCTTGAAAGGGGCCTGTGGGAGAGCGAATGTTGATCTCTTCTCTCAAGTGACAGGTGACCGGACAAGGGGAAATGGCCATAAGTTGTGCCAGGGGAGATTCAGGCTTTGTATTAGGAAGAATTTCTTTGCCGAAAGGGTGGTCAGACACTGGAACAGCCACCCAGGGAGGTGGTTGAGCCACCCTCCCTGGAGGCATTTAAAAAAAGGATAGATGAGTCTTTAAGGGATATGGTTTAGCGGATGATGGATGCAGTTGGACTCGATGATCTCAGAGGTCTTTTCCAACCGGAAGATTCTATGGTTCTATGTATCTATGATCTTTCACCAGACTGGCGTGCTAAAAGCCTCATCCAGCCTGACCTCGAACACTTCCAATGATGGGGCACCCATGATTTCTCCGGGTAACCCGTGACAGCGCACAAGTGCATCACCACTTCTTACATCCAAATTCAACCTACACACTTCCAGTTCAAAACTGTTGTTCCTTATCTTGTCAGGACAGGCCTTGGTAAAATGTCTGTCCTCAGCATTCATAAAGGCCTCCTTTAAATATCGAAAGGCCGCAGTAATGTCTTCAGGCTGAACAACCCCAGTCTTCCCTCACACGAGAGGTGCTTCTTCCCTCTGATCATCTTTGTGGCCTCCTCAGGACCTTCTCCAGCAGGCCCATGTCTCCCCTGTGCTGAGGACTCCAGAACGGAAGGCAGCACTTCAGGTGAGGTCTCACCGGAGAGGAGGAGAGGGGCGGCAACACCTCCCTTGCCCTGCTGGCCACGCTGCTTTTGATGCAGCCCCGGATGGGGCTGGCCTTCTGGGCTGTGAGTGAATGTTGCTGCCTAATGTCCAGCTTTTCACCCACCAGTATCCTAAAATCTTTCTCTGCAGGATAGCTCTCTGTCCCACAGCGATGGGCAGGCCCACCCAACATTGTCCACCTCAAGTGCCTTCAGAACTGCACCCTCATCCTGGTGGACACAAGCTTTTTCTCTTATACCTTCAAGGCGGTTGTGATGCACCTCCTGAACACCACATCCCTGTCAGACTGGAGCAGGAAGGATATCGTGCCACGGTTTCAGGATATCAGGCGATACCTGCGCTGCTGTCTGGAGTAGAAACTCCTCAACCACTTTGTCTTTGGCAATGAGAATGTTCCTGAGGAGATAATCTTGCCCCCGTCCTTCAAAATGACTGAGTCTCTAAACCTCTTCCAATGCTACAAAGAGGATCCAGTGGCACATGACGACACATGTGTGATTTCGAAGAGATGGAAAATTGACTTGTAAGTCTGCTCTTCTTCGGATCTTGAAAGAGGTTGCATGCACAGAGCTGTGTTTGTGGGTCTCTTGCCATTGCAGGGAGGCTGGTGCCTCCTTGTGCCCGAGACTCCTGTTTCCATCTGGTTGGTGACCATCCCCGTCTCTTCACAGAATCACAGAATGTCCTGAGTTGGAAGGTGTGCACAAGATCAGGAACTCTCATTTCTTCAAGCAGTTTGCTTCACCACTCATTGTTCTAACTTCGCTGTCCTTAAGACTTCCTGTAGCTTTAAATCTCTCACGCATGACATTTCCTCCCTAGCAGAATTAAGGTGAGAACATGAGGGCTTCTGTAAGCAACAGAACATTCCTCCCATTTAGGGGTTTCTTCATCTGAAGGCCAGAGGCTCAAGTCTTGTGTTTCACACTGGAATGTAACTACACAGTGGTTAGGCCCAACTAAGACGGCCTCTGAATTCAGTCAGGAGACTAATTCTACACTGGGAGCTGAGATACTTTGCATTCCAGAGAAACAAATTCTAAAAGTCTTTCAAAACCATAAAGTTACGTATGCTGTGTGCAATTTCAAGAGAGACTTGTGTGTTCTGCACAGCACTCATTGGTGCTGGTCTATTCCAAAAGAAGCCTTTGTTAATCTCAGAAAATGAACTTACCTGCAGAGCATGCTTGCTGGCGCAGTACCCAGAAGCCAGGGGAGCTCCCATGATACCCATCACACTGCTCACTGTCACAATCTTTCCCTTTTTCCTTTGGATCATGTGATTCAGGACATGCTTTGTTAAAGAGATTGTACCTAGGTAGTTGAGTTCTATTATGGCACTGTAGACATCCAGGTTTGTATCCACAAAGAGAGAGCGTTGGGAACGTCCACCATTGTTGACCAAAACATCAATTTTGGGAAAGACACAAGGGTAAATTTATGTAACACACATGTTGGCACTTCCTCAGGCAATCGCTAAGTGACCCTTAGTGAACCCCTCTAGTGTCACCTCTGCCACACACAAGTCAGAGGTATGAGCTGTTGACAAAGCTTCAGCAGTTGCTCCTCTCCTTTGAGCCGAGGGCTGGTCAAATTTGAGCAGAGTCAACAAAACAGGCACACAGTCTTTGATGCCAAACCAGGTCAACTCCTAGTACAGGATCACCAGCAGCTGGAATGTTGGTTTTCTACACCACATTTTTTTTTAACCGCACTACAGCAAATAACACTTTGGGCTCAGGTCCCGCAAGGTGACCTCTGAAAATAGGTTTTGTGCAAAACCGGACACCAACTAGAGTAAAGAACAGAAGAAACAATTCTGTCACCAATAATTTCACTGTGAAACCAAAGTGTCATGGATTAAAGGCCCAGATTGAAGGTTTGCACATTGTACTTAGCTACACCTGACTGCTATTTTCTTAACTCCATACTCTGGTCAAGCAATCTAGAAAACTACGTGCAGAACAAGGGAAAGAATTGTGCCTGGTTTCCAGTTTTGTCCCATGTGGCTCTGAACCCAGCTTACACACATTACTGGAATACAAAACAAAGGTTCTGACTTTCAGACACAATCTTAAGCCCTAAATACACACTTGATGGCTGTTCAACTTGGCCCAGAAATTCAGTGACATCAAGCAAGCGGAGTTTTATTTCTTGGTAATGACCAGTGATGATCTGTCCATTGCTGCCTCTCTGCAAAGCCTGCTGAAAGGCAGAAGCGAACGAGAGAAGGGATGAAAACTCAGGCACTTTTTGGTAGATTTAATACTGAAACCTAAGAGAGGTGTAGACAGTGGTGAACTTATCAAACAGAGTTGAAACTGGTAAGGAACGTGAAAGGCAGCAAGGGCTTCACAGGTACAGCATCAACAAAAGGAAAACCAAAACCAGAGTGAGCTCGCTGCAGAACAGGGATGGCAATGAAATGACAGAGAGCACAGAAAAACGAGGTACTCGTCGGCCTTCTTTGCCTTAGTCTTCACTGACAAGATTCCCCCTTGGGCCTCCCATGTTCCAGAGGCTGAACTCTGGGGGAAAGAAACACTACCAACATCAGAAGAAGACCAAGGTGTAAGCAGGGCAATATATGCATCCGTGATTTACAGGGGCTGACCAACATTGCTCATCTTTGGAAGGTACATGGCTGTCCCGCGAGTGGAGAAAACCAAGTGTCACACAGCCTCATCTCAGTCCTTGGGAAAATCATTCCTCCCAAAAGCACTTTCCAAGTACACGAAGGACAAGGAGGTGACGGGGAAAAGCCAGCATATATTTAGCATGGGCATATACTGCCTGACCAGCTTCACTGCTTCTTGTGATGAGATGACTGGCTCTGTGGACAAGGAGAGGGCAGTGGAGGTGCTCACCTTGACTATGTAGCTTTCTGTGTTGTCTTCCGTAGCATCCTTGAGGCTGTACTGGGGAAATATGACGGGACTGGACGAGTGGCTTACAATGCCAGCAAAAAACAGGCTGGATCACCAGGCTCAAAGAACAGCAACCAACCATTCAAAGTCCTACTGGTGGCCAATTACAAAGTGTATCCCTCCATGACAAATGTCTTTTAAATGACCCAGATGATCGGAAAAAACACAGAGGTGTTCAGCAAATTTTCAGCTACCACCAAGTTCAAAGGAGCAGCGGCTACGCTGGAGGGCAGGACGTAGCTACATTACTAAAGAGTTTCCAATACTCCTCTTAATCTGACTTACAGTTACAATAAAGTTCTGTAGGGTACATTGCATTAATGCTTGCATTGGCCAGAGTACAGCACACAGACTTACCAAGGCAGAAGACCATGCGTGCATCTCCCATGTACTCATAGCTCCTGCCTAGGCATGCTTTTAAAACCCGTATTAAAAGTAACAGCATCTTGCTCCTTTCACTCCTCTGTTTATGTGCCCGTTGCTCCCGTGTTTGCAGTGACCCCTGCTCCACGATACAGCCCTGTGCTGGGAAAAGGCTTAGCTTTCCAGACATAGATCCAAAAAAATCATCAAATACAACAGAAGGATGAAAATCACCCATTTCATTCCAGAACATGACTTAAGGATGAGTGACCCCTAATGTCAGAGCACCTCTCAGAAGATACCATTGCCTAACACTGGTGTGTGTTCAAGATCAGTCTGAATATCAGTCTCAGTGAAAATCTGACCAAAGGACTCAGAGTGCTCCTAGGAAAAGCTCTTCCTTCGACTTCTTACATTTGTACAGAAAAATATTCCAACTATGCCTAGCAAGCTGAGGAAGATGTCATGGTATAATTGAAACAGCAGAGCCAAATGCAATTCCTGGGATGTAAAGCCTGTTCTGTTCTGAAAAAGCCACAACAGCATTTTTTCGCTCCCTGAATCTTACCCCCTTGTTTAATTTGGCAAAAGTATTTCTTTTTCACTGCAGCCAGTAGTGAGAATTGCTTTTACTTCCTGCTTGCTTCTGTAATCAGCTCCTCGTTCTCTCTACGCTACGCTGTGTTTCAAGTTTCTACTTTCAGAGTCTCAGTGACATAAATCCCACAAGGAGACCAGCACCAAAACCTTCCACCCTTCTGACAAGAGCAAAGAGCACTCAAGATTGACCATCAGAGTTCAACTTGAGTTTCTGGGTCTGGCAGGAAGTATTATTTGTCATTTTTTAAGCTGGCTGTATTTTTACCAAAGAAAAATCCCTCCTAAACCCAAGCTTTGGTGCTTTTGGGTTGTTTGGGCTTTTGGGTTTGCTTTCAAAAACAGTAACAGCAGCAGCAACAACAGTCACTAGAGATGAATTCTACAGTTATGAACTTGGGAGGTGGAAAGAGGTGTTGCTGAAGTTGCACGAATAACCTCTGTATTAATAATTACACCAAACAGCTGCTGTCTGTGAAGCTTATTCACTCTTTTCCTACAGATTTTTCCCATACTTTACCAATTCGTTGGTTTATCCACAAGAAACATGGGGGTTCATCTCTCCTACTGCTCTTTCTTTTGCACAAAACCTCCGTAGACAAATTCTACATGAACAAAAGAACACACGGACATACATTCAACCCTGCTTAACACACTCCTCTTCCTACCGAAAACCTATCTGCATCCTCCTCCCACTTAGTTTCTCTGTTCCCAACCAGTTCTGGGCAGCTTCACTGCAGCTACTCAGGATCTTGTTCTGCAGACAGAATAATTAAGGTAAGGAAATGATTCCTCAGTGCTGATACTTACCAAGCACTGAGCTACTGGGAGTTAACATAATGGGAAATCCTAGCTCAAATGATGTTCTAGAACAAGTGTCAAGCTACCAGCTCGCTCCAAAATAAACATCCTGTTGTGACTGGAAATAAGCTTAAAAATTAACCATGCCAAGTTAAAAAATAAAAGTAGATTATGCTATTACGAACCAGTAACTACTGTGTTACAAGGCATAACAAATGAGAGGTTGAACAGAGTGGTACTACAAGTAACCCAAGAAGTGCTTTTCTAGCTCTCTTTACTCTTTGTCCCTACATTTCGTAGCTCCTTTTGTACAAGGTTACCATGTCATTTCATTCATGGAAATATATCTGAAATAGAACATCCTTCCCACAGCCCTACAAAATCGCACCTTTATTCTAAGAGCGGACTTGCAGTTTTGTAGACTTCCATAGTAAAAGAATCCTCCTCAGCTGGGTAACATGACACTGCCAGTGAAAAGCCCACCATTTAGAGCAACTGCTGCTCCATGAATTAACACAACACAAGGAAGGTCATCCAGCAGTCAATAACCCTTGTCTCTCAACAACACAAATACTTAGAATATGGGCAACAAACCAGCACCTGCCAATGACAAAATCCACAACTGACACCTCCCTATAGAACTGATTCATTGAAACAGAACCCACCATACCTACAGGAAGGCCTTTCTTCATAATCATAGTTTACAACACAACAGGAAGAAATCCTCTGACATCCACACTAATGTTGTAGAAGCGATAGTACCATATAATGACTGCAAGAGCGACAGCTCTAATAACAGCTTTCAATCAAAATCGAGGGGTTTCTCCTATGGGAATCACACAACACTTGCCGAGACACACTACACTATGTGGAGAGTATGGTGAAAAGGAAGAGAAAAGGGGGAAGATATTTAAAGAAACATATTTTTTAGTGTTTGTACCTTCTGTTTTCCTGCCTGAACCATTAGGATTAGGACTGTGGCAGCCCCATCCCTCACGTAGATGGCTGAAGGATCAGCAAAATGCCACTTTAGTTCTACCATTTCAACTACATATTTTACTTAATTACAAGCACTGACACGGGGATGGGGGAGAAGAGCAAAACAGAGCTCACCTCTTTGCAGAGCGAAGGAGCTTATGTTGACAAAATTCTGCCCAATTCTTCTCACATTACATGTTGAACAACTACATCAGAAAAATACTACAGTGCTCTTTATATGGGAACTTTGAGAGACTGTTTAAAAGGTTTCCAGGCTCCCTGTAGAATGGAAGGCCACACTCAAATAACAATACATCTACCTGAGAGCTCCTACATCTTGATGGGCTCTGCACACAGATCCCTCCGGAAAAAGCTTCAATTCTGCTTGTATTAGTCAAGATTTATCTTGTGCCTCTGTCCTAAGTGTCTCTGCGATCTTTGCAAAGTCCACAAACAAAGCCATTTTTGTAGTTTTCTTATAGTGAGAGAATTACCTGAGGGTGATACCATAAAACTTCATGCTGCTTATCAGAAGAGTTACATAAGACTGCTCACACAAATCTGAATTTAGTATTTCTTTGAGCTTTATTACTTGTGCCTGCTTTTCCATTCTCCATTACATGGACTAGTACTTTTGCAGTAAGCTTTTACTGAAAGCAGAAGACAGATGTCTCAACAAGTTTGTCCTACTTTTCCCTAAAGCCGTTTCTAACACTGACTTTCACTTGCACCATCACAGAATCATAAAATGGTTTGGCTTGGAAGGGACCAACGCCCTGCCATGGGCAGGGACACCTTCCACTGCATCAGGTTGCTCAAAGTCTCGTCCAGCCTAGCCTTGAACACTAACAGGGATGGGGCCTCCGTGACTTCTCTGGGCAACCTATGCCGGTGCCTCACCACCCTCACAGGAAAATAATCACTCCCATCCGAATCATGGTCTCAATCACAAACCCCTACTCCACCACATCCCCCAGGCACAACTTCCTGATTCGATGCAGTCCTACCTCAACCCAACATCCACTTCCATTTCACACATGGGGCAGCTTACAGAGTCCTCTGTCCCATCTTCTTTGTACTCCGACAGGGTCACGTGCAAGAAGAGGATGTCACTGATGGCACCAGCTCCCATCTCAACCCCTTGCACCCAGCCCAGCTCACAGCAGTCCCAAATCCCCACTGCTGGCTGAGGGGAGACATTCAGAAATGTGTGGCTTTGCTGATCAGAAGTCTCTATTGGAGATGTTTTCCCAGAAGTAGGCAGAATTCATAGACTCACAGAATCATTAAGGTTGGAAAAGATCTCTCATATCATCTAGTACAACCAGGTTTTGAACAATTACAGTCAGATTGGAGAGATCAACATGAACAGTAGTGTAAATCCCTGTCATTTTATTGAAACCGAAACAGATGCCAAAGAAACTACAAAACAAAGCATCCTGGCTGCTTGTGCCAAGCATTCCCTCTTCTCACCATCCCCTCCCAACATCCCCGAACCCATGCTCCCCAGGCTACTGCCAGAACAATGCATCTGCCCAGAAATGATGCAAACCCCACTCATTTTGGGCCAAAACAGGCCAGCACTCACAGACTTGCTGGGGCTTACTCACTGCAAAGTTGCTTCTGGTACCAAAAATGTCAGCAAATAAAATCTCTAGGACTCATTTTGGAGTTTTAGAAAGCAGCATCCTTTATTTCCGCACTGTATACGAGGGAATGATTTCCATCAATCGCGCGTAATGGGACAAGAGCTGGGACAGAATATATTTCCCACTTACAAACACACATATAAATATTCCAAGAAATCTTACACATAATCTATTACTTTCCAAGGACTAATTTTAATGTTTTTATGAACTTCACAACAGCCAAAACTCTGCTAATTGGAGTTTTGGACCCAGTTCTCTGTCTGACCTTATATTTTAGCTACAGAAAGACTGCAAACAGAGGTGATTATAGAAGACACATCTGCTCAGCACATACCATACGTAATACGAGATGTTATCGTTCCTCTCTGAACAGCGTCTAGAAAAACTATTTTAAAACATTCTATAAAGAAAGCACGCTATCAGAGGAACATTCTGTTTAACTTTCAAAAAATACAGTTACTTAGACAAAACAACTCTACATCTACAGCAACAAGGCTGGTGAAGAAGCTGGACAACAAACCTTATGAGGAGTGGCTGAGGGAATTGGAGTTGTTCAGCCTAGAGAAGAGAAGGCTGAGGGGACACCTTAGCACTCTCTACAACTGCCTGAAAGGGGGTGCTGGTCTGTTCTCCCAAGACAAGCAATAGAACGAGAGGAAATGGCTTCAAGTTGTGCCAGGGAGGTTCAAATTAGCTATCAGGAAAAAATTCTTTCATCAAAAGGGTTGTCAAGCCCTGGAACAGCTGTCCAGAGAGGTAGTTCAGCCCCTGTCCCTGGAGGTATTTACAAGATGGGATATGGTTTAGCAGTGGACAGGTATGGTTGGACTCAATGGTCTCAAATGTCCAACCAAGCAATTTTCAGATTTCTTCAGGTGTTACAAACCTCTATGTAGCAGAGACACCCACCTGGCAGCAGTCTAACAGCTCCCATGAGAGAATGAGTGCCCATATCAGGTGCTGTAGAACTCAGGATTTGGGGAAATACAGCTTTAGACAAAAATCAGCACCTCAAATTGACCTGTCCTCACAGTAAGCATGAGACTTGTTCACATAGGAACTTGCACTGCATTTGAACCATCAACAAGCTGGCAGAGCCAGTCGTCTATGGGGACCAGTCCTTGGAGTGCCCTGTGGTTCTGTGATTCGGCCCTGTCCCTAGGAACACCTCTACCCTCCTCCCACTTCATACCATCACAGAATCATAGACTGATTTGGGTGGGAAGGGACCGTAAGACCATGTAGTTTCAGCCTCCTACCAGACCAGGCTGCTTAAGACCCCATCCAACCTGGCCTTGAACTCTTCCAAGGAAGGGGAATCCTCAGCTTCCCTGGGCAACCTGTTCCAGTGTCTCACCACCCTTATTGTGAAGAAGTTCTTCCTAATGTCTAATTTAAGTCTTCCCCCTTCGAGCTTAAAGCCATTCCCCCTCATCCTATCACTACATGCCCTTGTAAAAAATGCCCCCCGCACCACCCCCCCCCACTGCTTTCTTTTAGGCCCCCAGATCCTTCTTCTGGTCCTTCTTCGAGGTGAGCATCACATTGGTAAGTTTATAGTGGTCTGTGACCTCCCCTGTTAACCAAGACTGCTGATAAGTCATAGAATCATAGAATCTTAGAATTGCTTGGTTGGAAAAGACCCTTGAGATCATCAAGTCCAACCGTACCTGTCCAGTACTAAACCATATCCCTGATCACCTCAATTACCCATCTTGTAAATCCCTCTGGGGACAGTGACTCAACCCCTTCCCTGGACAGCTGTGCCAGTGTCCGAGAACCCTTTCGGTGAAGAAATTCTTCCTAATGTCTAATGTAAACCTCCCCTGGCACAACATGAGGCCATTACCTCTCATCCTATCACGTGTCACTTGGGTGAAGAGACCAACACTCACCTTGCTACAACCTCCTTTCAGGTAGTTGTAGACAGTGATGAGATCTCCCTTCAGCCTCCTTTTCTCCAGGCTAAATAAGCACAGCACCTCAGTGTTCTCCTTGAAGTGAGAGACCCAAAACTGAACGCATTATTTGAGGTTCAATTTTATTTTTATTTATTTATTTTTAAATGCATTGATTCTTTTTCCATCTATTAGGGCAGACGGTGTCAGCTTCACACCTGGCCTCGGGGTCTGGTGGATCCCACTCCAACTAGACTAGAATCGATCATTTCTGCAGAGACAGAAGTGGGATCCAACTTGTATGTAGCCACAATGCACCGTGCCCTGCCCAAGGCACTCAAAGGGTCACAGCAAATGGGGTTACATTGGGCTGGCAACCAGTCCCTAGTGGAGTTCCAAAGGCATCCATCCTGGGGCCAGTACTCTTTAATATCTTCATAAATGACCTGGATGCAGGACTCGAAGGATTACCAACCAAGTTTGAGGACAAAGAGGCACTGCAGAGGCATCTGGGCTAATTAGAGTGCTGGGCCATTGCGAACCACATGAAGTTTAACAAGGGCAAGTGCCGGGTTCTGCACCTGGAACACAGCAACCCTGGATGCAAGGATAGACTGGGGAGCCAGAGGCTGGAGAGCAGCCGTGTGGAGAGGGCTCTGGGGGTTGTGGTTGAGGGCAAGTTGAACGTGAGTGCACAGTGTGCCCTGGTAGTGAACAGGGTCAACCACGTTCTGGGGTGCATCAAACACAGCATCACCAGCTGATTGAGGGAGGTGATTGTCCTGTTCTCAACCTCCCTGCTGCAGCTCCACCTCTTGTACTGGGTGCAGTTTGCGCAGTGTAGTATAAAAAGGACATCAAACTACTGGAGAGTGTCCAGAGGAGGCCACAAATCTGGTGAAGGGTCTAGTGGGGAAGTGGTATGAGGAGCAGCTGAAGTCACTTGGTCTGTTCAGCCTGGAGGAGACTGAGGGGAGGCTTCCTAGCACTTTACTGCTTCCTCACAATGGAAGGAGGAGGATCAGGCACTGATCTCTTCTCTCTGGTGACCAATGAAAGGACTTGAGGGAATGGCAGGAAGGTGTGCTGGGGAGGGTTAGGTTAGACATTAGGAAAAGTTCTTCTCTCAGAGGGTGGTGAAGCACTGGAACAGCTCCCCAGGGAAGCAGTCACAGTGCCAAGCCTGACAATATTCAAGAAGCATTTGGACCACACACTCAGACACACAGTGTGAATCTTGGGATTGTCCTATGCAGGGACAGGAGTTGGACTTCATTGTCTCTGTGGGTCCCTCTGGGTCATTCTGTGATTCTGTGAACCAAAGACAGCTGAACTGTCGATGGCAGGCCCAGCAAAATCAAAGTCAACATCGTCGCCTAGGTTTAGCCATTCACATTTATAAGCTGACTTGGTTCTACCGCTTTTCTTTCCTGCATTTGGTAAGAAAGTTGTATCAAATGTCAATGTGCAGCCTTTGGCAATCTGACCTTCAATTGCAATTTCTGCTCCCTCGATGTGTTATCTGTGTTCCATTTCTCTGTGAAAGTCAGCCCCAACTCAGTCCACTTGCATGTGGTCTCCAAGCTCCCATTCACTTTTCCAGTGTCTGTGTTCGATGAACCAGGTGATGGAGAGACTTGGCAAGCTCCTCGGTGCTCTCGGGTGGATCCCTTCTGACCCCACGATGAGGGTGGTGATGCCCTGGCTCAGCATGACCAGAGAAGTTGTGGATACCGCCTCCCTGGAAGTATTCAGGGGCTTTGTTGGATGGGGCTTTGAGCAGCTTGTACAGCTACCTTTGGTGGAGATCTTACGACCTATCCTCAAGGTTACAATTAAAGGCATGAAGTGCCTGCTCAGCGCACGAAGGTGTGCTCAGTGTCAGATTGAGCACAGAAAGGAGAGCATGGGAAGGAATTACAAGATCCTTCACATGGGAATATCCGTTCTTATAGATAGTAAATAGTAATTCTTATAGAAAGTAAATAGGCTTATCTCATTGGTATTATATTAATGACAGATAAATACACTTTAGGAATCTCGTCAGTTATACACACTCAAGTTTATTAAAAAGATTTTCTTTGAGATCGTCACCAGCTAAAAAGCAGTAAATCCTAAACAAACTGAATATTTTACATACAGCTGTTGTGAACCACGCCACAGTATCACGGTATCACAGTATCACAGTATGACAAGGTTGGAAAGGACCTCTGAGATCATCAAGTCCAACCTATAACCCAACACTAACACCAACCATCATCTAAATCATGGCACTCAGTGCCACATCCAATTTCCCCTTAAACACCTCCAGGGTCGGCGACTCCACCACCTCCCTGGGCAACGCATTCCAATGGACGATCACCCTTTCAGTGAAGAACTTCTTCCTCACATCAAGTCTAAACTTTCCCTGACAAAGCTTGAGTCCATGCCCTCTAGTTCTGTCACTGGTCACCTGAGAGAAGAGACCAACCCCTGCCCGACTACAACCTCCTTTTAGGTAGTCTTAGAGAGCAATGAGGTCTCCCCTGAGCCTCCTCTTCTTTAGACTAAACAGTCCCAACTCGCTCAGTCGCTCCTCATAGGACTTGTGCTCCAGCCCCTTCACCATCTTCGTTGCCCTCCTCTGAACACATTCCAGTATCCTGACATCTTTCCCAAACTGGGGGGCCCAGAACTGTACACAATATTCCAGATGAGGCCTGACTAGTGCCGAGTACAGGGGGACAATAACTTCTCTGGTCCTGCTGGCTACACTATTCCTGATGCAGGCCAGAATGCCATTGGCCTTCTTGGCCACCTGGGCACACTGCTGGCTCATGTTAAGCTTTCTGTCAACCAGTACTCCCAGGTCCTTTTCTGCCTGACTACTCTCCAGCCACTCTGTCCCCAGCCTGTAGCTCTGCATGGGATTGTTGTGTCCAAAATGAAGTACCCGACATTTGGACTTATTAAACATCATCCCATTAGAATCAGCCCATCTCTCCAATCTGTCCAGGTCCCTCTGTAGGGCCATCCTACCCTCTAACAGATCAACCCTTCTTCCCAGCTTGGTATCATCTGCAAACTTGCTGATGATGGACTCAATCCCCTCATCCAGATCATCAATAAAGATATTAAACAGGACCGGACCCAACACCGATCCCTGGGGGGCATCACTGGTGACTGGCCGCCAACTGGATGAGACACCATTAACCACCACTCTTTGGGCTCGGCCATCCAGCCAATTCCTAACCCAACACAGAGTGCTCCCATTTAAGCCACAGGCTGCCATCTTCCGTAGGAGTCTACTGTGGGGGACAGTGTCAAAGGCCTTGCTAAAGTCCAGGTATACCACACCCACAGCCTTCCTCTCATCCACCAGGCGAGTCACATGGTCATAAAAGGAGATCAGGTTTGTCAGGCAGGACCTACCCCTCCTAAACCCATGCTGGCTGGGCCTGATCTCTTGACCGTTCTGCAGGTGCCGCATGATTTCACCCGGGATTATCTGCTCCATGATTTTACCTGGGACTGAGGTCAGGCTGACAGGTCTGTAATTACCTGGATCACCCTTACAGCCCTTCTTGTGGATGGGCGTCACATTGGCCAACTTCCAGTCTTCCGGGACCTCTCCGGTGAGCCAGGACTGCTGAAAGATGATCGAGAGCGGCTTAGCAAGCTCATCCACCAGCTCTCTCAACATCCTATGATGGATCCCATCCGGCCCCATAGACTTATGAGGGTCCAAGTGGCTCAGCAGGTCTCGAACTTTCTCCTCATGGATTGCAGGAGGGCCATATTTCACCCTGCCCCCATCAACCACTTCAGAGGGCCAACTGTCAAGCGAGCTGACATCCTTGCTGTTGAAAACTGAGGCAAAGAAGGCATTAAGTACCTCAGCCTTCTCTGCATCTTTGGTTACTATATTTCCCTCCACATCCAACAAGGAGTGGAGGTCGCTGCCGCCCTTCTTTCTACCATTGATATATTTATAAAAACTCTTCTTATTATCCTTAACAGAAGTGGGCAATTTGAGCTCCAGCTGGGCTTTTGCTTCCCTGAGTTTCCTCCTACACGACTTAACAACATCTTTGAACATGACGTGGCTTACGTCCCCTTCTTTCCAACGACAATACATCCTCTTTTTCTTACTTAGTTCCTTCAGAAGCTCCCTACTCATCCAGGCCGGACGTCTGCCCCTACGACTCTTCTTACAACACATGGGGACAGCTCGCTACTGCGCCTTCAAGATTTCATTCTTGAAGTGTATCCAGCCTTCCTGGACCCCTTTGCTACTAAGAACTATTTCCCAGGGTACTTTCCTGACCAGTTCCTTAAATAATCCAAAATCTGCCCGCCGAAAGTCCAGCATCAATGTTCTGTTCCTGGCTTTTCTTTTTACATTGTTTAGAGAGAACTCGATTATCTCATGATCACTACACCCCAGACAGCCTCCGACAACAACATCACCCACCAGCCCTTCTTTGTTTGTAAACAGCAGGTCAAGAAAAGCCTCACCCCTGGTGGGCTCACTCACCAGCTGTGACAGAAAGCAGTCCTCAATATACTCTAAGAACCTCCTGGACTGCCTCCTCTCGGCAGTGTTAAGTTCCCAGCAGATATCCGGAAGGTTAAAGTCTCCTAAAAGAACAAGGGCAGCCGAACTAGAGGCAGCCTCCAGCTGCTTAAACAATAGAAGATCCATCTCCTCCTTCTGGTCGGGCGGCCTGTAACATACTCCAACCAGGAGGTCAGACCTGACTGCCCCTCTGACCCTTACCCATAGGTACTCAACCTGGTCATCACAGATCTCGACTTCAACAGCATCCAGGGTTTCCCTAGTGTAGAGGGCCACCCCTCCACCCCTCCTCTCACGCCTGTCTCTCCTGAAGAGCCTGTAGCCTTCCATGGCAGCACTCCAGTTATGACAGTCATTCCACCAAGTTTCTGTGATAGCAACTATATCATAGCTCTCCCGCTGGACCAGGACTTCTAGCTCCTCCTGTTTGTTTCCCATACTGCGTGCGTTTGTGTACATGCACTTCAGTTGGGTTACTGACGACACCCTTTGAGATGGCTCATCCTCCACAGGAACATCTTTGGTGAGCCTAGTAACTCCCTCCTCCCCCCTCATGCCTAGTTTAAAGCCCTCTCAACATGTCCTGCCAGCTCCTGAGCTAGAATCCTCTTACCCTTTGGAGTTAGATGAGACCCATCTGAGTCAAGCAGGCCAGGTGCTGTAAAGGTTTCCCCATGATCAAAGAACACAAAATTCCTCTGCCGGCACCAGCCCCTAAGCCATTTATTAACTGCATATATTCTCTTGTTCCTATCTGTATACATCCCTGCGACTGAAGGAACCGAGCAGAACACCACCTGTGCTCCTGCTCTACCTATTGACTGTCCCAGCTCCTGGAATTCCTTTTTAACTACCCTTGACCCTCTTTTCGCTAGCTCATCACCACCAGCTTGTACCACCGCAAGCGGGTAATAATCTGATGGTTTAACTAGGTCTGGGAGTCTCTTGGCGATGTCGTGTACCCGGGCTTGGGCAAGGCAGCAGACTTCCCTATGAGTTGGGTCCATCCTACAAATAGGGCCCTCCGTCCCTTTCAGAAGGGAGTCTCCCACTACAATGACCCTCCTTTTCTTTTTCTTACTTGAAGTCCTGACCTGTCTGATGGGCAATGTGAGGTTAAGAGCCTCCTCGGGTGAGTTCTCTTTCATACTATCCTCCACCTGAGCATCAAATTCCAACACCCCAAAACCTGTTTTGTAGGGGCAGTTGGAAAGGTGGCATTTGAAAGGGAGGTCTATAACCCCCACGAGAGCAGACCTGCTCCCAGTCCTCCTCACCAACCAGGTCACTCCCCTTATCCTGTTGTTGAGGAATATGGCATTCCTCAGCCTCCTGGGGAGGATTACTGGGAGGAGAGAGGGTTCTACTCCACCAGTCTATCTCCCTTTCACTTTCTCGAATACTCCTCAACCTCTCCACCTGATCCTTAAGATCTGCAACCATAAGGAGCAGATCTTGAATCTGTTCGCACCTCAGACAAGCATTTTTGGTATCGTCCTCAGGAAACACAAGTAGGCTGAGACACTCCCTGCAGTCTCGAGTCTGGGCAGCTGCGTCCCGTAATAGTGGTTCCGTTTGGATGCCTACACTCCTGGTGGCAGAGGCTTTACCACGCCTAATCACCATTGCTGCAGGGGAGTGGGAAGTCAACTACCTGTCAGAGTGCCTGCTTGCCCTGCCTGCGCGAACTGCCTATTCCGTGACCCTGCATACTGTGATCCTGTTTGCCTGCCCCTGTTCGCTGCGCTCCCGTCGCTGGCGCTCCCAGGGAGATGTTTAAATGCCCCGCGGCTTCTTCCGGGACCACCCCCCTACCGCACGGTCAGCCTACGTGACAGTTGCCGCTTCTGGGGTTCAGAGAGAGTCGCCCTGCCGGGGTCCTCTCCTGAGCTTTTGCCTTTCCCCAGGAACTCTCCACCCTCCCAGGTTGAGCACCCAGCTGCAGTACTTACCGTTCCTGCCGCCGGTCACGTCGAATCTGGCCACACCAGACTGTGAGATTTCTTTTCAACCCCAAAGCAACTGGCAAAAGACTGATGTGAGTTCAGGATTGCCACTTCCAGTCTGACCTTGATGGCCAGCAATGCTCTGACCTTCCTTTTGGAAGTACAACTTTAGTGTGTCGACAGTGTCATACACTCTCTCTGAAGCAATCAAAAGAGTGTAACTGTAATACTTAGAGAAGAGCTGTTTGACAAAGTACCAAAGCAAAGTGAAACATCTCTTGAAGGATGACATCATAATGAAGCCTTTAGATTTGAACAACATCTAAAGTCCCCAGGAAAACCAAGAATATTTCTTCTTCTAATGCCTGGGCCTAGTTTCCACGTGTGCAGTTAATTTTCACTTTCTGACGAGGCCATTACAGCTAACAGCTTTTAAAGTCAACCAAGGTAAACGTGAACATCAATGGAATGTATGACAGTTCTGTTGCACTTTGTGCCATGAGCGATGCACACAGCACTTTGGAATTCAGCTAATGTATTCTGATATCTATACAAAGTACTTAACTGTGATTGTGAAGTGTGAGAGCCAACGTAAAGCTGAAGTGCAAGGCTCTGAAAACAAAATGAGAAATAGTTCCTAACGTGAGAGGTTACAGTCTCTCTCCACACCCTGCTGTGAACCTTGCTGAGGTTTCCCGCGTTGACTCTTCGGCAGCATATGACAGATCAATTAAACTCCACACATAACATGAAAACATCCCTTGATCTTAAGAGCTACACAGATTGTATTGACACACTTAATGTAAATAAAAGCAAGATAAGGTGCCTTCTGTCTCCAAAACAATAGGGGAGAAACAAATGTTTGATTAGGTTGCTGTTTCTACATATATATTTCTATTCTGCAGTGGTGCAGTACTGAGAAGACTACATGCAAAAGTGCAGTGGCACAATGGATCTGGGATTCATTGTGGGACAGAGAGCTATCCAGCAAAGAAAGACTTGGGGATACTGGTGAATGAAAAGCTGGACATGAGCCAGCAATGTTCGCTCACAGCCCAGAAGGCCAGCCCCATCCGGGGCTGCATCAAAAGCAGCGTGGCCAGCAGGGCAAGGGAGGTGTTGCCGCCCCTCTCCTCCTCTCCGATGAGACCTCACCTGAAGTGCTGCCTTCCGTTCTGGAGTTCTCAGCACAGGGGAGACAAGGACCTGCTGGAGAAGGTCCTGAGGAGGCCACAAAGATGATCAGAGGGATGAAACACCTCTCGTGTGAGGGAAGACTGGGGTTGTTCAGCCTGAAGACATTACTGCGGCCTTTCGATATTTAAAGGAGGCCTTTAAGAATGCTGAGGACAGACATTTTACCAAGGCCTGTCCTGACAAGATAAGGAACAACAGTTTTGAACTGGAAGTGTGTAGGTTGAATTTGGATGTAAGAAGTGGTGATGCACTTGTGCGCTGTCACGGGTTACCCGGAGAAATCATGGGTGCCCCATCATTGGAAGTGTTCGAGGTCAGGCTGGATAAGGCTTTTAGCACGCCAGTCTGGTGAAAGATCATAGATACATAGAACCATAGAATCTTCCGGTTGGAAAAGACCTCTGAGATCATCGAGTCCAACTGCATCCATCATCCGCTAAACCATATCCCTTAAAGACTCATCTATCCTTTTTTTAAATGCCTCCAGGGATGGTGGCTCAACCACCTCCCTGGGTGGCTGTTCCAGTGTCTGACCACCCTTTCGGCAAAGAAATTCTTCCTAATACAAAGCCTGAATCTCCCCTGGCACAACTTATGGCCATTTCCCCTTGTCCGGTCACCTGTCACTTGAGAGAAGAGATCAACATTCGCTCTCCCACAGGCCCCTTTCAAGCATCTGTAGACCGCGATGAGGTCTCCCCTCAGTCTCCTCTTCCCCAGGCTAAATAACCCCAGTTTCCTCAGCCTTTCCTCGTAGGACTTATTTTCCAGCCCCTTCACCAGCCTCATGGCACTTCTCTGGACACGCTCCAACACCTCCATGTCCTTCTTATACTGAGGGCCCAGAAGTAAACACAGTGCTCCAGGTGTGGCCTCACCAGTGCCGAGTACAGGGGCACAGTCACCTCCCTGTTCCTGCTGGCCATACTGTTTTTGATACAGGCCAAGATGTCATTGGCCTTCTTGGCCACCTGGGCACTCTGCTGGCTCATATTCTTCCGGCTGTCAACCAACACACCCAGGTCCTTCCCCTCCAGGCAGTTTTCCAGCCATTCTTCCCCAAGCCTGTAACGCTGCATGGGGTTGTTGTGCCCAAGTGCAGGACTCGGCATTTGGTCCTGTTAAACCTCATCCTGTTGGTCTCATCCCATCGATCCAACCTTTTCAGATCTCTTTGCAGGGCCTCCCTTCCTTCAAGCAGATCAACACTGCCACCCATTTTGGTGTCATCCGCAAACTTGCGAAGGGTGCACTCCATCCCTTCGTCCAGGTCATTAATAAAGATATTGAACAGGACTGGACCCAGCACTGAACCCTGGGGAACACCACTCGTGACCAGCCTCCAACTGGATTTGACTCCATTTACCACCACCGTCTGGACCCAGCCATCCAGCCAGTTTTTTACGCAGCAGAGGGTGTGCCCATCCAGACCAATGGCAGCCAGTTTCTCCATCAGAATGCTGTGAGAAATCGTGTCAAAGGCTTTACAAAAGTCCAGGTAGAACACATCCACAGCCTTTCACTTATCCATTAA
Organism: Dromococcyx pavoninus; assembly: GCA_033558185.1. Classification (NCBI taxonomy): domain Eukaryota; kingdom Metazoa; phylum Chordata; class Aves; order Cuculiformes; family Neomorphidae; genus Dromococcyx; species Dromococcyx pavoninus. Next base: position 163,446 of record JAUMJL010000707.1, on the reverse strand, counting down.
CCGGGTAACTTTGTCATAGAAGGAGATCAGGTTGGCCTGGCAGGCCCTGCCTTTCATAAACCCATGTTGACTGGGTCTGATCACCTGGCTGTCCTGCATGTGCTGTGTGATAGCATTCGGTATGATCTGCTCCATGACCTTCCCCGGTACTGAGGTCAAGCTCACAGGCCTGTAAATGCCGGGATTCTTCTTCCGACCCTTCTTGTAAATGGGAGTCATGTTTGCCAGTCTCCAGTCGAGCGGCACTTTCCCAGTCAGCCAGGACTGTTAATAAATGAGGGAAAGGGGTTTGGCAAGGACTTCCGCCAGCTCCCTCAATACCCTTGAGTTTATCTCATCCGGCCCCAAAGACTTGTGGATATTTAATTGGCCAAACAGGTCTCTAACCAAGTCTTCTTCTGGCTCACCTTCCTATTAAAGACCGAAACAAAGAAGGTGTTAAGTGTCTCAGCCTTGTCCTCGTCCTTTGTTACTACCATTGCCCTTGCAACCAGTAGAGGAGGGAGATTCTCCTTGGTCCTCCTGTTGCTGTTAATATACTTGAAGAACCATTTCTTATTGTCTTTCACCAAACTGGGCAGTTGAAGTTCCAGTTTGGCTTTAGCACTTCTAATTTTTTGCCTACATGATCTCACCTGCTCCCTCTAGTCCTCCTGGGAAGCCTGTCCCCTCTTATAAAGCTCATATGTTTTCCTCTTTTACCTTAGACTAACACAGAGCTCTCTGTTAAGCCAAGCTGGCCTTTTTCCCCACCGACTCATTTTACGGCACACGGGGATGGCCTGCTCTTGCGCCTCCACAACTTCCTTCTTGAGGAGCATCCAGCCCTCATGGGCTCCTTTGTCATTTAGAACCGTCTCCCACTGGACTTTATTAAACAGCCTTCTAAACAATTTGAAGTCTGCCCTCCGGAAGTCCAAGGTGGCAGTTCTGATGACTCCTCTTCTTAGTCCTCCAAGAACTGAGCATTCTATCATCTCGTGATCACTGAGCCCCAGGCGTCCTCCAACAGTCACCTCCCCCACAAGGCCCTCTCTGTCCACAAACAGCAGATCCAGTGAGGCACCTTCTCTAGTCGGTTCACTCACCAGTTGTGTCAGGAAGTTATCTTCCACACACTTGATGAACCTCCTAGACTGTTTCCTTTCTGCTGTATTATACTTCCAGCAGACATCTGGAAGGTTAAAGACTCCCACAAGAACGAGGGCCAGCGATGGCGAGGCTTCTCCCAGTTGCTTGTAGAAGAGCTCATCGGTTTCCTCATCCTGGCTGGGTGGCCGATAACAGGCTTCCACCGCTATGTCTGACTTACTGTGGGTTCCACTGATTTTAACCCACAAGCACTCAACCCTATCGTTAGCATATTTTAGTTCTACACAATCAAAACTTTCTCTAATATAGAAGGCAATGCCACCGCCTCTCTTTCCCAGCCTATCCCGCCTGAAGGGTTTATGGCAGCACTCCAGTTGTGCAAATCACCCCACCATGTTTCCATGGTGGCAATTATATCATAGTTTTCCAGCCTCACAGTGGCTTCCAGCTCCTCTTGTTTGTTGCCCGTACTGCGTGCATTAGTGTAAATGCACTTCAGTTGGGCTGTTATTTCTACCCCTTTCCTAAGCGGAATAGGCTCAAGTCCTGACTGCCCACTATCGATCGTTTGTAACCCACCGATAGCCTTTGGAGTCTGGCTGCCACCTGGAGTGCTCTTCTCCTCTTCGACAGAGGTGGCAGACCAGGTGCTCTCACCACCAGACCGTCCCTCAGAGCCTGAGGTGCCATTGCCATGATTTAATCTGTTGAGCCAAGTGATGTCCCCCTCCCCCTTCCAATGTAGTTTAAAGCCCTCTTGATTAGCCCAACCAACATTTTAGAGAGTAACCTTGTGCCTGTATGGGACAAATGTACCCCGTCGTTTGCCAGCAGGCCTGGCGTGTTGGCCAACCCATTGTCGAAGAACCCAAAGTTTTGTTCTTTGCACCATGTTTGGCGCCAGTCATTCCATTCCTGGCTTCTCCCTCTCCTTCCCTATGACAGAAGAGAATATGACCTGTGCTCCTGATCCCTTTACCATTTGACCTAATGTCCTAAAGTCCTTTTTGATTGCTTTGAGGTTTCTAGTCGGTTTCCCATTATTAGCAACCTGGAAAACGAGTAGTAGGTAATAATCTGTGGACTTGACAAGTTTGGGAAGTTGTCTTGCCACTGCACCAGCTGAGACCCCAGGTACGCAACAGACTTCCCTATGCAATGGGTCCGGTCTGTAAATTGGACCCCCTGTACCTTTCAGGAGGGAGTCACCAATGGCAACAATCTGAGCACAGTCCCAATACATGACATCGCCACTGGCATCCGATACTAGTGCAGGAGAGGGGCATGTCCTGCATCTTGATACCTGGGTGGCAGCGAAGTTCCTGCCCATGTCACTATGTCGGTGACATTTTTCCTGTTGCTTACAAAGAGGACAAGCTGTCTGGTCTCTGCACCAGAACGACCTTCTCGAGCAAAAGTCTCTGAGTTTTCTGCACTTAAGCCTCTGCATTCCTAGCTGCCCTAATCTCCTCTCATTTCAGCTTTTAGCCCCTTCTGCCTGTCTTCATACTCGGGCCGCTTAAAGACAGGCCTGAAGAGGAAGCTTCAGTATATTCTTCCTTCAAATCTCTCCTTAATTTTGCTTACTTAAGTGTTCCAGATGTGTCCTGCACTTTTGTTCAAGACTGAGCACCTAAATTCCTCTCATTCCTCCAGACCACACTACTTTGACTTCTCTTCCTGTTTATGGAATTTAAATCCCTTTTTCTCAGAGCAATAATAGAAAGATAAATCCAGAAAAGCTCCAAACAATTCTGCAGGTGATGCAGCATTTATATGAAGCTGAGATTTGTTTAGCATAGCGAGACAGTGATGGAACCCAGAGACCTTAAGTCATATTATCCATTTCCTTTACATCACGCACTTTCTTTACTTTAAGAGGTATGATTAAATCACCTGTGTTTGTTTAAATAACAGAAATACAGATCATATTCAGGTGAATTGAACAAAACTCAATGCGATGGAAAAGCACTTCTACTTCTATGACACCAGAACTATGTAATTCTTCATAATGATTCAAAAAAAGTATTAGAAGTGCTCACGATACATTTAGATGATGGACTTCTCTTCAGAGCAACAATCACAAAATAATAGAATCATGACCTCATTAAAGTTGGAGAAGACCTCTAAGATAGACGGAGTCCATCCATCAGCCCTACAGCATCGTGCCTACTAAACCATGTCCTAAAGTGACACATGTACACACTTCTAGAACAACTCCAGTGAATCTACCACTTCCCTGGGCAGCCTCTTCCAGTGCTTCACAGCTTCCCAATTACCACAACACAGGAGATCAGACAGCTGGGGGGATCAGTGAAACCAGAATCCACTGCGTCAGTTCTTCTGCAAAATGCTCCCTGGCTCTGCGGCCGCTGAGCAGGCAGCACCCTGTGCCTGTGTTCCCGGACAAAGTGATGCTGAGACACGCACGGACGCAGCATTTGTTCAAACACGCTATTTATAGGCAACTGTGTACATGGTTAATATTGCAGAGGGAATGGACTCTCTCGAAGAGACGGGGATGGTCACCATTCAGATGGAAAGAGGCGTCTCTGGTGCAAGCCTCTTGCAATGGCCTCTTCACCTGCATTAGACCCCACTTCTCCCCTGCACTTCTCATCTGCCATCCGCTGTGAGACCCACAAACACAGCTGTGTGCGTGCAGACCTCTGTCAGTGTCTGTAGATCAGCACGCTTCTGAGCCGATCTCGCAGCACCAGGAACTCTCGCTTTGCTTCAGCATGAGCACGTGGGCCCTGTGCAAGGTGCTGGTAGAGGTTGAGCGGTTCAGCCATTTGGAAATGTGGGAGCAAGGTGATATCCTTGGACATGTTCCCATTGCCAAAGAAAAAGTAGCTGAGGCGTTTCTCTGCCAGGCAGCAGCACAGGTAGAAGATGGCATGCAGCAACGGCAGCAGGCAGTCCCTCCTACGTTGGCGTGATGGGTGCGTGATGGTCAGGAGGTGCATCACAACAGTCTGGAAGGTGTAGTTGGAAAATCTTCTGACCACCAGGATGCAGGCGCAGGCCTGCTGTCATCAGAGGTGGAAGGTGTCGTACGGGGCCCAAAGGAATCCACTTCCACAACATAGTTCTCTGGCCACATTGTGCTTGGGATGAGGGTGCCCTCTGTTTTCTCGCTGCTCAAGGAGGTGTCTGAGTCGCTCAGTTGCACCCCAAATTCCACCTGAATTCTGAAGATTTTCTGGTTGCCTTTTGTCACCTGTATTTTGCAGGAGCGGTTGGAGGGCAGCACCATTAGACAGCGTTGGGAAGAATGAGACAAATTCTTCCGGATCTCTTCCACATTTTGACCGAACCAGCAGGTAACTTTTTCCACATCCAGGTAGGAGCCAGTGCAGAGGGTGTGTAGGAGGCTGAGACCCTGATTCCACCTCCGGTCCTCCTCAGACTGGTGGAGCAAGCAGCACATCCTCTGCACCCCCTGCTCCATTGTGCAGGTGCACACCAACTCCACACGGATGTGGAAGTTCCTTGCTGGCATCTTTCCTGAACCACTCATCTCCCTGTGGAATGTGTGCCCACGAGGGGGCTTCAGGGGCACGAGGAAATGGTAGATTGAAACATCCTCACAGGTATTGCAGCCTTCACTGCCCAGCACGATGTGGCGTTGCAGCACTGGGAAGAAACTGTTTGATGACCGCTGTCTGCTGCTATAGAGAAAAATGAACACTAGGCTATCTGCCTCCATGAACTCTCTGGCTGTATCCTCAACTGGCCGCTGTACGTGCTCTTCAGAAATCCTTTCCAGGTCATTCTCCTCTTCTACCTGCTCCGTATTTCGACTGGAACTCTTCTCGTTGCTCGTGTCTGTCTCATGACTCCTTTTCCTGAACCACCACCAGAGCCCAAAGAGCAGGACCAGGACTTCAACAACAACCCAGAACTGCCACTGCTGCAAGGCAGCAAAGACCAGGGCATTCCAGCCAAATTGGTGCTGCTCCTGTGTCTTCTGCATCAGACCCCTCTGCTCCATGCCCCACAGCACCAGACCCCTCTACTCTATCTCATGCAGCAGGCGAGTCATCTCCCAGCCCAGCATCTTCTCACGCTCCTGCATGCGGTTGTGCATGGCCTTATCCAGGTCATCACCTACCATTGACAGTCCCTGGAAGAGGGACAGCAAAATGGAGAGGAGTTGTGCGACAGCCATGGCCTGCAGGAAGAGGTAGAGAAGGGGCTCAGAGGTGCTGGGAGGGAACGGAGCTGGCGGCAAGGGCAGTGGAGATGGGAGCAGTAGGGACCTGGGGGCAGGTAGGAAAGGGTTCGAGGCAGGTGCGAGGAAGCAAGGCCTTTGCACCATGCCCCACCCGAGGCGCTCCTGTGAGCGGCTGGGGCCTCGATGCCAGGGGAGAACCCACCCCCCCAGGAGGCCACGTTTCACCCCAACTCTTGTCCAACACTGCCTCCCCCCAGGTGTGCACTCACCAACCTCCCAGGCCGTACTGGGGCAGGACTGCCTGCTGGTGCCATTATAACTGTCGCCATTGTGACTTGTCCTTTGTGACATCACAGGCACCACAGCCCATCACGTGCTTGCCCACCAACCAGCCCCGTCCGTTGACACCCCCCGGCTCAGTGACTCTCAGCTGTGTCGGGCAGCCTGCGCCCCAACATCCACAAAGTACAGACTCTGTGGAAGGACAGGGCTCCTCGGGCTCCTTTCTCAAAGCACAGGGAAGCCTCCCAAGCCCCTAGCACTCAGTGGTGCTACTTGAGGCCATTTCCTCTCATTCTATCACCAGCTGATTGGGAGAAGAGATGAGCACTCACCTCGCTACCTCCTCCTTTTAGGTAGCTGTAGACAGTGATGAGCCCACGAACCCATGCTGTCTGGGCCAGATTCCCTTTTTGACCTGCTCTTGTGTGGTGAGCACAGTCAAGATGTACTGCTCCATTACCTTTCCCGGTAGAAGGTCAAGCTGACCGGGTCGTGGTTCCCCAGATCCTTCTTCCGGTCCTACTTCTAAGTGAGCATCACATTGGCAAGGCTCTAGGGGTCTGCGACCTGCCCTGTTAACCGGGACTGCTGATAAGTCATAGAATCATAGAATCTTAGAATTGCAACTCTTTAGTTAAGCACGCACTAAGTTAGAGTGGTGCAAGTGTGAGTGAATCCTTCTTTCCTCCTCTCTCCCAACCACCTTACTGTTTCCTCCCTCAGAAAAAAAATGTGCAGGAAATGATCTGACAACAACAGAGCATCCCAGAAAAACACAAAATAGCAATATAAAAATGCAGAGTGATGAGACAATTCTTATTCAAACAGTCATGACAAATATAGGCAGCACCTCCAGATGCAGAAGTACGTGACTCCTGGTTGTTGGTCGCTGATTTTTTGTAGTGTCCTCTGGGAAGGAATGGTCAGAACCATTTTCTACCCTTTATCCAGCGTAGCACTTGTGTTTGAAGCTACAGAACTCTGCAGTAAACCCAGCCACCTGCAGCTGCACTTGGCCCTATTCTTCTTCAGAATTTCCCTTCTATGACTTTTCAGTTAGATTCTAAACTCCTTGGCTTTGCTCGTCTTTCCCAACTGCTCAGCATGGTTTTACTGACACCTGCATTAACTGTATCTTTTTAAAAGGGGTGTGCTACTTTTAAAAGGGCACCCTTTGCCTCCAGACAAAGAACTCCAGACCATCAAGTCTCCCTCACTGACCTAACTGGGTATTTGAATGTGACTTAAGTGTTCCAGATGTGTCCTTCACAAAAGGGTGAATTTTCTTCAGGGCTGAGTGCCTACGCTCTCCTCATTCCTCCAGACCACACTACTTTGACTTCTCTTCCTGTTTATTGAATTTAAAAGCAATTTTTCTCAGAGCGATAATAGAAAGAGAAATGCAGAAAAGCTCCAAATAATTCTGCAGGAGACGGGCCATTTATATGAAGATGAGCTTTGTTTAGTATAGCGAGACAGCGATGGAACCCAGGGACCTTAAGTCATATTATCCATTTACTTTACATCACGCACGTTCTTGACTTCAAGAGGTATGATTAAATCACCTGTGTTTGTATAAATAACAGAAACATTCAGGTGAACTGAACAAAACTCCATGCGATGACAAAGCACTTTTATTTCTATAACATGAGAACTATGCAATTCTTCATAATTATTCAAATGATATGTTAGAAGTACTCAAGATACATTTGGATGGTGGACTTTTCCTCAGAGGAAAAGATCCCAAAATAGTATTCTCACGACCTCATTGAAGTCGGAAAAGACCTCTAAGATCATCAAGTCCATCCATCAGCCCTACACCATCGTGCCTACTAAACCATGTCCCAAAGCGACACATCTACACACTTCTAGAACACCTGCAGTGAATCCACCACTTCCCTGGGCAGCCTCTTCCAGTGCTTCACAGCTTCCCAATTACCACAACACAGGAGATCAGACAGCTGGGGGGATCAGTGAAATCAGAGTCCACTGCGTCAGTTCTTCTGCAAAATGTTCCCAGCTCTGCGACCGCTGAGCAGGCAGCACCCTGTGCCTGTGTTCCCGGACAAAGTGATGCTGAGACACGCATGGACACAGCATTTGTTCAAACACGCTATTTATAGGCAACTGTGTACATGGTTAATATTGCAGAGGGAATGGACTCTCTCGAAGAGACGGGGATATCATCCAGATGGAAAGAGGCGTCTCTGGTGCAAGCCTCTTGCAATGGCCTCTTCAGCTGCATCAGACCCCACTTCTCCCCTGCAGTGTGAGGGTGTCATCTGCCATCCGCTGTGAGACCCACAAACACAGCTGTGTGCGTGCAGACCTCTGTCAGTGTCTGTAATCAGCACGCTTCTGAGCCGATCTCGCAGCACCAGGAACTCTCGCTTTGCTTCAGCATGAGCACGTGGGCCCTGTGCAAGGTGCTGGAAGAGGTTGAGCGGTTCAGCCATTTGGAAATGTGGGAGCAAGATGACCTCCTTGGGCACGTTCCCATTGCCAAAGAAAAAGTGGTTGAGGCGTTTCTCTGCCAGGCAGCAGCACAGGAAGAAGATGGCATGCAGCAACGGCAGCAGGCAGTCCCTCCTACGCTGGCCTGATGGGTGCGTGATGGTCAGGAGGTGCATCACAATAATCTGGAAGGTGTAGGTGGAAAATCTTCTGACCACCAGGATGCAGGCGCAGGCCTGCTCTCACTTGAGGTAGAAGGTGGTGTACAAGGCCTGATGAACTACAACACTGCCATAGCATATCTCTCTGGCCACATTGTGCTTGGGATGAAGGTGCCCTCTGTTGTCTCGCTGCTCAAGAAGGTGTCTGAGTCACCCAGATGCACCCCAAATTCCACCTGAATTCTGAAGATTTTCTGGTTGCCTTTTGTCACCTGTATTTTGCAGGAGCGGTTGGAGGGCAGCACCATTAGACAGCGTTGGGAAGACTGAGACAAATTCTTCCGGATCTCTTCCACATTTTGACCGAACCAGCAGGTAACTTTTTCCACATCCAGGTAGGAGCCAGTGCAGAGGGTGTGCAGGAGGCTGAAGCCCTGATTCCACCTCCGGTCCTCCTCAGACTGGTGGAGCAAGCAGCACATCCTCTGCACCCCCTGCTCCATTGTGCAGGTGCACACCAACTCCACACGGATGTGAAAGATCCTTGCTGACATCTTTTCTGAAAAGATCAGCTCCGTTTGGAATGCGTGCCCATGAGGGGGTGTCAGGAGCACAACAAAATGGTAGGTTGAAACATCCTCACAGGTGCTCCAGCCTTCACTTCCCACCATGATGGGACGTTGCAGCACTGGGAAGAAACTGTTCGATGACTGGTATCTGATGATAAGGACAAAAGTGAACACCAGGTTCTCTGCCTGCTTGAGTTCTCTGTCCGTGACTCGAACTGGCCACTGTACGTGCTCTTCAGAAATCCTTTTCTGGTCATTCTCTTCCCCCACCTGCTCCATATTTGGACTGGAATTCTCCTCATTGCTTTTGTCTGTCTCATGGCTCCTTTCCCTGAACCACCACCAGAGCCCAAAGAGCAGGACCAGGACATCAGCCACCAACCAGAATTGCCACTGCTGCAAGGCAACAAAGACCTGGGCATTCGAGACATATCTCCACTGCTCCTGTATCTTCTGCCACAGGCCTCTCTGGTCCATGCCCCACAGCACCAGACCCCTCTGCTCTATCTCACGCAGCAGGCGAGTCATCTCCCGGCTCAGCATCTCCTCACGCTCCTGCATGCGGTCTTGTGAGGTCTCATCCAGATTACTACCCACTGTCAGCACGTTCTGGATTAAGAACAGGGAAACGTGGACGAGGAGTTGTGCGAGAGTCATGGCCTGCAGGAGAATGGAGAGAAGGGGTTCAGAGGGGCTGGGAGGGAGGGAGCTAGTGGCAGAAGCACTGGAGACAGGAGGAGTAGGGATTGGGGAGAGGTAAGAGAGGGGTCGAGGCAGCTGGGAAGAAGCAAGGCCTTTGCACTGTGCCCTGCCCAAGGCGCTCCTGTGAGCGGCTGGAGCCTTGATGCCAGGGGAGAACCCACCCCCCAGGAGGCCACGTTTCACCCTGGCTCTTGTCCAGCACAGCCTGCCCCCCAGGTGTGCACTCACCAACCTCCCAGACCATACTGGGGCAGGGCTGCCTGCTGGTGCCATTATAACTGTCCCCATTGTGACCTGTCCTTTGTGACATCACAGGCATCACAGCCAATCACATGTTTGCCCACCCACCAGCCCCACCCTTTGGCACTCCCTGGCTCAGGGACTCTCAGCTGTGCTGGACAGTCTGCGCCCCAACATCCACAAAGTACCTAGTCCGCAGCAGGACAGGGCTGCCAGGGCTCTCTTCACAAAGCACACAGAAGCCTCCCAAGCCCTTGCAACTCACAGGTACTGTGAGCTGTGGAAGCTTGGCTCCTTGAGAACCCAGGAAGTGTCACCATCCAGATGGAAAGAGGAGTTTCTGTCACAAGCCTCTTGCAACGGCCTCTTCAGCTGCATCAGACCCCAGTTTTCCCCTGCTGTGTGAGGACGTCATCTGCCATCCGCTGTGAGACCCAAAAACACAGCTGACCTTGTTGCTTGTGGACAGCAGCTGTGCTCTTGGTGCCTTTGTGACACAGATGGGCAGGTGGTAATGTATATCCTCTTAGTGGGAATGGGCCTGTTCATGACAGGGTCTTTCTTCCTGCGACAGGTCATTGCTTCCAAAGAGACTATTCCCAGGAGTGATGAGAGAGTGCGGGTGGAGATTTCCCAGTGGGCAACACCCACTGCTGACAGGGCATCTTCTCCATGTCCAGCATAGAGTCATAGAATCATAAACTCGTTAAAGTTGGAAAAGACCAATCATGTCCAACCATCAGCTCAACACCACTGTGCTTAAGGTGTTGTTCCAAAGTGCCACATCTACAAGTTTTGTAAATATCTCCAGGGATGGTGACTCCACCACTGCCCTGGGCAGCCTGTTCCAGTGCTTCATCACTCTTTCAGGGATGAAATTTTTCCCAATACCCCAACCAAATATCCCCTGGCACAACTTGAGGTCACTTCCTCTCATCCTATCACTTGCTGCTCCGGAGATGAGATCAACACCCAACTCACTACAACAAGTGAGAAACCATAGGAAATGAAGACAGTCAAGAAGCCTTCTCTGAGTTTTGAAATACAGAGCTCACAAAGGAGTAATCTAACGCTTGCTTCCTCCCCTTGCAATTGTTACTTAGGATTTACGTATTCCAGAAAAGAGTCATTACCTTTACAAAATCAGAACTGAATTGGTAAACTGGAACAGGATGAAACCTGTCAACGAAAAAGTAAATACCTGCTATCAGATTTTAGCCAATTGTACAAATGATATTTATATCAGAATAACCATGAGACATTTAAATACCTAATTTTAACAGGTTAGCAAATGATACATTTGAAGGACAGGCTGAGTAAATCTTAAACCAATGATCCAGGAGAAGACAGTTTTTTTGAGGTAATTCTATTTTTCTTGCAGCAGGCTGGACTTTCAGTATGACTTGCACCCTTGAATTTCATTCAAAAGAAACTCAGTAAAGGTAATTGAGCATTTTTCTTTAGGCGTATTTACAAGGTTTTTACACTGGAGAGCCTAATCTAATTACCTTTTGATTGTCTCTGAAGAACAAAGATTAACACACCTACAAAATGGTTCCTTCTGGTAAGAATTAAATCGTTACAGTAATGTCGTTAGTGAATCGAAAATTCCAAGCATATAGAATCATAGAATTATAGAATGATAAGGTTGGAAGAGATCTCTGAGATCATCTAGTCCAACCATTCCTGTCTCTCTACTAAACCATATCCCTAAGAAACTCATCAATCCATCTTTTAAACACCTCCAGGGATGGAGACTCCACCATCTCCCTGGTCAATCTGTTCCAATCCCTGACCACTCTCTCAGTGAAGAAATTCTTTCTAAAGTCCAGCCTAAACCTGCCCTGGCGCAACTTGCGGTTGTTCCCTCTCATCCTGTCACTTGTCACTTATGAGAGGAGACCAGCACCCACCCCATCACAACCTCTGAACTGGTTTGAGTTAGGTTTCCCAAGCTCTCTAATGCTCAGTTTAAGCCCCTTTCCCACAGCTTCCCCCTTTTCAAAGAAAAAAACTATAGAAAAACCTAAATATAAACAACTACATACAGCAAGGATATCATGCAAAACTCTCAAGAAAGGGAAGAGGGGAAGGGAAAATGGGCAAAAGGACAAAAAGGAACTAAAACCAAACAGGTATCCACACTTGTAAGACCTGGTAACTAACAAAGTAAAGAACTAGCAAAATCTCACCACTTCCCTAGAGGAAAGCAGAACAGCTAAATCTGACCCAGGGCTCTCCCTCAACACGTGGGCAGACAACAGCAGCTGCTGCAGGCCTCAGCTCCAGACAGGACCAGCAGCAACGGAGCTCCTGCTCTCCAGCCTCCCGGAAGAAGAAGACAGCGAACTCTCTTATCTACACCTTATTTATATGTCATGTTACATTAAAGGAAGATACGGAATACTGCTGTGGATCCTGACCTCCATTGTTAAGGAAGGGCTGCAAAGGCCATTTTTAAAAAAAATGTAAAAGTCAATCCACTACAACCTCCTTTCAGGTAGTAAACAGTGATGATATCTCCCCTCATCCTTCTGTTCTTTAAGCTAAACAACCCCAATACCCTCTGTCTCTCCTCGTAGGGCTTATTCTCCAGCCCCCTCACCAGCTTTGTTGCCCTTCTTTGCACATGCTCCAACCCCTCAATGTCTTTCTTGCAGTGAGGGACCCAAAACTGAACACAGTACAGTGTGGGGAACCCTGGGGAACACTGCTCGTGACTGATTTCCAGCTGGATTTAGTTCCATTTACCACCACCCTCTGGGCCCAGCCATCCAGACAGTTTTTTACCCAGCAGAGGCTGTGCCTGTCCACACCGATGGCAGCCAGTTTCTCAATCAGAATGCTGTGAGAAACAATGTCAAAGGCTTTACTGAAGTCCAGGTACACCACATCCACAGCCTTTCCCTCGTCCATTAACTGGGTAACCTTGTCATAGAAGTATATTAGATTGGTCTGGCAGGACCTGCCTTTCATAAACCCATGTTGACTGCATGTTAAATTCCACTAGGTATCTGGATCAAAATGGACATAACTGATTTAAGAATTCATGTGGTGGTTGTTATAACATACATATCAAGGTAGAGATATGTGTGCCATGGTGCTCTAATGAATACAGCAAGTTACATATTTTACCATTATTAGATGTAAATTATATTAAGCATGCTCACTCTATTAAGTGTTATCAGTGTTTAATGGGTATAGTTTGAAGTGGTAACTAGCACTGCAGTATTTGGATTTACATTTCAATTTGCCAGTGAATGCTGACGTTTATTTAATCTAAAACAAAGCAGAGAATGCATTTACCTCTAACCGATGCCGGAGCCAGTGCTCTCAAGTGAGCTACACACACAGTGAAAGGCCAAGATTAAGGAACTTTCAAGATTAAAGAAACTTTTAGGACTATTTCAGGATCATGGAATCATGGAATGGTCTGGGTTGGAAGACCTTACAGATCATCCAGTTCCATCCCCCCTGCCATGGGCAGGGATACTTTCCACTCAATCAGGGCGCTCAAAGCCTCACCCAACCCAGTCCCCTCCAGGGACGGAGCATCCATGACTTCTCCGGGAAATCCGTGCCAATGCCTCATCACCCTCACAGGAAAATATTTCTTCCTAATACGTCAAAATGCTGTGGATTGAGTAATTGTGCTGAAGGAACCAGCACGTTGCATGTACACCAAGAGATAAACTTTTTTTATGAATACAAAATGTTATTTTCTACATAAAAGTATTAAAATTTTCCTGTAAAAATGCAAGGATAGGTATCAGAAATTTGAATAAAATCTAAGCCACACATAACTCACCAGCTAGCTAAGGAACTTACAGGTGGTCTACTAAGATATTGGGTTACTCTCTACTTCTTACTGAAAGAAAAATTAAGTCTCAAAGGAATTTTGTCGGGAATTTAAAGAACACCTGAATTCTCTCTTCAGGAAATTAGAAGAGTTTGGTATCCAAGACCACGGGTATAATTCTCATAGCATAACTAAACAGGCAACTAGGGTTAATTATTATTAACAAAAAAAATTAATTATTATCATTAACAAAGACATCTCCAAGTGCAAAACTAGAAAAATCAAAAATACCTTTTAAAATGCATTTCAAGTACCCCAACCATAAAATATTCACGTGTGACAAAGTGATATAAACATCACCCGACAGGGAGAAACAATGCAGAAAGTAAATGTAAAAGCACCTTGCTTTAAGACATTCTACAAATACTTTAGCTAAGACACTCATCTCAAAAGCGGAAACATAAAAATCTCATGTTTGTATACTGACTCGGTTCTTTTTCACTATAAAAGCACTTTAAAGTCCAAGTTCAAAATCCATATAACAAAGATATAATGACATTCACACTTACTGATCTATTCACTAAAACCAAACTCATGGTCCTTTTTAAACTGTAATTCAAAACCCCCAGAAATCACTTTGCAGAGCTTAAATAAGAAAATCTTCCAGGATGAAATCTGGATCTAAACCCAGTGCTCCTGAAGCATGCAGTGTTTAGATTGATGATGGCAAGTCAGGAACAGTTTTTTTGAAAACACATCTTTTAAAAGGATGTTGATGCAAATACTTTTGTACAAAAATACTGACATTGACACAGTAGGAGGCGATTTTAGCTGTCTTACTTAGAAACTGCTCTAACTGCTCCTCCTAATTTACATGGAATCTATAAAAATTTTAGAACTACCTTTTATGCACAGTTTCAATTTTTACCATATGCTCTTCAAGCTTTGGATTCCCTACAGTTGATTAGAATCTCAAAGTAAATTTTCCTCAGAAGAATAATTTCATCTTTGGCATTAAAAACATATAGAAAAGCCATTATTTTAACCAGATAAATGCTCTTTTATGTTTCCCTGAGTGCAAGATCGACTGCAATAAAGACAAAAATGTAGAAAGGTCTCATCAGAGCAGTGATTTCATAAGTACCCAGTGTTTGGGAAGCAGCTGTTTCGGTCGCTGTATTGATGATTAACGAGTACTCTCCTATACCTATGGTCACCCATCCAAACACAAAGATCATAACAGTTTCTCCAAGATTATTCTGTTTGGCAGCAAATACCAAGTTCCCAACTCACACAATACGCCTGCCAGAAGGGAATGAAATACAGAGTTGATTATATACTTCTTGACAAGAATCATACATTTTACTGTCTCTGAACCTATGCAGCTGGAAAATTCAAACTCATCTTCATCTGTGAGGGGTATTCTCAATTTGCATTCTTTCTACTGTCACTGTCTTCTCCTTGGCACCCAGATTTGCCATCTGAAGAGTAAGCGCGATAACAAACATCAGTCCTCCTGAAAGTGCTGCATAGAGTAGTCTTCCCTAATTCCCAACGGGTACAAAAGCGTTCCTACCCCTCCCAAAATCCATGGTGTCAGGAAAAGAATAATCTGATTCACGTATATGTAGGGAGGGGCACAACAGCCTAATTTAAGCCGGGGACCTCCCAGCAGAGTCTATGGAAAGTGCTTCAGGAAGAACTGCTTTTTGTAATCATTCAGCAGGGGTACATCTGGACTCATTCTTATTACTCAGGAATGCTGGATGAATATCATTTTTCCTGTAAGAGAACAGAAAGAAAAAGAGGGAAACATTATGGAATCTGGAACTCAGAATTTAACCAGGGACCTCTTTTGCCCAATTTTCATTTCCTAAGTTATACTGGCATTTGGACACGTTAGTGTTAGTAGCCATCATCCTAAAGCACCCACAGAATCTGCTAGAATACAACTACTGAACAAACAACTACAATGGAAAAAGCCTACTTGAAAATAAAGAATAAATTCATTGTCTGAAGCTTTAGGCAATGAATAAAATGCAAACTGTTCTTGAGAGATGAAAAAACAACTCATCACCATACTAGAACTAAATTTCTAGTAAATTTCTACTAAAATTCTTTTCATGTGGTCTGATTCCAATCACATCTTGCCACAGACCTCGAATTCCAATTAGTCCTGTTAAGGATCTCCGTATACAAACAAAAGAGACAGGGATTTCACTGAACAGCATGTAAGTGCAAAGATACAGTGACAACCGAGGTCCCAGTAAAAATCAAAGCCTTGTGAAATAAACTAACTGTGACAAAAAAAAATTAGTACAAGCATTAAAAATGGTTTTCCATATCAACCCTTGTACACAGCCAAGTTGCAGAACTGCAATAAGCACTACACAGGGCTTACAAAGATTTCACTTTCCACTTCCTAACACACATAAAAAATACACACCATACTTGTGAGTTGTAGCAGAATCAACATGTATTCCTCTGTGTGTCAGTGGAGGAACCCATGAATGACAGGCAGAAATACTCAATTGGTTGAATAAAACAGCACAAAAATGCTGTGCTGAAGCACTTCATTAACAATAATTCTAAACGCTGTTGTGCATTAGCAGATGTAATGCAAGAACTGAAGTTCTTCTACTGGACCTGTATAATCTGATGAGTACCTGATGACTCTTTGCTGATAAGTTAAAAATGAAACACTCCGTGCCATGGACTTCCCAAACTACTGTGGTCCCTTTTCTCTACAATACCAAATGCTTTTAGGCACTTCGGAGAACAATATACTCCTTATATTTAAACAGATATCAATCACTTGACTGTAGGTAGGTACTGGTCATTGAGAGAGTAAGTAAGAAATAATGCAAAGAAGAGAGATTAAAGGCCATTTACATGCATGATCACTACTGGAAATTTGCATTCAGACTCCACTAAGTCACTACACTCCACAGCAAAAAGCAGGACCTCCCAAGGATCTCCAGCTGCTCTTCATGTACACTGTGGAATTATCATTTTTTTGTTTTTAAGTAAAAATTCCAAATTGCAACCCCAAATGAGAAATTTTACACGGAGTACTGTGCATCGAATATTGAAAACAGAGAATTTTTTGTCATACTATTTCAAGCCACTGAAAGTTTCTTAAGGAACACAGAAGGCAGCAGTCAGTCTTAATGGAAACGACTCATGTTGACAAGGGAGAAGGGAATTTATTGCAGTCAGCTCAGGAATTCGAAAATGTAACAGGGACACACCCAACTGAAAACAAATTTCAAATGCAATTGAAAAAATAATCACAATTCAGCCAATATTGTTTAGAAAAAGAAACACTGTTCAGAGCGCATTACAGTAAGTTGCTGTTAAAGTTACAGGCAGGAGAAGATTTATATGCATGCAAATGACAGCAGCTGAGTTTTAAAATACCTCTTCAAGCTACATCCATTAAACACTGATAACACTTAATAGAGTGAGAATGCTTGATATAATTTACATCTAATAGTGGTAAAATATGTAATTCACTGTATTCATCAGAGCACCAGGGTGTGCATATCTCTACCTTGATATGTATGTTATAACAATCACCATATGAATTCTTAAATCAGTTATGTCCATTTTGATCCAGATCCCTAGTGGAATTTAACATGCAGGCATATGCTTGGAATTTTAGATTCACTAAAAACATTACTCTAACTAATTTAATTCTTATCAGAAGGAACCATTTTGTACGTGTGTTAATCTTTGTTCTTCAGAGACAATCAAAAGGTAATTAGATTGGGCCCTCCAGTGTAAAAACCTTGCAAATGCTCCCAAATAAAAATGCTCAATTACCTCTACTGAGCAAAATCTCACCACTTCCCTTGAGGAAAGCAGAACAGCTAAATCTGACCAGCTAAATCTGACCCAGCTAAATCTGACCCAGGACTCTTCCCCCACGTGGACAGACAAGGCCTCAGCTCCAGACCAGACCAACGCAAGGGAGCTCCTGCTCCCAGGCCTCCCGGAAGAAAAGAGGGACAAACTTTCTTATCTACACCTTATTTATATGTTGTGTTACGTTAAAGGAAGATATGGAATACTTCCGTGGATCCTTATCTCCGTTCTTAAGGAAGACGTAAAAAGTCCATTTTTAAGGAAGACCTAAAAAATCCAAAAGCCAGCTCACTTCGCACAGAATCATAGAATGTTTTGGGTTAGAACGGACCTTAGAGATCATCTAATTCCAACCACTCTGCACAACATCTCTCCAAGAAGGAAGGCTGAGGGAGGTGTGATTGCTGTCTTCCATTACCCAGATCATGTCTTTTCTCAGAGATGCAGTGAAAAAAATGTAAGGCAATGGTCACGCATTACACCAAGGGATGTATGCCATGGAAGCAGATAAGCTCCAGAAAAGGTAGGCAGAGGTGGCAGGGAATATCCTCATTTGGTAATCTTGAAGTTCAGCTGGACAAGGCCCTGAGCAACACATCCTAACTTTGGTGTTATCCCTGCTTTGAGTAGAGGGCTAGACTGAAGACCTCCAGAGGTCTCTCTCAAGCGGTCTTGCTGATCTTCTTGTGTGGGTGAAAGAACTTATAGTGCAGGTGCTTCCATTGCTCTCAAGTCCATCAGGTTGAGATGTCAGTTACAAAAACATTGCCCAAAGATTGTTGAAGAGGGTGCTGCTGACGGTAAGAGGAGTCTTTTCATTGATGGTAAAAACATAGGTAAGCTTGTACAAAACTGTGTTATTTGAATCCATAATATACATGATAAAGAAAGAAAGAGCCAGCACAGATCCCCAAATGAGCTCTTGGTGATAGCCAATAGATCACTGAGCAAAAGGAGGCGTTGTTTCCAGTTGCCAACACTGTGGCCAGAACTTGCATAGTTTTCCATGCTGGACTGCCTGGCAAGCAGGCCTTACCTTCTGCGTGCTAGAGTTCTTATCTCAGTATCAGCCAGCTAGCAAATGCAAGTGACCAGCTTCAGCATTTTCTTCACTCATGGAAATCAGCCCATTTTCTTGACAGCTGATAGTTATCCGCAGGAATTTGGCTTTGTAGATCTTAAATAACAAACTGAGAATTCTGAGGATCTCCACTGAAGAAAGTTTTAGTGTAAGCCTGGCATAAGATCACAAAAATAAACACAAAGATAATCACAAAGATAAAACACAGAATGACCCATGTTAGAAGACTGAATGTTCTGACCACAGCTATGTGTAACAGATATTTATAGGAGAACTCTAAGGAAGTGTAAAAATGAGAGTCATGTAATGGTTTTAGCTCCAAGCACAGCAGGAAGTAAAATTACAATCACATGGTAAGGCATTTCCATGGCAACTGACATCTTCCCTTAAGCTGGAATTAATTTCAGGCCTAAGGACACAGAAGGCATAAGGATGCAGCAAAATAGCTAACGTAACACATAGAAAAAGGAAATGGCTGAACTGTGGGTATGATGGGAGTCGGAAAGAGTGAGAGCAGGACTCAGCGTAAGAGAACCCTGTCCCAGCACATCGTATCACAGGAAGGAAATGCTCCTTGCCCTTCATTAGCACTGGATTTCACTGCGTGTGAGTAAATAATGCAGGTGTGAGAAGTCTGTATTTCTCCTCTTTCACTGGTCTCCTAACTGCATCACGGGTAGAACCTAGCTTAGGAACAAAAAGTATTAATTAACTGCCTTATCAGACTCCCTGCACCCATGATTTCCAGGGCCCTCACCAGCCCCCCAGGTCTTCCTTCCACCCTGTCCATGGCCCAGGATCCCACTCCAGCCCAAACTGGCAGTCCCTCTCCCAGTGAAACTGCAGATTATCAGTTTCCATATTCCTCTAGCCTGGCCTGACCTGGCCATGGGTCCCAACGAGTCAATGTATGAGTTGTGGAGAAGTGTTAACTGTTTGATAGCTGGAACTGTTGGTTTCCTGCAGGTGAAAAGCTACAGTGATGAGGTCTTACACCCACACCTTCAGCTTCTTCTTGAGGAACAAGCGACATTGAATAGATCTGTCAGTCCAGCTGGCCAAAGGTCTTGGGGAATGTGAGAGAAGAGTTGCCATCACCAGTGATTTGTTTGGATTAAAAATCATCTAGGAAGTTTGTATTAACTTACATCTAGGTGGGATGTATTCATGATCTCTCAGTGCACTGGGATAGTGGTGGCTGGTTCATCAGATAGACTGTCTCCATCTATCCTCCCAGGTATCTAGACAGGTTATTGCTCGGGTTAGGAAACAGGAGTGAGGTACCAGCGTGAGGCTTCAGATGAGGCTGCTGTACCTCCAGCAGCTTCCAGCACTTAAGTGCTCGGTTGTCATGACTGGATTGAATGGTGTCAGGCAAGCCCAGTGTTCAGACCCCTGGAGTGGGAATGAGTCAATGACAGTGCTTCAGTTCAGTCTAGATCCCCATTCTCTCAGGGACTCTCATAGTGACTCAGTAGCCACAAGTGGCACAGCCCAAGTTGCCTCCACTAAGAACAGCTTATAACCTAGGCTAAATAAGGAAAGGAGCACAGTCAGGAATAATGGAAATTATTTTTACCTTTATGAGGAATGGCTTCAAGTGGAGCACTCCGCTGAGTGACTGTGGTTCCCCCTTACTTTCTTCCCAAAAGCAACTTATTTGTGAAGATCTCAGTAATAAATACACGATCAAGTTGCTCATAGCCTCATCCAACTTGGCCCTGAACACCTCCAGGGATGGGGCAGCCATGACTTCCCTGGGCAACCTGTGCCAGTGCCTCACCCCCCTCACAGTAAAAAATACTTCCTAATATCTAATCTAAATCTCCCCTCTTTTAGCCTAAAATTTTACCCCTCAGCCTATCAATGAACTCCCTGATAAAGAGCCTCTTCCCATCTTTCCTGTAGCCCCGTATTACTTTCATGTAGTACTGGAAGGCTGCTATTAGGTCTTCCCGGATCCTTCTCTTCTAGGCTAAACAAGCCCAACTCTCTCAGCCTTTCCTCATATGGGAGGTGCTCCAGTCCTGTGATCATTTTTTTTCCCCTCAGATGTATTGAGGAAAAGAAAATCCATCTGCATCATTTTCATGTCTACTGTGCAGATAAGAAAATGCTGCATTGGTACAAGTAAAGGCATTTCTCTTGTCTCACAGTGCTGGGAGTGTGAGAGACACCAAACAGTGAAGCCATAAGTGCCATTATTTGTATAGAAATAGTTCAAATCTGAGGAAGAAACAGACCTTTGACACCATGTGGCTTCAAAAGAAGCGAAAGGAAACGTGAGACTTCCTGTTTCTACAAACCCTTTTCCAGTAACTCAAAAGAAAGTCTTTAAACTCTAAAGGGTTTGCAAAGCTACTTACCTTCATTCATAGTTTTCCTGTTTTCCTCTGAGGTCAAACAGATTTATGTGTGAAAGGACAACCTGCACTTGACAGAGTGAAGCCATCTACCACTTGTTGTTTACACCAGTTCTGCGAATCTAATCCCAGAGTTTCTGTCTTTTCTTGAATTTTCAAACTCAATAAAAAACCCAAAGACAGACTAGGTGGCATATTTCAAATGCTTCCTCAAAGGCTGGTTTGCTTCAGTTTTTTTCTCATTATTAAAGTAGGGCATCTGTTGAAATAACAAGAAATTGAGCACAAAAATTAAAGTGTTGGAAAATCTGTCAGGCAAGTTATTCTGAGTGTTAAGAATGTTCATGGAACAGCCAAGCTCATATCTGTCTTGTATCTGTTCCAAAGTCGATATCTTCATTCAAGGACTTTGCTCTCCCACCCTACGAATTCTTCTCAATGGCAGCCAAAATCTTGTTGTAGCTGATGGGAACAAGTTAGGACACTTACATAAGTGTGTTCCCAATGTATAGGAGTCATCCTTCTGACATTAGTAGAGGTTATATTACTGTCAGTATCACAGAATCACTTAGGTTGGAAAAGGCGTCTGAGATCACCAAATCCAACCATAAATGCAACATTTTCAAGCCCACCACTAAACCATGTCCCTAAGTGCCACATCTACACGTCTTTTAAATGCCTCCAGGGATGGTGACTCCACCACTTCCCTGGGCAGCTTGACAATGTTTTCAGTAAAATAATTTTTCCTATTATCCAAGCTAAACCTCCCCTGACACAGCTTGAGGCTGTTGCTTCTCATCCTGTCTCTTGTTACCTGGGAGAAGACATGAACACCCATCTCACTACAATCTCCCTTCAGGCAGTTGTAGAGAGCAATAAGGTCTCCCATCAGCCTCCTTTACTCTCCAGACTAAACAACCGCACTTCCCTCAGCTGTTCCTCATAAGATTTGTGCTCCAGATCCCTCATCAGCTTTGTTGCCCTCAGTGACACTGTAATGTTCTCTGTTGGATACACTGCATAGGAAATCTTGGCAGAAGAGCTTGTCCAGGCCTGGTACAGCCTGCAGACATTTGCTTCTATGTCCAGAGTTTTGCTGCTGTGCCAGCCACTCACAAGATGACAAGTGAAGCCAGGGTGAACAACCCAGCTGCATTTTCCCAAAGCTGTGCCTAAACACAGGGCACAAAGGGGCTTCTGGGGTCATTGGAGCTTGCCCTGCTGTCCAGTTGTTGGAGTCAGCAGAAGGCAGAGAAAGGATAATAATGTTTTTCCAAGCAAGCTCCCCTGTGGGCTCTTTGCAGGCTATCCTCACCTGTCCCCAGAGCCTCTTGAGCAGGAGATGGTTGTCTGCCAGCTCCTCACATCCTGACCCACTTTTCCTGAGAACTCAGCAAGGCAGAGTTTCACAGACGAGAGGAAATCCCTAAACAGCATGCAGCCCAGAGTGTGGAAAGTTTTTTTGGGGGGGTGGGGTTGGGTTTGCTGTGGATTTTTTCTTCCAACTTCCCTATGAATGTATTTGACAGATTGCTGCCCTTGTCAGTGCAGAATCCCAGTGGAAATCAGAACTGGGAGGGCTCTTTCTGCCTGGGGAAGGCTACCCAGGAGTGTGAGGGATTTATCAATTGCCACCTTTCATTCCCTGTCCCTTGCCGCGTCCTACTGAAGGCCATGTGCAGTGGTAAGTTGCAGACAGGTTTACTGGTGGCTGGCTACTTCATCTATCTGTTGGTGGGTGCTGCCGTGTTCCAGGCACTGGAGAGGAGCACTGAGAAGCAGGAAAAAATAGCAGCTGCCCAGATGAAGGAGGCTTTTCTGCAGAAGTTCACCCGCCTCACAGTGCCGGAGATGGAGGAGTTTATGAAGGTAAGTGCCAGCCCTGGGGAAAATCTTTCTTCTTCCTGTTTCCCAATAAGAGGCTGTTTCCTACTCAGCCTTACTAGACAGATAACTTTCACTGTATTGCTATTGATGTTCTCATTTGGATATTAGCAAACCCCAAACCCTCTCTAAGCAGGCATTTCATATTCATGATAAGTACAGCTTGTATAGCTTGACAAAATTGTGTGTGTTAGCTACTAATAGACCCCATCCACTGATATCCTAATTCTCTGGGGTCTTGCCTTCTGTTGATCCAGCTTTTGGTGGGGCTATACTGACCTACAGCATGGATAAATGGATCTGTCTCAAATGAATGGGCAGGGTTGCCACTTACAATAGCGTGACAGACATCACAAAGGAATAATACAGCAATGAAAGAAACTGTTAGAAAAAAAAAAGAAGTCCAAATCACTACAAGAAGGGTGGCATAATCAGGGATTAATTTTTGAAGATGCTGCAAAAGTAAGCAGGTAGCCTAGTCACACTACAGGAAGCTGAGAATGAGTGCAGTTGTCCCTTCTTCTTCAGTATCTCTTAGCTCTATCTGCTACAATGCAGAAAAAAACAACCTTGCTGTAAACATTTCTGCATGGGAAACTAATGGGTTCTTAACAGGCCAGTTTTCAGGATAAGAAAAAGATGGGAAGAACTGTTTTTTCTAACAGCATAACCTGCAATCCAGCCCCCAGTTCACATATGCATGCAGCCTCTTCAACTTGGATTTTTTTGGCAGGTAGGGCAGGATTGAAAGAAAAGAGGATATTTTCAAGACAATCAAATCTTTGTGCAAAGGCTATGGGACGACTTCTGTTAGCTTTGATTTTCTGGGATACCATCAAAAAAGACAGAGTGAGGAAGCAGGGAGGAAGGGTAGGTGAGTTTCTTAGGGACATGGTTAGGTAAGGGGACAGGTACGATTGGATTCAATGATCTCAGAGGTCTTTTCCAACCAGATGATTCTATGATTCTAAGACTTTTCTGGTGCGGTTTATTCCATCTTATGTCTTGCCTCTGGCAGGGCTCAGCCCCGGATTTTATCTAAGCTGTGTCTGTACAAACCAGCCTGCCTTCCCAATGTCTAGTCCAATGTTTTCTGTTTGTTAAAGGCAGACATAGATGGACACTGTCTGTTTTTTTAACTTACTTTATTTTTAAACTTCTTTAAAAAATAACAGCACCTAGAATCAAAACCAAGGCAAAAAGGAAGAGTCTGAAAATTCCCAATATGATAGATGTTAGGGTTTGAGGGGCTTGGGAGATGCAACTAGTCAAACCTGCTGTGGCAGGGCAGTCTCCACTCAACCATCTCTGACATATATTCTTCTAATACTATCTCCGAGGGCACATTGTAAATATGTGCTTGTGTGTTCACACATGCAGTTTGGAGAAGAATATATACATCAGGCTGAATTCTGATTGTGGCCACATCAAGGGCAATGGTTTGCAAATTAATGGACTTTGTCTGAGTTTAAATCTGTGACTATCCAGAATACGGCCTTAAAATGAAATTCTCTATGTATGTCATGCTATAACTGCTATAACTCACTGATGCTCTCCTGGATCAGAGTCACTGCTCAGTGTGCCTGCAGACAGGTGGGTGATCAGGTCCGGGACCTGCCATTGCCATCTGAAGGGTAAACTCAAAACCAGTATCCAGCCACCCAATTACTTAAGCCAAGGGGCTGTCTTGCTCTGCCATATCATATAGAACCATTTTTTCCAAAGTACTTAGCCTAAAAGAACTGAGCTCTTTGATCACACTTTAGTGTTCTCCTAATATCCACTAGAGCAGTCAGCATAAACAGGACATAAAAGTAAAACTGAAAACCACCGTCTGGCTGCTACCCAACCTTGGAGGTAGAGGTATAAATAGTGTCAGAGTATTGCTGAGGACAGGTGAGTGGTATTCACAAGAAAGGAGCAATAGTTGGATAAATCATGGAATTGTAGAGTGAATCATAGAATGTTTTAAGTTGGAAGGGACCTTAAAGATCACCAAGTTCCAACCCCCTTGCCACATACAGGGACACCTCCCACAAGACCAGGCTGCTCAAGACCCCATCCACCCTGGTGTTGAACACTTCCAGGGAGGTGGCATCCACAACCTCCTTGGGCAACCTGTGCCAGTGCCTCATCACCCTTATTGCGAAAAATTATTTCCCAATGTGTAAACTAAGTCTTCACCCTTCCAATTTAAAGCCATTCCCCCCTTGTCCTATCGCTACATGTCCTTGTAAAAAGTCCCTCCCCAGCTTTCTTTTAGGTGCCCTTCAGGTACTGGAGGATGGCTGTGAGGTCTCCCTAGAGCCTTCTCTTCTCCAGGGTGAAGAATCCCAACGCTCTCAGTCTGTCCTCATAGCAGAGGTTCTCCAGCCCTCTGAGCATCTTTGTGGCCTCCTCTGGACTCGTTCCAACAGTTTCATCTCCTTCTTAGGCTGACGATTCCAGAACTGGACACAATACTCCAGGTGGGGTCTCACGAGAGCAGAGTAGAGGGGGAAAATCACTTCCCTGACCCTGCTGGCCACGCTTTTGTTGATGCAGCCCAGGAGACAGTTGCCCTTCTGGGCTGTGAGTGCACATTGCTGGCTCATGTCAAGCTTCTCATCAACCACTATCCCTAAGTCCTCCTCCACAGGGCTGCTCTCAATCACATCATCCTCTATCCTGTATTGACATCTATAGTATTCTTGCAGCAAGCGCTTGAGAAAGGCAGTCATGTTGATACCAAACTTTTCTTTCTCTCCCAGAACTTGACTGAAGCCATTCAGAATGGTGTATACCCTGTTGGAAATAAATCACACACTGAAGACAGCAATTGGGATTTCAGTAACTCCTTCTTCTTTGCAGGCACGGTTGTCTCCACAATAGGTAGATCTAATGTTTTCCATATATATGTGTTTGTGTATGTGTGTGTGTGATGCCTATTATGTCTGGCTATTAGAGCCACAATGGATAATATTTTCAAGGATATAAACTCCAGCCTTTCATTGGCATAGATAGTAAGCAGCAATAGACATGGTCCTGAGATCTCACCACTGTGCAGGTCTTTGTGCATTATTTTTGCTTCTGAAATACCAGTGGGCTTTTGTATTATTTTGTACTTATTTCTTCTTTTTGAGCCATCTGATAAATATTAACTCTGATGCCGGTTGTGGGAGGGAGATAAACCTCACTGTCCTGGTCTTTATTCTAGGATGAAATAGACTTTAAATCCAAAAGTGTTGTAAAGCATAGAAGAATGGTAGGAGAGAAGTGAACTCTTCTGGAGCATGGACACTGTCTCGATAACCTGTGCTGAGGTGTTAGTGCACTTATTGAATTATTAATATGCTGGGAGGAGAAAAATAGGAAGGGGGTAAGGTAAATGCTGAGACTTTTGCATTATTGCTTCAGGATGTTCTGGCCTTTTCAGGGGCTGCCTACTCCTGCCTGCCTTTCCCTTTTCTTCAAATATGGGACCCTGCCAAATTTAAGCATAAAGTCCACACTGTCAGTTCATGCTTCACACTCTTATGCAGCAAAAGTCAAATCTATGTTTTTACAGAGTGAAGCTGAGGCCTTACTCCCACCATATCCTAGGCTCCACTGATCTGTGAGTGTGATATGTCACAAGGGCCCCTGTGGTGTCCCAGCATCATGGCAAGTGTGTAGGTGTTGCATGAACCCACGTGGAGACCTCCCGCTGTAGAAGAAAGCCTTCTGACCCATCACATAGATAGCAAATATTCCATGGTTACAACATTCACTTTATCAATAAAGCTTCCCTTATTTGTTAGCACCATGCTACCAGCCAATCCATTCCTTGCCCCTACCTCTATTATTGTTTTTTTTTATTCCAACCAAACAAATCCATCACTCTGTCAAATTTGCTTCCCTAGTGAAGGCAGACAGGTTGTCCCAGGAAAAGCATTACACTTGCCTGTTTCTCTGCTCGTTTGCCACAGACATCTGTTGTGAAGGTGCATCAGGTACTTCTTCTCATCTCTGCCAGATTTTGTCATGGAAATGGAATATTTCTGAGACAGGGAGGAAAAGACAGGTCAGGTATTTGAGGGCCTAGTAGCCGATAAACTACTCAGTTGTTTTATTTGTCTCTCCCCAAAGAAACATTGCATTTTCGAAGTAATGGATGTGTTGAGATGAACTGTGGTTGGGAAAGTGCCTTTTCTCAAGGTCACAGATAGAGTAAGGGTGTACACAAAGTAAAGGACTCTTGCACTGAGGGATGTATCTCCTGAGGTCTAATAGGAACAAAGTCTGCGGTCTGTTAGGGGACATGATTGGAGTTCTGCAGCTATTGTTCTACTACTTAATTAAAACCTCTTTTAGTCAGACTTTAAGACACATATCTCTCTGGCATGAATAAAACAGCCACCAGTAAGGTCTGGACTAATCAGGATCATCTATTCTAATGCAAACTGCGCTGGCTCCAGGACTGGGGCCAGTATCTGGACACATGAACTTACTGGCATTTGGCCAGGGAGGTCACTAATGCTTAGGCAGATTGCCAAGAAGCTAGAGATGGCTATATGTGGTTCTGATATGGCAAACAGCCTGGGACTCCAGCCTTGATATATTCCAGATCCCCAGATTCCTAATTTCTGTCGTTCCATGAATTTGACACAGGACAGAGCGTGTTTTCTGTAACTGTTTTTAGATTGTGCTTTCATTCCCACTAAGCCTGGGTTGGGAGCACACACAGTGCTCTCTGCATCCCCCAAAACATGCAGGGTCAATCACTTCATCTGATTACTGTTTTTTACAGAGAAAATAGAGTGCCTGTGGACTGAGAAGTGGTGGTCACATCTCTTGGGGTCAAAGGCAAGCCAGATTGGGGCAGGCGTGAATGTAACCATGGGCTACTCCGGTTCTCTGGAACATCTCCTCTGATCCATCTTTTTTCATAGGTTATGGAACACTGCGTCCTAAAACTGCTGGAGGTCAGATCTTCTGTGTCTTTTTTGCTCTGTTTGGAATTCCTCTGAACATTGTTTTCCTGCACCGTGTTGGTAAGATGCTCTCACTGCTGTGTAAAAAGCTGGGGAAATTCCTACACGAGAAAGGAATGAGGAAGGTAATTGGTTTTACTTAAGAACAGTTATACTTCCATTTCTACTTTTTTTTCTCAAGATAGGCACTGGCATTACCCTCCATTGTGTTTGTCTCATGCAGTGTTAGCCAGGAAAGGGAAAGAGACATTGCTCGCTTGCAGAGTTAAACAAAGCAATCATAGAAGAGATATTCAGAGAAATGGATACAATTTGACTACCCATCTAAATGGCAGACATCCAGCCCCCTTCAGCAATCAATGGAGAGAGTGGGTGCTTCATCTCACTTCTCTAGACACTTATCTCAGGAGCTAACACTCCAGGGAAGTACCTGGAGTACAGCCAGTAAAGAGAGAGATGATTAAGCATTTCATCTTGAGACAGCAAAAAGCTAGTGGGCTCTAAAAAACTGTAAAAAGTAGGTGAGCTGCAGTGGTTTCCATGGATATTGACTCAATTCGTAGTGCGCCGCTCCTCCTTATTCATTATGCAGTCCTTTAATCCCTCTCCTCCCTTGACTTTGACAGAAAGGAAACATCAGGTTGAAGTTGTCCATTTGAGCCCAGTTGCTGAAAGGTGAGGAGGCAGCTGCAAAGGACTAGAGACAGGATGTGTCTTGCCTGGTTATGCCCCAAGTTATTTGCAGCTTTTCCCCTTTTCTCACCACTACTGACGAAGTGAGAATAGCTTTTATGTGCCTCCTACTGTAATTCTCTTTCAGAACAAGGTATGAATGCTACAGAAAACCGTGTTCAGATTGCTGAGTTTCTCCCCATGTCTGGCGAACTGTTTAGTTTCTATTTAGAACACTTGATCAGATGTAGACTAAAGCACATGCACAGTGTGTGAAGGTGTGAGCAATCATCTAACAGTTGTCATTGATTTCCAGACAATCTAGACTTACAAAATTCTATACATAAATTATATATGATCATAGAGTCATAGAATGGTTTGAGTTGGAAGGTCACCCAGTTTGAACCCTCCCACTATGGGCTGGGACACTTTCCACTAGAGCAGGTGGCTCATAGTCTGATCTAACCTGGCCTTGAATACCTTCAGGGATGGGACATATGTGTGCCTGGCCAACAGATCTTGATATGTAAGTCTTTTTATCCAGTCAAGGCATCTTCATGACTGCTGGGAAGTAGGATGGTTCAAAACTCACTGTCCAGGCACGTCTTCATATTTGTTAAAGGTCTTCCTGTAGTAAGGTATCCATTGAGTAGGAACCAAGTTGTGGCACTGACACGATGAAAACTAAAGTCAACAATCAAGACTGTTGTAGAGATTATTGTCAGAAATGGTGTAGGTATTTCTTTTAAAGCCTATTCTTCCCAGAAAATTTGAATGTTCTTTAGGTGCTACACCTAAATACCTAAAAATTAAAAGTGAAGTTGTCTGGTGAAAAGTGAAATAGTCTGACAGCAGTAAAAGTCACTGGATAGGAATTCCTCCTATACTCATGATCATTGGATGTTGACACAATCAAATAACAAAATACATATCCCAGGACTACTGTGGATATGCAACATTCATAGTACATAGCTTCCTCCTGCTTCAGAGCAAGGCTACGCTACTTTTAAAGGAAGAGCACTCAATACAGATTCTTCAGTTCCTGTGATCCTAGTAGGTATTTCCAGATAGCCACACATTTTGAAAACCTACCATTACATATCACCTGCTAGTGTGTCAAATTGTGATTATAACTGAATTGGTTTCTTTCTTTTCCAGAAGAGGATCAAATTTCTGACCCTTTTGTTCTTCCTGGCAACAGGGATTCTAGTTTTTCTATGCTTGCCATCACTCTTCTTCCAGAAAACAGAAGGCTGGTCCTACAGTGAAGGAATTTACTTCGCATTTATCACCCTCAGCACCATTGGCTTTGGAGATTATGTAGTAGGTAAGGTTCATTTTGGAGAGGAGACACAGCAAAGCACCAGGGTTCTGACTGTAATTGCTATGAGTTTACTGCACAGGCCACCATTGTAAGGTAGGAAAAAATCTTCGGTCTGGGTCTTTGATTAGTCTTTGTCTTTTACAGTTCTGGGGGAAATAGCGATTTCTCTGGGATAACATATACTGACAAAAGTACAAAATTGTCTAAATATAATGAAATCTGAAGATTTTGGGTTGCAAAGAAACCAACCACTTTTGGGAAGGGGTGGACAAGTGTAGGGGCAGAATTCAAGGAGCCTAGGGATTTCCATGTATGAAAAGGGAACATTTTGTGACAGTCATACAAAACAAGGCATGTATCCCTGTTTTAGCCACCTAAACCTTATGTTTCAAGAGGTAGAATAATGAAGTAAGTGATGGTGTTTCAGAAGATATGATTTTACACAACAGACTGAGAACTGGAAGTCCCAGTTGTGGCAAAGTGGGGAAATCTACTCACTCCATGAGAAGTGGGGCTTAAACATGTATATCACTGCAAAAGTGGCCTTTAGTCTCCCATGTGTCACTGGAGGGTCTCAGTCTTCACGAGACAGAGCTTAGTATTTCCCCTGTTTAGGCTACACTCCAGCATGCTGGAGTGCTTTTCAAAACACTTCCGTGGATCTGGCGACCAAAATACGCCCTCCATGGAATAAGCATCCAGAGGAACTCCGATATGATCACCATGAACCAAATCAGTGTCCACAGAAGAAGCAGTCAAACACCTCGACTCTGCGGACAATCAAAGAAGTCTCTATCACAACCTGTCCTGCCAGCATCTTGCCAGCCTGAACTTTTCTTCGGTGGACATATGAGAAAGAAGGTCTGAAGATAATACTTGAGCATCAGTGCTGTCCCTACAGAGAATGTGGAAGCCTCACATCCGTTTCTGATGAGCAGACACCTACCACAAAACAAACTCAAGGCTCTTGAGCCTTGCAGAGATGCATGAAGGGCCTTGGAGCCTTGCTGGCATCCTTGCTGTGTTTGAAAGATTTCTTATGTCAGGCTGAGGACTTTGGCAGAGGGAGCCCCAAGCTTTTGCAGACACTTTCTGATGTTCCCAGCTAATGTTAATTTCTCTGAGTCTGCAAAAAGGCTGGCTGGTTCTTCAACAAGCCAGTTGACACGTTGCTTTTTTACATGAATTTAGTGATCATAATGATCTTGTAGCCTAGCTGGTGGTTAATTCATGCAATGGCAATGAGTTGATTAGGCCACATTTCTGCAAGTGATCCCAGCCAGCTAACTGCTCCCTCTTGCTACAAAGCAGAGGAAACCTACGTCCCCTGAAATTCCCCTTTCCACTTAATACAGAGAAAGATTCTTTGTCTACAACAGTGGTTAAGCAATATTGCCATGAATGACACAGAATGTGGGCATCAGCAGGGAATCTGTATCACATAACCGTGTTTTCACCAGCTGGGGTCAATCTTTGTCACTGCAGTGGAAGACAGTAGGGCACAGGCATTTCTTTCCTGACAATCTGTAGGACTGATAACCCTGGCCCGTGTGATACTGAGAACCTCTAACTTCAGTGATATGGAATACAGGTAGGTGAAGAGTGGCTAGTGCCATGCAAGAGAAAAAGTGGACATCAAACTGGTGCATCCTCTTCCCTTGTTCAAATTGTAAGTGTGTTTTACCATAACAAGAGTGAGTCACAACCTGAAAACCACTACCTCCACAGCATTTTCCTCCTCTGCAGTTGCAATATTGTATAAATTGGTTAGAAAATAATAATTATCCTCCTGGATCTGAGATTTCATATTCATTAGGATAACATAAGTGGAGCTGAAATATTTTTCCCTGCAGTATTTATCTCAATCAGCCTTAACCAACAGTGGTAAAATGATGGCAAGTTTAATGCCTCACACTTTCACCATAAAACAAGCAGAATCAATGACTGTTTTGTGAATTATGTATTTAGAATTGATTACAGATGACAAATGGTTTTGCTCTTGGCAAGTGGAACAGAACAGGTTTGAGTTTATTTGCATTTTAGTATCTGGATTATAGCTGTTGTACCTTAAACATGAGACATCTGAGGAAGATGGCAGAGTCTGGATTTAATTGTTTGTAATACACGTACAAATAGGTGATACTTCTAGAGTGAAAATCCCCTTGGACTGTAAATCAAATTTATGCCCTGCTGAAGTCCAGTTATGAGTTAACTTTAGAAAGATAGGATTGCTGATGTCTGATGAAACAAACAACATGACCCATGCAGAAAAGCAGGTGTGAGATACTGGCTGATGCTAAGAGGTTTGGACTGCATTAAAATAAGCTTCAGTCCGCTGGTTCCCAGTACAGAAAACTACTTTCTTGGTGTGTGTCAGTAAGTTCTCATCAGCCACACAGTTTTTTAATGGAGTGAGCTCCTGAAGCCATTCAAAAGTAGAATTTGCAACCACTCGCTTTGTATGATCAAGGGTACCTAAAATTTAAAGCAAATATTTATTGGGTTATCATCACATGTTATAGAAGCACAAAGAATTGCCCTAACCTAGGTGGTAACAGTAGTGTGGTTATAGTGGCCCACTGTGCTCTGCTTTTTTGCTATTCTGATGCTAATTCACCTCAATCCCAGTATGCTTTTTTGACACACAGGCATGTTTATGCTAACATATATCAGTTTATTGCAGCAAGAGACTTGCCCAACCTTAACCTAATGCTGGGGATGTGAGAGATGCCACTGCAATGAAAAAGTCCCTCTAAAGTACTCAACGTAAAACACATAAATGAATCCATCTAGGCTGGTGCACTTTACAGAGGCAAAGCAATTTTAACTTGTTAATTTCTTCTTTCTCTCCCTTAATCTCCAGGTAAACAGCCTGATAGGAATTACTTTTCCAACTACCGAACCCTAGTGGCCATTTGGATTCTTTTTGGCCTAGCCTGGATTGCTCTTGTATTTAATTTATTGACAACGGTACTAGAAGATACTGAAAAAAAAATTGTCAAGGATCTCCATCAGATTGGAAAGGTGAATAAGGACAATGAATCATGTCAACAAATAAGATGCTGGCCTACTCAATTTATTCCAGAAGAAGAACCACTACCACCAAGTGCTGCAGGAGATGCACAGGTAACGGAGTCACTAGCAGCAGATTCCGAACACACCAAAAATGAAGATGTTTTTTCTTGTAGCAAAACTATTGCCAAAACAGATGAAAATTGAAATTTCTCATTGGAGAGTTGCTGGTGAATTATTTTAATGGAATTCCTATGGAAGTAAAATGTCTCCTACCTATTGCTGAGATATGACCCTTCAGAACTCAAGACACAGTTACACAAAGCCCAAATATTAATGGTAAGAAATTTGCTCAATTTGCAGCTAGGTTATGCTAACAAGCTGAGAAGTTCAAATGTTTTGCAAGGCTTTTTTTAAGGTGTTTCCACAAAAATGCAGAGGAGGGGTATGGTAGAGCTTGCTTGTTCTATTTGGACTATCCTGCTGTCAAGAAACCATGTTTCTTCCAGGAACTGAAATGCACAAGCTTTTCTGAGGCATTGCATAGCACCTTTGGAAGAAGAGATAAGGGTATATAACTCAGTAGATGCCTAATTTAAGCCATCATATTGGATAAGCTGTTATCCTATTATGATCTGAAAGACACATTTAAAGAACAAGACCTGGGCTCAGTTCAAAGTCTCTATAAGCATCTAATGGACAGGGCTAGAAAAAGGTTAATGTGTTAGGAATTATTAACTCTGCCTCTTCCTGTTTTATACTAAGATGAATAAAGGCAATTTCATCTTTTATTCTAGTGTCTTTGAAAAGACTTTCTGATGGTGTTTATAAAGAACATAAAAGCCATGTCTTTAATTCAAATTTTATTATATTTTTATTTTATAAGAACAGAGGCTGGTTTAAATGGAGGAGTCCTCACTGCATTAGAGCCTTGCTGCTGTATTTTTTTTTCCATAGGAGCTATAACATAATTTAAACATAATACTATTTTGATGTGTTAAAGTAACTCTCCAAGTGCAAATGTTGTCTGAACAGTGCAGCCTTACCTTCAAACAGGTAAAAACCCGATGTCAAATCTGGGTGCAGTGTTTCCGATGTACCACCTGGCCTGCAGGCCATCCCTGGATGAAGAACCTGGACTTTAAAGGCTCATTCCATGCCTCAGGTGCCTTTTGTGTGTCAAAAGTGCACAAAACCACTACCCTGAAGTGCTGGCAAAGCAGCTGTGGTAGACGTAGAGATGGAAAGTCCCGTGGGTGTATATGGTTACACTAAAAGTTTGTCTAGTAGAATGCCCCATCTCTGACCTTGACTATGAGCATATGCCTCCAAATAGCATAGCAATGAGGCAGATCTGCCATGCTCCTGCACAGAGATGCAATCTCTTCTTCCAGTAGTTGGTGGCTCAAAAGTTGCCCAAAACAGAGGTGGGGTCTCTGTACTTCAAAGTCCACGAACTTGCCCAAATGCTGAACTCACATCAGCATCCACAGGATGCATCCAAGGCAGTCCATAGGTTCAGAACACAAAGTGGCTCCCTTTGATGGCATTGAATATGTCACTTGACAGGGTTTTTTGATGTATCCTCCAGTTCTCATTTTGTCAGACGGTGAATAATTGTTCTCAGCTAACCGAGAAGGCATTAGTTACAGCAAGACCAGCCATTGCCAGAGCAATTCCTGTATGAAAGGGATGATAAATTACAGCTGCAAAGCAATTTTAGGCCATATAGATGCGATCAGCCTAAAAGTTGAATTCATAAACACCCCTCCACCACTTCTTACCAAAATAACTCTGCTGGTTCAAGACCTGGCATATAGAGCTGACCAAATATGTATTTCTTTTCCTCCCCAAATTATTTCCCAGCATTGCCCTCAAGGCTGACTTCCTGCCTAATATGTCTCGTTGTGCGTAAACCTTCCTAAGACAGCAGGAACAAGAACTGACTGAAATCAGGGCAAGGTGGCAGAGGTATCCTAGGACACAGTGGTCCTCATGCAAGCCATGACCCTGTTGTTTTCATAAGGTGACACCATAACCAGGCCGAGAAAGCAGCTGGATACTCCCAAGAAGGGATCTTTTCACCTCTCTGTGTTCTCCTCTCACCAAGCATTCATAGAATCATAGAATTACCTGAGTTGGAAGGGACCCAAAAGGATCATTGAGTCCCTACATTGACTCACATTATTATTTTCCAGACATTTTTTTTCTTCTGTCTTTTCCCAGCCCTTCCTACAAGGTCCATTAACCTCATCCCCAACCTAACAGAGGTACTGTCAGGGCTTTTTTTAGGAATAAGTGGTCCTGCCTTGGGGTGTGATGGGCATTTTGCACAGCCTCTCATAGTTCTTTCCAGGTCAGTTCTTGATCTTTGATGTTCCTCAGCCCCAAGGTGACAGGCAGGGCCTCTGGGCCAGCAAAATGCATGTCTTTTTGCTGTTTTTATTGCTGAGGAGAAAGAAGAGCCTAAAAGGAACATCTTGAATTTAACGTATCTCTGAAGGGTTGTCTTCAAGATGTTGTCACTGTCCTGCTTATCCTGTCATGACAAATAATACAACCTGGCCCTCTGAAACAAGCTGGTAATGTCCCATTGCAACACAGAGCAATCAAGGATGCTTCTTAGAGACATTTCAGGAAGGGCAAGAGAGATTGGCCCACAGACTCTGACAGTAAACAGTAAGCACACAACCAGACAGTGGCTCTTTGAGCAGAATAGGACAAATTCTTTATCCTTCAAAATGGTGAGTATTTAACAACAGGCTGTGAGAGCAAAACACTTCCCATTTCCAAAAGTAATTCCCTTCTCTGCAGCTATCGTCATAGGATGCAGGCAATTCGCTTTTTAACTCATCCCCTCTTACCCCACTCCATGGGTAATGATGTGCCCCTCCAGACAAGTCACAGAGAGACTGAACCCTGGGTCAGGAGATGCGAGAAAGGTCACAGGGCTGAACTCCTTCAAGCATCAAGATGGAGGTGTCCCTTCAGTTGTAGATGTCAGCTAGGAACAGAGAAAGCATATCCACAAGCATAAAAAAAAACCCCAACCAAACATAAAATCTCTCAAGAGAAATTCAAATAGCTGCCCTAAGAAAGTAAACCCGCCATCCATAAAAATCCGTGTGTCTGCAGGGAGGCCTTTGGAAAAATAGTCTCAGCCTTGCTTCTGGTGTCCTCTTGTGGCTGTGTGCAGCAGAGCACGTCCCTTTGCGTTTCTCGCAAGTTCAGAAAGTTCTACTTCTCCTCTTGCTGTGCATTTCACCTGATGCAGCTGGTACAGCTAGAGCAAGTCCAGGCAGTAGGTTTGCCTGATCGAACCAGAGGAAGCCATCCTATATTCTTATGCAGTTATATGAGCTCGCTAAGCGGTAAAACATTGAATCATAGAATCATTAAGGTTGGAAAAGACCTCTAAGATCATCCAGTCCAACCATCAGCCCAACACCACCATGCCTACTAAACCATGTCATGAAGTGCCATGGCTACACACTTTTTGAACACCTCCAGAGAGGTGCCTCTACCACTGCCCTGAACAGCCAATGTTACACCACTCATTCGGTTAAAAAATTTTTGCTAATATCTGATCTGAACCTCCCCTTGCACAACTTGATTTGAGTGTCAGTTGAATGAGAATGCCAGTGGTTCTGCAGCTTCTGGGGTTAGGAAAAATAATTTTGAATTGAGACCAAAGTTAGAATACAGTTTCTCCTTCACCGCTGAAGATTTTAAATTGACCCAACACTTTTAATTCATGAGTGTAAGCCAGGATCTGTCTCTTCTTCTGCATGTTCCCCTTGTCCAAGGGACAGAAAACGGGAACAAGGACCATTCCAAATTCCCTGTTCTGCCAAGCTGAGAGGCAATGGCAATCCTCTGGAGACCAGGCAGAAGGGTTCTCCATCAGCGGATCTGCACAGTCTGGAGCCTTTCCCAGAAGCTCAGAAGACCTTGCTCTGACCCAGCTCCACTGCCCCATTTAGTGAAATCCAGTTTTCACAGAGCAGCCTCCTGTGCAACTGCCAGCTCTCCTGCAGCTTGTTTTCAAATGGGAAACATTTTCAAGGCAAGCCAAATACTTTTCCATACATCAAACCTGTTGGTGAAAAACTCCAGGAGTATCATCATGAAATATATCATCTTGGATTATACGGCAGCAGCATGTCCCTGAGTTCAGTCTGGTCTCCTCCTCATACATCACCCACGCCTTTGCTGCCAGCTAGCAAACAGTGTGCATTTCTGTGCTTGAAACCTAGGGAATGCCAGGAGGAATTAACTTTCCCTTAGAAAGAAGCTCCTCAGAAATTCAACTGCCTCCAGAGAGAATAGGAGAAACTGCACTTTGATCTGCTTTTAATTAGTGTTCCAGAGTGTTTAGGAATCTTTTGAGATCTCCTTCAATTCACAGCGAGTTCATTTGGAGAGATTAGTTCTTTTCTGGAAGCAGAGAGACTACTCAAAGCAGTGGAACAGTTTGGCTAATGTAACATCAAATAGCCAGTAGAACCATTTTTTTAAAGAATCTACTAAATGTGGGCCACCCACATGCTATTTACCATTTTGTCACACTTGGAAATGTGCTTTCTTGCCTGACTCATGACCAAAATGCATTGGATCCAACTCAGAATTGGTTTAACAAACATAACTAATCACTCTCTGAAGGCCTGTTCTCCATCTCTCACACTCGCACCCGAAGAAAAGATAAAAACAGAATTTGGTGTCAGCCAAGTCCCTGTGTACCATTCCAGCAGGATTCAAAGTGTCCTTGAAGATTTCCTGTGAGGTTTTATACCAGCTCTCACAGTGTAAGGGGCGGGGGTATCTGCCTCATACGCAGCTGAGGACCAGCCTTAGAAAACATCACTGGTTCCATGCTAGCAAAGTCAATATTCAGATATTCCGGGACTAAAAAGTTGGAGGGAAAGAAAAATGCTGCCCTGCAGAGAACCTTGTCCATGCTCCACCTCAGGACATGAACTCAAACAGCTTCAAATCTGCTTAGAAAACTCAGCATTTTCTATCATGAAGGGTTCTGGGGTTGATTAAAGTAATTCTCTACCAGAGGTTTGGAAAGGCTTATTTTGCTGAGTTAAAGTTAGGGCAATTATTGAATCCATTTAATTACAGCTCAACATGATTTAGGAGATGTGCATCCTGAATAAAGACTTTCCAAATTTCTCTTCCAATTATTCTCACATTTGCAGTTGGAAACCATAACTGTATTTTTGTGGTGAGATGCTGAAACGTGAAATAGTACATCCCAAGAAATAGAGATACACTGATAAGCAGAACAATAACCAGAATGCAATGTTGAAAAACGAAGGGAGGCACAACTTACAGTTGAAGTTAATGGCTTCCTTGAGAGGGATTGTTCAGAAAGATGCTGATATTTTCAAAGAACAAATGTGGCTTGAGATAAATCCAGCTTCTCAAAGTAATAGATGATTGTTCAGCATAGCAAGGCATGGAGAAAAGCATGTATCAAGACCAGAAAAGAACATAAGTCAGATTTTTGCTGAAAGTCCCCCAGAATTTACAGTTCTGTTCATTTAAATGACTCATTGAGTGCTTTAAAAACAAGGTTAAGGTCTTAAATTTAAAATTACTTTAGGCATTCACTAGAAATTGAAGATGAAACCCGAGAGGAGATCTGTATATTCTCAACTTCAAAAGTCCAGGCATTCATCTCAGTATGTAATACACCCTGGCTCAGAATGAGAAGGATGCAAGAAGTCCAGTATAGGCACCTTCCAATTGCAAGATAATTCTCTACTCAAGCAGTTTGCCTCTTCACAAAACTTGCACGAGTTACTCAGCATCTCTGTTGTACACATCTGTTGCAACCGAAATGGTCAGGTCAGGGCACATATATTGCCCAAAAGTAGATATAAATCAATTAGATATTAAATGCCCATCTCTGCATAACTTTGGCCAGTTTCCAAATTGCCAGTATAAAATTCCAATGCATTAATGTTTATTTAACAGTTTTTCTTTTCCCTTTCTTCCTTTCCTTCCTTATTTCTTTCTTCCTTACAGCCCCCAGGTTGGTGATGGGGTGAAGCAGAGCTCACTGGAGTTCCAGAAAAGCTTGGGCAGCTCTTAGAGCAGCATGGCCCAGTAGCAAGGTTTACAAAGTGCTTAAAAGTTCAGTGTAATAGGAGCAGTGGTAGCACAATTTGGTGATGCCAAATAGCCCAAAACTGCCAAGAGGAAGCCAAAAAGAGCAGAATTCCCAGCAGTGGTTTTAGAATTCTGTTCTTTCCTTGCAGTATGTCTCTGAGCAAAAGCCTGAGTACAAGCTGCTCAGGCTCTTTGCTCAAATGTGTCTCATTTGTAGGGCAGGAGTTTGTTAATGACACTTTGCTGTCATCATCCCACAGCACCCTGTGAGGGCTCAGCCTGCCTTGGCAAGTCAACCAGTGAAGGTGGAAAACATCCTCTTAGGATGGCAATGCTAAGGGAGAAGAATGATTTCTAGTGCCTGACAATTTACATACTGGTATTTGTAGTAATAAACCATACCAAAGTGGGTAGGGCTTTGATGTAGCAGCCAGGGTGCCTTTCAGCTGCACTTCTGGGAAGTTAGAAGCATGACTGGAAATCTCCATACAGAGAGTCTTGTTTGGACACGCAGTTTCTTCAGTTAATATGGTTTATGAGCAAAAGCAGAGAATGGCAACCTCATGTTAATAACCCCAAAGCCTTTACTTACCTCACAGATGCCAAAAAGCAGAGAACTGAGTTACAGAATTGTTGCTACTCCACCACCAGGATCATCCGTCATATGTGGTGACACTATGACGAGGAGAGATGGCACAGAGAAGGACAGGCAGATTATGAATAACAGCTGTTTTGGGGGGTCAGCATTGTAGGACAGCCAACAATGTAGGTGAACCGCCCCTTAAATTTGGGCAGATCATAATTTGTCTTATACCAAAAATCTGCATTATTCGAGTTTGGGCTCATGTCTACTGATCATATGATGAGCAGGCAAAGCTCACAAAGGACCCAAAGCAAATATGCTAAAGGCTACCCAAATCAGCAACAGGATTTCAGTAAGTATATACAGACAATTACACTTGA
Source organism: Dromococcyx pavoninus (assembly GCA_033558185.1). Classification (NCBI taxonomy): domain Eukaryota; kingdom Metazoa; phylum Chordata; class Aves; order Cuculiformes; family Neomorphidae; genus Dromococcyx; species Dromococcyx pavoninus. The sequence goes on along the minus strand of JAUMJL010000707.1, from coordinate 123,729 downwards.
CCCTGGACCAAGTCACTCTGTTATAGCAGGACAACCAAAAGGTGTTTCTTACAAAATGCAACCATGAAGATGAGCAAAAAAGGCCATGTAGAATTAACTGTGCACACACACTGCCACGGCATAGCCTCCAGGTGTCATCATCAACCCAAGCAAGAGAGAGGCAGGGCAGAAAACAGTGCAGAGAAACACTTGCAGCCTGCGCCTTCCAGAAACACTCTCTCATAGTCCCTGGGCGCCTGTCTGGGACAGACAGACAGAGAGACAGGAGAGTCACAAACTCACCTGGAAAAAGTGCTTCACAGACAAAACCAAGGGATGTAGCTTGTAGCTGTGCGTGTAAGCATTTTACATGGACATTATACTGACATAGACCACGTGTGCTGCTGTGTGTAGGTCCTCATCACCTGTCTCTCTTATATTTACGTGAGGTATAAAGAGAGAGGTAGATAGACAGATGTATATATAGATACAGCTTTTGGTACTGAGAACAAAAGGCTCTTTGCCAACAGCTTTACATGACAGCAAAACCAAGGAACATCCTTCAGCACCTTTTCTACCCCTATGCATATTCAGCTCTTCCAGTACATATTTTTGTGTGCCATGCAGCTGATGAACTGAGAAACACAGTGATGAGCCCTGGATAAAGAGTCTGAGAACAAAACCTCAGGTCCCCGAGCATGACTTCATGTCAATGTAGTAAATTCAGTGTTAACTGATCGAGACATTGCTGGTCTCCTCTATTCCCCTTGGCCTATTAAGTCCCTTTATGTTTCTCTTTTAGCAATATAATTTGGCCTATTAGGAAAAAAAAGGCTTAAAAAAACCCCATCTCTGCCTCTTCTTCCCCATAACTCAGCCCTCTCCTTACAGCCCACAAGATTCAAATGCATCAAAAATTTATTGGGAAAGAAAAGGCCCCAAATTTTGCTCAAAGCAGGCATTCACATTGTCCCTATCACTGTGTGGAGTTGTGGTGTAGAATAAAGTCACAAATACAGCAACAGAGCCCCTGACACCAAGCATTAAGGCTTCAGAGGTGTGAAACCCATAGAGACAGCTGGTCACCCTTCCACAGGCTGCAAAGGGGTGTGCGGGATGGCAGAGGGCACCCTCCAGCCAAACCCTGCAGCTGCAGGTAATTGGGAAGAGATTCAGGGACTGTTTATTTAAACACATACTCCCTCCTTAACACCAGATTAAAAAAAAATTATGAAGGAAATGCCATTTTCCCAGGTTTTGTAAGGCACAGAGGCCATTTTTACATGAAAAAACCTGCAAGATCCCCCTGCACCAGAGTATTCATCGTAAGAGCAGAGTAGCACATCCCAAAGTTTGAGCGAGGCCAGGGGTGCCTGGAGGGATCGTGACCCAGAAGATTAATGGATCTCTTGAAGCCATAGGTTCTCAGCTAAGTCAAGCACTGCTAATGTGGGATGTTGTCCTGAGACCTCTTTTACCTCAATGACAAAGCTTTTTTTAAGTCCTTTGTGCAAAAGGCATAATCCTCGTATGCCAATGGATCATATCCTTGAGATCCCTAGAGAGCAGGATAAATGTGGAAAGGAAGGGAAAGGAAATCCCTTATTTCATAATGGTGCAAACAGACATGTCAGGAGAATTACATCAACACACAACACATGTGAAACTTAATACTCCTCCTAATGCATTTAGATGAGGCAAAATGCAAAGTCTATACTGCCTCTGGGAATAATTCTGGTAGGAAGCTTTCACCACTAGAAACCAAGAACTTTCTACTTACTCTGGAATTTAAGCCTTTGTTTTCAAAGCCTTCCTGAGAGACTTCAAACATCAAGTTTGTTAAATATACATTACTGTTCGAAGAACCGTCTTCCAGAATGAAACACCAGCATTCTTCCCAAAAATGTTGGTGTAAATCAAAAGTAGCCTGAAACATTCATGGGGTCACAGACAATCTACAAAAGAGAAGAGCCTGATCCTTTGCATTGCAGAAAGACAAAATATGCAAACACACAGAGCCCTCATCCTTTGCCTAGTGTCAGGGGGCATTGCTGCAAGGGTGCATCAGGCTTGCAGGGATTTCCACCAGCTTTGACTGTTGCCTATAAGGATCTCAAAGGCTTATAAATTTGAGCAGTATTTGCTTTGGAGTCCTTGCAGACAGGAGGAGCCTGAGATCTTCTCTCTGATTTCCCTCCTCCCCTATATCAGACTGTAGATATGGGATTCAGCAAAGGATACAGCTAAGATGTGGCTTGAATTCAGACAAGTGACATGAAGTGATGATTTTCCCCCCCCACCAGGCTGCAGATGATTGATGTATTATGCATGAAAATAGTGCCAGGCACAGATGGGGTGGGAGTAAGATGTGAGTTGATAATGACAGCAGCCAAGCTCTGCTAGAAAAGACTCTACAACACACTCTCATATTGGGCAGAAAAAAGATGTAATGTGCATGAAAGACTAGCCATGGTTTAAAGGGCCAAACAGCTTAATTACCCTCAACCTGAGGTTTATGCAAGAATTTGAGTGGCACGGCTGCCTGAGGGAGTAGGGGATTAGCCTTGATCACTCAAGGAAGTTTCTTCCCATCTCGTGTTCTTGAATAACCATAGGAAGATAGTGAAATACTTATTCTGGGGTTTAAAAGCTGAAGACAGGAAAGCCAAAGGGGTGACATGGTGCTACATCAGATATTGCCTCCAGCAGGATCCTGGCTCATACTCAGCACGGCGCTGAGAACTTGGCAGCAGGTCCAAAGCTGAAACAAACAGGAATTTCTCCATGTATTAGGGTTTAGTTCCAAGCCCCTGAAGATGAACACGCATGGCCTGATCCTGAAGAAACTGAGGCAGTTTGGATAGGCAACACATCAATGACTTAGAGCCAGGTGGGTGGAGTCTCGGGTGGGAAGATAAGTCAAGAGAACTCCAGTATCATCTGCAACAGCACCTGATGCTGTGAGAAAGAGCTTACTGTGCTATCCATAGAGAGCCACAAGGAAGCAGTGATAGTCCAAACAAAAGCCTCATCAGCCTTGGAGCACTCTGAAGATCATTGCAAGACCAGATGCTTAAAATGAGCTGATTTCCTTCCACAATCAAACCATTAAAAGGGGATAGTCTGTTCCTTAGCTTCTTTGAAGAAGTTCCAGCCTTTGAGTCCACATCTGACAGCTGGCAAGACATCATTGGCTTTGCCAAATCTGACCACAGCTGATTCCTGGTGCTATAAACTGTCAACGTTGAATCACCAGAGGCTAAGAATATGCTTGTCTGGATGCTCATTAAGCAAGAAGAAGCAAAGACTTTCTGGCAACTTGCAATGCATTTGCCAGTTCTAGGTTCTGTGGAAGCCTGATCCTACACAAAAAGATCCTTGCATAAGTCCACTCTTTGCTACCAACCCTGCTCATGGTGCCACTGATGTAACAGCTACAGGAAATCTGTCTGAGGGATCTAAGATGTGCATTCGGAGATGTGCAATAATCTTTGGATTGCTGAGACATAACGGTGTTTTGGGAAGTCAGGCCAGCAAGCATTACGCAGAGGAGAGTAATATTTTACATCACTTAAGGGCTAGGGCCCAATCAAATGTAGCTATTTCACTGCTCAAAGAGCAATTTGGTCAAATTTCCTAGAAACAGGGCTCAGAGGCTCATATTTGTCCACAGGAATAAGCATTTCTGGTAGCACTCTCCAAATTAATGTTGCAAAGAGATTTCCCAGAGAGGCAGCATCACAGGAATAAGGTTTCAAATCACATATTTCCCATAGCCCAAGGAGCTGCAGCCCACTTGTGGCTGTGGTAACTCACCTAAACCCAAGAGCAAACATGATAGAAAGGATGTGTTATGAGACTGGAGGAGCCCAGCATTCATGATGACTCACAATGGTTCAGGTTGCTAGCCACCAGTCTGGGTTGTCCCTGCTTTCCCTTCATCTCCCAGCTCGGCAAGACACAGGACTTACTTCACACACATCTTAACACATCTTCAAACAGGCTGCCCCGTCACTGCAGCCCCGCACAGTCTCACTGAACCTGAAGAGCCTGAGTAGGTCCAGTTTTATTAACTTACTCCCAGCCAACACCCACTATAACCCAGTAAAAGCCCCTTCATTCCTAATCAAGTTGGCATTAAGGTCACATTTTGTGGCAATGGCACCATCGAGAGCCATGCATCTGTCCAGATCTGGTCCCAGTCTGTCCTGCATGGTTGTGCTTATCTCAGGAATTTTCAAGGAGCTCAGCAACAATTTACGGATCAAAGCTAATCAATAACACCAGAGCCCTTTCATCATATTGCTTTCACTAATTTAGTGCATCCTTTAAAAAATGACACTTTAGCAGACCGCAGTACAATGCCAGACAGACTGTCACTACTAAATTATATTTATTTATTCTCTCTCTGGCTCTTGGCTGGCCCTATTACCACCATGTATTAGTGTCTCTCAGTCATCAGCATATCTGCCATCCCTCCCTTCCCCCCACCCCTAGGTGCATGTCTCCTCTCAAGTACAAAGCAGACTGACGTGGCAAGTTTTTGAGCCTATTTAACATCAGCTTTATCTGAGGAGTACTAGATTCAGTGACAGAGCCTTGGAGTTAATTACATGAAGGTGAATTCCCATCACAGAACCTGGCACAGTGTCACTGCAAACATTTTAACAGGAAGTCTGGCCCTCAGCTACCTTTGTACAGTGTAAAGCAATTATTTGTACCTGCTTGGTGAAACATGTCAGCACCCCCAGAGGTCCTGTAATGTAGTGTACAAGGTTCACCCATGGTATTCACGAGCTGGGCAAAGAAGAGGGTGTATGGTGGATCTCAGCTGTGCGCACAGTCCCTGGTGCTGCTATGCTCATGCCCTTCAGGGCTGTGTATTTGTCTACAATCCATGCAGTGAATACTCCATTGCAGATGAGGTGCAGTCAGGCTCAGTGATTTGGCCAAAACCAGAAATGTCACTTGAGGTCAAGGAAGCAAAGCTTAAAGTGCAAATCTCAAACTCCAGCCCATTATTGCCGAGCCCCACCAGAAGGGAGCGAATGGGAGACTGACCCCCCCTCTCTTATTCCCATTTTGTCAAGTGTCCTCAGTCTTTCCCTCTCCCTTTTCACCTTCCCTACATGACAGGGTATCCCTGGTGGAAACCCTTTTCATTATTCACAGTCCAGTTCCTACTGCTCCTCCTTCCCCTTGTTGCAGCTGTTGCAGCTGACACATTCCTTCTTTTTGGATTTTTTACAAAAAGAGCCTTGTTTGCAGGGCTTCTTTACATATCTGTATTACAAATTTGCACAGAGCTGAGCTGACACTGGGGTTATCCTGTAAAGGGCCATGAAGATGATCAAAGGGCTGGAGCACTTCCCTTATTAGGACAGGCAGAGAGATTTGGGCTTGTTCAGCTGGAGAAGAGAAGGCTCCAAGGAGACCTTAGAGCAGCCTTCCAGTACTGAAAGGGACTATAGAAAAGCTGAGGAGGGGCTCTTTATCAGGGAGTGCAGGGATAGGACAAGGGGGAATGGTTTTAAGCTGAAAGAGGGGAGAATTAGATTAGATATTAGGAAGCATATTTTTCCTGTTAGGGTGGTGAGACACTGGCATAGGTTGCCCAGGGAGGTTGTGGCTGCCCCATCCCTGGAGATGTTCAAGACCAAACTGGTTTCTTTGAGCAACCTGATCCAGTGGGAGGTGTCCCTGACCATGGCAGGGGGATTGGCACTGGGTGATTCTTAAGGTCCCTTCCAACCCAAACCATTCGGAGATGATCATAGGAGAGCAGAGGGTGAAAATGAGTGAAGTTGCATTTCAACATGGAGCAAGGAAGGGAAACTGTGTTCGTTCTTTCTGCTACAACATGCAGTTTTCCTTTACCTTCCTCAACAAGCATTAGCTCCAAGGCAAGGAAAGAGGGATGCAGGGATGAGAGGAGGTTGGGTACATTGGAGAGCAAAGGGATTTGACCATATAATGCGGAGACTGGGGCACAAGGAAGGGAACAAACAGTGGAGGAGACAACTCTGCCTTTCCCGGAGGAAAAGAGCTTTCTGCACATCTCAAAATCTCCCTCTGCTGGGACTAGCTGGGGCTGTGAGTCTCTTTTAATGAATTTTAGAGATAGATCAGATTTACCCAAGATATCTGGGGTTCAGTTAAAGCTCCTGGACTCGCTCGAATTGACTGCTGTCTGCAGAGGACCTTAGCGTTACCCAACAAAGATGTGCTAAGAGACCAATCTACTCCTGGACTGAAAGTCCCATAGGCTGCGTACTGTGGGCTCCCTGCACACAGAGGGACAGGATAAGACATTGGCCAGAGAAGCCACGCAACCCCCAAGAGAGGAAGTTCTCCTTCTGATCGGCAGGAAAATGGGGCTATTCTTGGTGAACTCAGCTGTGGCACAAAAACAAAGTTCTTCCTCATTAGGGAGCAATTTGACAGGTGTCTCTGGAACCTGGTGCCATGGCACAGAAAATGTCACGTCTCATTCTGGAAGCCTCTCCTCCACTTTAACCAGGAGGAAAAATCATTTAAATGTCCCACAAAGGAGCCTGCCTTCCTCGTCCCCTGACTCACTTTAAGATAGGAAAAGGAGGAAATCACTTCAACCTGGGGAACAGTGCTGCAATGTGGATGGCCCATTTCCCTGCCCAGCCCACAGGACCCAGATCCCTTTGCGTTTGAGAGCCTTGTTATGAAAAAGTCACATCTAATTAAGAGCAAAGGAGCAAAGGGTACACCTGCAACATGCCAAGTTGCAGACATGACCACGTCTCTGGAGATGCATGACAATGTTCACTGGTACAGTGTGGCTGGTTGCATAGGAGACTTTTTAGGGGAAATTCAGTGTGTTTAGGTGTCCCAGTTACATCTTCAGTGTTGTGAGTGGCTTGGATCTTCCTGCACCAGGAGGTGTAAAGTCTCTCAATGCTCCACTGGCCTGCAGAACCGCGTCTTTCAGTCTCATCTTAGGATGAAGACAAAAGGAGTCAAGTCTGTCAATCAGAACTGTGTCAACATGAAGGTTTCTCACCTTCATGACCAGACACCATCTCCTTCTTCTCTGATAGCTTCAGAAGAATCAGATTCATCCAGACCCATGGAGGACCATATTCATAACCCATAGCACAGTGCATCCAAACCTGTGTTGAAGCCATTTTGTGTCCATGTTATGTGGGAAAACTGACGACTGTCTGTTGTCTGTTGCAATCTTTCAGTACCAGCTCCATTTGCTTCTCAAATAATTCATAAATGTGAAATTTCACTTCTGAGACCAAGGGTAGTTATTTGGTTAGGAGAATTTATCGTTACTCTGAACTCAGCCTCTTGACTCCCTAGTTATACAGATTTTCAAATGGACTTGTCGAGAGAGCACTCACACATTGTCCAAAACCTGGGACCTGAGCTAAAGAACGTTGCTTTCAGCTCCCATCAGCTACAGAGGTCACCATTTAGTAAATTCGACTTTAGCTGGGATTGGAAAACTGTGTCTGCTACATTAGCAGAGCGATTAGGTGATAGCCATAAAAATGTAAGTGCCTGAAGCATTTGTGGAATGGGAATGCAGAAAGCAGGAGGGATTTCTGCATGATCACTATGCAGTATTTGCTGTCTGAGAAAATGAGACTGAAGGACCCCACACACAAACTGTCTGATGTGAGCTCTTATCTCCGAAGGCAAACTGAATCCAGGCGAATCAGTCTCTTCCTTTTGCAAACAGCTGGGGGAACAGGGGCTCCCGCGTGTCTACAACATCTCACACGTATTTTTAGTTCATCTGTTTGCTTAGTGAGATCACTGGAGCCCAGGCTTAAACATGTTTTAAGCAAATGTTACCCTGACCTGCCAAAGCTGTGAATTGCCTGTAGCTATACATACCCCAAAGAAACAGAGCTAATAGTGCGAGAGAAAGTTATGTTAGCATTTTATGCTAGAGTTCAAATAACTATGCATTCTCATTTATTGCAACACTTTTTTTGGGGGGGGTATGAAAAGTGTAAAATACACTTTGAACGGTTTTGATCAAAAGAAATTTGATGAAGTTATTTCCTGACTGAAATAGCCCCTGTGCCTTTTTCCAGTAATTCTGTATTTAGGATTTTATTTACACAGTTCAAGGATTAAATCACAATTTCCATTTCTCAGTGTAAAATCAAAAAAAACCCCATCTCTCCTTCCCCCAAAGCAGGGAAGCATTATCCAAATTGAGCTGTGGGAAAAAAACATCAAGGTACCCAGAACCATCAGCTTCCACCATTTCCAGCCTCATCCAAACTAGAAAATTAATTTGTGGGGGAAAACCTTCTGAAGGAGCTGCAGAGGCTCTTATCAGATAGTGCTTTTTCTGATGATAGCAAAAGGAATAAGGTCCAGATGGAGTCGCCAAGCCAAGCGCTGGTAGCATGCTGGGACAGAGGTGCAGGGGAGCAGGTAGATTTCATCACTGTTCCAGAAGTGAGATGAAGCTGAGGAGCCCTCAAGAAGCTCCCCAGGCATTAGGTAAGATAGCGTGGCCCTGGATCTTGCAAAGTGAATGTTTGTCCTATCAGTCTTTTGGACTGCTCTGCTGGAAATCTCGAGCATAAACCAAGCCTCTGCACACACTACAGATCCTGCTCAAAGAAAAGATGTCCCCTAAGGAGAAAAGAACACCTTGAGAAGAGTGCATCTATCCTTATTTTTAGTATTTAAGGTGAGTCATTCTGGAAAAAGCCATTTTCTAAATTCTGTATAACCATCTCTTCCCTAGCAATATATTCATGTTGCTGCAGGTCACCAAATTAGGGAAGCTCAACAAAAGTTACTTTTAACAAAATGAGCCACGATGACTACCCATATGCAGACTTCTAGCCTCCTGCAAATGCAAAACAAAATGTCCCTGCAGGGTGACTGGAGCTAATATGCTTTACTTTACGTTTATATTTGGCTCAGAGTCACACATAGCTTCTTGCCGGGGCAAAAGTAATACAGAACTAAGCTCCTGTAACTCAACTGTTTGCAAGTACTTCCTGTGTCTCTGATGGAAAAATATTACAGAAAAATCATGCCTCTTGTTCATATGGAATCTCAAAATACTGAAGACTTGGTTCAGCTTTCCTCTGTCTGAAGTTCACACACCAAGACTAAATTCCCATTTTTGTATTACCAAAATAGTGAATATTTCTACAAGCAGCTGTTCACTTGGTAATGCAACAGCAGACAATGTAAATCAAGACACTTGATTTTAGAAAACCAGCATTTGTGGACTTTCATGCAGACCTTCTGTTGTTCTTCCATTATTTTTATGTCTCCTTTCCTAAACTGAAATTAAATATCCTTTCCTTCCCCAGAATGCTGGCAGAATAGTTGCTTATGCCTGATTTGGGGTGCAGATACAGATAATCTCATGGATCAGCTACCTATTTGCTAATCACTGACCAAAACAGCAAATCATCTGCAATTTATTTAAATATTGAAAAGTATTGATAATCAAATTATGCACTGAGTCATACCATAAATGGCACATACACAATGAGCAGTCATTCAGGAAAACTCCTGTGCTGTGGAAAAGGAGTTGTTTAAGCTATCCAGACACACACCGCTATGTACCTGGGCTCGTTTTTGAGTGGTTTGAGAATGGGCAGAAAAAAATAGAAGAAAACCCCTTGATAATTCATCTGTGGAGGGTAATTTACTGGGTCTAATCAGAGCAAACATCTCTATGGCTGGAATGTTAAAATAAATTAAATATAAAGCCTTCAAGGTCACAGCTTCCCGAGCTAATAATGCAGCATTGCTGAAGTCAGGTGGATACACACAGGGTGAGTGCACTGTGCTCCACTGTGAAAAATCTGGATCCCTTGGATGTAATGGGAATATTTCAAGCAGTCATTGGGCCATCCTGAGAAAAAAAAAAGGTGTAAATAGGGGATAAAGAGGATTCAATTTTTAAATTAGGAAACCTGAGCGGGATATGCAAAGAAGTTTAGATGTTTAGACTGGAAACAAAACGCTGTCATGGTTTAGCCCTGGTCTGGCCAACTTTGGGTGCTTAAACTGAGCAGCTAGGCTCCCAATTCCCTTCCCCCTCATCCCTAGGGAAAGGGAAATGAGAGGAAAAGACTTGTGGTTTGGAAACTAAAAATAAACAGCTTTAGTGAAACAATAATAATAATAATAAAGAAATTACTATTAATAAGAAAAAAATAACGTATATACAAATATTTGAAATTGTGCCCCCCCACCCCTCGATGACTGTCTGCCACCACAGATGCTGCAGAGCCAGCACAGGGAAGTGACCAGGCTAGGAGGGACTCAACTCAGTACCTGAATTTAGGAACACACATCCAGAATCTGGTGCCAACAGACAGACAAGGTCACCACTGGATGTCAGCCATTGAAGAAGAGAGTAAGGCCCTTGTGATCTCTCGTTTTATACTGAGTATGAAGTATGTGGGATGGAATAATCTGTTGGTCAGTTTGGGGTCATCTGCCCTGTCCACCTCTCCCTGCAGTGTGACACTTTTTCACTCCTTTCTCTTATAGCTCCACCAACTCGAACACGACCTTGGTTTCTGCAGGAATAAGCATAACCAATGGCCTTTCTGCATTCCAGTGCCCTGTGTTAGCACTTCTAGAGAGAAACACTGTCTGAAAAACATGCAGTTATCTTTCAGAAAGCGAAGTTACTTAAATGAGACTTAGTTGAAGTTAGAAAAAATGATTCTACTTTAACTCAAACCAGAAGAAATACATATAAAAAGACATTTGTATTTGGAAAGGGTTGAGGGAGTAGGGAGCGTTTGGGGTGTGTTGCTAGCAAGATGTAAGCTGTGAGAAGCAAACCTTGCTGTGCTCCCTCTGATTCGATATTGCAGGAGGGTCCACATCTGACATCTCAGTTCCTGCAGTGACCAGTGCCCCCCCCCCGCCCCAGCCCCTATCAAAGGTTTGTAACCTTCTCTCAGCCCCAGATGCCTCATCCAACAGGCTGGAGGTTACCACCCCATCCTCTGCACAACACAGTCATTTCTCTGCCTTTCAAATTCCAGACCTGGATAGATTTGGCTGCAGAAACAACAAATACCACCTTCACATTGAGCAGGTCTCAGCTGAAGGACAGGGGTGGACTCCAGCAGAAAGCACTGGAGAACCCCCAACACAGGGAAATAGCAGTGCACAGCCAGCACAGGAAGGTCTCCTTGTCTAGAGAATCAGGTGGACACCCTGGAAATATCTTGAATATCTTGGTACGTGGTAGAGTGCAGAGCCTTTGAGGTCTGCCTTAGCAGACCTGGTTATTGTCTTTCTGAAATACTGGGGCGGGTCTGCCCTGCACCGTAATGTGATGGCCTAAGGTTTGGTTGCTACCGTGGGGTTTTTTGCTGTTCTGATGATTCTCATGGCAGCAGAGGATATTTCCATAGAAAACTAGAAAATTCCCTCATTTAATTTAATTTTATTTTATTTTTAGGAAAAATTTCTGCACTGAAAGGGTGGTCAGGCACTGGAAGATGGCTGAGTCACCATCCCTGGAGGTGTTTTAAAGATGGGTTGATGAGCTTCTTAGGGACATGGTTTAGTAGTGAACAAGTATGGTTGGACTCAATGATCTCAAGGATCTTTTCCAACCAGATGATTCTATGATTCTTTTTTGATAAATATACATTCCACAGTCTCCCTCAACTTCCCACTCATTCCTGTGAATCTCACCGTTAAAAATGACTGCCTAGGTGTTAATTTAAGATTAGATCCTGTACATATATGGGTTTAAGCGCACGTACATACAGAGTGCCATCTGCTTTGATTTAGTCTCCTCTGCATATGTTATAAAGTGCTCTAGAAAGAAATGATCTTAGACCTGTTCCTTGGTCCTCCATCAGACCCTGTTTTGCTCAGTATATAATGATCCACATGCCCAGGCAAGGCAGTTGCTGGGTATTTCTCTCCTTTTTCATCACACAGCCCCTTGCCCTCATTCACTTGCATATCTTTCAAACCCTGGACCGAGCTTTCCTGTGAAGTGCTCTCCATTCGAGACTGAAAACCTTACCAGCGCTAATGAATGTAACTTCAGCAGCGCCCTGTGCCACAAAATTATACTATTATCCCCATTTTTGGAGACAGAGAATGGAATTGCAGACATAGGAAGGTCAACACTGCTAAAAGCATCTGCTAATTTGAGAAAGTACGGGGCTTGATTTTTCAGAGTACTTTGTTTGGTCACAGTACAGGTCCCCTTTGACTACATCTGCAATCATGAGAGCTTCACCCTTGTGTCTGACAGAAGTGGGTTGCAAGCTGGAGACCGAAGCCATCAGCAGCATGTAATTAGTGTTCATCTCTGAGGAGTATGACCTGACCAGAGAAAAATTTCCCATCTGAAGCAGACTGGGTTGGAAAAGCTCTGAAAATACGAGTGCTGGAACTTCTGATGGAAGATATTATGTCTAACTATCAGCTGTGGTCCGATAGTTTTCAGCCTGTGGCCTCGTTTTCTATGAATTCAGGCCTACTAGGAGGGTGCTTAGATTGCTGTAAAGGTGTTCATGCTTCCACCAAAAAACCTGAATGTGAAAATCAAAGCTGTGAAAAAACACCACATTTGCACAGATACCAGGACAATAATAAACAAAGAGCAGGCAAGAGGCTTTTTGATGAATCAATAGACTCACTGGGTGAGTTGTCAGTTGGAAAGGAGATAGTTAACTTCTCTCTTTCCCAAAACAAGAGTTTCTTTTATCAGTACCTATCTGGGTTGAGGTTCTATATGCTGGGGACACTGTTTCTTCCTCTTCTCTGCTCTTTATGCCAGTGCTCAGCTAGAAAATCTGTTAGTTTAAGCACAATTGTGGTTGTCTTCAGTATCGAGACACCCTGTCAGAAAAATCTGAGTTGTCTTTTATGTTCAGAGAAAGAATTAAAAACAAACTGATTGAAAATCTGGGGGATGGGAGGGGGATCTTCCCCCTCTGCTTCCTGCAGTCCCCAAAATCCAACACTTTTAAAGAAGGACAAAATTCTGTACCTTCTGCCAAACTTCCTATTGTTTCTTTAAGCTGAGATAATTTTTTAGGGGTTTTTTTGTGTGCTTTTCTTATTTGCTTATGCACAGCAATAATTTTACCAGCACAGCTTTCAGCTGGTGCTAGCACAAACTGCCATCTGATCAAATTTACAATTCAAGTTTGTTAAGATAAAAGTGGTCTCAACAGGCTCCACACGAGATAAGGGCACATGATTGCACAAATCTGACATGCTGAAAAATTTGGTTTTCAGACTTTCCAGCCTGTTGCCATCTTGCCAGAATTTGGTGGAGAAGGAACATAAACCATAGAAAGCAAACTAGTTTTGGTATTTCCCAAGTTTCACACTTTTCACTTTGAATTATAGAATGGTTTGGGTTGGAAGGGACCTTTAAAGATCATCCATTTCCAAATCCCCTCCCATGGGCAGGGACACCTCCCACTGGATCAGATTGTTCTAATCCTCATCCCACCTGGCCTTGAACTCTTCCAGGGACGGGGCAGCCTCCACTTCTCTGGGCAACCTGTGCCAGTGCCTCATCGCCTTCACAGCAAAAATTTTCTTCCTCATATCTAATCTAAATCTGCCCTCTTTCAGCTTAAAAATGTTCCCCCCATCCCTGCACTCCCTGATAAAAAGTTGCTCACCAGCTCTCCTGTTGGCACCTGCCTGTAGGCCATTATTATAGCTAGTGATCCTTCCCAAAATGTTCTCCTGGCTTCCAGAGATTCTCTATTTACTCTAACAATTGCCCTGGTCGGAGCAGAAATAGGCAGCACGGTTCCAGGCCTGTGCAGTGCAGATGCATGGGCTGTTAACTCCATCCTTACACCTGGGTAAAGCTTTATTGGAGATAGACCTGTGTGTAGGCTTCCAGAGCCGAAGCCTTTTCTCTGTGGCTGAGTAGCACTTAAGACTTCTTGATGCGTAAATTTTATTCTGGATGTCTGCCTTGAAGAAGCAAAGGCCCTATTGCAAAACCCACCCTCTTCCACATATTTTGACTAATAGCCTCAAAACATCCTGTGTTAGAATCAGGCTGTGTTTTACACCCACTTCCTCACCATTTTCATGTACATTTTTTTTCACGGGCTTTCTGAAGCAAGACTGTGTGCTGCCAGACTCCTCGGAGATAAATCACTCGCTGCTCCTGAGTGGCATGGACAAGGAGAAAGCCCCAGCTGTTCTCTGTCGTATGAGACAGCTCCTGTGTGGCTGTGAAAAACTTCATTTGGCAAGAGGGTAAAGAATCTTCGTAATGAATTTGATGGGAAACATAACTGACCAGTGTGGGAGGTGGCTGAAAATCATAGAATCATAAAATGTTTTGGGTAGGAAATGACCTTAAAAATCACCCAGTTCCAACACCCTTGCCATGGGCGGGAGCACTTTCCACTCCATCCCTAAAGCTTTTTGTACCAGGTTTGGAGAGACAGATCACTGTCAAGTGCTCTCCTACACATCCCTGACCATGAAGCCTGTTTTCCCCAGACCTGAAACTCACCTGAAGGGAAACTTTCAGGAACAGACACTCCAGCTCCCTAGCTGCTGCTTACCTTATTGATGTTTCATATTGAGATTCAAATTCTTTTTGAAAGATTGCAATTTAAGCATCAGTTTTATTGTTGCTGCAGAGATTTCTTAATAACTTCCTGTCAAGTACAAAATGCGAATTGATTTCTAATCCTAAAGCAATGCTGTGACAAAGGCAGTTTTAATGTTCAGTACAGCCAGACCCCAGACCTGTCAGCTCCTGCAGGTCAATATGTATAGCTCATGCTCCCACAACTACTGCCCTGACGTTCTTTACCCTCTGTAATTCCCACTTGACTGGAAAAAGTCAAGCCAAATTCAGAAAGAATTTCACCTGGATCTTTGAGTGATAGATTTGGCCTATTGGTTTCAGAAAGTGAAAATGTGATCCTGCCCCAGGTGACATCTTTTAGGAAAATGCCTGATAGCTCCATAGAGTGACTTGCTTCAGCAACCCGCATTTCTCCATGTGCACCCTTGTCTCTGCCTGCTGCAGAATCAGTAAATAACACCTTTGTTTTCATGGCATGTATGCCAAGACATTGTCCCAGAAGTCAAACAACTCTTATGATTCATAAAGAATTAACAGGCAGTCCTGTGCCTTGCAGGGAGACCTTTGCTACACATTTTTAATGGCCTGGGCTCTTGGTAGGTGAAAGGAAAGTTCCAGGCAATAATTCAGGTTTAAAATACTGTCTCCTTGTTAAGTAATCAAACTAGTTTTAAGTGAAGCAATTAGCCAGCATTAGAAAGGCAGCTATTTCCTGCTTGAAGGTGGTAAACTCTGTCTCTCTTATTATGATTTCTCTGGGGATGTGAGTAATAGGCTGTGGCTTTCTTGGGGGGAGTGAGGTTTTTTTGCATGTGTGGAAATACTGGCAATGTCCTAACTCTTTGCCAACTTACTAGATACGAATGACGACGAGGGTGGAACAACGTCCTTACTCTTTTCTGGTGCCTTGAGCAATACTTGTGCCAAAGTCAAAGAGGTGGCTTTCTCATTGTTAGCTTAAGTACTGGTTTTCTGTTGGCAGTTTGGGCTCACTGCCTGAACCAGACCACTACCACTGGGACCACGCTAGCGCTGGTATCTGGAATGAGCAGATTGGGCAAAACCTCGTCACTCTGCTGCATTTTCCTGGGGGGTTTATGAAACACAGGTAAGAACTACATCTCTCTGAAGGAGAAGTTTATATTTGAAACCAGCTTGATTTTCTGCTCAGGGGAGTTTTCAGAGCCTGCATTTACAAGGTCTTCAGCAGTGGGGTGGCACTCAGTGGGAGCAGCAACATCTCCAGTTTGTTTTAATCTAACAGGATGGTTTTGGAGCTGATTTACCCCTTGTCCTAATTTCCTGCACTTTGTACCAGAAAACTACCCTGGAGAGATGTAGAAGGTGTCTCCTTCAACACCCTTAGTGCCTCTCTGCTGCACCACAACATTCTTAAGTGCCTTCTGCATCTAAGTCTCCTCAGATTAATAAAAAATTCCCCTGTTGTTTCTGCTGGCCTTTGAAGAAAGCTTTGGGGTCTTTGGTTGTGCAGTCAAATAATGGAGAGAAGTGAGGCTGACACCTACCAAAAATCCCTGAGATTCTTCTCCATGTATTTCTTCCTCCTCCATCACCAGCTTCACACTGCAGCAGGACCTCTCCTCATTTCTGCTGCTGTGTGACACACAACATTTCCTGAACCACCACCAGAACCAGAAGAGCAGGACCAGGACTCCAGCAACCACCCAGAACTGCCAGGGAAATCCACACTGATCCTGTACCATCTGCACCAGGCCCTTCTGCTCCACGCCCCTCAGCACCAGACCCCTCTGCTCTATCTCACACAGCAGGTGAGTCATGTCCTGGCTCAGCATCCCCTCACGCTCCTGCATGCGGTCGTGCGTGGTCTCATCCAGGTCATCACCTACCATTGGCAGTTTCTGGGTGAAGGACTGCAAAATGTGGATGAGGAATTGTTTGGCAGCCATGTCCTGCAGAAGGAGGGAGAGAAGGGGTTCAGAGGGTCTGGGAGGGAGAGAGGGAGGTGGTGGCAGGGGCAGTGGGGATGGGAGCAGTAGGGACCTGGGGTTCGAGGCAGCTGGGAGGAAGCAAGGCCTTTGCACTGTGTCCTGCCCAAGGCGCTCCTGTGAGCGGCTGGGGCCTCGATGCCAGGGGAGAACCCACCCCCCCAGGAGCCCACGTTTCACCGCAGCCCTCGTCCAGCACAGCCTTCCCCCAGGTGTGCGCTCACCGACCTCCCAGGCCATATCCAGAGTTGAGGTCTTGCTGAAAGTTTTCCTCCTATTACCATATATGTTAATCTTGAACTGCTTTGTGGTTGTTGTGACCAAGGCAACGTGCAGTCATCACATCACATGCCAGACCTTCTCTGTTAAGTAGCAAGAAATCAAGGAAGGCAATCTTTCTGGTTTATTCCCTCAGCACCTGTGCCGCGAAGTTATTGTCCAAGGAGCTCAGTAATCTTCTTGAGCTGCTTGTTCCAGCTGTATGGTACTTCCAGTTGATATCTGGAAGATTTAAGTCCTCCATGAGGACAAGGGCAGAGGACTTAGAGGCTTCCTTAAAGTTCCTTAAAGAATAACTCATCAGTGGTGTCATCCTGGTTGGGTGGCCTAAAGGAGACTGCCACAATGACATCCATTTTAATTGTCTGCCCCTTAATCCTTACCCAGAGGCTCTCAGCTGTGCCATTTACAACTGCAAGCTCCATACATTCCACCCCTTCTGCTGCATACAATGCCACCCTCCCACCATGCCTGCCCTATCTATCCCTCCTGAATATCCTGTAACCATCAATCATGGCACACCAGTCGCAGCACTCATCTCATCATGTTTCACTAAGGCAAATAACGTCATAACTTTGGGACAGGGCCAAGGTTTCTAGCTTCTCCTGCTTATTGCTCATGCTGCATGCATTAGTATAAAAACACTTCAGGTGTAGTTTGTTTTGCCCATCTCTTTGTGGAGCAGTGTGAACCTCACAACGATACAGCTCTTCAGGATTTGGCATGCCTTCCCATTGCTCATCCCAGACCAGCCTGCTGCTAAACCCCTCCCCCTTTGAATCTAATTTAAAGCCCTATAAACCAACTCCACTAACTCTTGGCCTAATATCCTTCTGCCCCTTTGTGAGAGGTGCAAGCCATCAGATGCCCAAAGACCTGGTGATGAATAGACTGCCTCGTGGCTGTAAAAAACAAAGTTCTGCCCTTGACACCAACCTCTGAGCCACTTCTTGTCAATCCGCCTGCTTAATTCTGTCTTTTTCCCAGTAACTGAAAAGATTAAGGAAAATACACTCTGTGCTTATGACCCTTTAACCAACTGTCCCAGGGCTCAGAATTCCCTTTTGATAGCTATAGGATTTCTCCTTGCAATGTCTTCACTACCTACGTGAAAAAACATCATCGGGTAGTTATCTGAGGGCTTCACCAGAACTGGGAGTTTTCTAGTGATGTCTCTAACTCTGGCCCCAGGGAGGCAGCAGACCTCCCTGTGGGATGGGGCTGGATGACATATTGGGACCTCAGTCCCTCTCAGAAGGGAGTCTCCTGTGACAACTACCTTTCTCTTAACTTTGATGTGAGTGGTAGTGATACAGGGGTTTGACTGCTTACATGACACCTCCCTCCCAGGAGGTGCTTTGCCCACATCATCAGCTGATTGCCCCTCCAATACTGGGGCCACGTACCTGTGGTGTACAGGCACCTGGGAAGATGAGGATAGGCTGGGAGTGGATTTGTCTGCTGCCCTGAGCAGTCACCTTAATCCATCCTTCTCCATCTCCAGGGTTTTCTCAGTCTACCTGATGGTGGGAGGAGGGTGGGGAGACCTTTGTCTCCTGAGGGGTGGTAGGCTGGTGCATCTCATGGGGACTGCAGGGTGCGATTCCACCAGTCAATCTCTGTCTCAATCAGCCTGGCTACCTCCTGCCAAACCTCTGCCACAAGGCTGAATATTTCCTCCACTTGAGCGCATCTCTCACAGGTCACTTCACTGCTGTTTTCAGACACTGCCATGAATCCTGGGCAGACCCTGCAGGCTGGGGCCTGGACAGTAGCGTGTACCCTGTAGGGTTCAGTTTGCGTGGCTGCGTCCATCCTTGTAGCTGGCTGGGCCGCGGGGAACACTGAGGACCTTTTGCTGGGTGGGTACCATGGCTCCTGCTGTTCTCAGCTCCCCGGAAGAGCCCTGCCTGCCTGCCTGCCCTGTCTGTCTGTCTGAACTGACACACAAACTGATGCACCACACCCTTCTGACATACCACGCTCCTGTTGGCGGGCTCCTGTTTCCACACTGCGGGTCACGGTTCTCCCTAAAAGGTCATTTAAATCTCCCACAGTTCCTTCTGGAAACTCCCCCTTGGCATCAGCCTTGAGTGCTGCCAGCTCCTGGCTGGTCTCTCAGCAGGGCCACAGTTTTCCCTGGCTCCAGGAACCCCCCTTCCTCCTTGCCACATGCTCAACCGTGGGACTTACAGGTGCCACAGCGGTGCTCCTCACCTCCCTCACATAAGAAGGATATGGAAGTGTTGGAGCAGGTCCAGAGGAGGCTACAAAGATGATCAGAGGGCTGGAGCACCTCTGCTATGAAGACAGGCTGAGAGAGCTGGGCTTGTTCATCCTGGAGAAGAGAAGGCTTCAGGGGACTTCATAGCGGCCTTCCTTTACGTGAAGGAGGCCTGCAGGAAAGCTGGGGAGGGACGTTTTGCAAGGGCTTGTAGTGATAGAAGGAGGGCCAATGGCTTAAAATTGTAAGGGAGAAGATTTATATTAGACAGTAGGGAGAAATTCTTTACAATGAGGATGGTGAGACAGTGGCACAGGTTGCCAAGTTGTGGATGTGATGGAGTGGCAAGCGTTCCTGCCCATGGCAGGGGGTTTCTAACTGGATGTTCTTTAAGGTCTCTTTTGACACAAACTCTTTTATGATTCTATGGTTCTATGAATTAGGTCAAAATGAACAAAATGGTCTGGTTCTACGTGCAATGGGTGGAAAATAACACTTTTTTTTCATTTAGGAAGACATTTGCAAAGGTTTTCATGTGAAGCAGACAGATTAAATATATAGACCGAAGCATAATAAATAATGAGAACAGCCAGGTGGTGGCTCTGAAGGTATCACAGTATCACAGTATCACAAGGTTGGAAAGGACCTCTGAGATCATCAAGTCCAACCTATAACCCAACACTAACACCAACCATCATCTAAACCATGGCACTCAGTGCCTCATCCAATCTCCCCTTAAACACCTCCAGGGTCGGTGACTCCACCACCTCCCTGGGCAACGCAATCCAATGGCCAATCACCCTTTCAGTGAAGAACTTCTTCCTCACATCAAGTCTAAACTTTCCCTGACGAAGCTTGAGTCCATGCCCTCTAGTTCTGTCACTGGTCACCTGAGAGAAGAGACCAACCCCTGCCCGACTACAACCTCCTTTTAGGAAGTTGTAGAGAGCAATGAGGTCTCCCCTGAGCCTCCTCTTCTTTAGACTAAACAGCCCCAACTCCCTCAGTTGCTCCTCATAGGGCTTGTGCTCCAGCCCCTTTACCATCTTCGTTGCCGTCCTCTGAACACATTCCAGTATCCTAACATCTTTCCCAAACTGGGGGGCCCAGAACTGTACACAGTATTCAAGATGAGGCCTGACCAGTGCTGTGTACAGGGGGACAATAACTTCTCTGGTTCTGCTGACTACACTATTCCTGATGCAGGCCAGAATGCCATTGGCCTTCTTGGCCACCTGGGCACACTGCTGGCTCATGTTGAGCTTCCTGTCAACCAGCACTCCCAGGTCCTTTTCTGCCTGACTACTCTCCAGCCACTCTGTCCCCAGTCTGTAGCTCTGCATGGGATTGTTGTATCCAAAATGAAGTACCCGACATTTGGACTTATTAAACATCATCCCATTAGAATTGGCCCATCTCTCCAATCTGTCCAGGTCCCTCTGTAGGGCCATCCTACCCTCTAACAGATCAACCCTTCTTCCCAGCTTGGTATCATCTGCAAACTTGCTGATGATGGACTCAATCCCCTCATCCAGATCATCATTAAAGATATTAAACAGGACCGGACCCAACACCGATCCCTGGGGGACACCACTGGTGACCGGCCACCAACTGGATGAGACACCATTCACCACCACTCTCTGGGCTCGGCCATCCAGCCAATTCCTAACCCAGCACAGAGTGCTCCCATCTAAGCCACGGGCTGACAGCTTCTCTAGGAGTCTACTGTGGGGGACAGTGTCAAAGGCCTTGCTAAAGTCCAGGTATACCACATCCACAGCCTTCCTCTCATCCACCAGGCAAGTCACATGGTCATAAAAGGAGATCAGGTTGGTCAGGCAGGACCTATCCCTCCTAAACCCATGCTGGCTGGGCCTGATCTCTTGACCGTTCTGCAGGTGCCGCATGATTTCACCCAGGATTATCTGCTCCATGATTTTACCTGGGACCGAAGTCAGGCTGATAGGTCTGTAATTACCTGGATCATCCTTATGGCTCTTCTTGTGGATGGGCGTCACATTGGCCAACTTCCAGTCTTCCGGGACCTCTCCAGTGAGCCAGGACTGCTGAAAGATGATGGAGAGCGGCTTAGCAAGCTCATCCGCCAGCTCTCTCAACACCCTAGGATGGATCCCATCCGGCCCCATAGACTTATGAGGGTCCAAGTGGCTCAGCAGGTCTCTAACTTCCTCCTCATGGATTGCAGGAGGGCCATATTTCACCCTGCCCCCATCAACCACTTCAGAGGACCAATTGTCAAGCGAACAGACATCCTTGCTGTTGAAAACTGAGGCAAAGAAGGCATTAAGTACCTCAGCCTTCTCTGCATCTTTGGTTACTATATTTCCCTCCACATCCAACAAGGAGTGGAGGTCGCTGCCGCCCTTCTTTCTACCATTGATATATTTATAAAAACTCTTCTTATTATCCTTAACAGAAGTGGCCAATTTGAGCTCCAACTGGGCTTTTGCTTCCCTGATTTTCCTCCTACATGACTTAACAACATCTTTGAACATGACGTGGCTTACATCCCCTTCTTTCCAACGGCGATACATCCTCTTTTTCTTACTTAGTTCCTTCAGAAGCTCCCTACTCATCCAGGCCGGACGTCTGCCCCTACGACTCTTCTTACAACACATGGGGACAGCCCGCTCCTGCGCCTTCAAGATTTCATTCTTGAAGTGTATCCAGCCTTCCTGGACCCCTTTGCTACTAAGAACTATTTCCCAGGGTACTTTCCTGACCAGTTCCTTAAATAATCCAAAATCTGCCCGCCGAAAGTCCAGCATCAATGTTCTGTTCCTGGCTTTTCTTTTTACATTGTTTAGAGAGAACTCGATTATCTCATGATCACTACACCCCAGACAGCCTCCGACAACAACATCACCCACCAGCCCTTCTTTGTTTGTAAACAGCAGGTCAAGAAAAGCCTCACCCCTGGTGGGCTCACTCACCAGCTGTGACAGAAAGCAGTCCTCAATACACTCTAAGAACCTCCTGGACAGCCTCCTCTCGGCAGTGTTAAGTTCCCAGCAGATATCCGGAAGGTTAAAGTCTCCTAAAAGAACAAGGGCAGCCGATCTAGAGGCAGCCTCCACCTGCTTAAACAATAGAAGATCCATCTCCTCCTCCTGGTCATGCGGCCTGTTACATACTCCAACCAGGAGGTCAGACCTGACCGCCCCTCTGACCCTTACCCATAGGCACTCAACCTGGTCATCACCGATCTCAACTTCGACAGCATCCAGGGTTTCCCTAGTGTAGAGGGCCACCCCTCCACCCCTCCTCTCACGCCTGTCTCTCCTGAAGAGCCTGTAGCCTTCCATGGCAGCACTCCAGTTATGACAGTCATTCCACCACGTTTCTGTGATAGCAACTATATCATAGCTCTCCCGCTGAACCAGGACTTCCAGCTCCTCCTGTTTGTTCCCCATGCTGCATGCGTTTGTGTACATGCACTTCAGTTGGGTTACTGATGACACCCTTTGAGATGGCTCATCCTCCACAGGAACATCTTTGGTGAAGGTCTCTTTGCAGGTGATGTTTTTAAGCCTCTGTGTCAGTTAGGGGAAAATGGAGTCATGGCCCAGTTTCTTAGCTGGTTTTGGTGGCTAAATATTAGTGATAACACACACTCCCAGACACTTTAGTTCTTTACTGTAATTTAAATTGAGGCTAGGAATTGAAGACTAGCACCAAACAATTGCTTTTATGAGGTGATGTCCCCATAAACCTCTGGAAATAACGCAGATACATCTTCTTATATGCCCTTATATGCCCTTATAACAAAAATGTTATTTGCTTCACAAAGTATACTGGGACACATCTGGGGAAAAACATCCTTTAGAAAGGTAATATCACAGAAAAAGAAGGAAGGTAAGATTAAGGAAAGCACTGAAGATGGTTTATTTGAGCAAGTGAAATCCAAGTAGAAACAGGACCCAAAGAAATCTCTGTCATCAGACATGCCCTGGACTGTTAGATGTTTCATCTAATATCCAGTGTCAACATTAAGTTTTAGTGAGAAAGGATACTGAGCCAAGGCTGAAGGTGGTGGAAGTGCTGTCTCTGACATTGAAAAAAATGGTTCCAGCTGCCTGAACACTACTTCTGTCACCCAGCATGACCATAATGGGTGCAGGATTGATTGAGTACCCTGTGCTGTAAGAAGAGCCCCTTAGCTTGCTATGTATAAAAAGCACCCCATGCCTTCAGGATAAACATTTGTGTTTTTGTGATCTTTTCTCCTCTTCAGCCCACTTCCTGCATCCTTTACCAGCCCCTAAAACGCTTGATGAAACACTTATAAAGATCATGGTAAGAACTGAATCTTAACATTTTTTTTGTCAAGCTTAAAAAATAGTTACCAAGCATCTCTTATTCCCCTACAGGAAATTCCTTTAAAAACGTTCTCCAGTGAGCAGTTAAATAGTTGAACCAACACATATCCCTCCTCCAGCTTCTGCTGGTACTTAATAAATGAACTGAATATCTGACAGGATGGTAACTTTTATCATTTTCAGATAAATGTTAACGTTGAAGTGATCGGAAAAGCAAATTAGATGATGTTATAACAGTCTGCTTAACAACTCTTTCTATCTGCTATTACAGTTAATTTATTCCTTTAAGCCAATTTTTGCACTGTCATTACTGTGAAGGTTTTCTCAACAATTTAATTACAAAAAAGAAGTCTCCAACATGAAATTGCTAGAGGATAAAATCAATACTTAAAGTGTCAGCTTAAAAGCAGCTCATATCTTCTGTGTGTGTGAGGGGGAACATGTGCACACACCCATCAAGCCTGTTTGAATGTGTGAATTTATAAACTTCCCTGTTTTTGTAAGGAAAACATTCACCTTTATATTCTGACATCCTTAGAACTAAATGTTCCTTGGTTATTTGAATAAACATTTTTCCATTGCAGAAAATAAAGAGAAATTATTATCCCTCAAACATCCCATACATGTGAGGAGGAGGTCCGAGACTTTCTGAGAACCCAACATTCCAGCATGCATAATTTTTTGTCTAGAAATGCCACCCACTCAGAAACAAAAGAACTAAAGTATGTTGTAATTACTTCCCTACACAATAGATTCCGATTGCTTCTATCAAGAAATATTACATAATTATTATAACTTAGGGCTGTGATTATATATTTGCTCAAAGGAAAATCATACATAATAAAAAGCAGTGGGACTTATGGCTCTTCTTCTATTGTGTCGACTCATACATTTAAATTATTTTATTAGAAAACTAAATGAAGACCTTGAGTCCTAAACAACAGTTTCACATTAGATGTCAGGATTGAAGGAATTGATAAATGACAAGGCATGCAAATTTGTATTAAAAAAATGGAGATGCAGAAGAACAGAGAGGAGAGAATATGTTGTGTGTCTGCTTGCGTCTGTCTGTCTGTCCATCCATACATCCATAGATCCATACATCCATCCACCCATCCATGCCTTGGGCATGTTCTCTGTGTACGTGTCAGAAGGAGTTTTTCAAGTACTGATAAAGAAGACCTTCTCTCCACAGAAAATGGGGACAAAAGGCATCCTGTGGAAAATGTCAAGAAAAATCAACTCCTCCTTATTTTCTTCTTCAAGTTCTTGCAGACTCACCTTATCCCCTCCCTCACGCTGGCAACTTGTACAGTTTTCCAACACAGGCAGAGTGCACACGTACTGGGCTGTGGGAGGACGAACAGGAGGCAAGGCTTAACAAGGACTTACCACGTTCCTCCGCAGTTTTGCATGTCTGATTTAGATGAACTGTTTCATCTTTAGATGAACTGTTTCTCATGCTCATAACTCATGCCTCAGATAACCCATGTGTCTTTGATGCTCCTGCTTTGTATCCTTGGATAACCTGAACAAAATGCCATACCAATCATAGTAGCACAAGAGAGAGCAGGACACTGACTAAAACATTGGCATCAAGTTCAGGATCCAGCGACACGGCGAGCGGGTATGGCAACTGCAGATCTGTCTGTGGCCACTCGCTGGTACAGAGCCAGAGCAGCTTCAAAGAGAAATGCTACAAGAAGCTGATTTTTTCATGTGTGTGTTCTTTTATTAGGTATATTTATATTTCTGACTAGTAGTAGCAGAAATAATATCACAATTTCCCAAAGTGTAACAAATGTAACGTCTCCTGCATGTTGGATGGAAGCAATTTAACATGAGTGCTCTTTAATTTCATAGACCTCTACTGCAAATGGTTCCTGGTTAATGATCTTTTGCCTTTTTAAAGTCAAATCTTTGAAAGTCCATGTGGAGAGGGTGTTTTTACAGCTGCATGAAAAGGGTGACACTGACACATGCTGAACTCTGCGGGTGGTATTAATATTCTGCCGTCTACTTTAAAAGATTTTTGAAAGTCATTTTAAAGCATCATCATCCATTTGAAGATAACTTTAGATCTCATAATATTACAAGTAATACTTCAGACCACCACACTAAGCCAGCTGCAGGGAGAAAAATCCATTCTCCATTCTGGAGCACAATTCTTGGGACGAGCGGCTGAGGGAACTGGGGTTTGTTTAGCCTAGAGAAAAGAACAAGGAGGGGAGACCTTATTGCCCTTTACAACTACCTGAAAGGAAGTTGTAGCAATGCAGGTATTGGTCTCTTCTGCCAAGTAACAAGTGATAGGGTGGGAGGAAATGTCCTCAAGTTGCATCACAGGATGTACAGACTGGATATTAGAAAAAAAACTTCTTCACTGAAAGAGTTCTCAGGCACCGGAACAGGCTGCCCAGGGAAGTAGTGGGGTGACCATCCCTGGAGGGATTTAAAAGATGGGTAGATGAGGTGCTCAGGGATATGGTTTAGTAGTGGACAGGTACAGTTGGACTCGATGACCTCAAAGGTCTTTTCCAACTACATGATTCTGTGCAAAATCTCTTTGTATTGTGTTTTGACAATATTTTACACTGGATTTTAAAAGCTTCCAGGGGGAATTTGCAGTTCTGTGAACAGCCATCATTGCTACCGGGTGGCAAGGTAAGCCCTGGCACTGGCTGCAGATGCTTGCACCAAACCAGCACTTCCAGTAGCAGCTAAGGGCCAGGACTGACCTCACTCCTGTGTTTACAGGGATCTTCTTGACAGAACCAGAAATAGAGAAGCGCTGGTGTTGATTTCAAAAAAGAGAATCATCTTTTGCAACTCTCTTTAGCATTAAGAAAACATTTGGAGATACAAAGAAACCTTCTGGTTCCAGTCGCTTTTGCTTTCACTGTGATCTCTTTTA
This sequence comes from Dromococcyx pavoninus, assembly GCA_033558185.1. NCBI lineage: Eukaryota > Metazoa > Chordata > Aves > Cuculiformes > Neomorphidae > Dromococcyx > Dromococcyx pavoninus. The sequence goes on along the minus strand of JAUMJL010000707.1, from coordinate 97,433 downwards.
GGAGGTTTTAATGTTCAACACACAGACTTCTAATTTACAAGGAGCTGGGACAGCACTTAATCCCAAGAGAGAAGAACGCTTCAGAAAGGGAAAGTTTTCGCAATCAGAGTAAATTCTGGAGATGAATCAATGACTGAATCACTTGTAAAGGAAAAATCCAGTGCAAGGAAATGCAGCCAAATGTGGTCTATTAAGGGTCTGAGAAAACTACACCTTTGCAACTGGAAGTGTATTTTAGAGTGGGGACAGGCAACATATTTTAAACTCCTTTTCACAATCATCTCACCTGCTGGCCTTCTTTTCAGAGCCCATAAGTTTTATAAGATGAATCCATCTCATCTCTCTGCATTTAATTCACACATCAGCTTGCAGAAGGAATTAAGCATATCATGCCACAGTGTCCCGGACAGAGTTGGTCCAAATCAGTGCTGGATCCATTCTCCCTTCACATTCTCCCTGCAAACCGTTCCTCAGAGGTTTCAACCTTGTCACATTTTCTCTTCATAATACATACTCTAAGATAAAAGGAAGCCTACAAGAAAGCTGGGGAGGGGCTCTCTATCAGGAAGTACAGTGATAGGGTAAGGTATAATGTTTTCAAGCTGAAAGAGAGGAGATTTAGATTAGATATTAGGAAGAAATTTTTTACTGCTAGGGTTGTGAGGCACTGGCACAGGTTGCCCAGAGAAGTGGTAGAGGCCCCATCCCTGGAGGTGTTCAAGGCCAGGTTGGAAGGGGCTTTGAGCAATCTGAGGCAGTGGAAGGTGTCCCCGCCCATGGCAGGGGGGTTGGAACTGGCTGATCTTTAAGGTCCCTTCCAACCCAAAACATTCTTAAGGAGTATGGCCTTAAACTAATCTTGCCACAGTTCCCTTGAGCAGGTATTCATACAGCTGCATGGAGAGGTCCTAGAGGAGCTCACTTTGTAGTTTTACCATTAAGTGCCAAATCTTTATGGCCCTGAACACAAGAAGCACTGGCAGAAGAGATGAAGCACAGTTGCCTACACACATTGGGCTGTTGAGGTTTCTCAAATCACCTGCTGTAAATGAATGTCAACAAAATCCCCAAAGTGCTTCATTTTCCTCTAACACAGATGCACACAGAGATGGCTGATACCTTGGGGCTACAGTATCCCCCTCAAACACTGATGGTCAAATTTAAAGGGATCTAAGCCAAGGAAGAAGCTTCAAGCCTAAGATTAAAGTGGTGTGGTGGGCTGTGATCTTCATCCCCTTCAGAGCACGTGGCACCTCAGGAGGTCACAAGGCTAAATTAATCAGGAGGCTGGGAAGCCGTCAGGTACTACAGGAATTAGTATGATGATGGAAATCCCTAATAATAATTTTCTGCTCTGTTCTGTCTGGCATGAAGATTGATATCTATTGATCAGGTGGAGCCTAGCAGCTGATAGTTAGTCCTTAATAGCTGCTTTTTCTGTAATATCTCTTTATAACATGGATCTCAAAAACAGTCTTATATGCATTGCAATCTACTTTTTTATGAACTTAAATAACTGGATTTTACTTATTTAGTCAAAGGCATTCTGCAAGACATCTTTTTCAGTGTTACAGATGCAAGGGTTAAAAACTTCCATCAAGAACAACTGCTTATGAAAATCTTCCCCAGTACACAGTAAACACAGGGAGGGCCATAGGGACTGACAGTTTGTTCTGTGACAGGGAAAGGTCCCCCACCAGGCACCAAACCCATATTTGGCTATGTTTCCTGGGGACCACGAAAGTTCCATAGAGGGGAGTCTCATTTCCCTGACTGGATGGCAGCGATGCACAGATCTTGAGTGCAGGTATATAGAGCAGAGTGGGATGGGGGTGGATGCTAATGCACAAGCCAATACAGACCGTGGGGAAATGAAGATGTGGGCAGAAGTCTGGGAACAAGCAGAGAAGGCGTGCAGCTGGGTTGTGTGGTCAGAGCTCCCTCTTCCGATAGCTCAGCACTGACCCTTTCAATTATGACCTCAGATTTTGCCCTTCCTGCAGGGTTGGAAGCAGTACCAGGACTTCTGCAGGAAGCTAGAAAGCACCTGACTTTACATTCAAATTCCTCTGTGGTCAAACAGCTAGAAAAAATATTAAGCAATTACATATATCTTTAGTTAAATTCAGTTCTGCTTAATTTTCGGAAAATAGTCTAACATTGTTATTTCCCTGATAGCTAGAATTTCCTTCCAGTCTAATAAGGGGGAACACTACAGCCTTTTATTTGGGGAACAGTACATTATCTTTTTCTTGTCCTTGTGCTGGTGATTCCTGTGTAATTTCATTTAGTAATGACAATGTTCTAGGCTGCCTGGAAGGCAAAATATTCACACTTTCAGAACCGATATGGAGAGCCAGTTCCTCGGGAACAGCCAGATATATCCTGCAGCATTTTGGCATATTAAGACTTTTCTAATTTGGCTTTACATTTCCTAGAAGTTTTTGAACAAAATTTGTGAGTCAGTGGGGTCGCAGACCCAAAGGGAGCACCCAGCTTGTCACCATTTATTTCATCCTCTGATTTAATTTGGATTTCAACATGAGAGTAGAGAAACAAACCAAAATAACCCCACTAAATAACAAAAAACATAGTTATATTCTACAGTCATTGCATTTTGCAATGTAATTACTTTTACATGTAGGGACAGGGGAGGGGGTTTTTGCTCGTAATACAGGATAGCTTTCACAGAATAACACAGAATTATTGAACTTTTCAGAAAGAATCCAGTTTGCAGTTCCACTGTACATTTACCTGGGTGATTTTCCCTTTGCTTTAGGCCGAGAATCACTTTGTACTACATTTTCCCACCTATAAAAGAAGCCCTTGTTCACAGCTGCCCTGAGGTGCTCATAATGTTATTGGTTCTGTGCTAAGAAGTTGGGGTTGCTGTGAATTCCTGCCTTGTGGCTCTCCGATTCACAAAAGTAAATACTTTTGCTGAGTTAGCTAGGCTTCACGGTGCCCAAAATCCCGCAGGGAATGAAACATCCTATCAGAGGAAGCTTTGAAACTCTAGTTCCTCTACAACACTTTTCTCAGGCAGGAGAGCACACAAAGCATGCTTCTGTGCTGTATTTTCTGCTTTTTCTTTTTTTTTTTTTGTGGATCCAGTGCATAAGAGCCGCATTGAACCTTGGCAGAGGGGAGAGGTCTCCCCTTGGAAACATGCAGGATGCAATGGAAAAAAAAATCAGCATCTTTCGCTCCTTACTGAGTCCCTTGTGCCCTACACACAGGTGGCTGCCTTAAGATTAAAAAAAACACTCACGGGTGAAGGCAGAAGCAGCCAAACCAGTAACTTTCCTGGCTCAGAGGCACTTACTGAAAAATCAATAAATAAAGCCAAGGCCAGCCAGCGCACAGGATGCCCACGGCACTCTTCCCCACCACCACTGCAGCTCAACCACTAAGTGCTATAGGAACCACTTGCCATGATGGCTAGAGTGGGGACATGCTCCAGATGTGTCCCTTGACACACAGGCTGTTCCTCCAGCATGGCAGCTTTCTTCATTGAGCACCCACAGAAAAAAAGCCTTTGAAAAATGCCTGTTTTGATGCAGCTTCTCAAATGTATTTTCTTAATTTTCTTCCAGCACTAATTAGATCCAGGTGATACCCAGTGGACCTTAGTCCTGGCTTTGGGGTGGGGGAGGGTTCAGACAGGCACCGATTAATTTAGTTTAGAAGGTGCTAACCATTTAAAAATCATCATGAGTAGTCTGAGATTAATTTTTGGAGTGAATATGTCTTTGGTTGAGACCAACTTTCTCCAACAAAGCTTCTACAAGAGGTGAAGCCATCTGAGAGATGGTTCTTGGAGAAAACCCCTCTCTAGAAGGATGTTGGCCTGCACATGAAGCCCTCCAGTCCCCCCAGCAAGTGCAAAACACATAGGGCAACAACCTAGGAGGAAAGAACCAGAGGGGATGATGACTGCCAGAGACGTGGTAAAAGGTGGCAACATCCTAAAACACAAGCTGGCACCCCAAAGGCTGAATTCTCGTCCCCTTCCTTGCATGGCGTGCCATGGCAGTAGCTTCAGGGAGTGGTGTGGACAGCTGGCATGGAATTGTCCTGGGAGGAAGGGCGTTACTGATGCCATTTCCATGCCATCCCTGCTATGGGAAAGTAGTGACACATCTGACAGCTCACCCTCAGTCCAGGAGCTGTGCGTGTGCTCAGAACACATCCCAGCTCATCATTTGCGATTGTGGTGGTCGCCAGTTATGCTTGTGTGCTCACACACACACACAAAGCACATGCAAGCGGGCAGGAAAAGTGGCACACTGTTTCCTCACTTATAATGAAAAGTCCTTGCTGCCTTGGACTCCTTGCTGTTCTCAAATTAAATTCTACATCATCTGCAGCTGATTGCAGAGCAGGGCATGGGGTGGCTGCAGAGCAAATCATAGCTCAGCACTCCAGATGTCTGCACTTGCCCCTAACGCTCATGTCGTGTTGCCATCAGACACATTCCAGAAGTCCTCATTTTCTAGGCATGAAAACATTTAAACAATAAATAGAAAATCTTCCAATCACATGGTTATATTCAGCTGCAGAAAGCAAACTCTTATTAAGCTACGGAGAGAGCAATTAATGTCATGTAGAGAGCAGTTTTCCACATGGCAACAAGCTGGACTAATATATCTTTCCCACTTCCAGCAGCTGGGGCCATGAGTTAAAGCTCCAAGTCTGCAAAAGCTTATTAAGATGCTTGCTGTAAGCATGTGAGCAGCTCCACTAAAATGGGAGCCTGGTGAAAGTATGGCTGGAATGAGATCTGTAGTGGTTTTAGCATTGAATTTAGTGGTTATGGTGTTTTCTCTGTAAGTTTCAAAGGACTTTGCCTTTGTTTCATTCCTTCCCACCACCAGAAACCTGGATGGATATTCATTGCTGTACTGGACATTGAAATAATAACAGAACTGGATTTTACATCTGTGGAGGATATTTATCAATGAAAATCTTCGAAGTTCTTTATTTCCACCCTTTTTTCCAAAAGAGTCTTGTTGCTATTCTCATGCATTTGCAGCACAGTACATCTCCTAAAGAAAGAAAAAACATCATAATGAAACTGAGCCACAAATAGCTTCACAATTATTTTCACCACCTAATTTGGTGCACGAGGCTGGAGGTTTGCTCTTTGCATACTGTAATCCTGCCACAAACTCAAGAACAGCCCAGAAGGCCACAGAACAGACAAGGTACTCATTATCATGTCTCTCATGTTGCAGCTGTGACAGAGGCCCTGGAGAATTTGCCCAGCATGATATTTGCAATTGCCTGCTTGCCTCTATATTAGCTCAACTAGGGAACTGCTGCAGAGGATGACGTTTCTCCTGCCACACTTTTCCCAGCCAGTGAGCACAGACGTACTGCCTGGAAAGTGCAATCTGGACCAACTTTTATGAGCCTCTTCATCCAGGCTTGCTGTCTGCCTGCTGATGGTACCCTTGGGACATGGAGCAATGATCCCACCACAGCACAGACTGAAGTCACCCATGCTCAGCAAGCCAAAAGCTCAGGATGTTCCAGGATTTATAGGTTTTTGCAGTGAATTATGGTGCTTATTGATGAGGCAGGGAAGTTACAGTAAAACCACTAACTTCACAATGAAAGGGCTTTTATACGCTCTGTTGCAATGGTGGTTATGGCTGCCAATTTTGCACAATTCGCTTTCAAGCACAAGAGCAGTACAAACTGGTTTAAGATGATTTCTGAATGATGAATGCTGACTTGAAAGGTTTCCAGCACAACATCATTACTCTGCATTAATGTGCAATGCACAATGGCCTATATGTATCTCAGTGGGAATCTCAGTGGGGCTTCATGGGCTCCGTTCCAAGTAACCTCTGCTGGGAGTTACGCCTAGAGGCCCACGAATAGGCATACAAATAGATCCCATATTCATTCCTGAATTATTTCCGTGCAGAATCAGATGTGAGAGATCCAGGGCCATATTCACTGGTGTGTGGCAGCACACAATTGTACTCAGGTGTAGTGAATAAAGCTTGTTTTATTTTCTCTCCTTGTCCTGATGTGTTTTACTCCAGCTGATGTATGCACACCTTAATCTTCAGTCACGCAGAGACAGACAACCCTAATGAACTCCCTATGGCTTTAAACAAAGATACATTTTCAATAAGTGAGGTCGGGGAGGCTCAACCACTTGTCCTGAGTTGCCAAATTGAATGAAGAATTCATTTACTTATTCCTAGCTAAACACCACACACTTTGAGGTTTCACCTAGCCCTCAAAATGAACTTCTATAGTGGTTGTCCTTCTGCAAAGACTGTCCTGGTATTGTTGTTGGGTGGATAATGAATTGCTCAGGTTCAACACTTATATCATCCTAATCAGCTTTTGAATACCTCAGCATTTGGCAGATATTGGTTTTTTTTATCACTGCTAGAGGCCCAGGTACCCTGGTGATGAGCAGAGGATAAACGGACTCATGAAAAAAAACCCTCTCTTACTAATCAGTTCCTGGTCCAGAGTTAAAACTCCTCTCCAAAGCTCAGAGCTATTTGAAGCAGGGGTTTTTGCCTGGACTCATTTCCAATCAGCACAATGTTTGTATGAGTTTTGTTCCATCAAGGTGTTCTTAGCCATGGGGTCATGGCATACTGCTGAAATGCACCTTGTGGGAAATAGCCAGTGGGATGCTGGGCAAACGAAAGCAGCCCTTGTCACAGCCAGCAAGTTCTCCTTCCAGAGCCGGAGTTTCTAGCCCATGGGATAAAGGGAGAATATTTTATTAACATTATGGACAACTCCACTTCCCTGGTTGGTTTTGCCCTGCCAGATGTCTGGGGTGGAGGCAAAGACAGCTGTGAAGGGGCTGTTAAAAGGACTTGAAGGAGTAAATGCAACGGTACAGAGAAGTGCACTGCAGATGGGCAGCTTCAAAGGCATGAAGATAACAATGGCTGGACGCATCCCAGGTGGAGTGAGTTATTCTTCCCAGAGCTAAGCCCTGGATCAATGGAGACCTCTGGGAGGCAGAGCAGGTTTGGGTAGGCAGTGGTGAGGGTGATGGAGATGGAGAGGGGGAGAAAAGAGATGGAGAGCAAAGCAGGATTCCCTTCTACATAGTCAGGGCAGGGCGTGAACAGATTAATTCATTACTCACTGCAGTTGATCAGCTGCCTGATGCACGGCAAGAGTAGGTTAAGTTTGTGCAGAAAATGCAGGACTCATTTTACCTCAGGGAACAAAGTTTATATGAGGATACAGCCTGTTGGTTCCTCTTGCCAATTCTAACCACATACAAAAGAGGGGTAGATGCCTCCAAGATAACTCTCCTACTGGTTTGTTTCTCACTCAACAGACAAAGATTCATCAGCCACACAAAAATGAGGAAAAGCACTTCTAAAGAGGAAAAGAGAAGAGGAATATCTCTATCTACTCCCGTGGGCCCCTGGCTAGCTGCCAGATCAGCTCGCCCTTATCTCCCACGCACCCAGGACATATAGAGTAGAACAATCATGAGCCATAGCGGTTTCTGAGTCACTGTTCATCAGTTGATGCCTTAGGCTTCAATGCAAAACCTTTCCTCAAGCTCAGGCTTTCCCCAGATTCACAACAGCATTAACACAAGGGTGTTAGTAGATGTGGAATGGTGCCTGGGAGGTAGAAGGTCTGAACTGTCTGAAGGTCCCCCCAGGGGACAACACTTAGATGGACCTCAACCATGGTTCACTCCATAATGAGGCAGCAAACCATGTAAAGTAGCTAAATAAAATGTAACAAAATGAAGCTGAACTGTTTGGTTCCTGCAGCAGCCCTGGGACAGAAGGAATGGAGACTTGAGGTCTCTTGTTGGAGCAAAAGGATGTTCTAGCAATTAGTACATTCATTTGTATGTTCAGACATCCATGAGCAGCCTTTCTGCCACAGATTTCCTAGGTGGCTGCCCTCTGCCAACTTCACATCTCTAACTTTCCTAGTTCAAAATCATCAATACAGTACTATAGCCCTTTGGATTTGATCATACTTAAGGTATTCATGTTGCCTCAGTTAAGATAACAAAACCGGCAATGTAGACTGGTATACTGATACAACTGTACTTTTACCAAAAAGATGCTGCTGAAATCCCAGGACTGACTCTTATTCCCGGAAGTACCAGCCTCTTCCAGCCATCTCAGAGCCCACAAAATCCTTTCTTTCTGCTCTTTTCAGAGCTATGGGGCCAATACTCTTTCATGTGCATCCCTGGCTTCTTGATGGGTCTCCATATCTGCTTTCAGTGTTTTGTTTTAATTGCTCCTTCTTTATCAACCCTGTGCTCAAGGTCATATGTAACTACGTCGTCACCAGAAATCTATTTAAACAAGCAACACCTGGGGAAAGCCCTTCTTACACGCACATGACACACCGGGAGAGGTCAGGACCATCTCAAACAATCACTGCCCTTGGTGAATAGTTGCTCTTTCCAGGCCAGGTTTATAGGAAACAACTGATACAATTTGAAAAAGCTTATTCTTTCAGAAGTTCATTTTTGAGAAGTTCATTTTTTTTCCAGAACAAACCCTTCCTCACACTTGAATTATTAGCACTGCAAACCACAACAGCTGAGCATTTCTTGATTTTTACACTGATGGGGTGACTGGCTGGGAAGGAGAGAGGTCTACTGTGACTAAGAGCCTGTGTTCCTCTCGTGCTTATTATCAGAGACAAATATCCTGGAGTTCAGCCCAGTTTCTGATTCCTGGGTGTGGTGCTGAGAGCTGTAACCTCACTGGAGATTTGCAAGAAGAGCAGCGGGAACTCATGAAAACCCCCACTTGCAGAGAACAGGTCTCTCTAGACCCGCTCATGGGCACAGCGTGAACAGTGCTGAATCCCACTTCTCCTCAGATGCCTGAAGGCCCTGTCAATGCAGGGGGTGTGTTTGCACAGACCAGCAGGAATTAGCCTTTGGCCAGTAAAAGGAATTATTATCGCTCCCCAAGGACCTTAGCAGTGTGGTTTCTGGCCTTTCTCCACTCTGCCTTTTTGTTTAAAGTAATCTCCATCAGCACTTTGCTTTCCATCCTTTCTCTGAGCACCTCATTCTCTGAGCACCTCAGCCAGCACTCGAAGAGGTGCTAACGGCCCCATCAGCGACTCCGAGCAAGTCCCACTAACCTTCTCCCATTCCACTAAGTTCATGAGAAAGCAGCTAAACCCTGTGTACCAGTGCTTTAAAATGAAGCTGCTCAGAATAACACAAAAACAGGGGCAGCGCCATTATCACCCACTCAAGGACCAGGAAAAAAAACAATAAATGCAGCTATTCACAGTAGACTCCTAGAGAAGCTGGCAGCCCGTGGCTTAGACGGGAGCACTCTGTGCTGGGTTAGGAATTGGCTGGATGGCCGAGCCCAGAGAGTGGTGGTGAATGGTGTCTCATCCAGTTGTCGACCGGTCACCAGTGGTGTCCCCCAGGGTTCGATGTTGGGTCTGGTCCTGTTTAATATCTTTATTGATGATCTGGATGAGGGGATTGAGTCCATCATCAGCAAGTTTGCAGATGATACCAAGCTGGGAGGAAGGGTTGATCTGCTACAGGGTAGGATGGACCTACAGAGGGACCTGGACAGACTGGAGAGATGGGCCGATTCTAGTGGGATGATGTTTAATAAGTCCAAATGTCGGGTACTTCATTTTGGACACAACAATCCCATGCAGAGCTACAGACTGGGGACAGAGTGGCTGGAGAGTAGTCAGGCAGAAAAGGACCTGGGAGTGCTGGTTGACAGGAAGCTCAACATGAGCCAGCAGTGTACCCAGGTGGCCAAGAAGGCCAATGGCATTCTGGCATTCTGGCCTGCACAGGAATAGTGTAGCGAGCAGGACCAGAGAAGTTATCGTCCCCCTGTACATGGCACTGGTCAGGCCTCATCTTGAATACTGAGTGTAGTTCTGGGCCCCCCAGTTTGGGAAAGATGTCAGGACGCTGGAGTGTGTCCAGAGGAGGACAACGAAGATGGTGAAGGGGCTGGAGCACAAGCCCTATGAGGAGCAACTGAGGGAGTTGGGGCTGTTTAGTCTGAAGAAGAGGAGGCTCAGGGGAGACCTCATTGCTCTCTACAACTACCTAAAAGGAGGTTGTAGTCAGGCGGGGGTTGGTCTCTTCTCTCAGGTGACCAGTGACAGAACTAGAGGGCATGGACTCAAGTTTCGTCAAGAGGAGGTTTAGGCTTGATCTTAGGAAAAAGTTCTTCACTGAAAGGGTGATTGGCCATTGGAATGCGCTGCCCAGAGAGGTGGAGGAGTCGCCGACCCTGGAGGTGTTTAAGGGGAGACTGGAGGAGGCACTGAGTGCCATGGTTTAGATGATGGGTTGGTGTTGAGTTGGGTTATAGGTTGGACTTGATGATCTCAGAGGTCCTTTCCAACCTTGTGATACTGTGATACTGTGATTCTCTGCTTTGTTTGCTTCTGATCTTAGACCAGAAGAACTGGTCTAAGTTTGACTTGGCTGAAGCCTGGCTAAGCATTGCATCTCTCTCTACCTAAGCCAAAAGGACCATTACCTTTGGGTCTCTAGTTTCCAAATTTAGCTCCTCTATAACTCTCATCCTGTTACCAAAATAACACACTCCAGCCTGACTCATTTTAGCAGATAACTCCTTCTGAATACATGAGGATTCAATAGTCTGGCAGTGGACTTGAAGATCTTCACCTCCAGGATCAGGTCCACCTGTGAACTTGACCAAGGCCGGGACAGGGAAGCAGCAGATTTGGCCCCAGAAGACTTGCTCAGCCAACACGTGCTCTCCCAAATACATTTCTGCCAAAGCTGCTCTCGGCAGTTAAAGGCAACAGAATCTCCACTTTATTTTAAATTCTTACAATGCACCCAAATGCTGAGGTTTCGTCAGATCTCAAAAAAAATATCTTCACTACTGAAAAACAGTTACATTCCTTTTTACTGGAAGGTAACTAATGGGCAGCAGCTCCCTTGAGATAAACAACATAGCCGAGACAGAGGACTTGAATTTTACTGTGGATAAACACACCGAGGTCAATCCTGTGCTCCCAGTTGAAGATGACCTCTGCAAATTTGTCTCACAGGGTGCTTTATTTTTACTGTCTCATTCGTGTTTTTACCTCAGGATATTGGATGAGCACGAGTTCCCTTGGGGTTAAAAAAAAAGATTTAAGAAATTTAGCAGTAAAGACAAGACCAAACAATCCTCTTCAAGGGGAAAATATCTCTACAGGGGCTAAAACAGCTGTTCTTTGTATAAGTTGACCGACACAGATGTATATGCTTTTCCCCACTGGCAGAAAACAGTGTAAACCAAAAAGACAAGCTTGCACCCTCTAGGAAATACTATCAATAGCAAAAATGTCTCACTAGGAAAGTATGTTCAGCTCATATAAACCTATCAGTTCTTTTACAGCAAACTATGGAGGAGGAAACACTTATAAAGCCAGCAAGTTAACAACATTTTTACAGGAAATGTTCTGTTCCTGGTAAAAGCCTAAATACAAAATAGCTCTATATTTTGTGGCAATAGAATTAAGGTGAAAACAGAAAAAAACAGAGTTTGCTGTTTGCAAGATTAGATTACGCTTTGTTATAAGCATAACACAAGGAGAGACTCTTTTGAGAGGCCTCTGTCCTACACAGGGCTGCTTAAAATCAAATAAGGATTATATCTTAAAAGTATACAGAGGGTTGAAAAGCAAACTAAATCACATTTTGCCCTCTGCCATGCACATGTAAATACCAAACGATACAGTTGAAACCAGGGAGTTGTTGGCTGCTATAAACACAACGTGAATTTCTGATGTAGGTGGGGCAGGAAGTTATATTATCATCAGTGAATATAAATGAGTATAAAATAACAGCAATCTTCGCAGATTTACATAGCTGCATATCTACCTCTGACCACCCACGGTTCCCCCCCATCCCCCCCCCCCCCCGGAATGTTCATCATCAAGAAACAAAGCCGGAACAAGCACTTTATTTCAGCTTGCATGTCATTTAAGGAACGAGGTTACTTTCTTTAAAAGGTTTTTTTTCTGGATGTTTAGTGAAGAAATTGTCTCTGCGAAGGCTGTTTAGTGCAGCCAGATCAATGTCAGGAAGGTCTGAAGAAATAGAGTTTCTAAAGGCTTTTTTTTTTTAACAAAGGAAGTTACTTTAACCTAGATATCTACTCAGAAAAGTACGTTTTCTGTTTCTAGGTTGTTTGTCTTTAGAGGAACAATAAATTCCCAAGAATTCTTACAAAGATCATTCACGCTTTTTTGTTTTAATGGCATATTTTGAAGTTTTGCCTCCAGAATATCGATAAGAATCAAAGTAACTTTTGATATATGGTGTTAGATATGCTCCAGGAATAAGATCCCTCTCAAGTTAGACTGTTTGTAGACAACTCAGACCACCCATTTTCAGCTTAAACACAGCCTGTTCAAAGTCTGCAGCGATTCAGATCAGAGCAGTAGCTGTCTGCTCAAACTGTGAGATCTTGGCATTCATCAGACATGTCCAGTGCACATCTGATAAGGCAGCTTAAACTGCCCAGGGTTATTGGAAGGCAGTGAGGGAAAGTTAGGAAATATCAAAGTTGGAAGCAGCCTAATCTTCAACTCAGCACACTACACATTTTGAATTTCACACGCATTCCACAGAATTCCCCAAGTCCCAAAAGCTTTAGTCCAGTCACTTTGCAACATATGTGTGTTTTATTTAAAAATAAATTATTCAGTATTACTTTTCGTCTCTTGTATCCAGCTGGCAATTTTTCAGTTAGTTCTACGGGAGCCAACATAACCTCCTATTAGTTATGGTATTGTCCATTTGTCTACATCTTCAACTAATTTTCTGCAAAGCCTTTGGACAATGCACACAGTTGACTTTTTAGGTAGTTAAACCAGTGCTCCAGGCACTTTGCTTGACACCACCAGGGCTCTGGTCACGCATCTCCTAGACTTTTTGCCGATGATGCTTGGAGATGGGCACAACACCTAAACTGACCCAGTTACCTACTGTAGCTAAGAGCTAACGCTCACCAGTTGATTTCAGGGAACTGGCTGAGGGACAAATATCTGCTGCAAAGATAAAGTATTAAACTAAGGTGTAAGAGACAGTGCAAAGTGAAACAGTAACTACAGTAGACAGGATGATGGAAACGACAGTGCTGACACTGGTAGCTGTCAGAAAACTCCTGGCAAGGAGAAATGAGAAATGTTCGATCATGAACAGAGAATAAGACAGAAATTCTCACCAGACAGCTACATAAGACAGGCCTCCACTTTGAATATTGTATTTATTTGCCTTTAACCAGCTCAACAAGATGTCAGTGAAGCAGATATGGCACAGAGGATGAGGATCAGCAGGTTCAGGGATATAGAAGCTGCTCACTACCAGGAGACAGAGAAACAACCCTGTTAACCTCAGAAAAAGAAAAAAAGAAGAAACCAAAGCTCATGAATGACTCAAGGGAGATGAATGGGTAGATTTTACTCACTATCCCACATATTGCAAAAGCTGAGGGTCAGCCTACGAAATTATCAGTGGCAGATAAAAAAGCAGCAACAAATAGCCATTATGAATTCAACCACTAGTGTTCCTCTCCCCAGGGCACAGCGATGGCTGGAAATTTCCTTTGCTTAAGCAATGGTTGAGCCATATTTGTAGGAAAAAAGCCATCAAGGTCTGTTAAAGACAAAGATACCAACTTTGATCTGTGAATTCTCTGCATTGCAGAACAGTGGAAGAATCTATGGGAGAGTTATCACTATATGCAAGTTTTGTCCTGCTGCTTTTCCCCAGGCATCTGCTGCTGGCTATGTTTGGAGGTACATCAAGGTATATTTTTTGACAGTTCTTCACCCAAACTAATACAGCTGCAACACATGCTTGGAACCAGGTTCTGTACCTCCCCACATAAGAGTTCATTTCTACACACACTGTGCTGAATAGCTTTTACTTCTTTGGTTGATGGAGAAGTTTTTCTTGTCCTGCAGAAGATCATCAGTGAGATGGAAAGAGCTTTACCATGCAGGTTTGCCTTCTTGCCTGAGCAGGGATTTTCTGCAGGGAAGCAGCACAGGAGGCTGGAAGTGGTTTTGCCATTTGCACATTTGTCATGTTTGGGAAAGGCAGGGAGAGATCTCAGAGGATTCAGGCATGACTGACGTGATGTGAGCATTTGAATTGATGCAGACACGTGCAGATGAAACTGGTGGTGTGGCACTGAGAGGAGAAGGACTCCTGGGGCATACTGGAGGACTGAACAGAGAGTGGTGCTTGTGACAGGGCATAGTGGCAGGAAAAGGGAATGGGCTTTGTTTTGCTCTTTCATGAAATGCCAAAAATCCTTATGAAGTCATGAGTTGTGTGTGGCCTTGGGTAAGAGAGTGCCTCCTCCAAGGAAAGGACATAGAGGTCTCTCCAGACCTGGATCTTGTGTCCTGAACAAGAGAGGGCCAGAAAGGGCAATCTGTCCACCTCATAATCCTGCCTCTGCCCATCCTTCAGGAGTTTAGAACGTTGCTTGTGATTCTGGGGAAGAGTGGAAGCAAATGGCCATTCCCCGATTCCCTATTCGTGCCACACCACCTGGACTTCTCCACTTTTCCAGGCAATGTCTTCAGAGATCCGTTGCCTCTTTCCTGATTGCCCTTGTTCTGTAGGATTAATAACCACCATGGGCCAGTCTCATGGGGTGGACCCAAGACAACATGTAATGTCGCACAAGGTTATTTTGCACTGTCCAACAGGATATATCATTATCCTAGAAAAAAGCAGCACCTTCACACAGCCAGAATTGTGATTCATCACATCTGCCTTGCGATGCTTACCATGATCCAGTGCAGGCTAGCTGGCAGCCCAGTGCCTGTTCAGTATCTGCTCCCTTCAAAGCCTCCCAAACAGGGAGACTGGAGGATTCTTCATATCTTTATTTGAAGGTCAGCACGCATATCTGCAGCTTGCATGATGGGAAGCTCTTGTGCCTATGGCCCAAGATGAGCTAAGACTCTGGAGATGAACAATAGGAAATCATGAAGAGTGCAAAAAGAAGGTGAGGATGAAAGCAAGCAGGGAAAATCTGAATTTCCTAACTCTTAATGGGAAAAACAAGAGGTCTGAGGTGCTATTGTGTGCCCAGGTAGAGAAAAGTTGCCAGGGATCAAACTGCATAGAGCTGGAAGGAGAGGAGACACCACCTTCCAAAGTCAGTGTAAAGAGAAGAAGATAAGTGGACATACTGGACAACAGGAAAAGGTTTTTACTGAGAGTATGGTCAATAACTAGGACAGGGTCTCCAGGGAAGTGGTCATGGCATCAAATTTGCCAGAGTTTAAGGAGCTTCTGGATGATGCTCTTAGTCATATGGTTTAGTTTCAGGTAGTCCTGCAAAAAGCAGGGAGTTGGACCTGGTGATCTTTTTGTGTTCCTTCAAACTGGAGATGTTCTATGATCCTGTGATTCTATGAAGTGGGCTACCAGTAAGAGGAGAAAAATCTCAATCCTAACCCACCACATAGTAGAAAGAAAATGGAAGAGAGAAAGCAAAAATGTGTTATGTAAAGACATTTCCCCTTTCGTGAAGGTTCCTTCTAATTGCTGTCTCATGTAGCAGCAGTTGAGAACTCCTGGAGCAGCACACAGAGCTGCTCTCCTGGAGCAGTAGTCAATGGCACCAGGGTGACAGTGCAGGGTGACAGTGCTGAGAAAGATTTGTTTCAGCCGGTTAGAGTAGGACTGCAGAAACACAGTGCTGGGCAATGCATAGGTACTTGTCCAAGTGTGATGAAGATGAGTCTTTCCCTTTTCTTTCTTGTTGCCCAGTTCTTCATCCATTTGTCTCACAAGAGAGCAAGCACAAACTCATCAAAGTATAGGGATGCATTTCTGCATGGCACGAGTGGAGGGATGCACATACGCATCGCATGCAGCCGTGTGCAGGGAGATGCCACAGAGCCCCACGTGAGAGCAGAGTGGGCATGAGACTACCTCTTCCTGCTGCCTTAACTGGCTTAATTGCCCTGCCCATGCTTGCAAGACAAGGTTTATTTGAGAAATTATTTCCGTCCCCCGACTTCACATACTTCACCTTCACTGCAAGCTGTTTCCCGTTGTGGCTGCCCAGGACTTCTTTTTCACCCCAGCTGCTCACTGCATGCTCTGTACTGCCTGTGTAAATGTAAGGAGACATGCAGTGGTGCACAGTGATGAACCGGCTGTTTCAAGAGGCCAGCAGCAACACTGAGAGTTATTGCAGATCTGGCCAATTTATTTTTGACAGTTTTACATATTTTCAATAGCGGCTCAGCCATATCCTTACCTATAACACAGGGCTGCTTTGACCAGCACTCAGGGGAGGGAGAGGTTGCAAATCAAGTCATTTTTTCTGAGGGTGCTGTCTTTACTTCAGGGTAGGCCAGCTTTCACTTACTTTTAACAGGTTTTCTAAAAGGGTTTCCAGCTGTGCATGGAGGGAGGTGCAGAGTGTGGCTACAAGGGGTTAATGCCTCTGACTGCTGGCACATGCTGCTACCACTCAAGGTATCTATCTGTCTGTCCGTCCATACATACATATCAAACCCAGTAAAGTGTGACGAGTCTCAGCCACAGAACACAAGATTTTAGTAATTAAAAAGGGCCTATAGAAAAGCTGGGGAGGTGCTCTTTATCAGGGAGTGCAGGGATAAGATGGGGGGTAACAGTTTTAAGCTCAAAGAGGGCAGATTTAGATTAGATAATAAGAAGAAAATTTTCACTGTGAGGGCAATGAGGCACTGGCATAGGTGGTCCAGGGAAGCTGTGGATGCCCCATCTCTGGAGATGTTCAAGGCCAGGTTGGATGAGACTTTGAGCGATCTGATCCAGTGGGAGGTGTCCCTGCCCATGGCACAGCCTTGGGAACTGGATGATCTTTATGTCCCTTCCAACTCAAACCATTCTATGAATGTATGATTCAATGAACACTGGGGACTGACAAGGGCTGCAGGCCTTCAGGCTGCCACCAGGAGCTGATGACATCACACAGCAACAGATCGGTGTAGGACCATGAGAGCATCTGCGGACCCGGAGGGGAAAGGCCTACACAGGGTCCTGCCCACAAATTTCCCTGGTTTATCTCATGAGACCATCCAAGAGGCTCCTTCCCCATTTTCTCTCAGGTCTT
This sequence comes from Dromococcyx pavoninus, assembly GCA_033558185.1. NCBI lineage: Eukaryota > Metazoa > Chordata > Aves > Cuculiformes > Neomorphidae > Dromococcyx > Dromococcyx pavoninus. Next base: position 80,295 of record JAUMJL010000707.1, on the reverse strand, counting down.
ACAGATGTGTGTGGGCACAGATAGGAATCTCAGCCACAGGAGCACAGTGAATGCTGCTTTTTGCCAGGGGAGAAATGTTTCTGGCACTTGGCATTTTGGACCAAAAAACCCAAAACCATAATAGTGATAAAAAACTAAGGTTATAGAAACAGGGTCTGGCTTTACCCAAGAGTGTAGAGAAGGAGGCCAGAGATTAAAAAAAAGCCAAAACAAAACAAACTTCTGTAATATATTACACTAGGCTTTTGACCATTTGACCCCAGAAAACCATGTTTTGGGAGTTATTTTTCATGTGCAGCAGGATTGTTACCCTGAATATTGGCTCGAAATAAAAGGTGACTGGCAACAAGGTGGAGGGATCTCAGGATAACAGCAGGAGTCTCTCAAGCTGCATCAGCTCCAGTGTTGATCCCCCCAGGCTGTGAATATTGCCCAGAGGGATTTGCTGATGGCATGTGGAGAGAAATCCCTTCCCTGGCACCCTGGTACCTATAATTTTGCAGATGCTCCAAGTCCACTACGACTCAGACTCCACTTCATACCTCACCCTCCATCATGCCAGCATCTCCTCTGCTCTTCATCATTTCTTTTTCCTCAGTACAGAGCAATGGCAATCATTGCTGGAAGATGTAATTGCTGGTTTTCTATAGGAGGCCACTGTAGAAAATTTCTTTGCATTGGATTGTGGGGTCATGCTGGAACTACAGAAGGATCAAGCACCTATATTAAGCAAATGATTAAATATAAAAATGAGATTTTTAAAAATACTGTTATTGACCTTACATACTGGAAAACATATTCTAGTTAAAAAGAAATAAATCCAAATTAGACAGCCTCTTATTAAAAATACTCCACTCTATTTCTTGGTCTAGTGAAATTCCCAAGTGTGATTTTTATTCTGCTGTCTTAAATGATTGTCTCCTTTTAATCATCAGCAAGAAAATTAACCTGCTGAACAAAGACACTTTCAGCGTTTTCATATTCAGTCACATAATAAAAGACAAACTTATGCTAAAACATCAAAATCGCAGCAAAACCAAAGGAGAGACAAAGACATTCCACAGGGAAAAAAAACCTCTGAAAAGCAGCAACCCACTAAACTTCTCTGAATCCCCACCTGCACTTGTCATGTCTTATCCCCACCTTAAATAGAAGAGTAATTTATCACTGCATCACTTCATTACTTTATTAGCTGTAAACACAGCAAAGGCCCACACCTATGAAACACATGTTTAAGGATTTAAACATTAAAACGGAATAACTGACCAGCTTGAGGTTGCAGGAGGGCAAAGAGTGCCAATTTGGTATTTTTATTAATATGAGAGCTCAGCCGGTGTACTGTGACAATGAAGGCAGCGGTGGGGTTTGAGGGGGTGGGAGGGAAAAGCAAGGCTCAGTACAAAATCACTGCAGAACGTGAGCTGAATGCAGGTGCATGCTGGAAGCATAAGCTCTTTAGTCTTGCCATGCTTGGCTATGAAGGTCCCCAGAGAGGTGAGGTGGCTGTAGTTTAATCAGAGTCATCTATTTGTTCTCAAATGCAAGAGCTCCCTTCTCTCACACATTTGAGCAAGGTCATTGTTCAGTGTCGGTAACGCGTGAAGGTGCAGTGGCTCCCTCTAATTGCTCATTAGTATTCTGTACGTTACGTGGGCTAAATTTGCCATTTCATTTAGAAGGCTCCTGTTTGCATTTTTCTTCCATATCACAGGCCTCATCAGGAGAAACAGGTGCTACTGGAAAAGAGCCAATAAGCGTTTATACATATTTACAGCAAATACTGGACACAGCTTTATGTTTAAAATTCTGAATGTTCATTGAGCAGCTCATTCTATGCATTACAAAAGATGGGCTAATTTGGAATTAATGCTGCAAATATTTGCAGGAAATGAGGGATAAAAATCACATCAGAAAATAATCCTGCTGTAAGCTGGGGTTGAGAGAACGGCCAGAGATTTATCGGGCCAGAGCCAGGCTAGACCTGCTACAGGGCCCAGTTCATAAAATCATAGAATGGTCTGGGCTGGAAGGGACACCAAAGATCATTCAGTTCCATCCCCTCTGCCATGGGCAGGGACACCTCCCACTGGAGCAGGTTACTCAAAGCCCCATCCAACCTGGCCTCTAACACCTTCAGGGATGGGACAGCCACGACTTCTCTAGGCAACCTGTACCAGGGCCTCACCACCCTTATAGTCCAAATTTTCCTCCTAATATCTAATCTAAATCTCCCCTCTTTCAGCTTAAAACCACTACCCCTCTTCCTACCCCTGAACTCCCCAATAAAGAGTCCCTCTCCAGCTTTTCTGCAATCCCTTTCAGTACTGAAAGGCTGCTCTAAGGTCTCCCCAGAGCCTTCTCTTCTCCAGGCTGAACAACCCCAACTGCCTCAGCCTTTCCTCATATGGGAGCTGCTCCAGCCCTCGGATCATCTTCATAGCCTCATTATCAGACTCACCCTAACAGATCCATGTCTTTTCTGTGCTGAGGAGTCCAGAACTAAACACAGGACTCCAGGAGTGGTCTCACAAGAGTACAGGAGCAGTATCACCTCCCTTGCACTGTTGGTCCCACTGCTTTGGATGCAGCTCAGGATACGTTTGTCTTTCTGGGCCAAGTGTGCATTGCTGGCTCATATTGAGCTTCTCATCCACAAGTGTCTCATCCCCTTCTGTTCAGGGCTGCTCTCAATCCATTCTCTGCCCAGCCTGTAATTGTGCTTGGGATTACCCTGACTCAGGTGCAGGAGCTTACACTTGGCCTTGTTGAAGACTAGGCTGCACCTCAAGAAGTGAAGCACCACCACCCTGCGATGACATTAGTCCAATGGTGAATTCAATGCCCCATTCTTACCATCATTTATTCCAAATGCCTGATGAATCAAGGCACTAATAAGTTAAGGCACTTACACACTAAGATCAGAGCAGCTCCTAAGCACCTGCTTTCTTTTAGTCATGGCTTCTGCGAGATCACCCACTTCCAAAACCACAGTTTGCAGGTATCTCATTGTTAGTGCAAGAACATGCTTTAAAGAATTGCTGAGTCCAAGCGGATCAGCCCTGGACCTGCTCCAAATTACCCCAAAACTGGCAGGTTGGCCCATTTTCTGTCATTTGTCTGCAACGAGTTGCTGCCAGGACAATCATTCGCCGTGCAGCAGGATTCATGCCCAGCCTGGTACGAGCAGGGGAAATCCACTGAAACTTCTCTGCTCTACAAACCCAAGGCACAGACACAGCTATTACACTGATTTCTGCAACATACAATCGAGCCTCAAGCTCTTCCTCTTTTTAGAAATAAGTAGGGAGGTCCTTTTTGTCGGTATCTTTTTCTAGATCTAATTCATTACAAAACCCATCCTGTGCCATCGAGGCTGTCAGACATTTTCACTTTTACTTGCCTTTTCTGAGCATTAATGTGTGCCCATGTTGTTCTGGAGGCTGTTAAAAGGCAAAGTCTTAAAGTTCCCAAGTTCTCGTAATAACACAGAAAATATCATTCTTTACACCAGCTAAGCTGGTGCCTCAATTATGCATTGACTGGCTTGGCTTTAATGTTACATCACTTCCTGGTATTTGAAATATTCAGTAAAAAAAAATGTAAATAAATAAAAAATCCGGTCCCACCAGGAAACAGAGAAAGTCGCAGAGCCTCTGAGCACTCCTTACAAAGAACTCCCTTGAAGTCCTTCCATGAAAAAAAAGAAAGTAAAGGAAACTCGGCTAATAACACTTTTCTACATAAGTAATGTAGATTGTAACTGGCCTTTGGAGAAGTCTGAGCACAACAGAGGTGCCTTTGTAAGGCTGAGCACTGATTACATGCTGCTGAGCACTTTCGTGATGATAGCTTTTCATACTACAGCATCTCAAGCGCTCTTAAAATTAATAAGCCAGGCTGCCTCCTCCCAGGCTGCACCATCCCAGCCTGAGATGGATGTAACCCCGACAGATGTCAAGTAAAAGGGCCATGGGCTTTTCCCAGCAACATCTCCAGGGCTGACAGGCTGCACAGGCTCAGGTCCCTGCTGATGCTCGCCTCTGCCCTTAGACAATAATAAAGGGATTAGACGGCACGTCTACCTGCAGTGGCAGGAGACAGGATTTAGTGACCTCCAAGGTTGCCCCGGTCCTATTCCTTAATGAAGCAGTGAGATAAGCCCTAATCCATACATAACTTTGGGAGAGGCGATTGTTATTAAAGCCTGTTGTGAGGGCTTTAATCCCAGAGGTGGCTCTGCTGAGGCCATGGGCATCCCTGCGGTGCAGAGCTGCTGCTGGACCAGCCCTGGCAAGCTGCTTTGCCAGGCAGCAGAGATCTGACCAGATCCGCCTTCCAAATCGATCAGTATCCAACTGGTATCCCACATACCCCCATATTACACAAGCAAAAATAACCATTTTTTTCCAGTTCCCAATGAGAAAGTGTGGATGCAAAGTGGCACCTCTGAGCCTCTGTGGGAGCTGGGGCCAGGAGCAAAGCTGACCAGTGCAAAGCTCTTCTACTGCACTGTCCAGTTTCATCCCTTGTTTTTTGGGGTGCTAGAGACTCCTTAGGTTCTTGTGTGAGTTAAACAGAGTCGGCATATCTTAGTGGGGCAAGGAGGTCTGTGCCTGCATCCTATCCTAACAGGAGCTGTTTTCCCAGTCTTTAAATGTGTGATGCACAACTTTAGATATCACCCTCTCTGAGGGATCTTGGTCCTCTTGGCCGACTGCACAACAAGGTGGCAAAGAGCATGCCTCCTTTTAAGCACATAAGAAAACCCAGGAAAATCAAGTTTCATCTTCTAAATGGGAAGAACACTTAAATTAGAAGTTGGGGGCTGAAAGACCCCAAGGGTACAGGTTTAAGTGCTTGGCTTGCAGCTGCATCTGAAGGCAAATAAAATGAAAATGCTTATGTAATTTCTTAGCAAGAAATCCTTGGCAGAAATCATCATAGTTTGCAAGCAGAAACATATTAGACCCTTAGATGCATGTTGAATTGATATGTTATTGCTATGAAGAAACTCCAAACCTAAAGGCTGAGAATAGCTCACTTTTAAATACGAACATGAACCTTGAAATTAAGCACAATATTGCTTCACTGAGAAAACCGCCACAAAAGAGCTCTATTTTCTGACAGCCAACATCACAAATTAAACAGCTTCCACGTGCGTCAATAAAAGGCATTGGCTTCATTATTTGCAGTCCCCCAGTGACAATTTCTATTCCCCTTTGGTAAATGTCATTATTGTTCCAGACAGACATCTGCACCATGGGCAAATTGACTGGAGAGCAAACCAGGAGGGACAAGTGTTTCCTCATGCTGTCTGCAGCTTTGCAAGGGCAGGAGGTCTGGGCAAACTTTTCCGGAGCCACATTGTCTGTGCAGGTGGGGAGAAACCACTGGATCTGCACAGGGTGCTGGGGAAACTGAACTCTGTCTGATGTTTAACATGACCTGGTCTAAGTCCACTGCACAACTGGAGAGAGGGTTCGGGTTTCCCAGTTCCAGATCTCCCTCCTATTCACTCCGGGTTTTCAACTGCTATCCACGAAATATATTTCACATCAGTTCCTCACTCTGTGCACAGCCTGCTGAGCTCTAGATATAACTCTTCCCTTTTTGCTATTCACTAAAGTGAAGGCTATCAAAGGATAACTGGAAACTGCGAGTGTGTTGTTCCTAGCATGGTACAGCTGTGAGCATGCATAGGAAACAGTGTTGATCCTAAACACTGTGTTGATCCAAGGAGACCAAAGTTCTCACCTACAGCTTGTGGCTATTCTGGTGGGGTCCAAGACAGGACCTGCAGCTCTGGTGAGCACCAGCACTCAGACCCAGACCATGTGGAGAGGGACATGCTGGATTCCCCTGTCTCAGAAATGTTATGTCCCTTTCTCCTGGCCATGCCCCTGGCACATGACCTTGTTCTTGCAGAGCATTGTGCAGTACCTACCAAATAAAAGGTGCTGGACAAGAGAGAAGGAACATGTAATTTAGTTCCAGGATAGATGGCAAGCCTTTTGCCTTATACTATGCACTCATATGGTGTTAAACAAACCTTCACTTGGGCCTCCCTCCCCTTAAAACTGTCTTGCATTCAGTAAATCTATCTGAGTAGTGAGAAAGAAAGAGAATTTAGTTCATCCCTCTGAAGAAAAAAAATCCTGATTTAAAAAAAACTTAATTGCTAAGCAATTGATTGGGATTGCTAATTGATTGGCAGAGCCATTGTTAACCTGAGTATTTGGCAGTGACAGCTGTCCCTGGGGCAGGAGAAAAGGTACAAGAAAAGCAGGAGGGTTGACTCTTTCTCCACTGGCCCAGGACTGCTTCCAAATTCCATTTGCATAGCTAACAGCAAAAGCAGGCCCAACATTTTCTGTAGCAAAACTGTCGTTGCATTGAAAAATTACCTGCTAAACTCTGCTTCACAGTAAATGCCAGACTGCTGTTTGTTCACTCTACCACTATAGCTTTTCTTAGTTTATTATTTATGTCTCCTTTCAGAGTTTCCCAAATGCACCATCTCTATCAATGGGCATGGAACAAAAATCAATAGCAGCTGTCCTGCTGGTCGAACAGCATAGCAGCAGCTCCAGTGGTAAATCTCAACCAGAAACCAGTGGATGATCCTGCTGAGAAAACAGGACCATTTTGTGCACGTTTAATGGTTAACTCCATCTCAGTCTTCTGCAGCCCAGGAGGTTTTGGGGACTGGATGTGTGGGGAAGGAGGAGTAACTGACGTTTAGAGACGTGGGGAGCCAATCATACAGCTGGGAGGCAGCAAGGACCATCATAGCCAGCTGGTCCTGACTGTCCCTTCACCCTCTGGTTCATCCCTTTCCAAGAGATCTGTTCTTCCAAAGTGCAACAGAGATTTAGGCAAAATATGGGTGTTTCACATCCTATGGATCCAACCCCTATGACAAGGTGAGGCTAAGCCTGCATGAAATTCGAGTTCAACTTTGCAGAAGTATTTATGTTGTCATTTGGTCCCAACCTATTTATGCACCACCTGGAAAGAGTGATCCTAAGTTTTTTAAGCAATATTAATTGAGAGTGAGTGTCTTGCAAAGAGTAACAAAGAGCAGAAGATAAATTTGGCTCCTGTTCCTTAAAAAGACACCAAGAAAAACTATTAAGTACCTCTGGTGTCTTTGATGCACTATCCAACTCATCATCTCGTCATCTTCAGGAAAAAGGCAACGTTTTGACTGCTGTGCATTTAAATTTCAGGTCAATCTACTCTCCACCAGCTTAAGCTCTTCTCACTTGGTGATGTATTTATAGAAATATTGAGTGCAGACCAGTTAGTCTGCCGAACAGTTAACTGGACATGGAGACTGACTGTCCAAAGTCTTTAAGATAATTTGTGCTGGGAAGTTATTTGCATGGCATTATGTAGCAGTGTTCACCCCTGCATACGTCTGCAAGGCAGCTTTGAGAATCCTACAGCAGTGAAGCACATGTGTGTATGATCCTGGTGGAGGTGCTTGTGTCCATGCCCAAAGGCTGAGCCAGGTCCAGCATGCCTGGAAATGGTCTGTTGGACTCACGGGCTCAAAGATGTGTCTCCCTGCCACCAGTCCACATCCTTTCCGTGTCTAGAAAGGGAGAACACGTCTCTCTGCAGAAACCAAATGGAAGTGCGATGGGTGTCATCACACAGACATCGTCCATTCCTTCCAGGATCACAAGGCACCAGCAGAACCACAGTCTGAGCGTACCTAAGGAAAACAAAGACTCAGTCCCTTTTGGGACAGAAGCTCACAATGGCAGTCCAGAGAGACCCTCAGATGACTCAGAAGCCACAGTCAGTGCCAAGCATGAGGATGAGTTAATTAAAGCAAAACATAAAGGAGGTCATGAGACCATTAAGGAGGCCCAAAGTACAACCAGCTCCCCTTTGCAGCTATACTTTACCCCTTTTCCACCAGTTTCATCTCACTGTGTGCTGGTTTGCCTTCCTCCTTGTGGCACCAGCCTTATGATTCAGCAGGAATAATTGTAGTCTACATCAGATGGGGAGAAGCTTGCTGAAGCCTGGCACCTCCTTATATCAGTTGTATTTATTGGTAAGCATTGCCAGGTTGCTCTGAAAGCACAGTGAAGTAGCATGATTTCTGGTGGCTACCAGATTTTCCCTATCTTCTCACCTCACCTCCAACAGCCCTGGACTTGTCCCCAGGAGAGAGCAGCTCACCATGTTTCTTGATGCTTGGTGACATAAATGGACTCAAAGGGCACCAAGCCTGCGCAGCCCCCCGTGAAAGAGCCGTAAAGCTGGAAAGAGAAGAGACTATCTGAGAGCAACTGGAAGCGCCCCACACTCATCTGCAGGCAGGAGCCTTTACACCAGCCCAGCAGCACTGGGAGTTCCCAGGGACCATGCAGAGGTTCATCCTGAAACCATGGAAAAATGCAGGCGCAAACAGAGAACAGAAAACATAGAAGATGTGAGATTGCATTAAATCATATCTCAATACAAATTACTCCTCTGTAACAGAGGACTGTTGAGAGCCAAGGTAGTCTATGACTCTTGAATTGCATCCTTCCCTCTGAAAAAGGTTGCACGTGTTTCCCCTGTCTCCCGCCTATGGAAATCTTTACGTGTCTAACTCTGAGTTATAGGACCAGAAGGAAATGAGGCAGCTCCAGGATTCTCTACCTGGACAGGAAACAAAGCTGCAAGCCCTGGGCCTAGGAGGGTTCATATGGACAAATTCAAGTGTTCTGCAAACAGCCAAAGGGAAGAATTTCCCTGGTTATCAAAGAGGAGCACTGGCCTACAGGTGGGCTCAAGCAGGAATGATGTAGCCTACAGACACCTGATGCTGAAAGCAGTTATTTGGAGCACTAGTATTTGGTATACCAGACATTATCCTCCTTCTCCTCGTGCTTACTAGGATTGAAACACAGGAGAGCCTGGACAAAACCTCAAATTCAAGCAGGATATATTGGCCTGAAAACTGTCCACCAGGATTTAAAGACAATGGCCTGACAGGCTATATTGATGACTAGGGCGGAATTTCTCTGTGGAAGGAAATCAAACCAACACCTCTGAAAAGGGCAAGGAAAGTATCCAGAAAGAACCACACATAGAATATGAGACAGCAGCAGAGGTCTTCAGGAGACACTGAAATCTGTCTGTGGGGGGTTTCCCTCCCACATGCTCTTCCTGCAGAAGGTGTGTGCGCAAGACTCCTGGGGTGCCTGTAAATGGAAGACCCCCTCTCTATCTCTAACTTGGAGAGCTAATCTAACAACAGCAGGATCAGGGTTTTATAACTTGTAAGGCTTATGCATCTCTCCAGTAATTTTTATCAATCACATAAAAAGCCTCATGTCTTATAAGGCAAATCAATAGTACAGGGATCTGTTTTTCATTCTTTGTACACGATACTCCTGCAATCTGCTGTTCCAAACTTCAAAATAAACCTGTGCTATAGTGGCAAGACTTAGAACAAAACCTCCCAACTTCCACAGGAATCACACCTTACTGAACACTACAGCTCAGTGTGTGAGGTACCAGCTCCACAGAGCTGCAAGAACAGAGACAGAAGCAGAAAACACTGAAATTACAGTGTGCTTTCTGCTCTGCTGGCCCCCAGCAAAGCGAAACCTGAGTCCAACTGTGACTATATTCAGAGCTTCCAGGTCAGCAGCACCCACTTATCTGAGTGCAAAGCTCACAAATTACCTTGTTATATATAGGGGAGGCCTCCAGGTTTCTACCTTTAAGGGAAAAGCCATTAGTTGCAGTGGTAGTGCCTGGCTGGTGCCTGAACGCTCACAAGCTCCCCAAACCACACATCTGAAGTGAGGGTTTCTACCTCCACAGCAGTCCTCAGCAGCGAATTACACTGGCGTGGCTCTAGGCACTGTCCTTTGTCCCTGTCTCTGGGAGGACGGGACAGAGCCTGGCCAGGGATGGGAGGGTTGCTGCGAAATGCTGTGATAAATATGCAGAGCTCCTGACGAGGCTTATGGGTTACAGTAAAAGGAGCTTTGGCTCCGAGGAAAGCAGGACTTGGCTCTTCTCCTAAGTAACAAGCAATAGGACGAGAGGAAACGGCCTCAAGTTGTGCAAGGGTAGGTTTAGATTGAATATCAGGGGAAACTTCTTCACCAATGAGTGGTGAAGCACTGGCAGAGGCTGCCCAGGGCAGTGGTGGAGTCACGATCCCTGGAGGTGTTCAAAAAATGTGTAGATGTGACCCTTCATGACATGGTTTAGTAGGCACAGTGGTGTTGTGTTTACAGTTGCCCTTGATGATTTTAGAGGTCTTTTCCAACCTTAACAATTTTATGATTCTATGTCTAGGAGTTCAGCCGCCTGAAGAAATAGTTCTGTTTAATTTCTGAACTCTGAGCTAAAGCAGCCCAGACAGAGATTTGTGACCTGTGCTGTGACCGGGCAAGGTTTGTGTACAGACTCCAGCCAGTCTGCAGACAAAATTTCTGAGAAAACAGTTCATTACAAGAAGACACTTTGTTTCAAACTTCCAGTCTGCTGTGATTCCTCAGGGTCCTCACTGCTGTAAGGCTCGGAGTTTTGACATCTCCTTTGCCCAGCAGAAACCCTGTGATTCAACAAGACAGAAAATACATGCTTTTTTTCCCACTTTCACCCTCAAAACTGAGACTCTGCAAACAAATGGGAGCAGCTAACGGCACTGCTAGGTCTCTTGGTCTGCCTCTGTGTTCTGCCAGTATTTCTGACAAGTGTACCCACTGGAGACCCAAAACCTTGGGACCAAGCGTGGCCCATCTGGCCTGGCAGGAGCTGAACATTAACTCAGTCATTTAAGTTGCTTATGCAAATACAGGAAAATCCCACTCGGAAGACTAGGAAACAGTAAGGATCTCCTTCTCCATCTCTCTCCACTCCTGGAATAACGTCAAGCTATCCACGAGTGGAGAGCAGACTGCAGCACCTCTTAATTTAGGGACATATTTATGTGAGTATTTCCTTGTCCCACTGCCGGCCAGTCGGCTCTTGTGGTTTCTGTAAAAATTACTTGAGCTGCAAAGAACCGGCTGTGTCGTCAGCAGATTTAACCACTTCCATGCCAGCTGCCTTAAGCACAAACTGGAGCCTGAAGCCCACCATCAGCCCTTCTCAGGAGGAGAGAGTGAAAGAGCAGCAACATATGAGGGACATTAGCTCTGTCAATAAGCTGAAGGATGAAAACATAGACCAGGGAGAACATCTATGTTGTCAGGACAATTTTGTCAAGCCTTGAGGTGGGGATTTACTCTCTGGGTTGTACAAGTTGGACTGCAGCTTGAAACAGCTTTCCCTTGATGGCTGTGTTTCTTGGCTTCAGTCCCTGCTCCCCAGCTTCCAGTCTGTTTCCAGCTTCTCCAGACCTGGGGTAAAGTATACAGACCATGTTCTTACTCCACTACATCGTCCCAAATGTTTATGCCTGGACTATATTCAAGACCACCTCCCCTACTCTTGGGCAATGTCAAGAGCTAGGTCATCAGACCTGGTCTCAGGAGAGCTCTCGGAAGGCAGAAGTGTGGACAAAATTTAGGCAGGAACGTAACAGTGAGCAATGACATTGCATGCTACGTTGCACAGCTGGTAAAGAAATTATAAATTAGCAATAAAGTATGAAGCACACATGAATGCAGACCCTGTTGTAAATAATTTCGACTTTTGGCTGAATTACCATTGCTCTTTTTGCAGCTGCACATATGTGTCATTACAGAGCTTTTTGGCTAAACACATTTTGTCTTCTTTTTATGTCTGACAGCTGAATCAAAGGTCTCTGTGCAAGTTGTGTGCACCCTGACACAATCTTTGACACTTTTCTTGGAGATCTCTGGATCCCATAAAGCAATAAATTGATTACAGCATGAAAAGTGTTTTGGGTTTGAAAGGGGCCTTGAAAGGTCACCTACTCCAACCCCCCCTGAAGCAGCAGGACAACTTCCACTTGATCAGGTTCCTCAGAGCCCTGACCAGCCTGTCCTTGAATGTTTCTAGGGATGGATCACCTTTCTTCAGTGGAATAGAGACTCCAGTGACATACTGGCGAAAGGTTACATCTGTTTCTTCCAAAGGCAAAGCACTGCCCCAAGCAGGAATAAACTGAGTTATGGCTAAGGTGATGAACTAGGGGCATCATTAAAAACTGCCTTCCCTCTGGATACTTCTGGCAGTGTTACCTGAGCATACACCTTGCACCTTCTTTCCTGATGAGAGATATGCCATGCATGATGTCATGCAACAGAGTTGCACACTTCTTATCCCATACATCAGATGCAGCACATCAGGGCTCAGGGATGGTGGAGGGCACAAGAAGGGACTGTTTTCTGCTCCCATAGCCCAGATGTGGGAGGATGTTGTGACACAACAAACCATCAAAGCGACTGTAGCCTTCAGATCACAGATCAACCTAACCTAAGAGGCTACAAACGAGTCTAAGCTCAGGGAAGCAGTTATGGATAATTTCGCAGCTTCCAGCCATTTTCAGCACAAGATTTTCCCAAGACAGATGTGGTTCTTGTGCAGTTAGCAACCCTGGGTGGATCTCTCTTGCATATACTTGTTTAGTGTCTGCATTCACAGTTGTTCCAGCAGCTGTGTTTGTTCCATAGGCAACAGCCTGTTGTGGGAAGGTGCATCTCCTTTTGTTTGCTCCGAGTTTCTCCTTACTTCCTCAGATACTTCCTAGTCTTTGCAGTGGAAAAGAGAGCAAGAAGCCAGTTCCAGTCCACCCAGGCAATGCCGTTATGTTATCAGCACTTAAGGGGCAGCCTGCATAGCACACACAGCACTCATGGTGTTTATGGGTCAAGGTTTTCCTCCTCCCAATAAGACTTCCAAAGTAGATGTCTTAATATACCTGTGTAACAGAGCTAGAAGATGTAATTGTCCTTACACAGATAAACACGTTTGTAACCCTAACCCTAATCCTAATTGCTCCATGACCTTTGTGATAGTTCATGGGAAGGCATGATGGTTTAGATTTCCCTCAGGTAAAATCATACCAAAGTTCTGTTGAATTACTATCAGTTCAAGTTAAGGCCTACCCAAAAAGCCTTGTTTATTGCCACCAATAAATCTCAAGTAATGGAATTATTCAGTTAGTATCTTGGTGCATCTGTCCCTGAGACATCTGCAACCATTTCAAACAGAAACTTCCAGAACTGCCCAGGCAGTTTTGAAGTAAACCTTGACTTTGACACTGAAATATCAGGAATAACTGGTGAACAACTAGAGGACCTGTGGATTTAAGACACATTAAAACCCTCACAATTGCAAACCATTGAATTGAGAGCAAACTAAGTCCCCACAGAGAGCTGCAGCATTCAGTGCGTGTTAAGTGACCCTCCACCACTTTTTCCACACAGACTGGTGTAACTGCAGGACGCCCCACAAGTGAGACTTTGACCTCACATGTGTTTGGGTCTGTAATGCTGTATCCACAGGTGTAGAAAACAAAAAGTAATACAGGAAAAAGTCAGTCCAAGAATCTTTCTACATATATGAGAAATCATATATAAATATTATAGTTCTTTTTTTCCAAGCAAGGCAAGAAATATTCCAACAGTCAGATGCTGGAAACTGTAAGAGCATGCCAGAGAAAGGCTCTCTTTCTAATTCAGACTTAGTCTTAAGCAAAAGGTTTGGGTTCTGTAAGTGACTACAAGTTCCACTGTTCTCAGGGTCCTATCACAAGTCCTGCTTAGCAGAATTTTCTTGATTCCCAGAACACCCTGGTCTGCTCTTTTCTTACAAAATTCAGCTATAAGAACAAAGTGCCCAAATGCAGACTTGGTGGTGTTCTTGAAACTGTGGCTGTAAAATTGTTCTAGAAGGAGAAATTACTAGGGTGAAAAAGGATGACCCTGCAAAATCACTGAGATTTAAGTATTACAGGATGATTATGCAATGCTATAACCTCCCAGTGAATAAAATGATGTTACTTCTTAGGACAGATCCGAGATCACAGTTTTACACTATTCACAGCTCTGAGAACTGTCCCAGCCACAATGGCAAAGATTTAAAATGTAAATTAATGTGTCTATCAAGCTTATCTGGCATTAACCTGATTAGCGATAAGCAATTTCAAGGAGACTTTTATACCCAGAAGTTTAAACTAAACACTATTAGAGAACCGGAGGGAATCAAACACCAGGAGAGCACATCTGCAGATGAAAGTTGATGCCCATTCTAGGAGCTCATCAGAGTGCAAATTGGGGTGCACTGGCAACAGCAGCTCTTTGGTGTCTCTGCTGCATATATTTTGTCCTTCAGGGGTTTGTCGGGAGGGAATTTGTTTCTTCACTCTCTGCCTTCTTCTAAAATGGCACATTTAATCTCTGAGGGTTTTTTTAGGAAATTCTGTGCTGCTCCCAGGGACTTTCACTGACCAAGTTACCTGTTGTCCTCCCTTTGTCCCCCTGCCTTCTCATCCATTTTCCAAGACTACAGACAGCCTATTGCAAGGAAATCTTTTTCTTCCTGATTGGGGAGCAACTAGTCTCAAGGTCACGTTTGTATCTGACTCGCAGATACTGTCAGATTAGCACCACTATTCAGGCATTCAAAAACAAATCTAAAAAGGAGAGCTCATCAGTTTAGCTGTCTCATGGCTAAACCTCCCCATTATGCATGGCTTCCTTTCCTTAGTGATTACAGTACAGTAGATTCATTATTATTACTTTTAATTTGGTTATATACAACTGCATGGTGTCTTTTAATTGCCTTTTTTTTTCCAATTGAGCTGCCAAGGGATGTGAGCAAATTATATGGCTTAACAATTCTGCCTGCTGCAGACAGACTTGTGTGGCCAGTGTACCAAAGACACTGTGAAAACATTACCTTTTACTGGAAATGTAAACTCAATAACCCCCCAGGAGAGCAATAAAAATGCAGTAGCCAGCAGATTTAACAAGGACATGCTCAGTGCACAGTGTAATCTTATTATGTGCTTAATGCCCAGTGGAATTACAGGAATTTGATTTAGCAACATCAGATTTCAGTTTCTCAAATTATACTGACTGCTTATAAATTAAGACTGCGATTTGGGATAATTGCTTTTCATTTGCATTGGCAAAGACCATATATTATATTTATTCACACTACACTGTTGATATTTTTGAAGTGTCATGGAGCGTTGCCTTTGGAACTTAACCCAGGGTGATAGAGAGCTTTCCTTTGCATCATTGACACTCATGTTACTTCCCATTAAATCTGGGTAAACATTCTACGCTGGTGATCTTTACAGGCTTGAAAGTTGTATTTTATGGTTTCCCAAACCTGACTGAACAAAGTGAAAGATAAGTGAGATTCTGGTGAAAAACTCTGTCTTCCTCTCCAACCATCTGAGCTGGAACAGCATCGTTGGAAAGCCAGTGATCTGCAGATGTGCAGTGAAGAAATAAATGCCCATACCAATGTGATATTCGGGAGTGTTCTCTCTTTGCATGACCCTTCTTGGGGCTCTGCCACTGCAGTGTGTAAATGAACTAGAGAGAATGAGGCAGTGAGTGATTAATTGCCTCTTGGGATGGGAGTAGTGATGTCAGCAGGGCCACCACTGAACTAGTAGGTAGCAGTAATACTTGCAGGACTATAAAGCAGATCAATGAAAGGCTATTGAACCGCATGAGGACATTATGAGCACTTGAGCTTTGGGACAAAGCATTTCATCTCAAGAGAAATGAATGAATTAATTAAATCTAATGGAATGAGGAAAGGGCACAGCAACACCTTTGGAAGAAGATGGGAAATACCTTTGTTGCTGACTTTGGTTTCTGTGTCTGATATCTGTACAATCTTAAATAACCCTCTCTGTGCAAACTGCAGTGTTACAGCATTACTTGATTTACAGAGGATCATTCAGACTGGCTCATACAGCAGTAATTCCCAAGGATATTGACACATCCCGGGTTGGAAAACCTTTACAGCTCCAAAGTCACTAATATATCATAATGAGTTGATAAAAAAATTTATAAGGTAACAATTCAATTAAACATGGCACCATTGGGCAATAAATGGAGCTGTAACTGGCAAGCACATCAACAAAATGCTGAGCAAGAAGCACTTCTGTTTACTTCCCGCACCACACATGAATCCAATGGCTCTCACCCAAAACTGGGGGAAAAACGTGTCATTTAAGCATTTCGTGATGGTTGTAGATATTTGCTGCGAAACATAAATATCCTTGCTTTGGTGAAGTAGACTCGAACCAGCAAGACTTTTACCTTTAGGATCAAGGCATTAGGTAGCAGGTCAGCTGTAGATAACCCAAAGATAGCTAACTTATTCCTTAAAATTATTGTGTAAAAGGACAATATATTCCCTTAGTATTTTCCCAGGCTTCAACTCGTATTTACCAAGGGAATAAAAAAAATGGAACACTATCATCTCAGACCCTGTTGGGATCATCCTCATCACCTCCGAGGCCTTGAAGAGACAGGACTTCTCCTCTGTCTGCATGGCTACAGAAGAGTTCCCCATGGCTATACAGAGCCCCAGTGCCTCCATAAAGCCCTGGAAAACCTAAGCAGCCACACTCAGAGAAACACCTGCCCTGGAGCTGGTCTTTCAAAGCACAGTGGGAAACCCCAAATGCCATGTTACTGCTCATCGCTTCCTGGCATTTGGAGCCATGGAGACCCGTTATAGCTTTTTCCATTTCTCCAGCTCTGGTTCCCAGAACGATAGTGTTCAGAGATGTGTTTCTGGCACTATTTTGCATGCACTTTTAATCTGCTCCATCTGCACTTTGGGAGACGCAATTCACTGCCTTTCCCAACACAATGCCTGACAGATTTAGGTGTGTCGGTTCTGCACAACTCTGCTGCACTATGCTGTTAACCTTCATTAGGACGTTTTAATAATTGATTAAATGATGTGCCAGACATGCAGTTTAATCTCAGAGCGTAAAGAAACAGAGGACAATGACATTAACTGCAGCCTTGGAATAAATATCACCATAAATACCACTAAGCAGGTATCACACAGAAACACCTGCCCTGGACATTAAAAAACACTCTCAGCCACAGTGAGAGGGGAATAAAATACATAATATATTACATCTTATCTGCATCTCAATACCATTAAATGAGCATGGTTAATGATCTGCCAGGGAACACTGTGGGCTCTGCATCTGAGCTAAGCCATGAAAGAGGAAACTCTCATCTGTTGCCTCGAGCAAGATGAAGTACCATGGGCCGCCCTTGGCAAAGAGGGACTTTTTTGGTACAATGACATAAAGAAGGTTTGGGAGGAGCCAGCTCTGTCTCTGGCAATACTTCAAAGAGTGATATCGAATTAGGGAAGTAGGGCAATCTCACAGAGATGCCTATTTGTCCCCATGGAGGGAGGATAAGGGAGCACAGTGGAAGTATAGATGTGTTGGGGAAGCATATAAGAAATTAATGATGGACAAAGAGCCTTCCCCCAGAGTATCTCAGGGTATTTCATGGACCTCTCTGCTGCTGAGCAGGTGACCATCTCCCTGTTTGTACCTGGATCCCATGATGGCCATGGGTGGTTCTGTCTCCCATAAATGTGTTTATCCACTTCAAATGCATTTATAATCTTTGGCCTCTACAGTTTTAGGGTGCAGCGAGTGCCCATTCTGATGCACCTCCTAAAGAAATATCTCCTTGTTGATTGGCAGCTCCCTGGCATCCTCCCAGACACCTGCTGGACTATGCTTTAGGAGGGATGATGCATAGGTGAGAGCTGTACTCCATACCCTGCATGGTGTCACAGATCTCCCTCACACTCCTTTCCTAAGTTTTAACTGTGTGGCAGCTTGTAACAAATCTTATACTTTTATCAGTGAGACTGAATCCACCCAAAAAGAGTCAACGCTTCCTTCCTTACCCAGGTCCAAACCTGTGGATGGCAGGTAAAAAAGGACAGCTTGTGCCAGGGTGGTTTTTTTGGATGCACACAGTGTCCTACAGGAGCACATTCTGCCTGCTAGAACTCACAGGGCAGGATGGAGATTAATTTTCCAGCTTTTAATTTATACATCTCACCCATGAGTTCAGTGTTTTCTCTTCTATAAACAAATATTTTTTCTTCTGCTTGTAATTTTTGTGTTGTAATAAGGCAGTTTCAAAGATGAAAAGTTCTTGGGGGGTCTTTTGGTGCCTTTACGGAATTAAAAAAAAGAAGAGCTGAGTTAGAGGGGTGCAGCCCTGTTTCCAACCAGAATTGCATGCCAACATGTTTTCAACCAATGCTTTCATTTTGAAAACAAGTAAGAAAACCAGCTTGAATATCAGCAATTTTCTTTATGTCTTCTAAGGGACAAAAAACCCTAATGAGGAATTTTTGTTGGAAGATTTGGGAAGGCAAAATCCAGAGCCAAAGCCCAGGTATGATGATTTCCTCGTTCGTGTTTGCACTTGCTAACAATCAGACTGGAATTTGCTTCTTTGTAATGGTTCCTGATCTCAGTCAGTTTACTGTGAAAGCAATTCCAGATATAGGCTCTAAACTGATTCTTTATCTGTCTTTGTTGGCAGGTTTGGGGACCATTTCTGTCTGTTTGTCCTTTGCTAGGGCTACTGATACCGCAAAGGAAAGGAGTAAAACCAGTTGAAAAGTTGAGCTGTAAAGAAAAGCAGAAAAAAAGTCAGGATTCCTTTGGGAAAAATTACTGTTGCCATTGAAATCCAGTGAGTTTAATAAGGACATGTTTAGGCCCCGTGCCTAGTTCTGCTGGCAAAAAAAAGCATTATCAGTAAAATGCTAAAGACCCTTAATGGGGGCCTGATTTCAGCAAGAAATGAGTACGCAAGGCTCCTCATTCTAACTCTAATTTTGGGTACTGTAGATGTGTAGAGAAATCTAAAAGTACAAAAGCCATTTTTCTCCATGTTTAGAAAGAAGCTGTCATGTCTGAAGCAGAGATTTAGATCAAGCAGTGGTTATCCAGAGGAGTTTTCTTTATTTGACAAGTCCCAACAGATTTTCTGGTGAGATAGAATCACTTTCTGCATAGTTGTTGGACAATGTGGAAAACCACAGCCCCACTGATGTTTCTGTCACCAGCTCAGTGAAAGGCCAGTCTCAGTTCAACTTTAGCTCCCACGGAATGCATTTTAGTGGTCTTAAGCTGGATTTTATGCACTCCTGTATCATCCCTTCACCTCCTTATTTATTATTTAGGAACCTGGCCCCACACCTTCTTGACTTTCCCCCATGTCCAGGGAAGGGACAGACGGGCTGGGTACATATGACATCACTGGCAACAGTTGAGGTTTGGTACAGGAGGTGGAACATGTACTGAAGGACATTAGAAAATGGAAGAAGGCTGCTGTTGCCAGCCAGGTTTCCAGCATCCCTTCCATCAGGAAGAGCCAGCAAGCTGCTCCTGTAGGTGAGCAGCCCCTTTGTTGTCTCTGAGAGGGGCTCCAGTGTGACACTGGGACATAACTGGGAAAACAAACCACTCACTCTCCCTGTCTCCAGGAAAGTTAAATGTGAAGTTTAGATTAAACAAACCATGCAATGAAACATTGTACATTCTTGTCAATGGAAATCATAGTTGCAATCAGGAAGGTTGAAGTATGGGGTCCCATTTCTTCCTCTGGCACCACTCCTTTCTCTCACGCCCACCCTTACACACCACTCACACACAAACACATAATCTCCCCCTTCCTGACATACTCCCCTGCGCATTTATAGGTGGGAGGTTCTCCCTGAGCAGCAATGCACTGCACCACGGCGGTGACAGGGCCAGTGAAGCAAAACTGTCCAGGGCTTCTAAAAATAATGCAGGGCTGAGCACCTTATAACAGATGCAGAAGTTAAAACCCAGATGAGTACAGATCTTTCACATTGGCAGATGATTCTGCAAGCTACCCTCCCTCCTGTGCATTCCTACTGCCCTCTGTGAGACCTTGCTGCACCCCCTTCACCTCATTCCTCTGTTGTACCAGCCTTACCTTCCCCTCAGAGCCAATCTCTCCAAAAAGCTTCTCATTTCTAAGCCTAATTGTTTTTCCAGATCAAATCTTGAACAACACTTTAAAAGCAGGGAAGTCTTGGAGGAAGAGAGGGTAAAACACAGGGTCTACAGACCTCTTACCCTACCATGCCTGACAGTCATAACCTGGCAGGATATCCTGGCTCCTACTGTGCCTCACTCCACCTGGGCAGTGAAAAGCCTTCCATGTGCACTTGGAACAAGAAGAATTAAATAAATACCATCTGCCACCATTGCAATCAGACCAGAGCACTGCAAACACTGATAGAGCTGGCTAAACATCAGGAAGATTAGCAAGCTCTTATCTCATTATGGCTATACCATGCAGTTGAAAAGATTTTACTGGGGTGAGAGAGCTGCAGTTCTCCATAAATAAGCCTTTCCAGACATGTCAATTTTCTGTATTTTCACTTTTGGATTTTCACTTTTGTAATTTTCACTTTTGGAGCTGCAGTTCCTGATGAAGTCTTTGGCTTTGGGCAATGGTAGTTTTAGGGAGAAAATATGAATGAAGATGATTTAGTCAAGTCTGCGAATGATCTAGGGGCCAAATCATTTTATTTAGCACATGACAGAAACCAGTAAAATTGAACACTTCCTCAGAGGAGTGGGAAGGTTAAAATTACAACCTCAACTGTCATTTCCTAACTCCCAAGCATTTGGAAAAACCACAACTTTTGTCTTGCTCAGTATTACAACTGGTGCAGGACTTGAATGGATGAGGTATGACTTCAAGAAGCTCTCAGACATGTAGTAACTAATAGCATCCTCTCCCCCTAGAAAGTACCAGATCCTCCAAAGTCAAAGAAGCCCAGGAAACTCACAGAAAAGCAACAGCTTTTATTGATGCCCAAATTCACAATCACATTTCAAAGCCAGACCCAGATAACTTACTTCTGTTGAAAAACAAAAGGGCCTCAAAAATACAGAAGAAACACGCTGTTTTACAGGAGGACAAACCCACAATGACAGAGTAGCCATAACAAAGTGCAACTATTACTGAAACTAGCAGGAAAATGGAAAGGGTGTCCTGCTCCCATGGAGTCACAGTAGCAGGAACTTCACAGCTGTTCCTAAATGTGCTCTGTGCACATCCCCCTGCATAGCCATGGGTCTCCTTGCAAGAGCTGCAAAGAACAAAATGTTCATCCCTCTCCCACTGAGGCCACACACGGGGCATCTAGTGACACCATCCCCTCTGTCCATCTGGCAACTGCTCCCATGTTTATGAACCACATTGGGAAAGACATTTTTTTCTGCTTTCAGCCCCCTGAAATGGGGCTGCCATTCACTTAGTGGACTTCTTCTGGCCAGCTGAGAACAGAAGATGAGGTATTTGGCCTGACGTGCACTAACCTCTGTTGGTTTTGAATCAAAGGATTTAGCAGGACTATACTCCAGCTCAACTGGACTTCACAGTTCTTCACTTTCACCACAAACACACCCAAGCACAAAAAACATCATTCCCCATGCCTGCTTCTTTCTAGCTGCCAGGGTCAGAGGGGAAGGCAAGATTCAGTGTGGCAGGTAGCTCTTTTTAATCATCTGTTACTGAGTTTCCTAAGTCTTCCGCAGTGCTGTTACACATCAGTAGCAGATCTGGTCAGCTGGGGTTACAGGAAGGTGGTTGTTTTCAGGGTACAAGGGCCCTTCTGCTTTCCAGCCAAATAGCTACAACTAACAAAAACACTGCTGGTAAACCATGTGCTAGCAGCATACTCCTGATATAATCCAACCAGATTTATCGTTGGCAGAATGAAGATTTCAGCAAAGCATAATATAATTTTTTCAAAAGACCACATCTAATTAGCTGCATTTAAAGTAATGTTCATCAGTCCTTTTTCCACAGCAGAAACTAAACAAGCACACACGCCAAGCAAGCAGAATTGAAGCTTTTTTTTTCCCTGATTACCTTCTGTATCCCAAAGTCTGAGTTTTGTCTTTGTTAGAATGAGTTGACTTTTTGCAGATTGTAACAATCATTTTTGACTTCGCATCTTCTCAGAAAGCGCTCCATGCAGAAGCTCGCCACCACCTCAGAGAGCTCTTCCCAATATCAACATACAAATGCTGAGATCACAAATCTCATATTCAATCCACATACTCCAATAAAAGAACATACTGAAGAAAAGCATTCCCAACATCCCGCATTTCCATACCTGCCCTGCCAGGGTTAATCTCTTTTAGGGAAGGGCTATTCTGTTAGTTGACCTACTTCTAATGTGCAGGGATAATCCTTTTCTTGCTAGGGAGCTGTATCTCACCCGAACACAGCCTCTCTCCAGAAAATCCTATGTTGCAGCTTGGAGGGAAATGCTACATCTGGGTGCTTTTGTCACTTCACAAGAAGCATCAGCTTGCAGAAATTATTTACTTAGTCCCAGATAACAAACAGACACCCCATTGCTTATATCTCTAGTAACGTGTTCATCCTCCAGTAAGTTATCAAGAAAACACTTGTAGATCATAACTTCTGTCTAAACCTCCTCTTTTGGTAGCTGCATCGGCCTCCCTGCTAAAAAGCCCCTGCAGCTCTTTAAAATGCTGTAATCTGTAAATGGCGCTTTTTTTAACATCAGACCACTTACTCTTTCTTTTCATTCTCCTAGATATAGGAAAAAGCTGTGCTCCCAAGAGGTAAATGGAAAAGGCTTCCTCAGCATGGCACCCGACAGGTCTGCACATCTTTCTGCCATCTCTTCTCCAGGTTGGTTTTGTACCAAAGTGTTGGTACATGACCTGAACACTCAGCCCCTGGGCTGAGCAGCCCCATGGCCAGGCAAGCCCTGTCACTGGCTGAGAGAATAGCAGGAGCATGGTACTGATTTTGATGAAGGTCCCACTGGATACACACATAGCAATAAAATTGCTATTATTCAGATGCAATGCAGATGTCTGTAACCATTTGGGATGCCAAGTGCCAGGATTCAGAGCAATGTCCTTAGCCAACTGATAGCATCATAGCACAACGAGGATAATAATTTCTGATTGCTACAAGGTATGCAACAAAAGCCATCTCAGGGCTCCTGTTCCATTTTGGCATCTGCTCCATGCAGCATTACTCATCATCTACAGAGACCTCTTAGTCTATTAAGCAAGGAAGTTGCAGGCTTAGTCTTTTATAATCACTGTACCACCAGTGCGGTTTGAAGAATGACTACTCAGCCCAGCTCCTCTGTCCCCACCCAGCCTGTCCTCTGCTCCCCTTGCTGAATACATTTAACTCTGCCAGAAAATATTTGTGTGTATGACATTAGGTGGGGACCGAAATCCAAGCCTCTAAAAGAGAAAAAGCTAAATAGACATTAAATAATAGAGTCAATAGAGTGTTCTGAAGCTTGGAGGCATGTAGCATTCCCTCATTAAAACTTAAACGTCAAATTAATTATGTATGAGGACAATAGGAACTAAACCTAGTCTGTGTTGTTAAAGCATCTGAATCGAAACCAGACCAGGGTTTGCACTTCCTTTGTGGTCCAGGTGGATGCTTGTTGTCTTACGAATATAATGAGTGTGCTACAAAGGCTTTTCCCGAGCCCTGCAGCCCTTGTTCAAGATCACAGCAACTTGCTCTGTTTGAGAGCTTTCTTCCTCATGTTATACAATACAGGGAGAGGAAGCAGAGGATGTTATTGCTGCACTGAGCTCAGCCTTTCAATAATATTAAACTGTTTAGGTTGGATGTGAAACCTGACTTTGTCAAGAAACGTATGATGCTTGAATGATGTTGCTTCCTTGCAAGACTGCAGGGTGGAAAACAGGGCCAGATTCCACAGCATCTACAATTACCAAAGCTGCGAATTTAATGAAGAAGGAAGAAAGATTAAAAAAGTTCTGTCTGTGGTGGCAAAGGTAAAACTGAGCACGGGAATACCCAAAGGGAAAAGAAGAGATGAATTACAGAACATGCTTATGTATCATAGAATCATATAACTAAAGAATTACCTGAGTTGGAAAGCACCCAAACCAAACATAACGTTCAACTCCTGTCCCTACATAGGACATTCCCAACATTCATACCGTGTGACTGAGGGCATTGTCCAAACGCTTCTTGAATACTGGCAGACTGATTCCCTGGGGAGCTGTTCCAGTGCTCCACCACCCGCTGGGGGAAGAACCTCATCCTAACATGCAATCTAAACCTCCCCTGGCACATCTTCCTGCCATTACCATTAGCCCTATCATAGTTCACAAAAGAAAAGAGATCAGCACTTGTTTCACCTCCTTCCATTTTGAGAAGGCAGTAAACAGCTACGAGATCCCCTCTCAGTCTTCACTTCTTCAGGCTGAACAGACCAAGTAACTTCAGCCTCTCCTCATATGACTTCCCCTCTAAACCGTCAACCAGCCTCGTGGCCTCCTCTGGACACTCTCCAGTAGCTTTAGATGCTTTTTATCCTGTGGCACCCAAAACTGCACACAGTGCTCTGCCCTTCGGCACCCCGCGGCTCAGCGACTCTCAGCTGTGCCGGGCAGCCTGTGCCCCAACACCCACAAAGTACAGACTCTGTGGCAGGACAGGGCTGCCAGGGCTCCCTTCACAAAGCACACGGAAGCCTCCCAAGCCCTTGCGACTCACAGGTACTGTGAGCCGTGGAAGCTTTGCTCCTTGAGAGCCCATCAGATGGGCTCCCTTGGTGCTGACTTCGGTGCTTGTGGGCAGCAGCCGTACTCTTGGTGCCTTCGTGACACCGATAGGCAGGTGGTGGTGTATATCCTGGTGGTGGGAAGGGCCCTGTCTATGGCAGGGTCTCTGTTCCTGCGACAGGACATTGCTTCCAAAGAGACTTTTTCCAGGAGTGATGAGAGGGTGCGGGTGGAGATTTCCCTGTGGGCATCACCCACTGCTGATAGAGCACCATCTCCTCCATGTCCAGCATAGAGTCATAGGATCATAAAGATCAATAATGTTGGAAAAGACCAATCATGTCCAACCCTCAGACCAACACCACTGTGCTTAAGGTGTTGTTCCAAAGTGCCCCATCTACATGTTTTGCAAACACCTCCAGGGTGCCCTGGGCAGCCAGTTCCGGTGCTTCACCACTCTTTCAGGGAAAAAGTTTTTCCCAATACCCCATCCAAACATCCCCTGGCACAAGTTGAGGGCACTTCCTCTCGTCCTATCGCTAGCTGCTTCAGAGAAGAGACCAATACCCACCTCATTACAACCTCCTTTCAGGTAGCTGCAGGGAGCAGTAAGGTCCTCCTTTATGGAGTTTTGGCCTCACTCCAGGAGGGGGGCAACCAAAAACTGAGACCAGAATTTCCACAATTTTAGAATGATGTGAGTTGTTTATCTAACGATATAAAAGATGGACCCTCTGGATCAATCTCTGCAGATCCCACCTACAAGTGGATGCACTGTGTAGGTCCCCACAATTGTCCAGGGTAGGCTCTCCAAATCTCTGCGGCAAAAAAAACCAGGACTCCCCAGTGTCTGTGGGTCTGGATGGTGATGACAGGGCAATTGGTGATGGATCTTTCTTAATTACTATCCTTATTCTCTTGTAGTAAAGATTAGATGCATTGCCTTTCAAGCTGGTCTTGTTAACTTGTTGGTAATCACTACTAATCATCTGTCAGCTTTCCTGTTTTAATAGGATAAATGAAACTTGATTTCACATTGTATTGGAGAGTTTGGGTTTTATGCTGATTTCACTCTGTGGTTTCTACTCTGTGCTTACACAGGGGCACAAAACTGAACAGTGAATTTGCAGTGTGGCCTCACCAGTTCTGAGTAGAGGGGCACGATCACTTTCCTGCTCCTGCTGGCCACGCCATTCCTGACACAAACCAAGATGCTGTTGGCCTTCTTGGCCACCTGGAAACACTGCTGGCTCATGTCCAGCTGCTGTTGATCAACACCCCCATGTCCTGTTCCACCAGGCACTCTCCCCCAAGCCTGTAATGTTGTGTGTTGCTCTCTGTAGTTTCTATTCGGTGGTAACACAACACCTCGCTGGGGTCACCCAAGAGCAATGCTGTGGGGCTGCCAGGGCTTGGTTTACCTTTGGCTCCCAAGGAGTCTTGTGGAGATGAACTGAGGGCTCCTGAGACAGTAGGAATGAAGAATGGATCCTCCATAGAACACCTCAAGGGAAATAAGGGTTGTTCCACCAAGAAGGCGATAGGGCAAATTGTCAGGCTCAAATGCCTCTACACAAACCCGTGCTGCTAGAAAGCTACGATCCAGTCACAGTTACTGAAACTTGATGGGACAAATCCCACGACTGGAGTGTGGCTTTTGTTGGCTACAGGTTCTTCAGAAGGTACAGGCCGGGAAGTAGGGGCAGAAGCACTGTCCTGTGTATAAGGAAACATTGAGTATGAAGAGCTGTCCCTGAAAAAGAAAAACACTAACAAGTTGAAAGCTTATGGGTGAGAATAAAAGACCAAGTCAAGAAAAACAACCTTCTAGTCAGTGTCTACTACAGGCCATCCGATCAAGGGGAGTCTGCCGATGAAGCCTTCAACGTCCAGCTACAGCAGTCTTCATGCTCACAAGCTCTCTTCCTACTGGGGCACTTCAACCACCCTGACATCTGCTGGAAAGCAGCACAGCAAGCTGTAGGCAATCCACGAGACTCCTAGAGTGCACAGATGATAACTTCTTAACCCAGACAATAGGCACCCTACCCGTGGGGATGCGGTACTGGATGTGATGGTCACCAGTGCAAGTGAACTCATCAGTGATGTCAGATCAGAGGCAACCTGGACTGCAGTGATCATGCGCCGGTGGAGTTCAAGGTTCTGAGGCATAGGGGACAGGTGAGGAGTGTGGTACGAACCCTAAACTGCAGGAAAGAACTTCCAGCTCTTCAGGGAGTTAGTCAGTAGGACCCTCTGGGAAGTGGATCTTGGGAACAAGGGAGCAGTACAGAGCTGGCAAATATTCAAGGGTGCTTTCCACAGAGCACAAGAGCACTCAGTCCCCAAATGTAGGAAATCAGGCAGGGAAGGGAAGAGACAAGCATGGCTGAGTCAAGACCTGCTGGTCAAACTGAAAAAACAAGAGGGAACTGTACAGGCAGTGCAAGCAGGGACAGGGAACCCAGGAAGAGTATAGGGATGCAGCCCGGTTCTGTAGGGATGGGGTCACGAAGGCCAAGGCACAGCTGGAGCTGAACTTGGCAATAGAAACAAAGAATAAGAAGAAGGGCTTCTATAGGTACATCAACCAGAAAAGGAAGGTTAAAGAAAGCCTTCCCCCATGGATGAATGAAAAAGGTGACCTCGCATCAGCAGATGAGGAGAAGGCTGAGGAGCTCTATAATACTTTTCCTTCAGTCTTTATAGGCAGCTGCCCTCCTCATCCCTCCAGGATCAAGCAAAAACAAGACAGGGACCTGTGGGTATAGCCCCTCCAACTGCAAGGGAAGGATCGGGTTTGTGACCACCTGAGGAACATAAACATATACAAGTCTATGGCACCTGACGAGATGCATCCCAGAGTCTGGAGAGAACTGGCTCATGTGGTTGCCATGCCAATCTCCATAATATTTGAAAAGTCATGGCAGTCAGGGGAAGTCCCTTGCCTTGTGTGCATTTATAAAAAGGATAGAAAGGAGGATCATGGGAAAACTCGACCCAACAGCCTCACCTCTGTGCCTGGGAAGATCATGAAACAGATCGACCTAGAAGCTTTGCTAAAGTACATGGACAGAGAGGTGAGTTGAGACAGCCCACGTGTCTTCTGCAAGGGTAAGTCCTGCCTGACCAATCTGGAGGCTTTCTATGGTGGAGTGACCACACTGGGTGACCTGGGAAAGGCTTCTGTAAAGCCTTTGAGATGGTTCCCCTGCAACATCCTTCTCTATAAATTGGAGGGATATGGATTTGATGGGTTGACTGCACGGTGGAGAAGGAATTGATTGGATGGTAGGATTCAGAGAGTAGTGGTCAACAGCTCGATGTCTACATGGAGACCTGTGACAAGCGGTGTCCCTCAGGTGTCCATACAGGGACCAGTGCTATTTGATGTTGTCATTAAGGCTATAGACAGCGGGATCGAGTGCACCCCCAGCAAGTTTGCAGATGATACCAAGCTGAGTAGGGCAGTGGCCACACCAGAAGGACACAATGCCATCCAGAGGGACTTGGTCAAACTGGAGAAGTGGGCCTGTGTGAACCTCATGAGGTTCGACAAGGCCAAGTGCATGATCCTACACCTGGGTCAGGGCACTCCATGATATCAATACAGGAAAGGAGATGATGTGATTTAGAGCTGCCTAGTGGAGACGGATTTGGTGGTGTTGATTGATGAGAAGCTCAACGTGAACTGGCAATGGGTGCTCACAGCCCAGAATTCCAACCGTGTCCTGGACTTGATCAAAAGAAGCACAGCCAGCAGGCCTCCTCTACTCTGCTCCTGTGAGACCCCACCTGGATATTGTGTCCAGTTCTGGAAACATAGAAACACAGAATTTCCTGACTTGTAAGGCACCCAAAATGATCATTGAGTCCAGCTCCTGTCCCTACATAGGACACTCTCAGCATTGACACTGAGGGCCTTGTCCGAATTCTTCTTGAATACTGGCAGACTCGGTGCCATGACTACTTCCCTGGGGAGCTGTTCCAGTGCTCCAACAACCTCTGGGGGAAGAACCTCTTCCTAACATGCAATCTAAACCTCCCCTGGCACATCTTCTTGCCATAACCACTAGCCCTGTCATGGGTTACAAGAGAGAAAAGATCAGCACTTGTTTCACCTCCTTCCGTTTTGAGAAGGCAGTAAACAGCTACGAGATCCCCTCTCAGTCTCCTCTTCTTAAGGTTGAACAGACCAAGTAACTTCAGCAGCTCCTCCTACGACTTCCCCTCTAAACCGTCAACCAGCCTCGTGGCCTCCTCCGGACACTCTCCACTAGCTTTAGATCCTTTTCATCCTGTGGCACCCAAAACTGCACACAGTACTGGAGGTGGGGCCACACCAGTGCAGAGTAGAGCGGGACAATCCCCTCCCTCAATCAGCTGGTGATGCTGTGCTTGATGCCCCCGGGGACACGGTTGGCCCTGTTCACTGCCAGGGCACGCTGTTGGCTCATGTTCAACCTGCCCTCAACCACAACCCCCAGGTAACTCTCTGCAGGGCTGCTCCCAGCCTCTCGCTCTCCAGTCTCTCCGTGTATCCAGGGTTGCTGTGTCCCAGGTGCAGAACCCAGCATTTGCCCTTGTTTAATTTCATGCTGTTGGTGATTGTCCAGCTCTCCAATCTGTCAAGATCCCTCTGCAGGGCCTCTTTGCCTGCAAGAGTGTCGACGGCTCCCCCCCAGTTTTGCGTCATCAGCAAACTTTGTCAGTAAACCTTCAAGTCCTTCATCCAGGTAATTAATGAAGATATTGAAGAACACTGGTTCCAAGATAGATCCCTGTGGGACCCTGCTATTGATTGGGTTCAGCCTGATGCAACTCCATTCACCATGACTCTTTGAGCCCAACTCATCAGCCAGTTGTGCACTCAGTTGTGGATTTAACTATGAATATTAACAAAGGAGCATACCTCGAGGAGCTCAATGCCCACAAGCCTTAAACTGAGACAGTCACCTCTCACGGAATAGAGGGAACATCATCACCATAAATATTCCTTGATAATTGTAATGATCATCATAATTTTGCAAGTTTTATTTGATAATGATAGTGATTAATAGTGATCACTTGCAATATTTTAAAACTTCCCTTTTATTATAACACAACGTTTGCTGCATCAGGGTTCAGTCCTTAATAGGCAACACTCCATCCAGACAGCACAGCACACTGGAAGGATTCCAGTCAGAATCTGTGGAACCAGCACACAAATATGATGAAGTGCTCCAGCATCCTTCAGGATTAGAACTGTCATGCAATTTTAAAATAATACTGTTAAATCTGAGAAAAAAACATGCACACGTAGCCTGTGTGTTCTGTGCAATGACAGGAATAATCAGTCTAGACTTTCTGAGAAGCAATGAAAACCTTGGGAGTGGTTTTCCCCAATGTGCCCAAGGTCATATACTACATATCTGCTATATCAAGGAGTATAAAAAAAATTTTCTAAAACCTCCAAAACAATGAACCAAAACCCACTTCTTTTTTTTCTTTTAATTTAAAGACTCTTTAAAAATTCTTTTTGATTTATTCTAGTCAGCTCGGGAAAGGCAGAACTACTGGAAGAATCACCTTTGATGTAAGGAGGTCTCTATTCCAGAACTAGGCCTGGCAGCTGAATTCATTGCCTTCCACACTTGTATCATGGGGAAAGCCCTCTGGGGACGGTTACCAAAGGACAGAACTGACTTCTTGCACCCCAAGCCTTCCAAGAGGTGGCACAAGAATCAGGACTATTCAGATAGTCTTATCAGCATCTACATCCAGCTCTGACAGTACAGCTGCTTAAGGCAATGGCTCAAGGAGGGTGCACCAGCTCCTGCCAAGCAATCACACTGATACCCCCAGGTATCTCTTTTCTCCTTGTCTATCATAACTAGCGAGCTTGTCCCTTACAGCGGGAACTCTCATACATTGGCACCCATCCCAGTCTCATCCCAGTACTCCTCCTTCCCTCTTTAAAGACATCCAGTTCCTCCCAGAATATACTCCAGGACTCTGTGTCAGGGACGTTTCCCCAGTTCCTGCTGTCAAAGATATCACAGGCTCACTGACAATGAACTAGAGCTTGTTTCAAGGCCAACACTTAAGCTATTTCTCCAGCAATTTCTTCCCACCCCTCAAATTGTCCTTTTAGCAAAATCCACTAGTTCTCTCTTTTAGATGTTTTTATATCACCTCACCTCCAATTCTTGCATTATTCTCCCCCTGTCAGCTCACCCAGTCAATTTTTACAAGGCACTATACCAATTACTTCACTGAATCCAGATAGGAAAAGCCATAGATCTAATCTATGTCTAGAAAAATCCATTATTTTATCAAAGATAAATACAATACAATCTGCCTTTGTTAGTACCAGGTTGTATTTTCTCCAATTTCCTATTTACCTCCATGCTTTATTTTTGTCTCTGAGTGTTCATTTATACCATACAATTGGGGTCACACTGATAGACTCCAACACTTCCCTCTCCCCTTCTTACACCTAGACCTGTCCTTTCTATTACCTTCAGTCTTCGCCTGCCTCTTCCAGTCTGACACACTCAAAAGTCACTCTTGCTACTGGATGTGCAGTGCAACAGTTTCTGTGCTCTGATCTGGAGATTTTCTACCTTGTTTCTAGCCCCTCACCACCAGCCTCAGTGCACTCAAATCTGAAATTGGCTCCTCTGATGAAAGTGGCAACTTCTGCACCCACAGACTCGTTATCACTCTCGCACTTCATTTAGACTTAATGTTCATTTTGCTGCCTAACTCACAACTAGGGAAAAGATTTAATTTGGTTTCAGGCCACATTTAAGGTTATCTTTAATATCAACCTCAATCTCATTACACAGAAAACTTTGCTCCCTTCCATTTAAAACATGGTTATTGATCTATTTGTTTAAATTTTCTCAATGAAAATATGCTATCACCTTGCTAGCAATGCCTGCTTACTTTTTCCAGATCATTACCACATGTGTTTCTTGTCTGATGAGCCTTACCTCCAGGAAGATGTCCAGGTAGTCTTTTCCTTGTTGACATCTCCTGCAAAGGGATATCAATGGAGAATGGTTTTAATTTTCAACTCTCTATCAAGAGCTTGAGTCAAACCACATCCACCCAGCCTTTGGGACAGATTCTTTCTTTGTTGTAATCACAGAACCACTGATTTCTATTTCCATTTCTACTTCCAAATCAAATTTTTTACAAGAAAGCCCTGAAGGTGCCCCAAGGTGAACAGTAGGTAATGAGGAATAGTGAAAAAAGCAAATAAAGGAGACATGGCTCAAAATGACTTTATGGGAAAGTCCTGGAAGATCCTTCAAACATTCAAAGGAGAGGAGAGGCAGAGCCCATCTGTCCACATCCCAGACACCATTCTCATAAAAGGGTGAGGTACCAAAATATGTGAGATCATTACAATCAGCAGCTAAGACCCTCTGTGGCGTCTGCATATGCTGTAAAGGGAAAAAAGTGCTTCTGCTAGTACTGGAGAGCTTTGCCAAGGAAAGTAACAACTGCTGGCAGCCTCAGCTCCTGAACATGTCAAAATGAGCATTTAAATCTTGTCAGAATGACAAATTAATGTCCAGATGGGGTAAATCTGGCCCATCCAAATAAATTGATCTGTAACTTATTGATACCAGTCAGGAATATGGCCCCCTGCCTAGTGCTCCAGAAACCACAGACATTCAGATTTTTTAAGAACCAAACATTACAGAATGTATAATCTGGAAAATCTCCTCTGGTTTCAGAGTTCTTGTTGTATTTTTATTTCTAAATACTTGATGCAGACACAATTTGCATACTCTCCCCACTTCCATTAGCAGCAGATTACGGCATGGAAGCAGCAGGTTTTAATACATGTAGATCTTGCACTTTGCTTTGGTATCTGTAGTGTTGGAGAACAGTTACTTCCTTCTGGGCATTTTCAGTCTCTTTTCCAGGTCCTTTTAAAGTTAGATGGACAGCACTGTGTCTAACAGCATATTGGGATGGAGCTGCAGACAGACCTAATGTTCACTGCCCCACAAAATCATCAGGCCTAAGCAATAAAACAAGCAAGGCTACTCCAAACAAAGCAGCCCTTATCTAACCCCCAGGAGCAGCCATGTGTGCTATCCAGGGATCTGAACAAGTCGGGGAAGTCTTCAATAACTCTGGTTGTCTTTTGAGATTTCATACAAATGAGCAGTGTAAAGGTACTTTACGTGATTTGCACTGCCTGCACCCCATAGTAACCTAAAAGTCTCTGCCTTGTTGAGGTCAGTGGAGGTAGTTATCTGGAAGCCTAATGATCAGAGCTATCCAGTTATTTGAGTGCTTACAGGAGACAGACTCTCTTTGGGAAGCTGGACTTGGGTTCTCCAGTGACTCGGTGCTTCGCCCATCCTCTGCCCTTCACGTGAGCCCATTCCCCCTGGCTTACGCATCTGAACTCCTTCCTGCACATGGGAAATTATTTCTCTTGCAGAAGTAAAAATCAAAACAACAGCACTTCTGAAATCATACAGGAAGCAATTAGGTGGGGACCTATAATCCTAACTTTGGCCAGCCTCATTGGAAATGACACCGCACAGCATGAAGGCATCGGCGGAAAAGGCAAAGCTACATCTCTGGCTTCTGAAGTCAGCTCTGTGCTGAGAAAAAGTGGATTAATTTCATACCAAAATCACAAAAGCCAAACCTCCATACTTCATGCAGGAAAAATTGTTCCAGCAGAGCTTCCTACCTGGCATAGATATTAGGAAGAAGGTTTTACTGTGTGGATATTAAGGCACTGGAACAGGTTGCCCAGAGAAGTTGTGAATGCCTCATCCCTGAAGTGGTTCAAGGCCAGGTTGGATGAGGCTTTAAGCAGCCTGACCCAGTTGAAGGTGTCCCTACCTGTGACAGGGGGCTGGAACTGGATGATCTTTATGGTCCATTTCAACACAAACTATTCTATGAATTCCATACCACTCGCTTACGTGTCAGCCGAAGCATCCCTGACAGTGACAACAAGAAGAGTTATCATCAGCCTCTTTCCTTGTTTCCACATTGTTCCTAAAGATTTGCAAATGCTACAGAAATTCCAAGCATTTCAAGTTGACCACAAATCTTCATTAAAGAGATTCTCTCATGGTTTATTATGAGTCCATTTTATGAAATGAATGTGATGGTAGTCTATTAATTAATATCTGGCAAGAATTAAATGAGAGTGACTTCAGATGCTGCTGCCTCCCTGCCCAGTCAGTTCTTTCATTACTCTATGGAGTTACAGAAATTGCAGCTGGCATTTGATCAAAACATGCACCAAGACAAGACCTTGATTTGAATGGCTGGGGAAAGGCTGTTTCTCCAGGAAGGAGATGTTGTGAGGGTAAATGAGTGGCCCTCCAAAAATCTTTACTGCAAGTTTTACTCAGCTGAACATCTGGTAAATGTGGAACTTTTACTGGCTAACTCCACATAATGCAGCTTTTAAGCTAGCAGAATAAAAAGTAGATGGAGGTAAGGAGAATTAAAAGCAGCTATTGAAAGAAAAGTAGTCATGCTTCTCTTTCATTTTTTCCTACCTGTTTTTTTTCCACTCTATTGTTTTGGCAGGTGGATTTGGTGTGGTAAATCCATCCTTGGTGGTTCTATCCCAAGCCAGCATTTATAAGTTAGGAGAAGAGAAAGTCTGGACTGTAAAACTCCAGTTATAGGCTACAATGACATTAGATATTTGTTTATGATGCTGCAATGTATTAGGTGAATACTTGCTTACAAAAATGGATGTAATCAGTGAAATGAGAGAGCCTAAATAAGTATTTACCTTATATAAATCAGTGACTTCTCTAAATAACACTTCTTGCATGCAGAGAAAGATCATTCTTTGTCTTCATGATAAAACAGCATCAAAATCGTAACTTCAGAACCAATTTTATGCAAAATACTCATTGCAGGTGATTAGATAGGTACACTATTTTGATATCACCTAGACTCAAATTTTGCTCTAAGGCTCTGACCTTTTAAATACATGACAATATTCATATAAACATAGCTTTCCTTATAATGGGTACCTGTGAGATTGATTAACGAAAATTAAGAGTGTGCATTAGGAATAAACTAAGGTCATTTCACATGGAAATAACTTGCAAAGAGTTAGAGGACCTGACCTGAGAGTAAAAACAACAGCATGTGGATGAGAAAGAAGTCAAAACACTAAGAATAAATTATAAATATGCCACTAGCTGCACAGTTGTGATGGCTTTTCTGCACCTCGGGAGGTGTTCCTTGCATAGTTTCAAATAAGGAATGCATCCATAAAACATTGATAAGTTAGATTTGGTTAAAAGAATACTGTACTTACTGGAAAGTCTAAGAAGAAATCTACACTGGGAACAAAGTACTTTACTAGGAAACACTGCAACTTACATTCAAATATCAAACAGTATTTCAGGTACAACACTTCTCCTTCATTAGCCTTGGTTAAAGTGTCAGTGGATGTGTACTTGTTGTGTGATAATTACTTCACCAATGGAGTGTTTATTTCCGAATCTCCTCATGCACTGAAATTCTGATAGTTTCACCTTATGAACTCAGAAAAATCCAAATGAAGGGCTGGACCCTACACAGTGCTTTCTTTCCTCTTACTGCAGTGTTGGGTGGGATGTTTTCTTTACCCTCCCTCTGTGCTCTGGGCCTCCAGCATCATAAGGGCCATATCACGTCTCTTGGCTTGCAGGGTGCTATTTCTGGAATTACCATCTTGTGGTGAGCTGTGGCATGGAAGTTATGATTCATACATTTCATAGGAACAGAAATGTTAGTGAATTTGGGCAGGTGGCAGGGTGGCACCATGAATGTGAGGTGGCATGACAGATAGCAGCAGCCAGGAAAGTATGCTCCAGAAGTGCAAGACATGAAGAGTTACAAGCCCTTGTGGAGTTATATCCACTTACATAAGACCTGGGAAACTGAGCATCATAAGTACGCTGATATTTAAAGTTTTGCCTACCACGTTTGTAGCTTATGTCACAAGAAACCACTGTGTTCCCACCATCTTCTGTGTCTGAAAAGTCTGCCTTCTTGGCTTCTGTTTGAGTTCTGGCTTCACAACCTTGCTCATTCTTTCCTTGTCGGCTGCTGAGGTAGTACCAAGACATTACACCATTTCCTTTGCAGCCTTCCCCCTCTTCAGTCTTGGCCATCCCCTATGTTGCCCCTCACACCTGGGACTTTCTCCTCTTCTTCTTGCCACCTTCTTGAATTCATCTCCTTCCTCATCTCCATTGCTCTCTCCCCTTCCTGCCTCAGACATTTTTAAACAACTTGATGAAAAGATGCTTAACCAAGCAGTCACAGCACAATAGCAGCAAGAAATGCTTTGTGTGGTCCAAGGAATTGCAAATCTGAACTGTTTCCTCAAGCGATAAACTCCTCAGCAGCCCTTTTCCAGCCCTCGTATTGCAAATTGTTAGGTTTGTGATAAATCACAGCTTCCACTAAAGCCAGAGCATGGCCCAGCCTCAGGAAGGTGTTGGACCAACTCCGCAGCTGCTTTCCAAAGCATCCATCTTCACCTTATGTTTTGTGTTACAAGCACTGTTTTCAAAACACTTTTCAAACTGCTCTGAAGGGCCTTTCGTATTCTGAGGAACAGTCTTAATAGGAAACTTTTCTTATATGCAGGGAAAACTGGATGCTCCTCTGTGGGCCAGTGGGGAGAAATTATCTCCTCTGACAGCAACAGCCCCCAGTTCAAGGCTCATGACCACAAAAGGTGAGGGAGCCCCAAGGAATAGGAAGAAGAACCTAACAGAAATTCAGTGGCACAAGGAGGGTTAATAAACCTACAAGAAAAACTTAGCACAGGAGGGAGAGCAGCAACAGCCACAAAAATATGTGAACGCCTCTCTCAAAAAGGAGGACTGCCATTAGGGACCGCAGCGGGCCCATACAAAATGAGGCAGCAGTGAAGGATGCTGAGCACTGCTCAGTTCCTCCCTGCCGTGCCAGTAGTTTCACAGCCTGTCCCAGGCACACTGTGATCAAAAGCCCCAGGGTTTCGGGGGCCAGGACAGCATAAGTCAGCTGGACCCCATTTTCTGGTGACAATCCACAAATCCTTCCCCTTCACACATATAAGCCCATTCTTCTCACTGTTCATCGCAGCGCTGGCCGTCTCTCGTATAAACAGTCTCGTGTGTGTGGCACAGTGCAGTACTTTAAGGACATTGGAATGCACTTTATCAGCACTTTTAAACACTGCAGCTTTATGAAGGGAGTCTGAAAATGTATTTACCATTCCAGACTGTGCACAGATGTGCTTTTAATATAACATCCTGATGTTTTTCTTCTCTTCTCATGACCCCTTGCTGTCCAGGCAGGCACGCTCATCCTTCCTCATGCCACCAAGACACTCCAGGAATTCTTCCTGGAGCACCAACCACTAGAGCTTTCCCTGGCTTGAAGCAGATCCCTTGTGTCTTCTGCTGATGCTCTGCTATGTGTACTATGATGTTTGCTTTATGGGCAACCTCCTTAGCCACTCATGCTTGCCACATTGCCATTTCCTAACTGATGAAACCAGTATTTACAGCTCTCCAAGGATCATCACCAACCATGTGGGCAGAGCCATTGATTGCTCAGTGTGTGGCATGGCAGGTCGTGCAGATTGCCACAGATGGATGACTTCAGGATCTTCTGGGCTCCTAACAGGAAATATTTTGGATTAAAGGGAAATGCTGAAGGAGCAGAGAAACCAGTCTTGTGGTGTCGAAGTCACAATGAGCTTTGAGACAGAGCCTTCGGGAAGGCTCTCCTGGTCTCATGAGCATGTTTGGTCCCAGCCTCAGCCCTGCATAGTGAAAAATGAACAACAAAAAGATTCATCTTAGCTCTGCTGATTGTACCAGGCCAAGAGAAAGAAACCTCTCCTAACTGAAGGCAAAAAAAAGGATAAGACCCTAAAGGGCAAGAAAACATGGGGAAGCAGGAGGGAAGAAGAACCTACAGAAAGGAGTTCCCTCAGGAAAATCAAGAAACAAATCCATTTTCTCTAATCTGAGCTGTTGCTTCTACAGCTCCATTCAAAAGAAGCCATTTCACAGCTATATTCTCCCACACCTGTGACATCCTTCTTTGTTATTTAGTATTGATGTAGAACCTCCCAGGAGTTACACCAGGAGAGCTTCCAGGCCTAGCAAATGCAGAAAAGCAAAGACAAAATCCCTGATCCTTCTCTGGT
Organism: Dromococcyx pavoninus; assembly: GCA_033558185.1. Taxonomy (NCBI): domain Eukaryota; kingdom Metazoa; phylum Chordata; class Aves; order Cuculiformes; family Neomorphidae; genus Dromococcyx; species Dromococcyx pavoninus. The sequence continues at coordinate 42,547 of JAUMJL010000707.1, read as the reverse complement.
GCCATCTTGCAGTGACCCACAGCAAGATGCTCACAGAGACATGATTATTACCAACCAGGATCTTCTGCAACACACAGAAAGGCATCACTTCATCCAAAGGCTGGCATCTTTCTCTAGTCTGAAGGACAATTATACTCCCTATTCCAGGAGTACAGCTCACACACGTTCCCATGGATGTTGGAGCTGGTGCCCCAAGAGCTCAGCATCAACTTAGGGGTGCAGTCACAGCTCAGGTGCTACCGGCTGGATGAGGCCCACTGTGACAACTGTAGCTGGTCACAAGCAACGCAGCACAAGGCAACACATAAACCCCACGAATTTGTCAACAAATGACAAGAATGTAAAATAAACTAACCAGGGAATGGCTCAAAAGGAGTTTGATTTGTTCCTGCGTGAAGATCCACCTGAGACCCTGTATGCTATTTAATCCCCGGAGCTGGGGCCAGCTCCCATTTGTGTCAAATGAAGATTTTCCATTTACTATAATGGATCTGGAACAAGTCCAAGCAGAGCTGTATAATAAGCAATGGTTTTATTCAACAAGAGAAACAGCTTTTCCCTGGTTCTCTCCTACTCCTCTGCACCAGCTGTAGGTCAGAATCTGCCACTCCTGCTTTTCAAGCTGAGTCTTCCTCCAAGGAGCTGGGTGTTTGAAACAAACCAATCAGCTAAAGTGGCATTTTCAATGGGGAAAGAGATTTATCTGGTTGCCAAGGACAACAGCTTCATATGATGAGCTGGACTCTGCCTGACTCAAATATCCTCTCATTTTTTGAAGAATGCCATGTTGATTTTATACCTCTCTTAGTTTCTAAACTGGGAGCTTCATACCTCTTGGTTACGTTTTCCTTTAAAAATATTTGTTATCTTGGAGAAGGAGCCCAGAAAAATACACAAGTTTAAAAGCCAACAGAAACATTTTGTGCCAAGGAAGGATGGTTGTAAGCAAACCTGGCTCTAATAACCATGGAAACAAAACACGCATCGTATGAAAATAATTCACAATATTTTGAGGATTGTTCTGGAAGGCAATAACTTACTGCCTTGAAGGCTGCAGAGCAAAATACTGCAACAAGAAAGCCAGGAGAGATGGGTCACAGAAGATGTACAACTTGCCCATATTCCTCCTTGGATCTAACTCAGACTCCAGCTGCCAGGAGCCTGCAGTGGCAAAACCTCAGGGAGTACCACTGAAGCCACCGCCTTCTTTGCAGCTAAGCTGTGTGCACGTAGGTGTGCAGCCAGCTGTGGGGCTCAGCTCCTTCCCATAAAGCTACATTCAGACTCCCTCAGTCTCTAGAAATTGCAGGCTGCTGGTTAAAACCCAGTATGAAGGTAGGTCTGCATCACTCTCCACTTGCTGGGGAAGGGAGGAGGATGATGGAGCCAGGAACCATCCAGCACCTCTCCAGGTTCAGTTGCAAGTTTCCCCCAGCTCACCATGCAAGTTTATCTCACAGGTAATCCTTCACCTAATGCAATGTTAAAGACATCCAGCCTGTGACCTTTGGCTGAAAGACAATATATGAAAATAGGTATTATGACAAGACCAGGTCACTTTCTAAATGTTGTCCTACAGTATTGGGCATCCCCTGGTCCCCAGAGTCTGTTCCAGCTTATGCTGTGCATGTGTAGGATCTCCTCTGCTCTCCTCACTTCTTACACTAACTCCTCACCAAACAAACAAACAAAAACACACATACCCCTCTGGCACACTGTAAAATGCCTGAAACACAGTGATAGCATTTAATCCTCCTGGCAGCACATTACAGCAGCTTTTAAACTCTAACCAAGCTCTACAGCACCACAACCTTACTTGTGAAATTATTTATCATGAGTTGGTTTATAGAGTCTTTTATAAGCTTCATATTGGCTAATAATGGCCTGGAGGTCTTACGTCCTTTGGCTTGACGGATTCCATGTTTATGAAGCTGGCAGCTTGACTCCTGGAAGAGATTTGTAGTCTGGAGCCATGCTGTCTGCCTGACCGTATTCAATAACTGCCATTTATGCAATAAGAATTGCACTGGATGAGTGCTGTGCCTTGAATGCAGGGCTGGGATGGGTGGTGGGTGCCTGTGTCCCACGAGAAGCACGGTCACAGTATCACACTATCACACTATCACACTATCATGGTATCACAAGGTTGGAAAAGACCTTTGAGATCATCGAGTCCAATCTATGACCCAACACCAACACCTATTCACCATCTAAATCATGGCACTAAGCGCCTCATCCAATCTCTTTTTAAACACCTCCAGGGACAATGACTCCACCACCTCCCTGGGCAGCTCATTCCAATGGCCAATCACCCTTTCAGTGAAAAATTTTTTCCTAATATCAAGCTTAAACCCCCCCTGACAAAGCTTGAGACCACGTCCTCTTGTTCTGTCACTAATCGCCTGAGAGAAGGGACCAACCCCTGCCTGCCTACAACCTCCTTTTAGGTAGTTATAGAGAGCAATAAGGTCTCCCCTGAGCCTCCTCTTCTCCAGGCTAAACAACCCCAGCTCCCTCACACACGGCTCACCCCCTCACATCCCACTGGGATTCAGGTATTTTCCACCAAGAGAGATCAGAGATGTGCTTGCATCCAACAGTGCCCCAAAATTAAGCAGATGCTGGCAAGGCTTTTGGAGCAGCATGTTATTAGCTCTGGTACATTAGTTGTGGGTAACAACGACCCCTTTGGAAATCACTGGAGACTGCACTTTTCCAGTTGCTGCCCACCTTGGGGATCCCAGCCCAGGGAGTACCTCTTCTCTCTGTTGCTCAGGAGCATCTACAGTGCACGACACTTCCTTCAAAACCCCTGGGAGATGCAGATAAAGTCAGGCCTAAGAAAATGCACAGTTTGGTTATTATAGCAGTCAGTTCACAACAGATGGGAAGCAGTGCAGTGTAAAAATGTTGTTGTAGGGTAACAAGCTGGTAGCTTTTCACTCAATGACCTGAAATATATGTATATTTATGACATTAGAGTCAATACACTGGGAGTCGAGGATTGTAAAATTATACTCAACTACAAATGACACAGTAGCTGCAAGATTAAAAGTCTAGAGATGCAAGCAGTAGCTTCGTTAGGGGATTTTTTTTACTGCATGTGTGAAAGATGAGAAAGCTTTTCTGCAAATTCATTTTTTATTGACCATAACAGGGAAGAATCATAAGGGAAAAGGTAAAAGCTTATGTTTTGGAAAATGACTACTGGCTTTGGAGAGATGCAACTGGCAGGCACCATTTGAGTGCTAAGTGTATTAAAAGAACCTCCTGTTTCCAACTAAATCTTCAAAATAAAAACCAAATAAAAGAAGCAAAGAGGCCCCCACAAGACTGCCATGTTTTCCTTCTCTTTCTTTTTTCTTTCTATTTTTTTTTATGGTGAGATTTCTCAAAGCAGCAATAAGAAGAAACTAAATTCTTCCTCTCGGTTCAGCATCAAGAAAAATCTTCAATGAGGGATGGGCTGCCACAAATCATCACCACAGTTGCTACCTGAATACAGGGGTTTGTCTTCTTGTTCCAAGGTGAGGCGAGGCAGCGTCCAGGGCTACTCAACTTGATCCAAGGGTAGCAAGCAGCTCACCAGCACTGCCTTAAACAACAAGAGGTAAGCAGATTCCAATACAGGTGTGAAACAGCCAAGCGTGCTCAGCTGAGCTCTGAGTTGCTCAAGAATCAGCAAAGTTTCTGATTTTACAAAGTCTGTGGTGTCAGCTCTAGAAGCCCAGCACAACTGCTTTAGCCTCAAAAGGGAGGCTGTTTCTGGTGTCTGCCCCGCACGAGCTCCAAAACACAGCGCAAAATGAGCCCACAACACAGCCACATCTTGTGGTCATATTCATGAGATTTACTGCCTTTTCATACTGCTGGAGAAACAAAAGGAGGTGGGTGTGTTATGGCACCTTCCCTAGCTGGCTGGGCTGATGCTGAGCACAGACAGAAAGGGGTTTGTTTGGGTTACCTGCCTACAAGAGACATCATCATAATTTTTGATACCTACACAATACTGTCTGCCAAACAACCTGCTGACACGAGGTGGATGCTCACGAGGTTTTGCAGTCCCGCTCCCCCCCACTCCATGAATTTGTTACCAGTGACAACATTTCTTATTAGCCACAGAAACCAGATGGCCCCAATATGAGCACGACAACCTCTGTTCTTTCAGTTTTCAAAACTTTCCCTTGAATCCATTATTCACATAGGCCATTCCTTTGCAAGGTTAAATGAAAACCACAGCATGCTCCATACCTGCCAGATAAAATTAGAGCTTTCATTGTACAGCACTCAAACACTCTTCCCTCTCTCCACAGGAAGTCACGAAATTATCACTGAGTAGCTTAAGCATGACAGCAGACAGGATTTGGAAGAGACATTTAGGAGCAGGACTGCATGATATGTTGTCTGGAAGCTTTTGGTAATAAAAAGTAAGATGGTTTCAGTTCCTGAGTAAAATGTACTGGTTTAACAGTATAGCCAGCAGGTGAGATGATGGCATTTTCTAGGAGACTGGAAAATGCTTGGGCTCAACAGCATGCAGCACACAAGAAAAGATTCAGTCCAGGAGATTTAGGGACTTTTGTAATACTAGTTGACTTAAATGGCTTCTCTTATTTGATAGCCAGAGGTCAATGAAGACTGAACTTTTATAAAGCTAGGAGATCTAAGGAATGCAAAAGGCACTCAACTAGGTGAAAATATTCTTCATTTTACATACTTTCTGAGAGCACAGATGCTTCTCTAACTGCAGAGCTCTGCCATTGGTCTCCTTCAGACTCAGTATCAAGTACTATGTCTTCATTCTATAATAAAACAAATAGTGCTCAACCCACTTCCCATTATCCCACACAGTCTTTCTCCAAGTCACAAGTTCTACAAATGTCAGTCCTATACCCTTGTTTTTGCTGACCAAGTGCTTAGGGACAGTGTCCTAGCACTCACCATCATGGCCCACAGGCAGAGAATGTACCTAGAACCCAAGTGTCCTTGCCATGCTTATTTATAGAAAAGTCAGTCCTCAAATCTAATCTGTGTAATACCTAGTCCTTCCCTTCAGTTTTCTGGGCGGCTCCCTCAAGTCTGTCCTTTGACTGTGGATCCCAAGACAGGCATCCTTGGTTACCTTCCCTTTGCCCACCTCTTCAGCAGGAACTTTAAGTGCTGGAGCTATTTTCTTCCAAAGTTCACAATTTTTAGAGGAACACAGGAGGTCTGAGAAACTGAAATAGGTCATTTACTACTTATCTGGAAAAATTAGAAAGGAAACTGGAGCTGATTCTCCCAGACTTCCCAGAGATGGAGTTTGCTGGAGGCACTGCAAGCTCTGAAGTCCATACATCGGCAATGCTCTGGCAACACAGCACATGCAGCTATTTGCATGTAGGTCACATGATAAGGAGTTTCATGACAAATTTGATCATAATCCTTAAACTAATGGCTGGAAATAGCGAAGTTTGAGACATTCAAGATAAAGTGATACGTTATTTGTGTTTCTGCAGAGACTGCTCTGTTCCTTCTCTTAATTGACAGCCTTTGTTGGCTGCCACTAGTGCAACAGTGCAAGGTATAAAACATTCATTAGCCTGGGCAGGAGAGGGCAAGGAGGAGAAGGAAATCACCAGCCACCATCCAAGCAGGAAGATCATCAAAGCAGAATGTCACTGTTGCTCCCAAGCAATCTGAATTTGCAATGGGGAATCCAAGAGCTGAAGATCAGGTCAACATGGATACAAGACTCCTGTTCAAATATTTAGGTCATGTCCAAAATATATTTGGAGTTTTGTCTCCTATTGGCTGTCCAGAGCCTGGAAACATACCTGGAAGACAGCAAGAACTAAATCTTAGAGTCTATTTTTTTGCCAGCTTTCCAGGAAACACTTACTTCCGATTTCACAGTTCCAAGCTCAAAATGTTGTCAGCCTACAGCTTATTATAAAGCAAAGATTAGAGGTTCTCAATGCTACTATCAAAATCCTTTGGGGAATGAATGAGGTCTTCTAGTAGATACAAATACTTCAATAGCTGAATAATCTTCCTAAAGAGTCTAAGAGCATCCCAATCTCCTATTTTGCCAACTGTAATGGGAAAAGAGGAGCCCAGAACTGAACACAGCACTCAAGGTGTGGCCTCATCAGTGCCGAGTACAGGGGGACAATCAACTCCCTGATCCTGCTGGCCACACTGTTTTTGATATAGGCCAAGATGCCATTGGCTTTCTTGGCCACCTGGGCACAGTGCTGGCTCATATTCAGCCAGTTGTTGATCAACACCCCCAGGTCCTTCTCCTCCAGGCAGCTCTCCAGCCATTCATCCCCAAGCCTGTAACGCTGCATGGGGTTGTTGTGCCCCAAGTGCAGGACTCAGCATTTGCTCTTGTTAAACCTCATCCTGTTGGTCTCATCCCATTGATCCAGCCTGTCCAGATCTCTTTGCAGGGCCTCCCTTCCTTCAAGAAGCTTGGTGTCATCTGCAAACTTGCAAAGGGTGCACTTGATCCCTCAGTCCAGATCATTAATAAAGATATTGAACAGTTTGAAGATAGATATTGAACAGCTATTGAAGTTGAAGGCAATTTCTGGAGGTGCCTGTTCCCAGTCCCTGCTCAGGGCAAAGCCAGTTTCAAGCAGGTTGCTCAGAGCATTTTTCTAGCTGAATTTTTAATATCTCCAAAGACTGAAAATCATGCCTGTTTCAATGTTCAGTCACCATCATGGTGAAAAAAAATCCCCAATAAGGAACAAAAATTTTCCTCATTAAAACTTGTGTTCAGGGGAAGCAACTTGGAAGCCTCAGTTAAGCTTCGCTGTTGCTGGAGATCACCTCAGCTGTGAGGAGAATCGGCACAGCCCCTGTTGGGTTTGCGCTCTGATGCAGAGTGAGAGGAGGGTCTTGCAAGACTAGGCCAGCATCCCTCTCACTTCTCCCCCAGGGCTTCTTGGCCCTTTCTGCTGATCATAGCAAGCTGTTGTGTGGTCTGTGCAGGGAGGCTGCAGTCTGCCAACACTTTGCTCTTTCCAGCTGGTTTAATTATTCTCTCATAACAACTCTTCCCTTTCTTTCTATGAAGAACAGATGATCAACATGGATTGCATGGTGTTTCAAAAGCTGCTGTGTATATCGAGGGAGCGCTTTCCAGCCACCTTCCCCCCTCCCGAGATTGGCAGGGGTTGATCTCGCTTGACTGACTCTGGAGTTCTAACTTCAGCAATGACAGTTGCCAGTACTGATATTAAACTAAATCCTTTCTGTGTTGAGGCACAAATAACAATAGACAATATTTTGGTGAAGCTGAATTACAGGCAGCAGTTGCAACAGCTGCCTTCAGTTTTGGCTCTAATATCCTGCTTCCCAGTGAAGTACAACACATCATTTGATGAATTCCACCCTATGTTCTTCAGTTACAGTTTATTAAAAGATGGATTAAAACATTGGCACAACAGTGGCTACAGGAATATTTTTCCAGCAGCATCATTCCAGATGATTGTGGAGACAGAATTGTGTCTAAATTGGGACATCATTCATACACAGTTTGAATTGGTGTTTAGAACGTCAATGCTCACTGTCAAAGGAGTATTTTGTTGCCAAAAAAATGAATCTATGTCCTCTGTAGTCTTGATATTTACATATGTCATCACAGAGGTTATAAGGTCTAAGAAGCACGTTTTGAGCTTTGAAACCAAAGTGTAGAGACAAACAAGACTTGGAAAAGCATTGACTGCAAACAGTTGCTATACATTGCATGTGAGCAGTGAGAACCGCACCGACTTCAACAAGTTACTCTTCCCACTGTGCTGTCTGGGTGCAGAATTTAATGCAAGTTGTGTAGGAGTTGAGTGTTCCTTCTAGGAGACACACTTTACCTGTCCTACATGTGTGAATCCTGTATTCCATTTTATCACCCCCAGATCACCCCAGCGAGTCTCTATGACTATGATCCAGGCTTTAACATTATGGAAAAATCATCACGAGTAATTGAGTTACTTCCATGCAATGCCGTGACAAGTTATAATTTAGGAGGAGACAGGGAAATGTGGGAGCTGAAGTCAGCACAAGCCAAGAGGCAGTAACAAACCCCTGTTTGAGCTGAAATTCTCCTTATTCACCCCCTCATTTTGCCTGCTGAGCATGCAAAATTGTTCAGGAGATGTTAGCCAAATCATTTGGTGTGAATGAAGACATAGGGCAGAGACCAAGCTTTCACAGTTGTGGATTTGATCTCTGCTGCATTGGGGAAGTTCGAGTTCAGCTGTCTCCTTGCATAACCAAGCCAATAATTTGGCCCCTCTTGAAGAGATCAGGGCATTCACCAGTCCCATTCAGCTCAACATTTCCCTGCAGCTGAGATGCTCCACCTTTTGGAGCACTCCAACAGAGGGATGGGAGATGCATTGAGATGCGCTCCTGCACACAGCATTAATTACCACGAATACCAACTCTTCCCTGTTGTATGGGAGCCACACATCCCTTGTGCTGTGAACCATTCAGTCAGGGTCAGAGAGTGAAGGGTTAAACACTAAAAGAAGAATATGTCAGATTTTTAATTAAGTAGTCAATGTGAAAAGGAAGTGGAGCTGCTACATTTGTTTAAAATATTCCCCATGCAGCTTATCCACCGACACTGCCAGAGGACTGCATGAAGTCACTGCAAAGTGTTGACCATTGTGCTGTGGCCAGACCTCCTGGAGAACATTTTCTGTTTCTTTTTCCCTTGGTACAACTCCCAACTCCACCCTGAGAAAAAATGCCTAAAAAGAACATTTCCTGGAATTACACTGAGCCCTGTCAAAGCTGTCTGGTGCTGCCTGCTGGCAGGCAGTAGGCATGTGCTGGGGTTGGCCACAGGAGCCGTGGGCACTGGTGAGGTGGTGGCACTGAGAGGGTTTGCAAGGCATGGTCCATGCTGCAAGGACAGCCAGGGGAAGGGCACTCCTGGCAGACTTGTTTCAAATGTTCATTTCAGGACCCATGACTCACCACTTTATCCTCAAAACCTCCTAGAGGAGCTTTCACCAACCCATTCTCTCCACAAGGTGTTAAGGCACCACCTTGGCACCTCTTGCCCTCCCCATGCCTTATTTTCCATTTTCATCACTAACATGTGCTAACATCCCCTCCTTTGGGGAGATGGCCTTAATTTTCCAAAGTCTGTCCTTACACCAGAGCACGTTAGTAGCCACTGGCAGATGTGTAGAGGAGTGGGAGGGAGAGGGAATCTATTTTACATTTCATCTGCCTTTGTTCTTCTGTATTTATTATAAAGGCTTGCACGCTGGGTTCAGTCCCATTGGGATACTCCTTCAAGTGAGATTTAAAATCTTTTATTTAAGTGTATTTGGTTCCACATAGGCTCCCAAACCACCATAACTGCCAAGCTCCCATATTTCTGTGAAAATTAGCTTGCACACAAGGGATCTATATTCTGAAGCTGTGAGTGTTGTGTCCCAAAGCCGGGCTGACAAAAGTATGCTGTCTTCACAAGTGAGTAAATATTTTCTTCAAATGGGTACCATGAGAGTCCTTTCTGTATTCCCTCCCCAAACAAGACAGATGTGCATACAGCTGCTTCAGTAGCTCAGTACCAGCCTTCACAAAAAGTAGATTTCTGAGAGCTGCTGTTGAATGCTGAGGGCAAGCCAGCTTGAAATAACCAAAAGACAAATGAAGGTAACAGCACTGACTACTTCCACGAGACTGACTCCATCCTAAAGAAGCCAACCTCACATTGTATCTATCTTAGCTCTGCTAACCCTGCTTCTGCTAACAGGAGTCCACTGGCAGGCTCAGATTGCTGAAATCAAAGACTGCTGGATCCCAAGCCCCTTCCATGGGAGCAGTGTGAGGACACAGACATCCCTTCAATAACTCCTCTTTCCTACAGACGCACCCATCCCAGACCTCCAGACGTGTCAAGCAGAGCTCCTAATATGGGCTTCCTGTGGTGGAAACAAGAGCTTTTCATTACTGTATGAGGAGAGAAGTAATTTTCTTCGCTTCCAGCTTCAGCCAAATCAGGCCACACATGCAGAAGTTTGGGGGTTACATTGTATAATTCTACAGGCTTTTGCCAGACCGTAACAGATGTCCCCCACATCTATGGCAGGTTGAGTTCAAGTCAAGCCCCAAAATAGCATAGATCTCTAGCAGTCAGAAGAAAGAAGTTAATTCTTCCAGCCCATTTAACATATGCTCTATTTTGCTGTGTAGCATCTTGCAGTAGAGGGGGGGAAAAAGTCTTTTATGCTGACGTAGGCATTCATTATAAATATTTCAAGTCTGTCAGTCAACCCCCCTTTCACCTCATCACTTAAAGGAGCCTCCATCCACAGAGAGAACCTCACTCAGAGCTTGATGTAAGTGTAAGACCTTCAGGGAGAAACTCCTGCAAGTGCCACCCCTTAATGCAACACCTCGGAAACCAAAATGTTTGCTGTTTAAAGGTACAGCTGCTGAGAAGTACTGCAGGTTTCCAAAGATGGGGAAGGTCAAGAAAAGAGTAGTTCCACCCCACAATACAGAAAGTAGCATTTTGTCCTGAGAGCAGGCTACACTTTGTATTGCACTGTCTGCATATCCTTCACATTGTATTTGCATGGAGACAAGAGTGCTGTTTCCCAGAGGATCATGTTCTTCCACAATGTTCTCTTTTGCCCCTACATAGAACAGTGATATTTATCTAGTTTGAAGGTCTTAGAGAGATTTATCTCCATTTTATTTCTTCCTAATTTATTCATACAGGAGAATAGACTTCTGCAGAAACTTGCTTTCATATCAAAAAAACACATTGAGGCATCCCAGCCTTTCAAAAGCTGGGGCATTCCAGCCCTCCAGAAGCCAGCTCTCCCCTTGTACCTGTAGCTTACAGCTCTGACTGCACTGTGAAGTGATACAGCTGGGAAATGAAACTGTGACACTCACATCAAGGAAAGGTGAAGTCCCCAGCAACACAGGCATCCAAAATCAATAGCAGCAGAACCATTTTATGTGCAGAAGACTTCCTCCAGGCAGACAACAAATGAACTACGGACATTTTCATTTCCCAGATCTATTCATCCCCAGTCTTAAGCCTCATGTTCACAAACCACTGCACAGCAGCAGCAGAAATACAGGAAAAGATGCACCTCTTTACATGGATATAAATCTCAGACCACCACAGCTTGTGCTCACCACACACCAGAGGAAAACAGAATCATTAATGTTGGAAAAGGGCTCTGAAATCACCCAGTCCAACATGCATAGGCAACTGCCACAGCTCAGCTATGGCTTAGCAAACTACCTTTTTTCTCCATTGACCATTCACAGGCACCCAGTTTTCAAATGCACTCCCAATTAGATGGACTGTGCAAAGACAGGATAAGTAGCCTTAATCAAGCAGAAGCTGTCACCAGTGCCCTGGATCCAACTCAACAGTTGCTACAGAGAAAATCTTAGCAATGAAATGTTATCTGGGGAATGAATAATTAAAATATAGTTCATGTTATAAAGAAAATCCTTCCTCTTTTAATAGCTCTTATCTCACCTCCAAAGAGCTTTGTGCTTTATACCTTGTGTATCACTAAGTCAAGAAAGTCCTTTCTCTTGCATTCTATGGTTCCTGTTTTAACCACTCTTAACATTGGCCTCCATGATAACACCTGGCATGACAGACAGATGTTCCCTTACATCTACAGTGATGTCAAGCTCTTTGAGGCAAGGCCAGGATCACTATGTGAGGTCAGAAGAGGCGCATACCACACAGCACTGTGACCAACCTATCATCCTTCTCCACCAGCCCCTCTCTCCCTCCGTTCTCCTGACCCCACCATAGTTCTTCCACTTCCTAGAAGTAAGGCAAACTCAGTTCCCAGTCAGGGTCCCCAGAACCATTTTGCTGACGTTACCAAATGTGGATCTCTTCATCAGCATTTCTGGCCACCCTCTAACTCTTCCACTGTCAAACTCTTCTTTCCAAGTGGAAGCAACACTCATGGGCTCCTAGATGCAGATTGCCTTCAACTCAAGCTCCATGCAGGCAGCCTGTGTGCTGCCAAGGACTGGGACCAGCACAAATGTTTGCTATCCACATCCCAAATGCACCATGCAGGGCTCAAAAACTCCTCACTCCTCTGAGCCACCTGTTACAGTAACAGTAACCACTATTCTGGGAGAAGAGGAGCTATTCCTCATCTGGGAGTGTTGCACCTGCTCCAGAAAGGGTCATTCTCACCAAATAGGAAGTGGTACACAAAACTGGAAAAAGGCAAAGTGGTTTCTCTGGCAACAGGAGAGGTGTGTAAGCAAGCAGGAGTCCTCCACTGTGCCTGCCCGAGCACACAAGGCTGCACTAATTGCAGTCACAGCAATGAGGGAGCCAGGCTGTAATGAGTATCCTCCAGTGAGAAAAGGTAAATTCATGCCACAGTCTTCCAATTGAATAGCTGTAAATACAATCAGGGCTGGATTTCAGCCAAGGCCATGTTCAGCTGACAACAATTTGTGATTAGAAATGAGGCATGGTTTTGTTTCAAATGGTGGAACTGCATCCCCAGAGCTGCAGGGGATTTTCCACTGGTGGCATTATTTAAACTGAGATTGGAAGTCATACAAGACGATAGAAATTATGTTGGATTAGTTGATTACTTTTTGGCTATATAACAACCACTACCTCAGATAATAATGGCTCATGCAACGGGCTCTCTTGTGATAAGAGCAGAATCTTATTTTTTTAAAAGCACCATTCCAGTTCTCATAACTAAATACCAGAACAGCCTAGATAGCAAGTTGTGTAAGTCATTCATCAACCCTTGGGCTCACCAAGACATCACAGCTATGGCACACATCTGCTAATGCTGCCATCGTGGCTTTGGGCTCACCTGCACTTTTGACACCAACCTGGTGGAACTCTGCGAGCCGCAGCAGAGAAAGCAGAGAACTTTCCACATCCACAGCAACAGACACTGCCTGATCTCATAGTCTCTTCTCTGGGGACCTTGTGCTTCTTGCAGGAGGAGAAAGGAGCCCTGACCACTCTGGGTAAGGGGTAGGGTAACACTACTAAGAGATCATGGGGACGGACCAGACACTGTGTGCCAAAGACCAGGACTGGGCTTTGTATCAAGGGGAGAAGAGGGATAGAGGAACAGGGTGATCCAAGAGACCACACTACGTCCCAAACACTTGTGTTTGTCTCCACTGAGTTGTAAATTTTGTCTTGTAATCATAAGCAACTCTAATATAAAAAAAAAGGCAAACAAATAATCACTCATTTGATCCTGTAAATCCTACAGCACCCTCTGGAAACATGCACACAAGCAGTTATACCCCAGTCACCACCATCTTCTGCTCTAACCACTGATAACCCACAGCCTTACAAAGCTCCCACAGACATCAGCATCCATTGCTTCACTCAGAGGGTGTTAGAGTGCTGGAACGGCTCCCTAGGGTAGTAAGTAATCATGGTGTCAAGCCTGATAGTATTCCAGAGGGATTTGGACAATGCCTTCAGACACATGGTGAGAATTTTGGGGTTGCGCTATGCAGAGACAGGAGTTGGACTTGATGGTCATTGTGGGTCCCTTCCAACTCAGGGCATTCTATGATTGTATGAATCCTTCACACCAGGACCACATCCCAACCAGAAGCCACCAGCTCCTGGGGTGTTCAGCCCCTCCTGCACTGCTGCTGACATTTCAGGCTGGAATCTGGCTGTTCCAGGGAAGAAGTTGAGGGTGTTCTGGAGCTAGAGCACACCCTCTCTCTTTCCTCAAGGGTCAGCAAAAACCAAAGCCAGTGATGCTGGAGGAGGCAGAGGCCTCAGCTTGACCCTGGTCCCAGCTGAAGATAGGATGTAGCAAGCATATATCTATCTGGAAGAGATCGGTCAATTGCCTCCCACTTAATATTTAAAAGGTATTTCTCTTTTCAGTCTTGGGTCTCTGGTGTGCTCATGGCTCACTGCACAACAGACCACATTCACATTTTTCAGATGTGCATAACTGTTCAAAATAACCCATCAGGTTTTTCTTCAAACAGGGATGAGATCAAGCCTCTGAGTAGCCCAATGCTACTCCATGTCAATTTGTGACAATCCTTGGGGGAGAAGAGAGGGCCAAGGAGAAGAGGGAAAGGTATTTCATAATGGAAAAAGTGACAAAATGGTCCATCCCTCTCTTCACTGCTCAGCACACTGCTGCATGATGTCCTCACCAGCTGAAGGAACAGGCCCTTAAAAAACTCAAGGAAATTCCCATCATTGCTGAGCAAGGATGACTGGTCACAAGAGGCAGAGTGTTACCAAACTACACGGCAGGAGAAATGAGACCTGACTGATTCCTGCTACAGAGTGGCCTGTTGGGGGGCTCTTGCACGCTATTGCTTGGTTAGCTGATCAAGCAGGAATGCAGTTTGCAGCAGAAGAGTTATGCTTGCAGTCCTTGGAGGGGTGGGGGGAATGAAAAAGAGGAGGAAAGAATATGATGTTGCTTGAAGAGGCACTGCGGAAGGGAGTTAAAGTCACAGTTCTACCTACGCACCACTGCTGTCCATGTCAGTGCTTTGGAAACATGAGGAGGGGGATTAGACAGACACAAAGCTGCAATGGAAGTGGGAGAAAGCTGCAGTGTTCTTGAGAAGGTGCTACCCAGGCACCCCGCTGTGGGTCTGGGTGGCACTGGAGCTCTTGGCTTTGCACACACCCCCGGGGACAGAGCAAGGTGACAGCCATTCAGGCAGACCCACCTACAAAGTTAGTGAACTGGCATTTTCAGGACTCACATTTTGCTTGATTCTTTGGATAACTGAGGAGGGGAATAGCTGTTGACCTTCCTGCAACAAAGGGGTTCCTGAATGTGGAAGGGGGTTCAAGAATTCGGTTTTCTGATTGGACTGGGAAAGATTTTTAAGGGGAGCTCATCTTTCACAGTTTCCACACCACTAGCTGTCCAACAAATCTCATTGCCCGATGGATCAGGAGTTAAGATATCAGACAAAAGCCTGGATGCACTTCTGCATTGGAAGCATGGCTCCAAGGTGATGTGAGAAAAGGGAGAAAAGGCAGAGCAATGCTAAAAGGATTCATGCAAGCAACTGGAAGAGTGAGGAAGGTGCTGGGTGTTTCCTCATGCAGCACAGCCTGTCTCAGAGCCCCTTCACGACGCACCACCCTTCACTCACTATTGCAAGTCCCACCTGGTCTGCATGTGGCTGGTGGCCTGGAACCACATACAGGGCACAGTGCTTTCAATGGCACCAGCAGCTGCCTGTCAGCATAATGGAACAAGCAAGACAGCAGAATCAACCACAGCTAAGTCCATGTGTGCAACAGAAAATGCTCAGGGCATCTCAGAAGCTGGCCTCAGAGAAATAACCCCACAGACCCACAGAGCTGCACAGCCACTAAGTGCTTGTTTGTTTGATTGGGGCATACTGGCCTATTTGCCAAGAGAAAGCTAGGAGGGTGTTTTCTTTATATTGGCTGGGAAGAAGGAGAATTTGTGGAGTATCCAAAAAGAGAATGGAAATTTTATGTTTTAGTTTTCTTATTTTTTTTTCCCTGTTAGAAATTATTTTTCATTGCTTTTGGTGAGATAAATCCCCCCTCACCTCCCACCCACAGATGGACAGAGTGGCAGCAGATGGATAGACAGGGAAAAAATAACTCATCTCACGACAAGAGACAGGGCAGGTCATTCCAGGACTTCTCAGGAGAACAGAAGTGCCCATCAGTCCTGCAGACCAGAAAGAAACATCTTCCTTTCCCCGTTTCTGAGTTCCTCCTCAGCAAATCCTCCCCCAGAACGTGACAGAGAGAGGTCAGTCATTTCCTCATCAGCATTCAGAAACAATGCCACAGCACATGGGGAATGGAAGCAGTGAGCAGGGAGAAGGCAAGGTGCTGACTCAGCATCATGTGTGCTCTCCACAGCCCCAGCTCTATCCTCACCACAGAGTGCTCAAGCTGTTGGCACAAGGCACAGATGCCCCAGAGGGGCACAGGAACATGGGCAACACACATAGCTCTGAGTTTGCACCCCAGCCTTGCCAGCTGACCATTTGTAGCTTAGAAAGGGGAAAGGAGAGGAAGGATGCACAGATCCTGGACTGTAAGAATCCACGCCACGTCTGAGGCCAACAGCTTGACACCCAGGTTTCCTCTTCCCTACTCAGCCCTGACCAAAAGTCAGCTCTTCTTCCTTACTTCTGCACTGGGTGGGAGACTGGAGCTCCCAGGGGAGCTGACACAGGGGAAGGGAAGGATCACTCATGCCAAGAATATTTGCAGACTGACACAGGGACACACACAGACACGCAGATGCTGGATGTGTGCAGCATTAGCCTGAGTGCTTTTGGCCAAGGGATTCCTCGTGGTAGGTCTTGCTGATGATGCTAGCATTTGCCAGTTGGCAGTGGAAGAACTGTCTGTGACACTTCTATCAGTTCTCATGCTGATACAGATGGCAGCTGTAAAAGCTGGAGAAGGGCTTTGGCTGGTTTCTGTGTGGCAAGTTTACAGGGACAGCTAGGGACAGCCACAACATCACCTCTCCCCTGGCACTTGAAAAGACATGCCAACCTCTTTCACTCTATCAGTAGCAAAAGGGCCAGATGGGACCTTCCAGCTCAGTATGTTTCTATGACCTAGTGACGACCTATGGGAGCTCTGACATTCACCTGCAGCACCTGGTTTCCCTACTATCCTGTTTAAGTGCTAGGGACTATGTGGCTTCAGGATCAGAGAAGGTCAGGTGCATCAAACCCTGTGTAACTGGTTAAGGTTTCTTCCTGTCTTGCTCTTTCCCACACCTGGGACTTTGAGCCCTGACACTGCCTCTGTACCCATTTCTTCTGCCTCACTGAGCTTTACGTGCCAGGCTCTTCATCTCCTTCCCTTTGTGCTCCATCCTGCATCCCTCCTTGCTTGTTCAGCTACCACCACTCTCTTATCTCTCACCCGATCTTCAGCACAATCATTGTCAGACATCCTCAAATTTCCATCCTAGATTAGTTCCAGTCCAGCTCCCATCCTGCAGTCTCTGTCTCCAGGAATGATTCACATTCTCAGGACTGTTTTTCCCACTGCATCCTCCCAGTTACTTTGAAACAGTCAGCTGTGCTCCTCATTTTCAAGTCTTTTCTCCCTTGGCCTCATGACTCAGTTCTCTCCTTTTTTTCCTCAGCTTCTTAATCATTCCTTGTGCTCCCCAGAATTACGCTATGAGCAGTGTCAGCTCCCTTCTGACACTGTCTCTTACCAAGATGCCTACAAAAAGGCATGAATAAGGCCAGTCATGTGCCAAGACCTCTGGCCATTCAATGCTTTCTCATTATTTCATTGCTCTCCTCACTCTGTCTGCCATCATCTGAGGGCTCTTGTATTTAGCCACGATGGGGCTACTTTCTGGCACACAAATAGCCTTTCATTTGGAGCATTCCGTGACAGAGCCTCTTCAGCAGGAGAAAAATTGTATATAAATAGTGCACAATACACCTCACCCTTGTGATCACTGTAGGGACACAATTAATGAACAAGCCCATGGTACATGAAGGTGCATTCAGACTGTGAATATCACAAGCATTTAAAAAACTGTTCTGGATTATCTTAGCACCATAGATGTGACTGGTGGGATTTACTTTCTCAGACTCTTTCCAACACACTGTCCTTGAGCCTCCAAACATCCAACAATCTGTTATGAAGCTCTCGGTTGCTGTTACAAAGAAACATCTGGTTCATCCATGTTTTCAACAGTATTTTTTTATGGCATGGAGCAATGAAAGTTGATTAAAAGAATCAGATGCAGAAAAAAAATATAGAAATGCATCAACTGTTCCTCTCCCCAGTGATGGGGGATTTTCCCTGCCCTGTGGCCATCTACAGAGGAGGCAGAATAGATACTCTTGCCTAAAAGTGCTGAAAAACCATGCACAGGACTTATCAGAGTAAGGATTAGAGCAAGGCCAAATTATTGCACATTTAAAAATATTTTACATTTTATTGTAGGGAGAGGGGACAGCCTCCCATTGCTTGATGAACCATCAAATACATCCTGCCAGCAGCTGGAGAGCTAAGAACAGCCCCACACCTAACCCACGGGACCTCATTCCTTTTCCCAGAAATGGAGGAGAGGTCCCTGCTCATACCAGTTTCCCCATGTAGCAGTTGGGCTTGGTTTGTTTTTATGTTCTACTTATGGGCACTTGGGTCACAACAAGCTCAGGCAACGCTCAAGGCTTGGGGAAGAGCAGCTGGAAAGCTGCCGAGCAGAAGAGATTCTCTGGGTGCTGTGGCCCAGGTGGCCAAGGAGACCACCAGCATCCTGGCTTGGATCAGCAATGGTGTGGCCAGGAGTAGGGATGAGATCATCCCCCTGGGCTCAGCACTGTTGAGGCTGCGCCCCAAATCCTGAGAAGGGAACGGAGCTGGGGAAGTGCCTTGAGCCCAGGGGTCTGGGAGCAGCTGAGGAGCCTGAGGCTGTTTAGTCTGAAGAAGATGCTGATGGGAGACCTTATCCCTCTCCGTAATTCCTGGAAAGGAGGTTGTGGTGAGGTGGGTGTTGGTCTCTTCTCTCTCTGTGATGGGACAAGAGGAAATGGCCTCCAGATGTTTCAGGGGATGTTTAGATGGGATATTGGGGAAGATTTCTTCCCTGACAGAGTGGTGAAGCCCTGGCAGAGGCTGCCCAGGGCAGTGCTGGAGTCCTTTATGTTCTACTAAGACCTGGGAGTCCATCTGCAAAAAAAGTTGGTAACAATCAGCGTGTATAAACTCCACTAAGAGTTCAGTAAAGGTTTGTTCTGCCTCTTTGTTAGCCACTTTCCAATGTTGTTTTTAGTGTATTTGCTCCTATTTTTAAAATCATATCCTGCAGGACAAAGTTTAAGAGAGGGGAACCCCAGTTAGTAAGGTTTAAGTGGTGTCTCAGGAGCACAATTCTTACCACTTGCTGGAGACACAGACAAGAAGAAGAAGTGGGTTTTGGAGAAACAAGTCTTTTGCGATCTGAGGACAGAAGGGAACCTATGAACCCCCTCTGAGGGATCTGAAACAGACAACTTAGGAAACGAGCAAGTGATGTGGGCAGGGTTCTGTCAGAGATCCTCTCACCATGACAAAAACGTGGCAGGTTTCTACAGAATGATAATTGCTGTGCTTTTTCAGCCCTCAATGACCTCTCAGGGGCCCCTCAAGTGCTGCCTCCAGGTGTTGCACCACATTATAAGCACACACATCCCAGTTCACACACTCTCCTCTGCAAAATTTCCACTACTCTGACATATAAACACCTTGACAGCAAGTCTACAATGTACAGGGAACTGCATATCTCAGCATTGCAGATGATAGAAAATACAGTGCCCAGATGTGCAAGTATCGTAATTCCTGCGGCAAGAGATTTGACTCTTAAATAGGGCAGATCTTATTACCCTGAGGGGCAAGCAGAGGCAGAGACAGTAATGAGGATTGCAGTACTGCTGTCAAAATACAGCCTCAGTCAAAAATGAAGAACTGTTCTCCCTCAGAACAAGTCAAGAGCTCTCCTCCCCTTCTTAAACACCATTTGTGGATGGCACTCTGTGCCCACAGTTCCTCCCAGACAAGGTGGTGGCCCCAGGGAGAGGCCACAGCACTTCTGTAGACCAGTGAGTCCAACACAATCATTACCTCTGCATCGCCACCACCAAAGAGCTCCCACGCAACCTGAACGGGTCCTTAAGGGGAGAGTGGGATCCTCTCTGAGCCCTACTGCGCACCCACGTCTGATGGAGAGCAGGAACAAGTGATCCCACCTCCCAGTAGGGTCTTGGCATTGCTGTTTTCTTCTGTGTTGTGCTCTGTGCAAAGACTAGAGCTCTTGAGATTTCAGGTGGGGATTAGCAAAGTGCTGTTTAGTATGACCATTCTTCAGCACCATTTCCCTGACAAATACTGAGGCACTGCCTCAGCATACAGGGTTTTATTTGTATCAGATGATTGACTCTGGGTCCACTGCACAGTTGGGATTTTTGATGTTATTGTTCTGCCTCAACAGCATGAGATTGAATTTCTACACCTCTGTTTCTCTAAATGTTCCGCTCAGATGCAGAAAGGCCCTTTCCCTTACACATTATGCACCCTTGCAGCCTGCAGTGGATGTGATGATCAGAACAGGGTACAAGTAAGCACAGCCCTGCTTTGCCATGTCTGTGCTTTAGGAAATGGAAATTATTTATCCTTGGCCATAATGCCTATTTCACACTAACACCAGACACTCAGATAGAAGCTATTAATAAAATATTCTGTTAGTACTACAGGGAATTTCTTTGAAGGGCCAGCTGTGAGAACATTTGCAAATGTTATACATCATATGCCTATTAGAAATAAATGCATTTGCTGAATTTTTAAAGAGCTGGCTTAACAATATGAGTATTACATGGAGAGATGCCAGTGTGGCACTATTTCTTATTTAAGATTTTGAGAGCATCAGATCAAAAACTGTTCATCCAAGCATATAAAGGATGGACAGTTTTTCACTATTCAAAATCCTATTCACATCAACCATTCCGAGAGCCTAAGGCCAGGACACCATGAGATCGCCTGGCAGCATCTGACTCTTACATCTTCCTCTGCTCTCACCGTGAGCCCAAACCCTTATGTTTGCTGGGTAAACATGCTTCAAGAGAAAAAGAATCGACCACTTCCTTCACTGGTTGTTCCAGTGGTGAACTGCTCAACCATGATAAATGTCCAGCTTAGTTCTGGCTTGTGTCTGTCTGCTGTCAACCACAGCTCCTTGGTTTGTCCTTCCTGCAAGGTACCCAGAGATTTCTCTTGAAGGAGATGCCGTAGGGATTATAAAGTCACCTCACCATCTCCCTTCTGTGAAGAAGACTGATAGAGCTCTCTAAGCCTTAGTCTGCCAGCATTCAAGAAACATTTGGACAACGCCCTCAGTCACAGGGTGTGAATGTTGGGAGTGTCCTATGCAGGGATAGCAGTTGGACTCAACCAGTTTGTCCCTTCCAACTCAGGTAATTCTATGATTCTATGATTTTATGATTCTTCAGTCCTCAAGGCACTTCTGTATCTCCTTTCTCCAGGGATCAATGGCCCAAGCTGGCTCTGAAGGGCAGCGAAAAAGGAGCTGGGGTTTCTACTTCACAACCTAGTCCAGCTCTTCCACTGCAGGACAATCTGTGTCAACATCCCCATGTCCTGGAGTATGAACACAGTGTCTCCAGGAGATGATAACTCATTTAGCACGAGTGACCTCTGCTTCTCTCTAAAACTGGAACAAGTTGTTCAAATGCATGCTGTGTAAACAGGTCTGGTTTGCCAAGGAACACAGGCTACTGTTATTACCTTAACTACCTCTTGTCCAGTACCCACATTCCTTTCTCAAACTAAAAAAGATGCTTTGAATGCCACAGACCAAATGGTTTAAGGCATCGCGGTTACAAATTTAAAAACATGTCCAGAAAAGATTGCCATGCCATTAATTTCTTCCCTCTATCTCTCTTTGCTACCGCCATTCCTCAACTCTCTTTCTCTCACAGCTCAGGTCTTCCCTGCAAGGAGAGACCAAGAAAGAAGCAAAGGAGGGCTGGATGAGAAATTCTTGGGGTACATATCGTACACCTGTGTGGTAGATCACCTGTGATCCAGGGCAATCCCTTTTGCTAACTATAGGATCTAGAATTTCAAAGGCAATCAGTGCCCCACAGCCTTTAACTTCAATAGAAATGGGGTCTCTGTAGCAAAGCAGGTGATGGCTTGTTTTGTGTGGTCAATGGAGATCTTAGAATCAGCTCCTGTGGAGGGATGGCTGACCATCCCTCCATATATGATGGATGTCCTCCTCTCCATGCATGCACGACAGATGTCTGTGACAGATGCAGATGGCGTACACACAGTAGCACAGAAATACCTGGGACACCACGCACTAGGAGCCCGTGGGCTGGTGCAACCACAGCCAAGCACCCACACTGCCACAGCTCTCCTGCCATGCTTCTCTGTGCACACAGACATGCTCTGTTGGAGGTGCAAGAGAGTGTCCTTTCAGCCCTTCTGCTTCAAAGTGGAGGGATGTTTTGCTGTGAGACTGCCCTGGGGATTTTTAAACAGGCTTCCTATTCATTCAGAGGTCAGTTAACACAGGTACTTTTGGTGGTATTTTCAGAAGCCCTCAGCTACCAGAGGGCTTTGAAATGCTGCCTGCAATCACAGAGCTCGACTCCGTGAATACCTGGACCCACGCAGCAGCAACAAACACCAACTAGTCCCAGGTTTTCACAAACACACCATTTGCTTTACTCTGCATATACCACCACCCCAAAAGAAAGAAGAGATGGTGTAATTAGCAGCACCTAATTTGCTGGTTGCTGTATTATCCATATTCAGAAGCTGCAGGCTGTTTTCTGTGGTGAGGAAAGAGCAACACTACAGGACAGCGGTGGTGGCTTGGGGAGACAAGGAGACACTGTGATGTTAAAAATATTTCTTCTTACAGCCCAACCCCATTCCTCTGTCCTTTGAAATATCCTTGCTCTGAGTGCCGAAGAGATAAAATCAGAAAAAAACAACTGTTTCTTGAATCTCCCAGAGAAAAAGGCCAAACCTCCCATGCCCTCTGTACAGTTTACATAGTGGAGGGGAAAAAGAAGCCCAAAACATCACTTGAATTGGCAGGTCTGCTCCTGAGAACCCAGAAGGATGTTTGACCTTCTCCAGACAAGCATGGCAGTCACCCTGGGCTTCCAGAGAAAATCTCCACAGTTCTGAGAAGTTCAGGAGAGAGTCAGAGAAGGCATCAGGCTCTCTCAGCGAGGAAACAGGAGAACAGACTGCAAAATAGTAACCTGCAGAAAAGTCTGGATGGGGAGAAAAGAAACAAAACACTTTTTCCCCACTGAGATTAACCCCAACTATTGGTACTTCTGGATAACAACACTCTCGGTTGGGCTTTGTCAGAAAAAGAAGGAGGAGCAGCTGAAACATTAACATTTCCCTCTCTAACAAACCGATTAGGTCAGTCTCCAGCTCAGGCAAGAGCTCTGTTTCCTCTTGCTGAGCTCTTAGGAAATACTCTCTATGCAGATTTGGTACCAGCCATCAGGAAGCTGAATGAAAGGAACATTTAAAGCAAGCTCAGACATGGGACAAATGATGCTAATGATATATCCATCACCCGACCCTGCATGGACATGGTTGTCCCCAGCTAAAATAAACAAATGGTCCAGGCAAGTTGACAGAGTTGTTTAGATTCCGCTTGGGATAAATCGCAGTGCCCTTTGATCCTGTGATGGTTTTGGCGCCTGTGTTGCTGTCTAGCAGCAGGGTATATTTTTCTATCCCAAGGAGCAAGTGGATGCAGCTGCCTATAGCTGATTTATAGTAGGAAGTGATTCACAGGAAATCAATCCTTCCCACAGAGTAAAAATTGCTGTCTTTTCACCTCCACCATCAGTGCAATGATTAGAGCTCTGGGGACTTTGGTTGGGAGGATCAGCAAAGTGTTTAGCGCTTAGCATAAATCACTCTCTGCCACGACTCACAAAGGATGCTCACAGTGGGCTGCACCTGTCTGTACATCTTGATGCAGGAGCACTGTGACAGCATTTGCATTCAATCCCACTCCATGGATTTGAAATTGACGTTTATGTGCTCTCTGCAGCAATGCAGGGTGGGTTGTGGATTTGGATCTCCTCTATTAATTTTTGTCTTTGCTTGGGATTTGTGTCTCCCGCACAATTTATAGCTCAGAATGGGTGTGACTTCTGCAAGGGGATTGTCCCTGGCCATATATTCTCATGGGCTGCCATACGTACACCTTGACAACAGGCTACAGTGTGCAGGGAGCTGCATATATTGGCACTGAAGATGAAAGAAAATGCAGTGCCCAGATATGCAAGTGTCAGCCAAGACTGTCTTTTGCCACATATCTGAAGCATGTAGCAATACGAGGGCTGCATTTAAGAATATGAGAACCTACCAAAGGATGTTTATCACTAATAATGGTTCTGGATTAACAGATGTGATTTGAGAGCTGGTTTCCACTTGAAGTTTCTGATAACTGCTCACATCAGTCTCAGAAGCCAACAAAACACTTGTTTATTACTGCAAAAACTTGAGACCCCACAGGACATTCAGCAAATATCTTTGTACTTCTAAGAGAAGATTTGGCTCCTATTGCATCCACTGTGAGTGCAAATCCGAGCCAACCAGAGAGGATTTTCCATCAGCATAATCAGAAACACGGTGAAAGGGAAAAAAGGGATTAAGACTTGGCTTCTGGCAAGCATACGTCCCTTCAATTAATTGTGCAGAAATATCTGTGCTCAAGCTAGTGATAAAAGTAAAATAAAAGAAGTGTGAAAATTAAGCTCTGGACCACATGCCTGGCTAGTTAAATATAGAGGTGTGTGTACACAAACACGTGAGTCCATGCTGTATGTTTATTAATGTTTATTAATGTTTATGAATATAAATAGAGGTCTTTGTTGTATCTAGTGGGCATCAGGGTTTCCACTCCAAATATTAGAAAAGCCAGCTATAGCCCCCCAGCTGTTCTTTGCCTCCCTAAAATCAGGCTCCCAGGGTGAATTTTCAGGCAATGACATCTCCATGGGCAGCATTTCTCTCTATTAACCCATGACCTTGCACACCTCACACCTGCACAGCATCACCCAGGAAGAGCAGATCTACTTTTTTCAAACCTTTCTGTTTTCCCTTCTGTTTTGTCCCCCCAGGCAAAGGCTACTCCAGGGCGGGTGGCTAAAACCTGTGGAGAAGCTCCATTTATGTACAGAATTCCTGAAAACTGCCTTCTAGGTTGATGGCTGAAGCCCTAGGCTACTTTGGGCCCATATAAGACATCAAAGGAGGGACTTGGTGGAGCTAGGAGAAGGCAATGCTCTTTTACCATCAAGAGAAAAGTAGTGCAGAGAACAAGTGCATCACAGCTACAAATGCACCTTTACAGGAATGAGACCACAGGCAGAAGCACTGTTTATAACCACACTTGGCGTGGCCTTGATGCCACTGAGATGTGGGAACTCAGCCAGCTGGTGAAACCACACCACCCGTTTCATTTTGCAAACCAAGCTCAAGCAAAATCCCAGCCAGCAGGAGCCAGAGCAAGACCACAAGCAGTTACAAAGCAGAAAACATGGTTCAGTGACACCATTTGCACAGGCAAACTGGGACATGCATTGGTCCATTACCATTTGTGCAGATCCCACAAGGCACCCTGTAAATAAGGTGTGGGGGGAATCAAACAGTATAAGCACGAAAAAAACCCCAGAGACAGTTTGTTTGTTCTTTTTGCAGAGAAGACAAGATCTGTCCCTACCTGAGGGGCAGCAGAAGCTGTGGGAAGCAAGGAGGACTACAATGTGCTTCATCTTTCCTCTAAGCACATAGTGGTTTTCTGTAATCAAGACAAGTCTCCTTCTCTTTTATTTTTGCAAACCAGTTTCTTTGTAGTGGATATTTGGTCTTGGGAAATTTTTTTTGTCATCATTGCAATAAGTTACATTTATTGGCAGCAGTAGGAAAGATACAGAACAACTCAGCAAAAGAGGATTATTTCTTGGGCACAATAATGACAGGGATTTGAGAAGTCTTGTCCCTGTGCTTTGTCTTTCATCAACACGAGACCAAAGATCTTTCAGCCTGGGATAATTCCAGAAGAGAAAATTGCAGCAAAAAGCCTTTTTCATGACTTGTAAGAAGGTCTTTCCTCTGGAAATACTGCTTGGCCTTTCTTCCTTGATCCATCCCCCTCCCACTGACAATATTGTTTTTCAAAACATACAGTATGTTTATTTGATCTTCCTTTATTTTAACTGGAGATTTGATTTCTTTCCCAATTGGGTGGGATGCATTTAATTAACAAAGAAAAAGCCCACCAACCTCAATCATCCTCATGACTTTTTAAACAATGTTTTAGTAGGTAGATACAGGCATCCTGTTTTTCCCTCTCCATATCTGATGAGGCCAAAGAAGCAGGAGGATAATCATGTCTTTAGGGTAGAAAAAAAATATGTTTTTTTTTATAGACTGACACATATTTCTCCTCTGAAATATATGGCAATGTTGCCAGCATGAGGCTAGGATGGGGATAGGAAATGAACAATCAGCTGCTCTTCCAGGACTCTTCTAGTCTTGTTCTGATTAACAGAACTGGGTCCCTTTAGCCTCTTTGGCACAGCTCCAAAATTAAAGAGAACAGAACAACTGCAAAACACACCCCTGAGACTCCATCCAGTTCTCACAAACACACATAAGTACATGAATTTATTGAATAATAATTCAAGCACCCTAACTGTATTTTACAGCTCTCTTCCATGACTGTCCTGAAGCAGATCCTGCTTAGCCTTAATATGGAGAGCCCTTTAAAACCTTCTCAAGACACAATATGTGGGATGTTATCTGAGATTAGGTGGACTAAATTTAGATGTCTACGTGTGAGACAGGTATCTAAACTCCTGTTATGACATCTTAAGTATTAAAATGTCCCTGGATGTGCTACAGACTGAAAGATAATAAAATATAAAGTAACAATGCCAAGTGAGACAAGGATGAGGACAGCAAAGCAGCAATTAGCATCTCCAAATAGTGGAAGAGCATCGAGATAAATATCAAGAATTAAAAATCAGTTCAAGAGAGGACACTTAATAACTGGAGACTGTTGAGCCAAAAATATTTTGTCTACTATTTTGAGAGATTTTAATTCACATTGCAAAAGAACCCCTCCAACATTTGGAAGATTTTAAGAGACCTTGTATTCCAGTCATAAATCCTTCTGCTGTACCTAAGAGACATGACTCTTGAAGAGGTTAAGTTCTTGGTAAGTACCAAGCAATCTTTTCCCACTGAGTTGGCCTCTTCAAGTTTCTATTTGTGCTGCTAATGAGGTTCCCACAACCTCCAGGAAGCTGGTCTGAGTTCTAATTAAACAAAACTTGAGGAACAATTCAGCCAAAGTAAGCACTGGATCTGCCCACCCCATTGACTGAGTCATTCAGGCTGGATACACGCAGGCTGGAAATGTAAATCATATATTGACATATATTACACTCTCCAGTGAGGGCGCTTTCTACAGCCACAGCATTTATTAAATCTTTACCACCATCCAAAAACAACACTCATGACTTGAACAGCCCCCAAAGCTAGAGAGTCTTCCAGGACTCTTCCTGGCCATGTTCTGTTCTGGGTTCCTCTGACCTCTCGGACATGGTCCCAGGCGTTAAGGAACAGGACCCTGGAAAATACAGCTCTGGGATTTCTTACAGTCCTTTACATAAAATACTCATGCACATATGTTTACTAGCAGTAGAATATCCTCATGGAGCTGCAGTATTCCAGAAAGAACAACTCCAGACATGAGGACTATAAATGCTAACCTGTAGTCCATGAGGACTACAAATGCCAGTTTGGCCTTAGGTACAACATGTCTCCATGGACTTGCCAATTCTTCTTAATATTTATTATATGTATTTAACCATTATCTAAACCATTTTAATTGATGAGTCCCAAAATAGTTTCACTCACTCCAAATCAAAATGTCATGAGTGTCACTATAAGAAAAGTGGTTGATTGCAAAACACAAAACCAGCTTCTTTTCCACTCCCATAAGGAACAGTTTTTGATAGCATTTTATGCCAGGTCCTGATCAGGGCCAGCAAAGAGCAGAGACTGGAGGAAATCTTTGAGGAGACATGTAGCAGAGACAAGTCTAATGTTTGCTCATCCCAGGCCAACACAAACCATTCAGTCTGTGAGCACCCAGCCATGTGACAGTGTCTGCAGACTCTGACCAGACAGTGAAGGTTTTCCTCGAGTGCTGTGAGAAAACAACGTAGTCCCCAACCTCTCCTTCTAGACTGAGGAGGTGCAATCATAACACAGCCTGCACAACATAAGGAAAACAGTCTGTGCATTTATATTAAAGGGAGATGTTTTTACTTGGGCCAACCAAAACCAGTGATGGTGGACAATATGTTCAGTTTTCTAATTACAACTTTCCATAGAATCATAGAATCATTAAGATTGGAAAAGACCTCTAAGATCATCCAGTCCAACCCCTAGACCAACGCCACCGTGTCTGCTAAACCATGTCCTAAAGTGCCATCTCTACACAGTTTTTGAATACCTCCAGGGATGGTGACTCCTCCACTTCCCTGGGCAGCCTCTTCCAATGCTTCACCACTCATTCAGTAAACAATTTTTCCCTAATATCCA
This sequence comes from Dromococcyx pavoninus, assembly GCA_033558185.1. NCBI lineage: Eukaryota > Metazoa > Chordata > Aves > Cuculiformes > Neomorphidae > Dromococcyx > Dromococcyx pavoninus. The sequence continues at coordinate 14,358 of JAUMJL010000707.1, read as the reverse complement.
ATCTAAACCTCATCTGGCACAACTTGAGCCCATTTCTTCTTGTCCTGTTGTTAGTTATTCGGAGAAGAAACTAACACCCTCCTCACTACAACCTCCTTTCAAGTAGTTGTAGTGAGCAATAAGGTCTCTCCTCAGACTCCTCCAGACAAAACAACCCCAGTTCCCTCAGCAGCTCCTCATAAGGCTTGTTCTCCATGTAGGGAACCACTTGACCATGCTCATGTTATTTGGCTGAAAGCACGTTCACCCCAGCTGGGGTTGATACAGGAGAAGGAAGGAGAAAGCTCATGCTCTCTCTTCTTTTCTCTATGCTAAACTCAGAAAGTCTATGCCAAGCCCAGGTCTCTGCAGTAGGTAAGTCCAGGCTATGATCTCTCGCTTGTGGTTCCAGTTCCAATATTGCACAGATGTAGTTACAGGTCAGAGAGCACTGGGGTATCTCTCTGGCCTACAAATCTGGGCACTAGAACATGGGAGAAGGAAGCGTCTGGTGCACACATTGAGGTCTCAGCCGCACGTGGAATGAAGCCGTTAGAAGCACCGAAGAGCGAAGACTCCCTGCCAGGCACGAGCAGAGAGGCTGAGCCATCCCTTGCTGTCAGCACTGACTTCATGTTCAAGCTGAGTCTTGATGCCTGCCAATCTGACTCAATTTTCCTGGGTCACTACATACAATGAGTAACATAGGACAGCATTAAGCACCAGACAGCCTCTGCTCGTGTGAGCTGATTGCAGAGCAGGTCCTGCAGGATTAGACCATTAGGGGCCACATATACTGTAATAAAGCTATGGAAATTTCCCTTTCCCCAGCAAAATATTTAAAGGCTTTTTGTTGATAGAGCAGTGTTATCATGGGAGCTGAGTGCCTTAGAGGAAATATTAACAGTATATGTGGTCAGATAAGCAGGAAGGCATGAGCAAGGAGTTGCTGCACTACACAACTCACTACTTGCTCCTGCAGCACATCGAAGCAGAGGGACCATGGAAAGAAAAGTAAGGAATTGCTGGTAAATGTTAGCAAGACTCAGCTCTGGAAATGTCCTGATCAACGACAACAGCAACTAGGGAGCCAAGGAACACAGTGCTGAGCATGGAGAAAGGCAGGCTGTTGAACCCAGCCACTCCACAACTTTCATAGTTCCAATTGAGGACCCGCTGGCACTGGTGGATGGACTCCCATCGACTTGGCCGGGGCTTGAATTGGGCCCTTTAGGAACCAAGACAAAAGACCAACCGTCTGACTTTAATTGATGACTCATCCATCACTGCAGCCCAAACTCCTCTTGACAAGTAGAGGGAAAACCCCACAAATTAAATGACCATCGTCTGCCTTCTCCTTTCTTGATGATTGTAAAGGAGAACTTTTGACCTTTCTGCCTCATACATCATGGCTTGGCAGGAGCTGGTTGCTCACCCCGGCTGAACTGTGCCATGCATGTAGCCCCATACAAGAGGTGCCTTTCACGTGCTAAATGATCTTTCCCCCTCTCCTCTCTTGCTGTACTACAACAATATAGAGAGGGACAATGGCACAGCTCCATGGCAGAAAGAGGAGGCTCTCATTAGGAGCCTCTCATTAGGGATGAAAGACTAGCTGGATCATCCCGCTGTCATTTTTTCTTTATACTGTTTTCCAGAAAAGGTCGGTGGGAAGTGTAAATCTTACCTTGAAGGGATTTTCCCTCCAATCAAGCTCCCCAGCAGCAAACACCCTCAGGGCATGGATAGGATGCTGGCAGTGGGGTTTGGAGACAATAAAAGGCTGCACGGGACTGGGCATTGCATAGGTAGCCAGCAGCACCCTGCAGACAGGATAGGAATTCTAAGAGTTCTTCAAGGGCCTGAGGCAGGCTTTGAAACCCTTAAGATTTCCCTGCATTAGCAGAGTCAATTGCAGGCAGGTAGAGTGGCTGGGATAAGCCCCCTGCAAACACCCCAGCAGCACAAAGGATGGTAATGCCTATGTAATAGTGTTTGGGCTGCGAGCCACTGGGTGCCTTTGAGATGCATACACAGAGGCAGGTCTTCTTGGCATAAAAATGAGTTCCTCCAGAAGCATCCATGTCTAAGACAACTGCTGCTCTACCCTTAACTAAAGAAGACACAAGTTCTTCAAAAGCCACTTAAACAGGTATATTGACACCGGGAGGTGGTAATTACAGGAGAGAAGGCCAAAAAAATGCAGCCAGCCAACTGCAAAGCAGGGCATTTGCTGTAAAATCCTTCTTACAGCCCTACAACAAAATATTGTTCAAATGTCCCATTGCCCCACCAGCAGCATAAAAACTACTGAACAGAGGCCACCAGTTGTGTGTAGTTGTTGTACAGAGAAAGCTTTGCCTCATTTGAATTCAGGGATGAACTGCTGGAGGAACAAACCCCATTTATAAAAAACACAGATTTAACACAACCATGTAGTTACCACAATACTATCACGGTGTCTTGGTGTGGTTCAGAGGCTGTCTCTAAGACAAGGAGTCAAATCTGGTAGAACAAAAAGATGCAGGTGATGATGAAAGGGCATATTAAGGTTTGAGACAGGGTGCATATTGCAGCTCTCAAAGGCAGCCCAATGCTCTGGGCTACATTCCCATCTCACAGTCTGGAGCTCCTGATAGGTCCTTGCCCCCAAAAAAGTGACAGCTGATCATCTCTCCTGCTCAGAAAAATAATCCACCACCAAAGGCTGGACGTGAGCAGAAAGTCTGTGACATTTGCTCCCAACAGACCATTTCTCCAACCAGGTGGCACTGGGTTATGTTGCAAGCATTGGGTTTCTGTTTTCCTTTTCAAAGCTTCTGTCAGATTTGTTCATGCATTTACTTGTTGGTCTGGAGCAAGTGCCCCTTCCAGTACCTGGTTCCTCACCCTTTCCTGGGGACAGCAGCCCTGCCATGCCCTGGGAGTCCTTGGGAGGCATTTCACCTGTGCTACAAGGGCCATGAAGATAATGTATAAGATGGAGAGATCTCAGATCATCCCCATATTGATCTTCACCCCCTAAGCTAGGTTTTCATTGTGGTAAATCAAAGTAAATGTTGCTTAAAAGGCAGTGCTTGTGGCATTACAGACCAATGCAACAGTTTCAAAATTCAATCTATTTGCTTGGTCTTTTACCTTGAAAACATTCTTTTTTTTGTACCTCATCTTGATCATTAATTTGGGAACTCAAGTCTGAAAACCCAAAGACACAATAAAGACAACATAAAAATGGATTGCTCAATACTTTTAAAACATTGAGCTTTTATAGCAATTGTACAAGCTAGAAAGGTCTCCATTCACGACCCCTTACACTCAGAGCATTGTCAGTTAATCTCTCCAGGATCCTCTGCAGAGCTTTGTGTCCAAGCAAACATCCTGCTCCTGCCAGCCCACCACGGCCCCACTCAGACAGCCCTGAAGAAACACAGGGCGTGGCTGCTGCTTCCCAACCGCTACCCGAGTTGCTCCACCAGCAAACGCCAGCCTTGCTTTTGAGCTGTGGTGTTCGTTTAACACATCTTCACTTTTCCAGCCATGCACGTCTGTCTTCACAGCCTCCTCAGAGGGCTTTGCAGCCCATGGAGGGAGGAAGCAGGCTGCTATTTGGAAAGGGTGATATCCCCTCTTTTATGACCTTCCCTGCAGCTGCAGACAGTTGCTTGTATGCTTTATGCCCTGTATTTACCAAAACAAGTACTTCAAGCACCAGTTTGAGCTAAAGGCAGCGGGGAAGGAAAAAGCATCCCTGAGGATGGTGCAGTAATTCAGGATTGCTGGATTTCCTCTGCAGCTTCACCTGAATAACAAGACAGCATGCTCTGAGCAGGAGCCCATCCAATGCTCCCAATCAGAGAGGCTGGGGTATGGAAGGGACCTGCTAGGAGGCAAAGCCATGAGGCATCCAGCTCTTCTCTGGATGAGGCTACTTTTCTCACAACCATCTGGGTACATAAAAGAGGTTTGATGGTTCTTAGTTATCTAATTAATGAAGTTTGGTTTCTGTCTGCAGCCCTGCAGTGTCACAGCACCAGGGTCAGTCCCTATCCTACAGCACAAGGATTGCTTCCAGTGCCAGTGGGGCTCTGTGGGCTCCTGCAGGAGGTCTGAACATAGATTAAACATGTTATAGTCTCAGTTGTAGGTTAAACTTGTAAGACACATGTACCAGGCATTTTAACTGGTCAATATCAAATTCTTATTCAAGGTCGGTAGGGAACAGTATCAGTGATGATGAAAACAAGTGGCAAGAAAACAAAATGCCTGTAACTAGTTTTAGGCTAAGTGGGAAAACCAGAACCTATAGACCAATCTCCTTAAATGGAAAATCAGATCCGAACCCCCTCATTTCTGAGATGTTCAAAGATCCAGCTCCCTGTTTCAGGTGATGATGTGTTTGAAGGCAATGAGCCACACAGTTCTGACAACACTGTCAGAGAATCACTGGACCTGCCAAGCACCCTGCAGGATCACACCTTCCAGGATGCAACACTGGAGCTGCAGATGAAAGAGCTGAGCTTGCAGCTGGGCAGCGAGATTTTGTATAAACATTCAGTGCCCTCTTCTGAGGGGTCATTTCATCCCTCAGTTTGACAAATGTGTGGAGTGAGAACCTGAGATGTTTCTGTCCAGATGAAAACTCCCTCTTTAAATCCAGTACTGCTGGGCTGAACTCCTATCAGTCACTCAGCAGCAATGGTGTATGCAGGCTAAAAGGATCCAGTAAGAGCAAATCCCTGGTCTGCAGCGGATCTGTGTCCTGAAAACTGGTACAATCCTGAATGAAACAAAGGAAAGAAGGGAGAAAAGGCTTGATGAAAGAAGATGAAGGAATCTGAAAAAGCTGAGGCCTTGGAGGAGCAGGGGAGAAGGGTTTGTCACCATATGCAGAAAAGACAGCACGGAGCAGAGAAATGGTTAATGGGATCACCTAAGCTTCATTCAAATAATTGTTTCCATGATCTTCTAGCAAGGGACCTGGCAGGTGTGGGAGAAAATCAAACAGTGGTGATACTGCTGGGGTGCAGGGACAGTGGAGCTATTTCCACTGCGAAAAGTTCATCCCTCAGTTCTTACACATGGGAGAGCATCATTGGTTTTATGGGCTCAGAAAGATGCATGAAATTTTTCACTCCCCTTAAAAAGAACTGCCCGAGGAGCTCTATGCAGAACCTCTATGTCTGAGGGCATTTTAACAATAAATAGAAATTCTTCCAATTACAAGGCTGTGGGGAGACCTTGTAGAGGGCTTCCAGTACTTAAAAAGGGCCTATAGACAAGATGGGACAGACTTTTTAGCAAGGCCCCTTGTGACAGGACAAGGGATGATGTTTTTAAACTAAGGGAGGGGAAATTTAGACTAGATATAAGGAAGATAATTTTACAGTGAGGGTGGCGAAACACTGACACAGGTTTCTCGGGGAGGTGATGCAGGCCCCATCCCTGGAAACATTTCAAGGTCAGGTTGGATGGGGCTCTGAGCAACCTGATTGAGTTAAAGATGTCACTGCTCCTGCAGGGGCTTGAACTGGATGATCTCTTCCAAGCCAAAGCATGCTATAATTCTGTGATTCTATGATTCTATGTCAGTTCTGCAGGGGAAAAAAAACCCTAAAAGCGTTTTATAAAGATTCTGCACTACTGCATTCAGGTTCCTCTCTTGGAGCATTGCCAGGGGCTAGGTGTTACTGCCTTGATAAAGAGAAGCAGCTTCCAGAATTGACTTAGAAAGTCTAAAAGGTATTTGATACCTTGTCCAGCCATCCTCCCCCAGCCCCCACACTCCTTGAAAGAGAAACATCTGTTCCTTCGGGACTTTCACTCCATGTCATATGGCCACTGCTAAGTGCCTGTCCCCAGGCACAGCGAGGGTTCCGCTGTTGATAAATGGAGAAGGGGGCTGGGAGCCCAGCTGGGGGCAGAGAGCTCTCCTGGCCACTGGGGATGGGGGTGAGATGAAAGGCATGTGTATTTTCCCAGGTGATCCCAATAGCACCTCAAAGCCTCCGCTTTCTCACTCTGACTTTAACCCCAAAACAAACAAACTGGTGCCAATTTGAACACACTGAGGGCTGACTGATTTGAGCCTCTTGTTGTGTTTTCACAGTCAGCAGCTGATTGCAATTCAAAGGGGAAGAAAAAAAAATAATTATGGCAGATTGATAAGATTCCCCAATGCTTTCTGGGAAGAACAGGGCTTAAGTCCCAGCCAGGCTGTGCAAAAAGCTGGGCCAGAGAAGCCAGGGCTGTTCCGGTACAAAAATACCAAAGTGAAGAGCGAGGGGAGTTGTCCCAGCAGGGGTCAGTGAGATAGGAGCTCGCTTTCTCTGTACTCCCGCTGCGTGAGATAAGGGCAAGTTTTGGGGATATTTAGACCCCTGGGGTTGGAGCACCATCCAGCAGCCCACCAAAGCCAACAGCACAGCTTCCAGGGCTCTGCTAACAAGCCTCAAATGCCTCAGGTCAAGAGGATCTTCCCATGGGAACATGTTAATCTCTGTGCATCTGTGCTGGTATTTCTTCTGCTTGTTCAGAGGGTGCTGGATAGATACCAATGGATGGTACAGATACAATGGAGAAAAGGGACATGGGGACACTCGCTCTGCTATTCCCAGCTATGCAAGCGGAAGGCTGTGTCCATCTGCAGTTGCACAGCTCACAGCCCCAACCTTTTCCCATCATATGAAGTGAAATCCAGCATCCTCCTCAACCTGCTACACAGCTCAGAGATGAGTATTTCTTTTTCAGACCTAAGGAAAGGCTTCTGTGCTCAAAAACTTCTCTGCCATGCCTGCCACACAGTTATATGATCTGAGCAAAATAAGCGCTTCTCTGGCAAACCTCTCTTCAATCAAAACCTTCAGGATAGGATCAAAGTGGGATTAAGGAGAGAGTGGCTACGTGCCGTCTGCCAGATCTGTACGCAGTGTAGGGTGCTCAGAGGCAGCAGCACTCTGACACCCACCAGGCGCCTCCCGGAGAGGAGACCTCTGAGGCCACCGCCAGAGACAGACACACAGAAAAGAGACAAGGAGTTAAGGGAGCAAAGAAACAAGTGTCAGGCAGTTAACAAGTAGGGGAAGATTTGATGAACAAAAATGAAAGGACCAAGTCTCCCTGCTGATCAGAAATGCCTGGCAGGCAGGAGAGGAAGGGTGCAGAAGCCAAGAAAGGCTGGCAAGATGAGGATATAATTAATAGGGTATCAGTTCCCCTAATAAGAGTGTGCTGGGATAACAGCACATTGACTCCTTGCTGACCTGCTTAAGCTTTGTAGGCTCTTTGAAGTCAGTTGCCTGCTGAGGCTGGGACACACACAAACACACCCACTGCGCATCCCTTCCCATCCCATCCCACCCCATCCTATCCTGGTGGTGGCACACATTATGCTGGCTACAGAGCTGAAAGGATTACAAAGCATTATTATTAGTCCCTGGAAATCCCTGTGTGTGTGTTTTGGCTGATGGCAGCCACTCTGATAAAGTGTAAAGAAGGGGACCTGCTGGGCAAACGTGCTCTTACCGTCTTCTGCCTTGGCTGCAAAGTGAATAAGCCTCGGCAGCACCTTTGTGGCTAGGAAATTCCACCTGTGTCCTTGCCAATCATTGCCTTGCCTTGCCAGACCAGCTTTGGCAGGGAAATGGATTCAGTGCGTATCTTAAATCTCTGAATCCTGGGATTACCTGAGTTGTTGAGAAGCACATCGCTGGAAAGAAAATCAGAAAAGCTGAACCAACTCTACCTCAGGGGTCTAAAACCAAAGTGTAGAAAGGGGTCCCATGTTAACTGAAAGTCTTCTGTGACTCTTAATCTCACCTTTGTTTTCATGGAATGTTACAGGCCTGCAGTCTCACTTGCAGGACTGAAACTGGTGGCTGTTTAGCCTCTCACCATTCAGACTGTGGCTGCATCCAGCTCCATTGGACACAAGCTGGTTGTAAATCCAAGCATTGGAGACCTACGAACTCTTTACAGGAATGGCTGAGAATCATCCAGCCCTGCTATAAGAAGGAAGAGAAAAAGGACATTCAATCTGTAGCCTCACATGCAGTGGCAGGGCTGCTTCAGCTGAGTCCCCCATCCTCCGCTCACCATCTCTCCACTGCAGGGCATGTGGTCATGCAGCTCTTATCCTGTGTTTGGGGAGGGAAGCCTCATATAGGAGGAAAAAAAAAAAGAGAGGGATTGTCACCTGAATGATCTCCACAATGACAAAAAAGGTAGAAGTGAGCAGCTGGAAAGGTGCTCTTTAAGAGGCTGTTAATTTAGTTGTGAACCCGCAGCCTAAGGGGATGTGTCCCTTCATCACAATTCATTGCCCATCAGGAGCAGGGGATGTTTATCCTGCACACCACCAGTGAGGAGCAGAGATTTCTGACATGTCCTTACAAGGCAGACTGTCCCCCCATCAGTCTGTGCAGAGACAGTCTGGGACAAGGGACACATGCCACCCACAGCAAAGAAGCATGTTTTGGATCATGCCCTATTAAAAGATCAACAGTACAACACGGAGAACAATTAAAAATTGACAATGACTGATGAGTTCATTCCACCCAGTCTGGAAATGCTGTTCGTGCTTCCTAGGGCCAACCTCTGCCCTGGGGACCAGGCTCCAACTTGCAACCCTCTTCCAGAGGGGAGCCTCCCTCCTGCCAGCAGGATGCTGTTGTGTTCTCTTGTACATCCAATAAACCTTGTTTGGGATTGCAAGCCTATGTTTGGGAGTCAATTGCCCAGGCTTTAAGCACAGGGCAGACTTGTCTAGACTTTACTGAAAAGGAACACAAATACAGTCTGTAGTCAAACATAGCCATCTAGAAAAAGATCCACTTTTATTTCCTAAAAATTAGCATCCTCCAGCATCCAGTCTAATAGCAAGCGTTGTTCTGCATTTTGAGACAGCCGAGATCTGAAAAACTTCAATAAAATAATTCATTTTCCTTACCCTGCCCAGTAAATATTCCCACTATGTCATTTCAGTGTCAGACTTCCCAGAGTCATTACTCTCCCCAGCATCAGACTCCACGGCGACGTGCAGGGTAGCCTGAGCCAGAGACTCCTGCCACAGTCAGCAAATGAGCATGTTTTACATTAGGCACATTAAGAGGAACAGTCCTATTGCATGGAATATTAAATTAAAGGAAAACAGCAAGGAGAAGGATTCAACCCTGGTTATGCACAGGGGAATACAGGACCATCCCTATATTTAAAGCATGTGGAAGTACATTGTAATTTCCTTGGTCTATTTGAGCTGTCTAAAGTTACAGATACAGTTATGGTTGTATTTCATAAGTCCAAGATAGGAGGCAGATTCACTCTTTTCTTCTCTGCTTCTCAGAACAGCCTTGTTATGCCATGAAGTCCTTTGCCCCATGTCTCTAAATAAGGAAATCCTCTGTGGTCTTACACTAGAGCTCAAATGAGCAGCACAGCCTTGCTGAAGAAGTGTATATGTGCGTGAGCATCCATTTGTGTGTGTCAATGATATTTGACACATCTGCCAGCCTAGCAGCCCAGGACTGCCAGGTTTCTTGCCCATGGCACAGCACCAGTGTTGCAAAACTTGCATTTAGACCCCAATAAATCAGCAAACTTGTCCCGTCTCCTCACCTGGGCAGACTCCAGCTGCATCACAGCAACCCGCCTTCCCCAGCTCTCCCCCCCACCAATTCTTGCAGATCTTTTATGATGAGGCACATAATTATTTCCTTCCCTCTAGGCCTTCCCCACCTCTTGTCAGCCTGTAGTACTTGGAAAAAATATGAGATTCCCCAGCCAGGATTTACTACTGCCAATAGAAATTGCAAGAACACATACACTTCTGCATCAGTGTCTTGCCACATGGGATAACTTAGCCACAAGCAACGTGCAGGGCTTGTGCAGAGTCTCTTACGGTGCGTGAGGCAAGATCCCTTGCAGAATCATAGACTCATAGAATAATTAAGGTTGGAAAAGACCTCTAAGGTCATCAAGTCCAACCATCAGCCAAACACCACCATGCCTACTAAACCATGTCCAAAAGTGCCACATCTACATGCTTTTTTACCACCTCCAGGGACAGTGGCTCTACCATTTCTCTGGGCAGCTTGTTCCAATGCTTGACCAATGCAGCAATGAAGCAAACCAAAAACCTGAAAGCAACACCAGGAAAAATGGGAGAGAAAGATTTTCAGGGTGTTACAAAACTGAGCCCATGGAAAAAGCGGAGACATCAGCTCAAAAACCTGCATGAAAGATACTGCTTACTACATCTGGCATGTGGGTTTCCAGGTGAAAACATCCATGCACTGTCCTCAGGGTTCATGGTGCATACAAACAGTTGCAGATCCTCCAAGAGGATAGTTAGGGTGAACTCTGCTGGCTCAGCAGGAGCATCCTCAGAAGATAATGCTGGTAGTAATCATGCAATTTGAGTGTTCCCTGCCAAGGAAAATGAATTCATGACAGCAGCTTAAATATGGATGTTCTACTTGGGCACGGGCAGGTAAAACATGTAGTTACCATTACCCAGCTCAAGGGTGGTGACTAGTGAAGGCAGAGAAATGCAGGAGCATCTGATCAGCTGGCCATTCCCTACATGCAGTGTCTCACAAAGCAGTTGTTAACATTGCTGGAGCAGTTCTGCCAGCTTATATCTTTGTATGGACATTTTACACCACATCCGTTTTGTGAATATAATCCAAGTCTATACTGGAGGCCACTGTTCTCTCTTTAATCAAGGTGGCTCTACAGAAGCAAGTTGCACATTCACAGAGCAGAAAGAGATCAGAACAACTCATGTGGAGCTTGTCCAGAGCAGAGGTGGACCCAGGACTATGGCAGCTGGATTTGAAATAGGGAACTTCTGAAAGGCTCAACAGTGCTGGACAGGGTGGTTTGGCTCCTTGTAAAGACAGAGGCCAGAAGGAAACTTCAGATCCTCCTCCAGATGCAATTTTTTTCCAAAACTTGAACACACTTAGATCTGGAGGTCTAGCTTGGCCTTTGCTGCTAACAGCATTCAGTGTGAAATGTACAGCTTGCCAGAGAGTGCTAATGCCTTGCAGACCTGGGTTGTGTCTTTCTCCAGTGTTATTTATACAAAATTGTTTGAAAACACAGGGTAAATCTTGCAGTGTCTATGTGGGAAATTAATTTTATCTAATTGTATCCACCCACAAACTGCACGCCTTAAACTAGACATCCAGTTTAAGGACAAGTGAAGTCTTGAAGGCTCCTTTGCAATCAAAGGTTAGAGACAAACCTTTCTAACAGGGAATGGGTCTATCCTAACCTGGACACCCATCCTGGGAAGAGGAAAAATCACCTTCTAGTTGTGTGTCTCTCTCCACCAGCCACACAGTCAGCTCTGAGAAGTTGCTTCAGCTGAGCGTTTGGCTGCTAGCTGGGTAGATGAGGCAAGAGGAACCTTCATGTGGCTGAATAACCTAATTCCCCTTTTCAGTAGTGACTTAGCACTCCTAGCTGGGTTGTTAGATTCATCAGGGACCTGAAAATACTGATGACAGCTTGCAGGCTGTTACAGTAAGGGAAGCTAGGCTGTTCAGCAGACTTGATGTCCATTGGTCACATAGCTGCCTGCATACTTTTGAAGACGTTTCTTCCTCCTTTGGTATCCCATGTACAAAAAAGCCTTACACACAAGCCTGCACACAGCTCCTCTGCCTGAGGCAAAATGTAGGCTCTTTGGAGCAGAAGTGTTGATCAATTTTTTCTGAGCAACACAGGATGTATCATCTCATAGGTCTGGACTTCAAACACTACCATGACACCAAGAATGGGAAGGAAAGAACAAGCCTGGCAGATGCCGGTGAAGACCTCCATATTGGGCATTTGTCATTCCCTTTTAAGTCACACCTTCCCACATCTGAGGAACTTCAAGGCTTGGCTGAGAGCAGGTAGGACCGTGCCTCTAGACCCATCTCTTTTTCTTTATGTCTGCTCTACCAGGAGTGCAGGAGATACTCCCCTCTCCACCTCATGTCCTTCTAAAGAGAGGAGTTAGGCTAAATCCAAACAGATCATGGTAAAAGTTTACATGAAGCTTTTATTAAGATTCTGTGGGCCTGTAGGAAAGATGGGGACAGACTTTTTAGTAAGGCCGGTTGTGACAGAAAAAGGAGTGATGGTTTTAAACTAAGGGAGGGGAGATTTAAGGAAGAAATTTTTTACAGTGTGGATGATGAAACACCAGCACAGATTTCTCAGGGAGGTGGTGGGTTGGGCTCTGAGCAACCTGGTTGAGTTAAAGATATCCCTGCTCTTGCAGGGAGGTGGACTAAATGACCTGTAAATATTCCTTCTAACCCAAAACATTTCATGATTCCATCTGCAGGACAGAATGTGGTGTCCTTGGCAGAAACAAAACAAAAATTGCAGAGAAGGCAGCAAACCAGGCAATTGTCACAGAGGTGCCTCATGCTGTTCATCAGTTCCTGACACCTGGTCTAGTTGGCATCAAGGACTGCACATTCTGAGGGAGATCATCTGCCTTTTGTTAGGTCTGTGATTACTCTGAAGGTTTCTCATTAGATCTCCAGTGCTGCCAGATGAACCCAGCCAGCCTGCTTGGTGCAGCAGTGAAAGTTGTCCTCTCCATCTGTATTACTGCTGTACAAGCCAGAGTGGCTGTATGACATCCGAGGAGGCCTGACAGTAGTTTCCTCTGTCAGCAAAATCCCTAGGGAAGAAAAAGAAAAAAGAAAATAAGAAAAAAACTGCAGGGGGAGCAAGCATAGCAACAAGCTGGATAATCAGCTGCAATTCAAAGCAGGGAGAATATCTATTTATTCTCCTGAATTACCCGCTGCATCTCAGAGCTTTCCGCTTTGCTACTCCCATCCCAATGCTCAGCAAGTAAATAAATACTCCTAGAATCCAACTGCAAAAACTAGTCACTGCTAAATGCTCGTGTTTTCTGTGAGCTCTTTTCAATTACCCCAGCAAAGCTGAAATTATCTTTATTAAGATAATTGCCTCGGTGTAGACAGTTGAGTCTGTCGTCTGAAAAATGAAAAATGACCGAAGGAGCTGAATGTGCTCCGTGGTGCATCCCTGTCCCTTCACAGGCTGCTTGCAGCACTTTCCTTCTGCTCCCTTTCCACAGCCCTTCAGCCCCAAGGGAAATATTAAGTGTGAAATATTTCAAACAAAAAAAAATCTCACTTTAAAGGCAACACGTTCAGGAAACAAAATAAAAATAACAACTGAGGCTTTGAAGGGCTGGCAATGTGCTTGTTAATAATGAATATTTCTAACTCTCCATTGGAGCAGGGAGGGACAGAGCAGCTGAAAGGTCAGCACTGAGTTTAAGGAGTAACAGCCAGAGCACTTTTTACTTGAAACAAGGCTTGGCAGCCTTTGTAAACTATTTTTGTCACTGTTGCTGTTGGGCATTTGGAGACAAAATAATAGAGGTTGGGGGGGGGGGAGACAGACTGCTGTAATATATCCCAAGGACCTATGTCCTCCTCAAGGCTCAGAGGAATGGATGACCTGCAGATATTTCTTGTTGGCTTGCACACTGTGTAACATACCTTCCACTGCTTCCCATTTCCTCCCTGCCTTTTGTTTATTGTTTTTTAGACATGCTCCTAAGTTGTGGGTTTTGCTCTTTTTCCCGTATTTTAAACATTTTCACTGTGTTGGATCTTTTCTCTCTGCTCTGAAGACCTGCATTTTACCAAGAAGGAACCAAATGTGCACAAGCTGACTGTGGTATCTGAAGCAAACTGGAAAACCTCCCGTCTAGACTTGCTGTTTTCAGGTGCCTGCTCCTCAGAGCTGGTGCCAGGTACTGGCTTATTCCACATCCATCATGTGGGCAGGGCAGTTGGTACCATCATTCCCAGAACCACTGCAGCCATAAGAGTGCAGGGTGGCTTAAATAGTTTGCCACCCTGAAAGGAGGTGGGTGTGCTCAGCAAGTGCCCAATGCCTTTTTCAACTTCTTCATCTGAAGCTCCCATGGTCTGTAGGTGATGGGATTGCTCTTGTGTTTCCCAATTGCAGATCAACAAGCTCTGATCTGCTAGGAGCAGGTGGGAATGGTTTCATCCAGTGGCATTTGTCCTTTTTTCTGCCTTTATGCTCGAGGACACTGATTAGGAGGAGGCAGCACTGAGCAGGGAGGCACTGAGCTCCTGCAAACCCCTTGGTTAAAAATACCACAAAACAAGAGATTTGCTGCAATTGCATCTACTGCTTCCAAGTCATCTCCTGTGCTGGCTCAGCGCTCCCCACAGGAACTGCTCATCATTAAACAAAAATGAATAAATCCTTTCCTTTCCTTTCCTTTCCTTTCCTTTCCTTTCCTTTCTTTCCTTTCCTTTCCTTTCCTTTCCTTTCCTTTCCTTTCCTTTCCTTTCCTTTCCTTTCCTT